>NW_019168159.1:28128989-29328989 GCF_002303985.1 Durio zibethinus | reverse complement strand
TTTTTTGCCATTCACATATTAGACTTCTTGTTAAAATAATTTCAATTAAGCATGAAATACCGTACTAATCTGCTTATGCCTCTTAACTTTCTCGAGATACCGTGATGCAAAAAATTACATAAAAAAAAAATCCAATGAAAGTGATTTTATCTGGATAAAATGCATCGATTATTATAATTATATTCAAGCCAACATAAAATTAAATTAAAATAATGTATGATGAAAATTGAACATAAAATTCATAGTTTTAGGATTTTTTTTCATTAAATCAGTTTATATATATATATATATATTTCAATAGTAGATAATTTTAAGAAGAGTCAATTTTTTTTTTTTTATCGTAAGAAATTGAAGAGAATGGGTAAAATTGAATACACGAATGACTTTTCATGATATATATTTATTAGCCCATGAAAACCAGCTTTGACAACAAATATGCATATAATCAAATCCAAGATAAATAATGAATTATTTGTATTTTCATAATTTCAAGTGTTTTTGTTGTGTTATTATATTTCTATCTTGCATGGAGCATTTCATCTTTTTTCCTTTAATATCGTTTTGGCTTTAATTTTCAAGAGAAATAAACAACCTGAAAAAAGAATACTATTTCTCTTAGTTTATACATGTCCTAAAAATCAAAGTGAAAAAGACAGTATTAAGTTTAAGTATCAATTTGTGAGATTGATTAATTCAAAACCATAAGATTAAATTAGTGGGTTGATGATTCTTTACATTATTAAATTTAGTATCCAAACATTTTCAAGAATAATATCCAAAATTATTTTTAATCCATTTTTTTTAAAATTTGTAAAATACTTATCTTAATAATCGTAATCAATTAAGTTGAGCTTTCTAATTAAAGAGATCAAAGTGGAGACAGAGAAAGATGCCCATCTATTTATCCACAACGACAGATGTTCTTCTTTATCAGTTTGATTTCCTTGTATAATTTTGTTAATTTAGCCCCAGAAATAGTAGCAAGTAGCAATTGCCTAAAAGTTCTCCACATGTGAGAAACTGCAAAATAGTGATAATAATATCATCATTTATCATTATATAAACAAACAAAAAATATGCTTACACAATAGACATGCAGCTTCTAAGTATTTAAATGATTCATCATCCAACGCTTCTAAGTATTAAATGATTTATCATCCAACAATGGAAGAATCCAAACATGCCACCTCGCTATCTGATAAGGATCGTCTTTTTTTCAGTCTTGATTACTTTCCACTATCACCATCAAACTAGATCATCAAGAACATGAAAAAACCAGTTGAATATATAAGAGAACAAAAGAACAGATCCCCTTGAAGATGAGAAAGCAAAAGTAATCTTCACGAGGAAGTAGAATTAGAAGAGATCCCCTTGAAGATGAGAAAGTTGAGAGTTTCCAAAGCAAAGTAGATGAAGGTTCCTTTGAAATGGTTGAAGAAACAACTGAAGTTTGTACCCACCACGCTATCCACGCATTGCCATCCAGGCCCATGCATCTTGTCAAAATCCTGTAGTGCTAAACAAAATTAATCCAAGTTCTGTGAAGGGGAAAAAAGAGAAAAAGGGATAGTTTGAAGTGATTTCCCAACCTTTTTAATATAGGCAGCGAATGCAATGCAGTCAAAGACTTCATAGAGATCAAGAGCCCGAGAAGCAGAAGCAAGGGCTTGAGCCAGAATCTTCAAGGGCATGTCTGTGTCTTCAATCACCGCTTTACCTTCCTGCATCTCTTTCTGATCTTTCTGTTCTCTCAACCTGTTGATATAGTCAAGAAACCTGGAAAACTAAGAGGATTATTTGCACTTTTATATAGTGGAAAGAAACAGAGTAGCTTACTTTCTCTCTTGTCATGGCGTGCCTCTTTCCCCACATGAAGGTACTATTCAAGTGTTTTTCTTACCTTTTAGGAACTTTTTTCCACCTCATATCCCTCTTCACTGTTAACTATTGGAGATGTTATTGCAAAAGATAAAGTGGCTATGCGGTATAATGTCCTTCACGTCTGTCACTACAATGTTTGACTTCACACACTCATTTTTGCATTTGGGAGAAAAAAGACACTTGAAATTTTGAAGGGAATCAAAAAGCACGGTTTAAAGTATTCAAGCAACAAAAATATATTCCCACCTGTTATATAAAGCAACTATTAAAACTTATGGCTAACTTAAAGTCTTAAACCAGAAAGAGACAACCAGCCATGGCTTATTCCCAACAAAATCCTCAAGCTATGGAACAAATATGATCTCAACCCATCTTACGTCCGTATATCACTCTCATGCTGCTCCAATTCTTCTAGCTTTATTTGGACGACATCCTGGAGAATTATTTGCTCTACCCCGGCCATGTTTTCCTCCCCTAAGAAGCATAGAAAAAAAGAAAATAAATAAATAAACAGGTGAATTAAATAGAAGAAAGAACATAAAAAGGGGATATTCTAGGTGTTTGCTTATCCAAAGGAACAAGCAAAGCTGTGGAATGAGCATTGGAACTGACCTTGCTTGAAAGCGCTTGTTTCCCCGGTGCTTATCTTGGTTACGACGAAGTAGACTCCAATACTCCCTCTCAGCATCACCTAAAAACATTATCCAGCTCATTATCAATTTCTCATCTAATGCATCAGGTAATCTTGACCTGAAGTCGTCAGTTTCTCATGTAATACATACTTTCCCATTATATGCAAAGATAAAAATGTCAATAAAAAGATCAGCACTGAAATAACACGGTGATCCATGTCGCTTCCTAAACTATACACACCAAGTAAATGCCACAGGGTATAAGGGTAACCATCCTAATGAAACCTTCCACTAATAAGAGAAATAAAAGTTACACTGCATGCAACAAAAAAAGTTTGAAATAAGGTTTAAATGAAATAAAATGGAAGTTGTTTCTTCCTTACCAGTTACCGGTTCTAAAGAAGCAATGAAATTTTTGATAGCCAGACCACCTTCTTTAGACAGGACTGCAGCAGCTCGAGCTTTCTGGGCTGCTTCAGGTGCATCAAAACGAATGTAACCCTTATCCTCTCCAGCTTTGAAATCAACATACTTTACATGTAAAAGAACATGCATCATGGGTAAGAAGTAATAAAAAAGAAGAAATATTGAATTAATAAGGAACATAGAGAAACAATTGTCTAGTACAAGGTCTATTACTTAATCTTTCTTTTAGTTTTTAGTTATTCATTTTATGTAAAACTATAAAACATTAAAAAGAAGAATACAGTTAAATGATCAAGAAAAGAGAGACTGATTTCAGTAATACCTTTACAGTGCCAAATTTTTTAAAAGCATCCTTCAAATCCTCACGCAGAATAACATTCATATCATCTTTATAGACAGATGCAACGGATTTATGTTCCTTGTCTTCAACCTTTTGAATGGGACTTTTCATGTCCATTTTGTCACTCCATGTAATATTTTTATCATCAACCTTTTCTATGTTGTCATTGTCATTTTCTGTAGTCTTCTGTTCACCTCTTCCAGTAGCACCATCCTTTAAATGTTCATCAGAAGCATTTGGCTCTGCAGGGTCCCCAGCTGAAATGTGCTTTAATGTAAATGCAACGAGTAAGCCCTTGGGGTATCTGTCATAATCATTACATGGAGTTTGGTTACACGCATAAGGCAAGAAAAACTAGCGCCAGTTCAAGGTTGTGATTAATTACGTACTTTTCTTCTGCCTTTGATTCGTTTGAACCTGTGATTGGATGATTACCCTCAAACTCCTTTGCTTCTTCTTCTCTTATAGCATCAAAATCCTTCCTGAAATGAAAATTGTGAGAACCTTCACGCCAGAAAATAAATTGTAAAAGCAATTACAACCTCTTAGCCCAAAGCAACACCCAGATCAACCATATACGAAAAATTGATTACATATTCTCATTCATTAGAGATGACTTGAACCCTACATAGAATGCCAATACCGCTTTATATCTTTTTCACCATATGGCACCATTAGGCAAACATACGGCAACAAAATGCACAGCCACAAGTTAGCTTACTTTGGTTTTAATTCCAGCTCAGCACCCGCAAAAACCAAGCTTTGCTCCAAAACCTTTTGGGCATCCTCCTCAGTTGAGAATTCAATAAAAGCTGTGCCACAAAAATACCTTTTGTGCGCCACATGACGAGGCAACCTCACACTATTAACCTATAATAAGTAAGAAGATAATCAGTTTTCATTAAACTGCAAACATATAGATAACCCCTAAACAATTTATTGGCTTTCACATTGTAATCAAACAAGAAAATAATTGATAACAGAAGAACTATTACCACCATTGAGCAAATACCTTAGCACATTGACCAAAAAAGGCTTCTACATCTTCCCTCTGGACATTGTACTCGAATGGGGACGCAGCAATTGTTCTATTGTCCAATTGCTCTATCAATTCATCGGGCTGTAATAGCTCAGTGCTTCTACCAACTCTCTTCCCTGAAAGATACAAACCCAATTTTTTTTAAAAAAAAAGGGAAGAAAAAAAAACTTCTCTGTCTTAGCTTAGAAGAAAAAAACAATTCTTTTCTATAAGTTTGATAAAACTGACCATCTTCAGAAACCTTGAGGGAAGAGGAAGTTCTGAGGGTTTCAGCAACGGCTTTCAGAGTAACCTCAGGCACATCTTCCGCCTTCACAGCCATTAAATTCAAATGGCCTCTCATCTTTGAAAACGAACAAATCAATGCCAAACTTACCACTTTTTATTCACAGTCAGGATCAACAATGAAGCACCATGAAACAAATAAATAAAAAGACATCAAAATGATTTTTTTTTAAGAAAATTTCTTCACACTCAAAGAATGGGAAAAGATTGAAGTAAGGATACTGCCATCATCGTTCTCGCTGATTTTTTTCTTGAGAAAATCGTCTCTCAGAATATTGCTATCACTGAAGTAAAACTCTACCTGTAAAATAATTTTAAAAAGGAAAAAGAAATGCTATACAAAATCAATTTTGAAGCGATTGAAGAGTAAAAGGAAATTAAACATAAAAAGATGGGGAGGGGGGGAAGGAGGATTTTGACCTGGCGAAGAACAGCCTTGGCAGTATCTTCGCCCAAAGAAGGCGTCGCCATTGTTGTTACGATAAGTTTTTGAGAGAAACAAAGTTCGAAGCGTTGAGACAGAGAGAAAGAGGCAGTCAGCGAGTGGGTGTTTAGGGTTTTGGAGTTGGTTTGGGTTGGGGGTAATACGGTAGGTCTTTTTAAGTATGTTTCTATTTTTATCGCAAACTGAACTCAGAAACTTTAACTGTTTAACACGACCAAAGAAGGGAGTTCACGTTGTCGCACGAACTTCCCTCTACCAAGTATCTTTGCCCCTATGCCACGTCAACATAAAATTACCTATTGACGGGACGCCCAAGTCAATTTTCTTTTCCTTTTTATGACGCATGGAAATTATGTTTTTTTTTTTCTTTTTCTTTTTGAAGGCTCTCTATTAGAAGTTTAGAACCTCCCTCATCATCCCAACAAATTTCCATGATACATTAACCAAAATCTCTCACTAAAAGAGAAGAAACAAGAAACAAGACAAGAAAGAAGACCAGGAAAAACACCATCACCCAAACCAAAATCAATCTTGATAGTTTTTCTTGAACATGTACTCAGCACAATCGTATACGGTTGTTAACATTTCATCTGAAGATTGAAACTCCCATATTCCCAACCATCCTGCATCCCCTGATGGCATCAGTGAGTTTATGTTATAAACGTAAGCAAAACAAAATCAAGACCATGGTACATAGCATGACCATTTGCAAATTTGCTATCTGAATAAATGATAGAATGGAAAAAGATCACAAGTTAACAGACAATGGAGATTTGAATCATGTTTAGTAATAATATATTGCAACTATAACAGAAGTTCATCTCCCCCACCCTCAACACTGACTTCATTCTACTCCTTGAAGTTGGTTTCCATTCCATGTTGTCTATTTTTCTTATCAAAACTGATGGAAGTAAATATCCAGGACTGAGGTGACTTGTTCATGAGGCAAACAACTTCAAGCCTTCAATCAAAAAGTAACAACAAACTGTTTTTCGCAGCTAGTTGAATCTTAATTGGCATTGAAATACCAATATGTTTCACATAAAATCCTCTTCAAGTTCCTGCAAAGACTTGCTTGTCGCTGCAATTTGTTTGTTTGATGTCATCTTTTCAGACACCATGAGACCCTTGTAGCTTCTTATCTCTGCTTGTCTTTCCTTTTCGAGCCTTTCCAATTCCTCCCGTCGTTTCTGCCAAATAGATTTTCACTTTAGATATCGAAATAAGAATGTGTGTATACATGTATGTGTGCACAGGATCAGACTATAATCTGTAGATTTTCTGATCACAATCCATGAATTGTAAAATATGTTTCAACATTTAGCACCTATAATAAGTATTGAATAGGCCTTATTAACACAACCATAGAAAGTTCAGGTTTTCAAGGCAAATATCTGACATAGTAGCAGCAAAGAAAAGCTGAACTCAAGTTCATTTAAACATCGTGCCATTCTGACCATAGTTTCCAGCCATTTACCATATTTATTAGCACATATATTTATTTGCCTATTTGGTATGAGAAACTGAACAAGAAACAAAATCCAAGTGTATTATAATGTATATAGAACTACAACATTATACATATATTTAACTAAATGACAATTTATATCCTTTAATCTTTATAGTTTATCTTGCTCCTGCCTCAGCTTCACGAATCTGCTATGGTATAACTAATTTTCAATCGAGTAGGATAATTTATCTAGCTCCTGCCTCAGCTTCATGAATCTACTATCATATAACTAAATTTTTATCCTAAGAAAAATCAAGTAGGATAACTTTTTTTTTTTTGGATAATTGATAACTTTTATTTTATTTTCATGCTACAACCATTTAGGATATTCATGTTCTATAGCATACACATATAAACCATAAGTTGATGCAGCCAATATCAATTTGACAAAATAAGGAAAAATCAGTCAAAGGACAAGGGGCTTACTTTTTCCCTCAGCTGTTACTTTCTCTCTGCTCTTTCTGCTGCATTAACCGCTTCTCTCTCAGCTGCAACAACATATCATATTAAGTGGCATTAGTTACATCAAGATCAAACAAAAGAAGTCTCATTTCAAAACCAATATACCTAGCGTAGAGTAATAGAGAAGATGCAAAATGCAAAAGCATCATTACTACAAAATAGGATGGACAACAAACAGAAAAGCATAACAAGCAAAACATAAAACAACAGAAATCTCACCAAATTTCTTTCATAAACAATGACAATACTATCTTTAGTCCTAAGTCATCATAAAAAATGAATACACAGATATTTTCATACCTTTCAAATCAGGTTTCCTTTCTACTTTAGTCCTGTTCAACCTGTTAACTATCTCATTTATCCGCTTCTCCACTTTCACAGTCCGAACCTAAATCAAACAATAAAATCAGACAAACATCCACCCTAGAAGAAAACACATGAACAAAAATAGTAACAATAATACTGAAAGTAACAAAGAAGTTTACCATCTTAGAATTGTGAAAGCCAACTTGGCCAACATCCATGGAAGGAGTCTTCTTCAAATAGGACCATGGAGTGTAAACAAAATCAATATTATTCACTTTGTTGCCTGACCTCACATAATAATTAAATAAAAAATTGCAACTTATTACATCAAACGTATTTAAATTACATTTCATAAAAAAAATAAAAAGGAAAACTGATGAAATTAAAATAAACCTTGGATGGAATTAGCTTTAACAAGCTGAGCACAATCTTCGAGCAAACCTTCACTTATATCATCGATGGTTTGACCTTTTTGAAGTCTCAAATAAACATGGGCAGAAGACATTTTATCCACATGGAACCTGTAATAAAGCTAAATTCAATCACCCAATTTTCTAAATAACAAGAAAAGTGTATAAAAAAAATGTATAGACCCTTCATTTATAGCACAGATGATGAAATCTGAAAAAAAAAAAAAACAACAAATTAAGAAAAATACCAAATGTCTTCGGGGAAGCCATATTTGATGAGTTCCTCGTTCTCGTACTTGTCGAGTCCCATGAAGATGGTGTAATCGCCAGCCTCTGGTCGGGCTTTGAAGTAAAACACCATTTTTTTTCTCTTGTTTTCCTTTCCTCTAGTAGGAGATCAAAGACAAAATATCCCCTCCCGTTAGGTATATGTTTGGAGATCAGAAAACGTTGATCGCTGTATGGTGCTTGCCTTTTTTCTTTTTTCCCAAATAACAGCAGTTTTGTTAAGCTACCACCGCCGACAGGCTTATTTTATTAATATAATATTATTCTTTTTTATCAATTTTTCTCTTTTTTTTTTCTTTTCTTAAATTTGTGATATTTTACTTGGGTGTATAATGTGGTATTTACGATTTTTATTTACAAATTATATGTGCACTCTTATTAAATTAATTGAGTTATTATATAATTTTTTATGTTTTTCTATTATAATCTTAAGTTTCATATTTTGTTTCTAATATTATAATGAAATGTCAAAAAATTGACAGTATCTTATACCAAATGTTAATAACTTTTATTTTTATAAATTTTTTAATTCACACTTAAACTCTCAAATTTTACTTAATTTACTCTCAAATTTTAAATCCTCTCAAACCCATGACAGAAATATGATCAATATACATCATATAAGCTAATGTTATCAATAACTACTGTATAATTATGCATGGACATGCACGTCAATAGAGATACAAGTAACCTATTTTTTCTTTTTTTTTTTTCCTAACGAAAGAAAATATAATTAAATATAGGCATTATTTATTTGTTCAGGACCAAAAAAAAAAAAAAATGTTCCAACCACGGTCTTCAATTAAATAAATAAATCATGGTCTGTTTGGTTATCGGAGTAAAACACTAGGAAACAAAGCCAAGCAAGCAGTAGAACAAATGCGATTTGTTGTCACGGGCAGAGTGTTATAGAGTACCAGCGCGCGCACCGTGACGTATTGCTATCCCTCGTATTGGCAGAGGTTCTCAAATCCCATGTACTCATTTTGCTCAATCTTCTGAATCATGCTTGATATGCCAACCCACCCTACAAATCACAAACAAAAGAAGGGCAAAAAATAATGTCATAAGAATTGAGTAGTTCCTTTCAGTCTAGGATGCTGAAAGACTACTGGAGAAATGAGAATTCTGTAGGATGCTCTCACCCAGTGAAATTGCACCGACAAATATTGTGAAGGCTAGAACAAAGATGATTATGGATTCCCTTCCGGTTAAATTGATCAGCTTATTGACAATGTGCTGACCCATTAAGGCGGGAATGATGGAAACAGCAATGAAGTCTAGAGCTGCCAGAAGTTGAAGAAAGAATTTGATTGAAAACAACCCTTTTTCCTCCCCTTTGTAAAGATGCTAGAACAAAGTTGAAAATCAATGGCATGACACCAACTCATCATAAGGCACTGGAAAACGATTCAGAAGGCAGTATTCTACAACAGACATTGATGAGGAGAAGGTCATCCCAAATGTGGATGTGGCACTTGCGACCTGTGAAAATATATAGTTAAGATTCTTCCTGAAATCCCTTATAAGATTTCCTGTGCAATGCAATCCATTCGGAAATCAGAATGTTGCATGCCTGAACAAACTAAAACAATTGCTTCTAATTTTTGGAAATGAAATATCTAGAATATTCTAGACTAGACCAATTTATTTCTCATGACTTATATGTTACCTGAGGAGGAATTCCCAGCCCCAAAAGGAGTGGACTCATAACAAATCCTCCATCTATTCCGATAAGTCCACCAATTATTCCTGCTACCATGCCACAAGCACAACATAGAACAAGATGGTACACTTTCCAATTTGTGCCTTCATTTCCCTTGGAGGCAATCACTCTCCATCCTTCGTACAGGCCAATTGCCTCGTACAGAAATACCCCAACAGATACTGGTATCTGCAAATGTAAGATTAATTATCAGAATAGGACCTTAATCAGCAATATATAAAGTTAGTAGGGGAGTGGGGTATGTACCTGCAACAAGTTTAATGCCCAGTATGATGTTGAACAAGTAGTTGTATAATTCTGTTACAAACATAACATGCTTTATCAATTAGTTTTGAAAAAGATTCTTATAAACATGTGAGGACAGAAAGAAAGAAAGAAAGAACATAACCATGGCAGTCTGAACAGCAAGATATGCAAACCAAACGAAACTGAGTAGTCCAAGTTCTTTCCAACGAATGTTTTCAAGTATTCCTGCCTGCATTTTAGTAGCAAATAATGTTCGAAGATTAAGATAGTTATCGCAGGACTAAAACTTACCAAAGTTTACCTGCCTCTCGTCTCTCAATTTCCTTTCCAGGTTTATTGCTTGGACCACCAGGAACAGTTTTGTATGCGATTGGAGTCGCATTCTCTTGGAAAAAAAAAAGAGCAAGTATATAAGCAAGGTTTGATCTATGAATTCTGTTACAGAGACAGGAAGAGCCAAGAGTACTGAATAAGCTCACCACATGATTCCAACAACTTAGCAGCCTCCTGCAGTTATGCAACGATGAAACCAATCCAAAATCCAATTTTTTGATGTTGTTAAATATAGATTAGATTTACAGAAAATAATTTCTTTTTTTATGTTATTCAGATAACATATACCAGTATTTATTAACCTGTTTCAATACAGTCTCCCTTTTCCACGTCTCAACACCCTTAAAGTAAGCCTTAAAAGAAGTACCTGCAGACCATCATAATCCATCTGGGGTATTCCATTGTTTCTAAAGCAGAATATAGTGCAGGGCCGCAGGCAACTCTAGCTCAATTAAAATTACCTGTGCGGAGAAGAATTAACAGGATTGTGACTGTCCAGTCTGGAAATATCACATTGAATATCACTCCTATGCTAGTGCCTAACAACAGCATCGGCTGGATAATCAACACCAAATCATAGTCAATCATGGGCATATCAAGTATGGGATGCCTTTGCCTTAAAATTATATTAAACGGTTGAGGCTGCTGCCCCCATGATCATACCTGAACTAACGGAAGCGACATTCAAGCAAACTGCCTAAAGGAAAGATTGCCACTATCATAGGGAAGTGAAAGACTCAAAAGTATTAGCTCAGCTAAAACAGCAGGAAATAATATCAAGCAGTCTACGAATAGTCTATGCCCAAACTTTTTCATGTATTATAGTTTCTAACTATGAGGACCAAATTACATCCTGAGATAGATTTGCATTGGCTCATACATTTTGATATAGCTGTTGATGATTTTTGATCGAACCGAATGATTAGACTCAGCATTGGAACGAAAAAACGACCACCACCAACACCACCTACACTTCCAAATGCTGCTCCAAAGAATCCAATCGCAGTACCAACAACAATTTGCCATCTAAATTCCAGTTCCTGAAGGGTAGTTTGACAAAAAGGATAATAGCACATTCATTGAAGTGGGTGATGTGGAACATACGTACATATAAAATAGATATACATTTTTTGAGACATAAAAAGATATTGAAGCTGTAATCTGACAGCTTGTTTGAAGAGTAGAAAACAGAAAAGAAGTAAAGAACATGATTGAAACAACGCCTACTACAAGTCACAAATTAAACTTACGGCCAAATATGTTGATTACCAGATTGTTTGGTCCGCCATAAAGAAATCATGACTCGTAGAAGAGTATTAGATGTGGCGCCTTCTCCATCATTCAAAGCTTTATTTTTCACTCTGCTTGCACCAGAAACAAGCACAAAAAGAAACAGAGAGCAGAAAAAAGCTATCAAAAGAAATCTTGCAGTACTCCATTTAGGTACAAAGACGGCCATCAGCACCCAAGAAAATATTGTGAGAGTTGGAGAAGCAGATTGCAAGGTTTAGTGTCAACTTCTTGAAGAGAAAGATGAGGAAATGTTCAAAAAGCTATTATTATTATTATTATAAGACTGAAAGGTTTCTCCTTTTCTGGCTCTGACAATATTCTCTCTACGTTTTAGAGCAAAAGATGCAATCCTTTATGAGCTTATTTCTTCTTTACTTCTAATTAATTCCTGATGAACTTTAGCAGTACTTGGCATTGGAACATATCAATGGCGATTGAAACATTGATTTTATGTGTAGCAAAGGCATTTGTACCTTGTGGCAGTCTCGTACTCGGTGAGATTACATATACTAGCATGAAAATATCTACTACCGTTTCTAGTTAATAGATAAGCTGCAAGTATATGCAAATAAAAGTTCATTTCTTGAGATGTTACAATTTGAAAAACAGAAAAATGAATCGAAGTCTATTATTGGAGTGGTAAAGAAAATTGCGAACCAAAATAAATCCTATAAAGGGCCCAAAGGAATCCAATCTGATGAAATTTCGCAGCATCAATCAATGATTCTTTGTCACAGTTGTCTATTTTTGTCCCATGGGAAAATTATTGTTCTACCTGCCAATTTTTGCCCCACGAGAAAATTATTGTTATTGTTCTACCTGCCGCTTACGACAGCATTGAAAGAAATTTAGAGAATATGATTGCATGGTATTACCAAGGAACGTCTGAGTGGTAAAATTGATTTTGATGAAATTAAAAAAAAATATATATTATTATAATTATTATTAAAAAATTTATTATAATTATGATAAAAAATTAATAAAAAATTTATGTTGAATAAATTTTATTAGAATTATAATATTAATTGAATTTAAATATCAATTTTAATAAAATATATTTAATATAAATATTTGATTAAAAAATTTTTTCAATTATAACTATAGTAATTTTTTTTTTCAATGGTAACCATAATAACTGACTATTTCTAATATCAAATGAGCCTAAATCTGCCTATAGAAACATGCCTGGAGCACACTGTCACCTCAAAGCACCATCTTGTTTCTCTGCCTCTGCTTGCACGCATGCATGATTGCACTGCTCGTCTTTCGTACTAAAGACTAAAGACTCCATATTAACTCGTGCTGGTCTTCAGGGTTGGTCGCCTGTTAACAAATTTCTTCGCAAATGCCTCTCAAATTTTGCGCATGCCTGTAGGAAGGAAATCTGATACGTTAAGAGTTGTTTGATGAAATGTCAAGTTTTAACAATTCATCCAACCCATCCCTCCTGTTTTAAAGCACGATATGGTAGAATGTAGAAACTCCCTGCAGAAGACAGCTACAGATCTTGATTATTGACAAAGCCCCTTTGTTTTGAACCCAAGAAAGTGTGCTTGATAAGCCATACAAAAGGGTTTTCGAAATGATGAAATATTCTGTAAATCATGCCAGGTTTAGATGATTGTTGTTCTGCAAAGGTGACAGACCATTACACAAACGCCATTGAAATTTGTAAAATTATTAGTCTTAAAATCCAGAGTCAAGGTTGTCTTGAATCTGTTGGGTGCGAATAAGCCAATGTAATGTCTCCGGCATGAGGGTGCTTTGACACGAGGTAGGATGGGGAAATAAACCTCCAAACAATACAAAATTACAAACAAACAAGTCTGAAGTTTGTCGCTAGATATCTCTGTTTTTCCCTTTTTTTTTTTTGGAACATCCCTGAGAGTCTCTGTTAAATATAACATGGAACATCCCTAAAAGTCTCTGTTTTTCTTTTCTGCTTTTCTTTCTTCCCCACAACCAAAGAAATGGAATAAATGGAAGGCAATTTCTGTTGCCTTTGAAAAACAAAAGTAACATTGGACTAATGAGAGGGGGGATTAGAGGATCAAATGAGAAAAAAAACTGACATGTCAGCCTTCATACTTGCAGAGGTTTTCAAATCCCATGTATTCCTTTCGCTCAATCTTCCCTATCATGCTTGATATGCCAACGCCACCTAGCAAAAAAAAGGAAAATATATTTTGAGAATTTGTAGAATTTTTCGTAGTTCGAAGAATGAAAAAAGTGTGCTTTATCAAACCACTAACAGGAAATCAAAGCTCACCTAGTGATATTGCACTAACGAAAATTGTGAAGGCTAGAATGAAGATAATTAGAGATGCCCTTCCAAATACAATTATCAGCCTTCTGACAACATGCTGTCCGATAAAGGCAGCAACAGTAGCCACTGCAGTGAAGTAGAGAGCTGCCAAATAAAGTACGAAATATGTAACTCCAGAAACACGTGAAACAACCATATGCTCATCTAGAGACAAGATTGATGACACCACTACCCCCTACCCCATCACATCCCTCGCAGGTTTGGATGTTCCCTGTTATTTCCAAATGATGAGAAGAAACTTCAATAAAATTATCATGTTGTTGTAAGTTCCCAACTTACCATAAGGTACCGGAAAACGTTTCAGAAGGTAATATTCTACAACCGACATGGACGAGGAGAAAGTCATGGCAAAGGTAGCAGTAGCACTTGAGACCTGCACAGAAGTCAATAAGAAGCCCCAAAGATCAGAATTAACAATCGATTAACTTCACGGTCATAATGAGACAAGCACTGATTTTCCCTTCATGTTGCCATCATTTCAAGTTATATCCCTTCGGAAAAACTTCAACGTCATAACTATTGATAGCTTAATATATGGTGCATCCCATATTAGATAAAAATATTTAATTATTAATTAATAAAGTTAATTTTTATATGAATTTTATTTATATTTTAAATAATCACGTTCGAACAAAAACAATTATTATATGATAAATTATCATAATTATTTGAGTATAAATAAATTATTATTCATAAAAATCATGATTATATAAAAAATCATAATCATTTGAATAAAAATTTATGTCTGTTCATTTATTATAAATAAATCTTTTAACATAATCATTTTTACTACATCTGATTGGAGAGTTTAAGACTTTATTATATCTTAAAAGTATAATTATCTTTAAGCAAGTGTTCTTCACGCCTCAAAGCTAAAGTTATTTTCTATTATTTCTCTTCTTTTATTTATTTTTTCTAATAATTCAAAAATAATTATGAAAAATTTATATTTCGCATGAAAAATATACAAGAAAAAGAATTTGACATAGTTTGGAGATCATTATTAGAATAAGCTCAATGTCAAAGGATTAATGTTTTCATGGACCAAATATTAATTTTCATAAATATCTTCATTAGAGGTATGCATTTTGTTTTTTGCATAATTGCTAGTAGAAAGATTGACTGAATAAGATAAATACATTAACAATTAATTTAATTAATGTGTAAAATTAAAACAAAATATACGAAATATTGATTACATTGCATAAGTTTATGCATATACTGAAATTGGCTACACAATTGGGTTTAATGAATTGTATTATATCTATTTGAAAAATCGATACTTATAAAGATTGGGATCAAGGAATTTATCATAAAAAAATTAGATATAAGTAAAAAATATATGTAGAAAATAAGATTTGATTATAATATTAATTTTTTTTAAATCATGACACAAAAATTGAGATAATAAGTTAACTCAAGCTCTTTGTATGGTTTTTATCTTTGTTTATCGTTTATAAATCAAACGTTGATTTTTTTTTTAATTTTATTATTGGTTCAAATTTTGACTAATGCTCAATTTTCATGAAAACCAATTAAAATTAAATGGATGTACATGAAAATTTATTAAAATATAGTGTTTCATGGATTAATTGGTGGATAATAAACCAAATAATTGTTATTATAAAAAACATGGGTAATGTGACATGTATTTTGCCTAAATGTTATATATTAAAGTGATTTTATAAAATAAAATTTTCTTGTGAACACTCACAAAATGAAAATCATAAATAGCCATCAAAAAGTTAATAAATGGTTACACAAAAGCATTGTTTCTTTTCGCATATGAGATATTGATTAAAAGAAAAGACATGTCATTAAAAAATATTAAAGCATTTGTCAGTTATTAGCATTTTAAAAGATGTTTATTAATGTCTAATTAGAAATGAACATGCAAATTAAATGTTCTAAAGAGACCAGTACATATGTGTTTAATTCCATTTTGTGATGCATTGAAGAATATTGGTATAGTTTGTCATATATTATGAAAATGAAATGAATGGGATGAGATTTTTTTTCTTATAAATATAAGAAAGATATAGATTATAGAGATAGAATGTCATTATCCAATTAATACATTATCGATTAAAGATAATGAAAAAATTTGCTTTTTGTACCCGAAAAAAAGACTTTTTGCAAGCTATTAAAATGAAAAGTACACCAATTTTCGAGGTTTTCAATAGTGTCATGACAATGGCAAAAATGTAACTGATTATACACCATATTAACATATGTGCTTAGATAATAATATTGGTTTGTGAAAGCCGTAACCTTAGAGTTAAACAATCAATGATTTAACTAATGCAAATTCATCACGAGATTTTGCATGAAATATGAGTAGAACTCATATTATAATTATTCTTTATGCTAGTTTATGAAAATGATTATTTGGATTTATGTTTCATGACTTGCGCTGATTTGATGATCTAGATATAAACATATTGATCACAAAATGATTGTAAAAGTACTTGAAATTGGAAGTTAAATATACTATAAACTCTTATTATACATGGGTATATTAGTCCTATGAATAAAGTTTGAATTTATTATATATTCGAAAATGTTATGACCAATTAAAAATGATAAATAACAGAGATATATATAGGTTGCATAATGGTGGAGAATAAAATTCTCATAAAATTTTGAAATCAAGTTTAAAGGTTTCAATCGTCATGAACTTGAAATTGACCATTGAGCAATTAATATATGCATTGAAAACTCATGATAACATTTGAGATAGTTGGTTCTCACTAAAAGCCATCACTATAAATGCAATGATTTAAATAGCCAAATCTACATGATTTGTAGGTATAATATAGATTATTATGGTTGGCTTAAAATAGCCATACGCCAAAATTGATGCTACAATCTTGATCACATTGTGATAATTTTTTATTATGTATATGATTTAATTCATGAATTATACAAATGATTTATCATCTATGGTTTTATTAAAAGTTTTGAAATATAGTGAAAAATTTTAAATATATTTACTTTAGAAGCTGTGAGTGATTCAAAAATTTTGTGAATACCAAAACTTTTATAATAGCAAAAGGAATACTATTTGATCCATTTATGTGATGAAAATGGTTTTATTCATGGTAAAACAAAAATAAATTATTAATTGTGTCTATGATGAAATAGATTCATATAAATATTTATGAATTGACATAAAAAATCTTAAAAGGAAACTATATACGCATGATTATATTTGAAATCTGCTTATTGATGTAAACTCTTATATTGAGTTAAAATATAAAAGTTTTAAAACTTTTATGAAAAAGATTTATTAAGATATAGAATATTTGCTAGTTATTTTATTAAAGGTGGATTTGAATGCCTCTTATTTAAAAAAAAAAAAATTACCAAATAGTGAAAAGATAAATAAAATGACAACTTGATTAAGTATATATATGATATCTTGATAATTGAATGAAAAATTCTTTAATAAAAGAGTGCATACTTGCACATGATAGGGTGATAAGAATAAATAAATAAATAAAAATTGTCACCATAATGTTGTTAGATTTTAGTATAATTTTATGAACAAATTATACAATTTAATAAATTTAATACACTGATTAAAGTAAAATCATAAAAAAGTCCTTAAAAATCTTAAAAGTACTAAAATAATTTGATTTATTTATTAAATTTATCCAATTATACTAAAAGTATAATTGTATTAAAGATGTATAAAAATATGAAAATAGAATGGTTAAAATTTATGATAATAGAGCTGTGGCTACAACCAAAACTAACTATTTCTTAAAATGATAAGAATAAGATAACAATGTCTAAAGCATATAAATGATATAAAAAAAAAAGTTTGGATATATTAACCTGCAATTATTATATTAAAAATTCAATCTCAAGTGGAGGTAATTACCATAAAAAAAAATTAAATTTCAAGATATTTATTTAATAGTACTACAAGTATAATGAACTTAAACCCTTACTATCAGACACCAATAATAGGAACCCAACTTTGAATTAGTAATCTCTAATTACAAAGTTTAATGAGTAAAATAATTTATTGTTATGTATCTATTAAATACTAGTAAAATTCATTCAAATTTTAAAAACTAATATGATCCATTGTGTATGGAGGATGAGTTTTTATACTCTTAATGGAGTTTTAAATGACTAAAGCAATAGAGACATAATGAAAACTCTACCAATATAAAAATAAAAGTGTCGTTTCAACAAGAAGAATTAAAATCTCTCTTGTAAACGTTCATGAATAAGATAAGCACATGATTAAAATAGTGCTAAAAGTAATTAAAAACCTATGACAAAAAAATAAGTATTATGTGTTATATATTTAATTATAACATTAGAAATTGAGATTTAATTTACAGATAACATCAACTTCGTTAGAATTTTAAGATATATACGTTAATTGGAAGGTTAAATCAAGAGATAATTTTTTGTATTCATTATATTTATTTGTATAAAAGATTAAAGATTAAGTACCAACATTCCAAGCTAAAGAGGATTGTTGGTAATTTAGAATGTGATGCATCCTACATTAGATAAAAAGATTTAATTATTGATGAGTAAAATTAATTTTTGTATTAATTTTATTCATATTTTAAATAATTATGTTTGAACAAAAATAATTATCATATGACAAATGATCATAGCTATTAGAATATAAATAAATTATTATTCATAAAGGTCATAATTATACAGAAAAATTATAATCATTTGACTAGAAGTTTATTTGTTCATTCATTATATATAAAATTTTTAGTATAATTATTTTCATTATTTCTGATTGAAGAATTCAAAATTTTTTTGTATTCTAAAAACATAATTATATTTAAAAATATATTTTTTATGCTTCAAAATCAAAATTTTTTTATATCATTTTTCTTCTCTTATTTATTTTTTCTAACAATAACTTCATGGCACCCGTCTGAAGGAAAGAAAGCAACTCACCTGAGGAGGGACACCCAGCTCTAAGAATAGAGGACCCATGATAAATCCTCCACCTAGGCCGAGTAGACCACCAACGATTCCGGCTAGCACTCCAAAAGCACAGTAGGTAGCAAGCTGATGCACTCGCCAATTTGTGCCTTGATCTCCCTTGGATGCAATTACTCTCCATCCTCTATAAAGACCAACTGCCTCATACAGAGATACCCCAACTGAAACTGGGATCTGAAAAACAGAAAGAACGCCTTAAATCAGTTTTCAAAGAAATTTTCATGGAAAGAAGCAATAGAGGTGAAAACGATAGAATGTACCTGCAACAAGTTCAAAACCCAATACGCTACTGAACAAGTAGTTGTATAATTCTGTTGCCAAAAGTCATAATTTATCAGTTACGCCTCAATAATTCATATTCTGAAAATACTTGAACAATAAATAGAGTGGAAGAAACATAACCTTGGAAATCTGCAGTGCAAGGAATGCAACCCAAACAAAACAAAGAAGCCCAAATTCTTTCCAACAAACATTCTCCCAAACAGTGATCTGCAAGGATTACATTAAATTAATTTTGAGAAAAATTGGAACTGAATAACAGCAGGATTGGTGATTACAGTCAACCCACTTCTTTGTCTGTGTTATCCCTTGGAGGGTCACTGTTTGGGCCACCAGGAAGAGGCTTGTATTCCACATCTCCACTACCAGCATCTGATATCACATGAGAAATATATGGGCTTATTTCAGAAGGAAAGTCATGAGGAAAGGATCACCAATGATCTTAAGAACTTATTAAAGGAAAAAGGCAACTGACCATTTGATACCAAACGCCTGGCAGCCTCCTAAAATCCAAGACAAGCAGCATTCAGATGGTTAGCAATTAATTTTAATAATATAAAAACACCTCAACTGAATGAGAAAGTTTCCTCTTTCTTACTACCGGATTAAGCAACAAATGCACAACATTCTGAATAAAATTATCCAAGTTGTCAGCAATTATGATATTTTAATATCAAACATCTTCGAAATCTTTTAATTGCTCATTCATAAAAATGGAGAGAACTTATTTAAAGTATTATGGGAGGAATTTTTTTTTTAAATCACAATGGAATGGAGAAAAAACTATACAGAGCTCAAAATTCTCTGCACCTCAGTATGAGACTATGAGCTAGCAAAATTACCTTTTTCAGTATGGTTTCTTTTTTCCATGTTTCAACACCCTTGAAGAATGCCTTTGTTGAAGTTCCTGCAAGCCATCCAATCCATCGAATTTAACAAATAGAGCTACAAGAACATTATGCCCAGCAAATACAATAACAAATCGGTAAATTATTACCTATAAAGAGAATAATAAGTAAAATTGTGACCATCCAATCCGCAAAGATCACATTAAAAGCGACTCCTAAACTAATTCCCAGCATGAGCATTGGCTGGATAAGCAGAGCCAAATCATAATCGATTATAGGCATATCAATTGTAGGATGCCTTAGCTTAAGGTTGTAGTAAACAGTTGAAGCTGCTGCACCCATGATCATACCTAGGAAAAAGCCAAAAACATATAATGAATGAACTCATCTAGTATTTAACAGAATCATCTTGTTTACTAACAATTTTGCTAATAATTTCTTAAGAGCACCCAAAATTCTCCAAAGGCTGCATTTAGAACTTAGATAAGTTTTGGAAGCATCTAAATACACCTATTTATTTCTCTTCTTCTGTCCTGGCAAGGAAATTCCAAAATCTTAAAATCACAGATAGCTTACAAACAAATTGTAACTGCAATTTTCAATCACTGAAATTATGGGGCATGAGCAATTCTGAGAGGTTTTCAGTTCACTTCCGGGCTTTCACAATTTAAAAAGAAAATTAGCGTTCTGATTCAACAACAGAATCCTTCAATAAATTTTTAGTTATAAGTTCCATTTTTTTCGTGTAAATTCAAGGGATTCCTACAGATAAAACCAGATGAGAAAGGGTTAGGAGAAAAGCAGATAATTAGGCAGACCCTTTCTCTTGAAAAGTGACAAGGAAAATACATTACCGTTTCACTTTTTTTCCCATTACTGTCAGCTTCATAAAAATGTGTACTACCTTCTTTAAATCTCTTAATTCTAAAATCACATCAGTCCAAATCAAAGTGTATTCTTATTTATTTATTTATTTATTCTTGCAAAGAAGAAAAAAGATTAACAACTCATCATCTTACATTTTGAAATAGCTGTGGCGGACTTTGCATCAAATCCAATAATAAGGCTAAGCATAGGAACAAAAATGCCACCTCCACCAACTCCCCCTACACTCCCAAACGCTGCTCCAAAGAATCCAATTATACTTCCCAGCACAATTTGCCAATTGAATTCCATTTCCTATAACAAAATTAAAAATTAAAAATTAAAAAAAGTTCAAAATACTACAAATAATAATCAAATGAAGAATAAAAATACATTTTTATAATATAAGGTTATAGGTTGGAATATATACTTACAGGCCAAACATGCTGATAACCTGATTCATCAGATTGCCATAAGAAATTAATAGCTTTGAGGAAAAAATTATTATTTGTTTCAGATTCCTTGGTGGATTCTCCATGCTTCAAGCTTCTCTCAGCTGAAATTAACATGAAAGCTAAACCAAAGTTGAGGAAGTTCAACATTATAGATCTCAAAACACTCCGTTTCAATCCAAATTGCGCCATCTTGATATTAAATTTCGACCACTTTTTTCTTTTGAAAACTCTCTCTTTCTTTAACTTTTTCCTTCTTTTGAACAAATAACTTTGAATTTCGACACTTTTTCGGAATCAAAATCTATCCTTTTTTTTGCCGTTAGCCAACAAAGAACAACGCAAAAAGGCGTTTGGTTTCCAAGAAAGGATGAACGCAAGAAAACAATATCAATGCAAGATTTGGTTAATGGATTGGAGGGAAAGGAATTTTTCGGATTTAGGATCGGGGAAATGGTTGGAAAAAAAAAAAAAAAAAAGGCCTTGCAAGCAAAATCAACCAAAAATAAAGGCTACTCTCTTCTCTTTTACCTTTCTCGTCTCTGATTTTTCCTGTGGAAATGAGAGAGAGCAAATGAGCTTATCCCCTCCGGACAAAGATTTAATGTATTTATTAAGTGAAAGAAGAGATAAAAATTTTGGGAGACCCTGAGTTGTAGTTGGGCACGTTTTTGTCATTAATTTTCTTTGTTTGGACGCAGTTAACTGTGGTGCGGTGATTTGACTGCTTACCATTTGATGGAATTGATATTACAAATGCAAGGGGTTTTAAATTCATAATTTTTTATTATCAGTTTTAATATCATGTATTTTTTGAAAAGTTAATTGACAAATATATCTCATTTATTAATAATAATAATAATTTATTAAAATTAATATTTCTTTTAAATGATTTGTGAAAGGATTAGTTTTAATACTATCTGACTCGTTGGTGAAAATCATTTAAGAGAATATTTGATATTGGATGATTAATTTGTTCAAAATTATAATATTTATATTCAATAATTATATTACTTTATTTGATCATAATTTAAAAATTTTATATGACAATAATTTTAAATTATTTAGATAGTAGGATTATTATTTTGAAAAATGATCTAAGTCTCAACTTAAAAAAATTATGAAAAGTAATTTTTAATATTATTTTTTAATAAATTTTCTTTCATAAAAAATATAATTAATATTATCCTAAAAAATTGATCAATAAAAATTTTAAAAGTCGATTTTTCAATCAATTATTCTCAAAAAGATTTTATGATATAAATTTATGTTGACTATAAAAAATATTGAATTTATTTAATAAATTTTTTAAAAAATATTTTTTTCGAATTGATTTATATTTTATAATTTTTTATAAAATAATGTTTAACTATTCTATAAATTATTGATTCAATAAATATTAATTTTTTTTAATTTATTTTAGACATTTTAGACTATATGACTTATTTTTCATATAATATCAAATAAAAGTATTAATAATCTATAATATTATATCAAATATAATAATTTAAAATCACTAATAATTAAATTACTTTAATAATTTTATTATCAAGATAATTAAATCACTACAATATTTTAAAAAATATACTAAATGTTATTTACAAGAAAACCTAAATCTTTTAATCATTTCTGGTAATCTAACATCGTACGTATCACATCGAAATTATTATAATATCAAAATAAAATGAAATTATTTTTTAATACTTAACCTTATATCACCTTTCATTTAACATCCAATCACACTGAAAAATAAATTTCACCAAAACACTCAACTAATTACAATCACAAGATAAAATGCTTAAAAAAAATGTTATCTTGGAATGCCAAAATTTGTTGTATTTACATTTCTTTTTTCACCAATCATTTTGGATTGAATATTTAATTTAAATAGCACATTTATAATCATAGTCATTTTTTTTTTATTTGTCTCATGTTATAAAATTTGATTGTGATAATTAAAGAAAATTTGAAGAAAAAATAAGAAGAATAAAAAAAGATTTTGTAACCAACAATAATTTGACTTAATAATAACATATTAAAATTTAATTTTTGATAATTAAAAAAAAATAACAAGAAGGATATTGTAAGAATTAATCAGAAGAGATATTTAACTGCACTTATTCATAACTAAGTGGACAGATAAAGGAACATTGAATTATGCGGTCCTGACTTATCCTGTTTGTATGATTGCTGAAGAGATTCCCTTTGCTGGTTAAACTCTTGAACTTGACCAAACAAGGCCTACTTTCTCTTTCTTCTGGCAAAATGGATCTGACTATTGACTATGATATGAGTCATCAAAAGAGTAACGTTCATCTTTCTCCATAATTGATTGGTCCCCCAAAAAAAAAAAAACTTTTTCATTATTGCCTACAAATTAAATGACCATTTTGTGGTAAGCAATTGAAGAATATAAGCAGCTAGCTAAAACATTCCCCTCCTCAAAATTTCTTCTTTTTTATGGTATTAAATTGATAATTAATTACTAAGCTCTCTCTTTTTATTTTTGCAAGATGAAATCACCCACAAATTTAGAAGTTTAAACAATCCATTAAGCATGCAGCTTAATCTCTCAAGTTATATGTAATTGTATTAATGAAGACAATAAATCAAATTAAAAGATTATAAATATGTATTAATGATTTCTTGCATTTGGATCCAAAAAATAGAATCTCAACCACTCTTCTTAATACCAAATTATATATAAACACTAAAATCCATATAACCTAAGATATTGTTATTATTAGACCCACTTCCACTTTCACATGTTAGATCACGTGTAATTGTTTTCAAAACAAAAGTATATGTTTAATAAGAAAGAAGGAAATTAATTTAATTGGGTTACTGAATGATACTGACTTTTTCTCACCTTCCTTATTAATTTAATCATTGATTTTGCAAATTTTTTTAATGAGCCAGAGCTGTAATTCAGATGCGAGTTCTGATCAAAATCTTTGTCTTGGACTATTTGTTTGGTAGTAATAAAAATAATGTGAATTGAGCAGTGCTGTTGTAACTGCATCGATATGTGATATATCAAATCCAACATGTTAGAAAGAAACTACATAAACAAGAGGCACACAAGAGTACAAATTTGAGCTGGTGGGTATATTTGGAAGCAAATTTTTCTTGCATTTGCAGATTGAGATTGCTTTCATATTCTCACCCACCTCGTTCAGGGACCCACACCACGGATAAACACACCATGATAGGGACTTTGTTTTCTGTTTCTTTCTCTGAATGAATTCATGAGCAGTCACTTTCTATGTGACCTGGCAGGCTAAATCCATTACCATCATTTTTCTTTTTTTGTGGAGGAAAACTTAAGATATGTAGGAATTTTCGTACCAATAATGGAAAGTTTTTTGAACTTTATAAAAAAACATAAGTTATTTTTATTTAATAAATATAAATTTTAAATTTTAATATATATAACTACTCTTCATCTTCCCATGTTATAATTTTTTTATACAAAAAATATTAAATTTCATTATTGCTAGTTACAAATGTTTTTAACATTAAACTTTATTCAAAATTTAAGTCCACTATGAACTATGCCATGGAAACTAACTCATCGGTGGTCCGCCTGCCATTGTTGAAATTTTGTTCACATAAATTGACCGCGTGAAATTTAAAAAGGAAAAAACACTAATTCACATATTTTTTGTCTTCAAAATGTTTATTTAAAAAAAATCACTTTTGGTTTCAAATGTACTCTATAGTTATTAATAGAGAAAAACTAATAAATATGACAACCAAATGACAATGTTACATATTTGAACTTCTTTTTTTCTGGAGTGGGAACACTCCGCCATATAAGAAAGAAAAGTTTGTAAAAGCATTGCCTTTATGATGAAAGGTTCAAGACTTTAGAGTTTAATATTGTTTGATATATAAAGTCATGATCATGTGATCAATTAAACAAATAATTGTATAATAGTAGAAAAGTTTGTAAAAGAATTGCCTTTATATTCCTCAATCTGCCTTACATGTGCAATAGCTCACAAATCATGATCATCATGTGGACTAATCAATTAAACAAATAATTCTCCCAATATTTCTTATTGCTCGTATTCGTTACATGTGCGTGCATGATGATGTTAATTAAAAATGTATAATACAAAAGATTTCTTTTGATTTTACTAATTATTCGCTACTACACCTTTAATTTTTTGTACATAATAGATTGTAATTTAAAAATTAAAAAAATTTATATAAATATTAGGATTTAAAATTTAAATTTATTAAACATTATTTTTTAAAAATAATTATATAAATTAACTTAATTAAATTTTAATATAATTAATGATATTATATTTTCTCTGCCTATTATGAGCAGGTATAGCACAATTTCAAATCCGATATTTGATTAGAGTTTTATACGTAAGGATTTTGACAGGCTCAACACTTTGACAGACATTGCCATTTCATATTGTCTTTTCCATTGGCTGAAAGGGAAGACACCCTTTTGTTCATAACAGTGTCAATGAAACTTTATACGAATCGGTCTGAGCAGTGTCAGTATATACCCTTTAGCAACTTTTCATTAAAAAATAAATTAATTTGACATGTTATTTCGCCCCGTTGGCTCCAATTGTATTAGTTATGGTTCTTTATAATTTGTTAGCGACTTAGCGCTCCTTGATGAATGAAGAATATGCAAAAATCCAGAACCGACTCATAATTTGCAACAACACAAAAAAGGATGGACCGATTTAGTAGCACTATACTACAATAGTCTAGAGGTATATAAGATCATGAAGGTCAATAAGATTGACACAAGTGATTGAAATTTAAAATTTTTTATTAGTAAATGATTTATGAATTTAAAAAATATTAAAGAATTTGTGAAATCTTTTATAAGTTTTACGACTTGTTCAATCTTTAAAGAGTAAATGAGTAAATGCATGGTTTTAAATGAGTATATGATGGAGGATTCTAATTTTGAAGAGAATAGGAAACAAAGAAAATGAGTAAATCCATGGTTTTAAATTGGTGAGCAGTAATGTTTAGTGACTGTATTTTCTTCCTTCCCTCCCCTCCGCCCAATTAGAGGGGGCAAAAGAATATGTATAGGGATAGAGGCTCATGTTATGGTACTAATGAAAACTTTCAAGAAGAGGAAATCCAGCCATGGGATGGAGTGTTTCTTTTTGTGTCAGAGTCATAAGTATCCATGCTCCACCATCCACATGCCACCACCCACCAAGCTGGCAACAACTCCATTACTGAAAAAAGATTATCATTTTCTTTGGGCCCGGTCTTGATCCTTTCTGGACAGATTAATTATTGTGTCACCGTTGCCGATAAATGATTGAGTGAGTACGAATGTATTCGAGACTTAAAATTCGAATTTATATGATTATAGGATTTAAGTATATATTTATTTAATATTTTAGATTAATTTAATTGTTATGATTTATATTTTTGTGAGGTATTATTTATTTTGATTTTTTTGATTTTATGATTTTATCTTACCCAAGACATCTTACAAGAAAGAGATGATGTAAACCATGATGGCTCGACTGATCTGAGACATCGGATGAGTGGATGTTCGGATCCCGGAGTCGCGTCGATTCATAGCTTAAGTCTCGACCCGTGACAAGTGGTATTAGAGTCAGCTCTAAACTGTTTGATCTACGTCAAGCTCCTCGAAAGAGATAAGTAAGGTGATCAGCTTCCGCGACGATGACGTCACAAGATTGGATGGAAAAGAATGTCACGAATTTAAGGAAGAGTCTTGAATCTTACATTAAACATAAAAAAAAGATCATTGAGATATAAAAAGGTTCATACTATCTCTAAGGATTTATATCATCTATTCTTTGTAAGATACTTTTTGTAAGATAAAATCATGAGATCAAAAGATCAGAGCGAATAATATCTTAAAAAAATATGAATAATGATAAATAAACTGATCTGAGACATCAAATAAATAAATATCTAAATCTCAAAATTATATGAATTTAAAGCTTTCGAGGGTTGCAAACGTTGAGCCGTCGAGGAAAGGAGGGATGAATTTGACTTGTGTTTGGTTACGAGGCGATAAAAAACGTCCCTTAGAATAAAAATGTTCGTTTTCAGTACTAGTCTATGAAAAAAGGGCATCACCCCCGAATTAGCTTAACATTCCATGTGCATAAGAATTCTAGTTATTTTGTCTTCAATCTTAATATTCCATTCTTCCGCCCATACCATAAATTTTGAAAAATTTTGGACATTGAAAGTATAATCGTGACATCTCATATTATTATTATTAAATTTGTATTATGCTGCGATTCAATTTTTAAATTAAAATTTGCAAACAATTTTATATTATATTGTGAATCTAAATATAAGTTAATGTTAGAAAAAAAAATTGTCAGTTGTCATAATGCAAATAAAATAATTATTAAAATCCTATTTACAAAAATCAGCGCATAACTTATGTGTTAAAGCAGGTTTTAGTTAATTTTAACAAAAACAAAATCAACATTAACATTTTCAAGCTTTAAAATTAATGTATTAACTAATACTTTTCATTTAAATATCAATAATACATATGATCACATTACAAATTATAATTTATTGATATGTAATAAATTTAATTAATTTTCAAGTAAATAAAATTTAAAAATGGTTTCAATAACAATTTTATTTGAGTATTTTTTTTTTAGCAAAAAGATTCTTAAGTTTCGTCCGGTGCATCTCCTCTTCGAATTGTTTCAAGTAAGATTGATATACGTCTAAAGAATTTATGAAATGTTATTTTCTCATAACATCTTAATAATTCAAACAACAAAAAATATGTATATATGCTCTTTTTTTAACTTAAACTAACCAATCTTTTTTTTTTTAGTATTTTAAATTTTATTTTAAAATATTAAAATATCTCTTTTACATATAAGAATAAAAAATAAAAAATAAAATATAAATCAACGATATCAATTTTATATGCACTATTTTACTTAATGATAGCAAATTTTTATATTTATCAGTATTTTTATTATATAGAGTTTATTATTATAATATAAATTAGTGTTTTTTTCTTCATAATTTTCCTTAAATTTTTTATTTTTTTCATAGATTTTCTTGTTCTGTTTTCTTCATTTTCTTTCGCATTTTCCTTGATTTTTAATATTTATTTAATATTGTTATTATTATTTAAACTTAATATTATTATAATTATAATAATTGATTTGATTTTTAAAATTTTTTTTAATAATTGGATTCTTTTTTGTATATAGAAAATTTTTTTAAAAATAAGCAAAATATTAGATTAAGCTTATTTTGATTTTTTGTAAATATTTTCTTCGAAATATTTTTTTCTAAAAATGAAAGAAAATAAAAAAGAAATAAAATGAAAGAGACAATCACTTTTTTTGTTTAGTTTATTATTTTTATTTTACAAAAATTTAAAAATATATAATTTGATCCGATTTTTTTTTTTTTTTTACTTTCAATTTGAAACTCATTTGAGCCTAATATTTATTATCATATCCAAATTTAATTCGAATCAAATAAAAAAATCAATTCGAACCGAATCGAATATTATCATTTGAAATCAATTTTTGATTTTTTTTTCATCCTTAAAATAGACTATGATGGAAATTAATAGAGACAATGTACATTTTAATCGCACTCACAGATTTACACTACACCTACCAAAAAAAGGAGTCCATCAAAATTTTTCTCTGCAAAAACTCACTTTAATTTCTTCCTAACAGAAAAGAAATTTCAACAAAAACTAGTGAGAACATCTTTCGCATGGAGCCATTAAAATGAAGAATGCATTTAGTGGTCATGGAATACCAAATTTGGACAAGGCTGATTGGAAAAGAGTTGAAAATGCCTGGGATGTACTTTGATCATCTGCTTTGACCTTTATTTGAGCTTTAGCGGTTGATGTGTTGATTATGCATTCGACAAGATAATTAGATGACTCCTCTGCTTTTTGTGCAAAGAAGAAAAACTTGAAGTTGGGGGATTGACCCCCTGATGCAATGCAGTGGATGGAATGGCTCTGCATGTGCCGAAGAAGAGCTTGAGGAGCTGTCAAAGCTGCAACGCCTTGAGGGCTTAGTAAGAATTCCTGCACCAATTGAAAGACAAGTTGAGCTCAGAGAAAGCTGTACGTATATAAACCAGAGCTTCTGCCACAAGCATTAAGAACGACATAAAGGACCAGACATGGTTTCCATTCTAGGGCAATCTAGTGGCTTAGTTTTCAAGGAAAGGGCCTCCTTTTGTCCTGAGAGCTCTGAGGATAGTTTTGAAGCTGAGGATGCGATACTTTCATAAATAATTTAGTTTCTAAACATAAGGTCATAGCATAAGTGGTCATCAGCCCGAATAAAAAGTCCAGGCAATAATATAAAGATAGTATCCAACAGTATTATCCATACATAAAATTAAGCCAAGAAAAGGTTTTAATGTTGAGAGAATGTTGAGAGAGCAAGTAAGAGATAGGCATAAGCAATAGGAAATATTCACAAGCAAACCTGTGACAAAGCAACTGGCAATTGGCGCCATTTATGTTGAAATGTGCTTGGATCTAGCGCAGCTTTTGTATTAAGCTTCAATTGAGGAGATGGAGCAGCAGGTACTGATGGTATACCAAGACCAAGTAGATCATCAATTGCCAAGCTTGCTTGTGGAGAATGGCCTGCTGCGGTGGGATTTGAAATTGCTGATTCTATCTGTGTTTGTGAGGCAAAGACAGATGCAGACGAACTATCATAAGGAGCAGTATAAGCTGAATCATTACTACTCGAACCTCTAGTTTCTTCTTTCTCTGAAGTAGTTAAAAGCAGATCCTTATCATTTTCTTCCACTCTCTGAGCAGAAACAACATCATCTGCTAATTCCCCACCAATAGAAAGATTTCCAAGTTCATCTGAAAACTCAAATGGACCCCTGTGTTCCTTATCTGTAAACATGTAAGATGGCTGCATATATTTACAAATATCAGTAAACCATAACTCTATTATGATTTGGGTAACACAACCAAGCACCTAGATTTCCTAAAAAGAGATGCAGAGTGGATATAGTTCACTAAACTGTTTAATAGCGGAATGGAACTGTGTAAAATTAAGAAAACGCTTGGAGAGGCACAATGCCGTGATTACAGCAAAGAAACTGAATTGCATGAGTAGCCAGTTTTTTAGCTCTCAACATACACAAAGTAGTGTTGTTGAAGTTATTTCACAGCTGTTACACAAAAGCTAAAGTTGCAAGCACATTCCATGGGTGTCATTGGTGGGTCTTCCATGGGTTATTACATTTGACAATGAAGCAGAAAAAGGAATGGAAAAGGGGAAGGATAACTTAAGAGATGCAGGTACTTTGATAAGGAAAACCTTACCATGTTTAAAAAAGCACCTTTCACTACGGGAAAGAAAAACTTTTTCCCCGTTAATTTCACACCTAGGTGGCTTGTAGATAAGGAGATAAGTACATGAGACTTATTTTTGGAACCTCACCTAATTGCATAAACATTTTGGCCAAGTGGTTCCCAAGAACAAATTTTCTTAATTCTTCTATCAAGCCTATACATCAAGGGGAGAGATAGTGTAATGCCCCCATAAATTTAGTTTAGGTATCGTGTTAGTATTATGCTCAGTTTGGTCATCACTGTCAAGTAGTTTTTTAGGCTGTGATGTTTGAATGGCATAATCCTTGCAAGCATTTTGGCCAACCTTGAATCAAGGCATACTCCCTCTGCCACAAAGTTTAGAATGAAAAAAGGCATTCTTAAGAAGTATTATTATTTAAGGCAAAAAAAAAAGACTTATTATTTATTGTGAAAACCTAGTCAGTTTCAACCAATCTGTCAGTAATGAATGACGAAAAGGTGGAAATAGATACCATTTTCAACAACAAGATCCACATCTTTATATTTCCAAAAGAAGTGGGAACCTATGGCTTTTAGCTCAGCAACTTTGATTCAGATTGAAACTACAAACTATGTAATTAGGCTAAGGCATATGCCTTGTCTTTGCCTTATATATTTTTTTCCTTTTAATACGCAGATTGGATGCTTTAACAACCCTCACGAGCTTTTAGGATGTTCTAAAGTACAAAAAAAGGGCCTATAACATAAAGTTGGAAGAGGCTAGTGGGTTACCTTCTGGTATACAACAGATAAACTGTTAAATTCATCGAATATCCGATCTTTAATTTCACTGCTTTGAGTATCAGCAAAAACAGAAACAGCTTGCTTTGGAGGGTTCACCACACGTTCAGCTACAGATACATTATACTGTAAAATTCTATAGTAGAATAAGGCTCTGTCATGAACATCCTGCAGTCAAGCAGAAGGTTTTAATTGACTGTTTCCAGAAAACAACTTGATAACTCAAACAGTACTATTGATGTAGGAGCGGGAAAAAAAAGACACAAAAAGACAAACTCATACCTGGTGAAAATCAGCAATACCTGCAGCCAATGCTGCTCCCAATGCATTTTGGGTCTCAGGTGGCCTTTTAAAAAAGCATTTCATCACTGCAGTGAGAAGATGTAAACGAACCTGTCCGATGGCATAATCCATCAACCAAGCAAATGAAGTTATTCGTATGACAGATCTTTGAATCCAATTTTGAGAAATTCAGTATAAAAAGCAGGCTTAAATTCTACTGTCAATGGAAATCTTAACAAATACTCAATCTACAATAACAAGATAGCAGCAGTGCCCTTGGTTGCGGAATGAGATGAGAGAGGAAAAAGCTAGGAGGGAGAGGAAAGAACAGGGGGAGGTGGGGGGTTATGCGGGGAACGAATGGGTGTTAAGTAAGTAAACACACATAATAGCTTTATGAGATAAAGTACCTAAGATCAATTGCTAAGTGACTATACTATTAGGTAAATCGAATTTACAAATTTACTGCACCATATATCCACTAGAAAGACATGAAAGAAAACATCAGAGGACCAACAAGAGTTTAAGAATGCCATAATAGATTCAGCTGAAAGTTGAACCAAATTGCTCAACAACCTTTTCTTTTTTCACAAAAGGGACCAATTCCAGAAAATAAGAACTATAATCTGAAATGGCTCAAAAAAAAAAGAACATGGTTTAACATAGAGTCATTGGACAATATCCGTGAAGGTTGATTACCTCAGCAGAATGCTCCTCATCCCAGTTTTCAACTAAACTCTCCAAAATATAAGGAGCATCTTGCATATCCTGAGAATATTCCCCCAACATCCATAAAAGAGCTGCCTTTGCCTTTGGTTCCTGTACGTTTTTACTGCTTATGTTCCCAACCACTGCAATGCAATCATGGCTCCACTGAGGATATTTTCTAAGAAGATCTTTCACAAGCACCTGCATAAAGTAACTCATATAAATCTAGCTGGCAATAGTGAACTAATCATACTTTAATTTTGACACCACGAAAACCATTTAGTAGGAAGGCAGTAGGGTTTGTTATGCATATATTTAATATCCAAACATCTAGTAGGGGCATAATTATTTATTTACCAGAGCTTCAGCAGTCACATAGTCTTTCTCCATTTCTAGAAATTGAAGAAGCCTATCAACAATCGCATTAACATCATACTGCTGCAGTGCTATTTTGCCAACAGCTCTGATTGACTCTCTGGCAATGGGAATATCCACATTTGCAGCATACTCACATAATTCTGTCACTGAAATTGAGAAAACAAGGTTACAATTACATATCAGAATACTCAAGAGGGAACATTGAAAATTTACTGATATCATCTTTTTCCAAAGAGGCCCTCAAAAAGAAACCGAGAGGCTGTCTGCTTACCAATCTCATAAGTGTTGCTGTCATTTGCCACGGCAGTCAACATTTCAAGCTTCAACCGTTTGACATAAGATGGTTCATTATACTGGCAATAGAAGTGTTTGTAGTCTGAGGAAAATATATAAGGTGCCCGCATCACCAAGAGATGCAGATGACTTAAAACTGCATAAGATTGTTCTGGACTTCCTGAACTAACAAGGGTCAACAGTGGTGCTTTGATACGTTCATACACCTTCACATAAAAGGATTTCGTTAAAAAACTCCTGAGCCCGTAAACAAGACCAAGTGATATAAGAGTATTATTAGTCTATCTAATACAATCAAGTATGGTTTAATATCAAGGCCACGTAAGATGATTGAGGGTCAAAAACACCTGCCCAGAATTTGTTTTTAAATGACAAGAAGAAATAACCTAATGACCAAATTAGAAGCTTGATACAGTTTTAGACACAAAAGTGGGAAAGTTATTGATGAGTAACAAATGAAGCACGAACCACAAGATCAAAATGAACTGAAAAGCACCCTCCTTGATTGTAAATCTGCAAGGAGATTGCTTGTGGAAAGTAGAAATTTAACAACTTTCCACACATTGAATTAAAGAGTCAGATAAAAAGGGCTGATAGGCACCTGCTGATGAACATCAGTCATGGATAGGGTTAAATGTAAAAACACTTTGATAGTAGCTAAGACAACAGCCCCATTTGCATGCTGAAGTCTATCCTCAAGGAGATTCATAATGTCAAAAATCTCACTGCTGTCTGATGGCACATATTTAGTTACCAACTCAAGCACAAGGCACTGCGCCCATTCATTAAATTCCTTGATCCTGCACATAAAAACCCATTGGAAAGCATTCATTTAAAATAACATCATGGCAGTTTGTCTTACTTATACAGCATGATTAAGAATTGAACTTCAGATAAATGACAGCATAATCACCACAAGATGGTAAAAATTGAAATTTTCTCATTGATTCTTCAATTTTTATCTATAGAACATACCGATTCAATAGGTAATATATAACCGGCTTACTAATCAAAGTTTCCCTTTCCCTCGTTGCCTCTTCAGACGTGCTAGCTTCTGCGCTCCAAATCTCTTGTAGAGCAGACAAACAATTTGCAACTACCTAATGAAAAATTAACTCATTAATCTGCAAGCTAATTCAACAAATAAAAACAAAAATTTTGACAATCAATTCAAGCCTTTTAACTAGCTCTGACTTGAGTGTCTGAGTCATTAAGCATCAAATGCTTCAATATCGAAGGAAAATCAGCATCGACACAAGTTGAAGCTGAGATATGATAAAGCTTCAAAACTCCAATAACCGCCACCATTCTCACGTAACTATTGCTATCTTTCAGTCCGGATCCTAAAGGTCCAACCAAGTACTCCACCAGATTTGCGACACGTAACGAGCACAAGCTCCGCAAGGCTAGCCCTCGGATCATTGGATCTTCATCGTGGCAATCCCTTTGGAGGAAATTGATGGTCAAGAGAGCGAGATCGGGGTTGACTTTGGCGTAATTACCAACGTAAAGATAGCACATTTTCTTTAAAACGATGTCGGATGTGGCCGAGCACATCACCATCTCGCCGAAGAGAGACGACACGTCGATTCCGATCGTCATGTAAGAGATCACTTTTTTGAAGAGCTCTCGCTTCGAATCGTCCACGCCCGGTGCTCGGCTGCCGGCGAGTTGCCGTAGCTGGAGTTTCAAATCGGAGACTTCACTTTTACTGTCAATAAAAATGAGGTTTAATTAGAATTTCATAAAAAGAGAAGAAGAATTGAATCAAAATTTAAACTGATGAAAATAAAAAGGAAAAAAACACTGAGTAAAAATTGCCATAAAATTGAAGGCTTGGGGGTTTCGGGAATATGATAGAGTTACCCGGAAGGTTGAGGCCGTGATGGAGACCGTTGGGACTGAGCCGGAGGAGCCATGGCTGGTGGCTAACTGAATCCGATGTCAGCTTAACCTAAAGATCCACCAAAGAGCAGAGAGATCGGCCGTGCAAAGAAGACGAGTGGTTGTAATTGAAGTTGAAGATGATTCAGTTACCGTTGGTGACACGTTTAAAAGGTCTCTGTTTAATATTTGGAACGACATCGCTTCATTAACAAGTGGGCGTATTTATCTATGTGAAAACTTTCCTAGCAGCAAACGGTGTCGTTTTTCACACAAGAATTTCAGCAAGGATTTTTTGCTTCGACCTTTTCCGGCGTTTCCTATTAACAAAGAAGAACAGAGTTGAACCCATCAGGTTAGTTGGACTAAAGAGTAATGGTTCTAACTCAGCTTTCAAGATTTCATTATTTACTCCTTAAACAACCGCAGCCGAATTTCAATCTTTTTCCCAAACCAAAACTACCCATCAAATTCACTTCCCCAACACTCTTCTCTTCTCCAAAATCGACTCTTTCGACATCAGTACCAATACCCATAACTGATTTTTCACTCGCCGAAGAGCCAAGGCTCGAGATTTCATTAGACAAGTTGTTTGTCCCTCCAGAGACAGAGGTTTCTTGTGATGATCCTAACTTAAGCACAAGGATCTTAAAAGGGTCGAATATAGTGGTGAGCAAGTATGCAAGGGAGGTTCATGTGGTTCAAGCTGAGTTTGTGAAGAGTAGTGTGAGGACTGAGGATTTTCCTTCTGATGGATTGCCTGAGTTTGCGCTTGTTGGTCGGTCTAATGTGGGAAAATCCTCGCTTCTTAATTCGCTTGTCAGAAGGAAACGCCTTGCTCTCACGTCTAAGAAACCCGGTTAGTGGGGGTTTAATGTAAAGTTGGTTTATAAAGTAAAATATGCTAATAGTAGAGCTGTGATACTGATATCTTGCTTAGGCTACTGGAATGTTTACCGTCAGAGAATCTTCCAAACTTAAAATGTCTGCTTCAAAGCAAGATATTTGCATTTTTATTGTCAATTCCTTAAATATGGGAGAGATATTAGAAACAGGAAAATTTTCTAGTGAATTTTACACATTCAGTAAGGATTTAAATAACTAAATAATATTAAACTTCTTTCTGTTAATGGTTTGACAATTCTTGGGAGTAATCTTAGGATAAAAACATTGTTTTTATTGGTTTCATTTGATTAAAAGTTTTTTTTATTTAGCTTCAAAGTCCGTTATTAGGTGCATACTATCCAGTATTGCTTTTATCCTTGCAGGGAAGACACAATGCATTAACCATTTCCGCATCAATGATAGTTGGTACCTGGTGGATTTGCCTGGATATGGGTATAATTTACCTTTAATTGCTTTCAACATAGTCCTTTTTTTTTTATTTACACCTTGTATGAATGGCTACAAGCTTTATTTGAAGGAAACACTAGGTGACTTCTGCTGCTTGTAATAACTTATTTTCATATTGCTGGAACATTGTTGAGGTTATTCACTGTACTGGAGAAAAAGAATTCAGGACTCTTGTTAAATGATTCATTTGGGACTAGGGTTTTTTTTTTTTTTTTTCAATTTTAAACAGTAAGGAATCAATATGTGGATATATAATCATGACTTTTTTATGGGCGTATGTTTCATTTCTAAGTATATTTGTAAGACGAGTCACTTGCAAAACCTACCATAAAAGTTATGACATTATTTAAGACGCAAAAAGTACTACCAAAATTAATAATGAGTATGATACTTCCCTTTTTTGTCCTTGTTGATGCTGATAAGTATCTACGCCGAGTTCTCTTTTAACCTCTGTTTTGGCTGTCCTCCATCGAATCCAAATTATAACTCTCAGTTACTAAATTTATGCTATTTTTCATTGAGATTTTTGTGGACCAATTTGGCTGGCAAGACGATTTCTTCTATGTTATTATCAGAAATGTTGTAGTATGTCTTTAATAGTGCATGACACTGCCCTTTGCCATAATCAATTCTTCCTTTATTATTTATACTAGTTCACTGTGTTAGCTGTTTAGAAATTCACCTGTGATTCCAGATTTTGCCTTGAGTTCCATAGAATTTATTCAATTTTTGGTAAACTATAACTTTTGAGCTAAGCTCAAGAATGCAAAGGGGAAAACAAAGCTGGCATATTTGTCGAATCAGCTCTATTAAACATCCAACAACCCTCCCCCAAAAGTTTAGATTATGCTGTTTCCAAGATTTATGCCATTATATTCGTAGATCTCAATTACAAGAGATCACTTGCATGTGGAACTTGCACAAGAGTCAAATTCAATTACACTATTTCTTAAACAGATATGCAGCTGCCCCTCAGGAGCTTAGGAGAGACTGGAGCAAGTTTACCAAAGACTATTTTCTCAACCGTTCAGCACTAGTGTCAGTTTTCCTGCTTATAGATGCTAGCATTCCTGCAAAGAAAATTGACCTGGAATATGCTAGTTGGCTTGGCCAGAATCAGGTAACCCACTTTGATATGTCCCTTATTCCATCTTTTCAAGACAGCAGGTGAAAGCCTATTGATCCTTAGTGCTGACTTCTTTGTTTTCGCGTGCTGATTTTTCATGAAGTATGTTCTCTGTTTTCCTCCTAACTCTTAAATAGTCCTCTTCAGATCCCCATGACACTAATCTTTACCAAATGCGACAAGCGGAAAAAAAAGAAGAATGGAGGAAAAAGGCCTGAAGAAAACGTGAGTGACTTTCAGGAGCTGATACGTAGCTTCTTCCAAACTGTGCCCCCATGGATTATGACCAGCAGTGTTACAAATCAAGGCCGTGATGAGATATTATTGCACATGGCTCAGCTACGGAATTACTGGCTTAAACACTGAATGGAAAAGAATGCAGAATCACGCTTTTGTATGTTGCCAATATAGTGGATTTTTTAACGTTATTTGTACATTAGCAACAATTCCTTTCGTGAACGAGGTGTTTAATATTATGTTACGTAGGCGTTCTATTCCCAACGCATATAGGAAGGAATGCTATCAAAGCATTTCATAAGCAATGTACCACATATGTTGTTGAACTTGAGATGCACTTGAGCTGAATAGGAGAGGGAAAAAGAAGGGGCGTTGTTTAATCTCTACTGGTGAAAGTTAACCATGCTGCTTGAGTTAGCCATTGGCCAAAAGAAAAGAGAATCAGAAGCTGGAGGGGTTTACCCCTTGTGAGGCCGTCAATGGGAATTAGGCTAAAATGGGATGTGCCGTGATAATATACCCTTTCCATGTATTCCTGTGATTACATTTCCATTCCAATTATAACGGGCAAGATAAGCAGTGTTTCAAGGCATAAAAAAATACTAGAATTTCCAGCATTTAGGAAAGACAGTATGCAACCCTACATGCAGTTTCCAGCTCTGTCCACAGAGATATAAGAACCATGCTTCAAGTCCAATTGCTAATCTGGTGCTCTATTTAAATTTAATTTAATTTAAACATGACAGAGAAGTAATTCATCTCTGATTTTTGCTGGTTAATATTTTGGGATGTTTAGTTTGCGAAATTTTGGATTTCGGAGGAAAGTGCGATAATCGAAGGTTTTTTTTCATTTTCAGGGTATCCCGTGTTCAGATTCATTTGGTTGATTGGAGGAAATTTACGTATATTAATTTTTAAATAATTATTATAATCTCTTTAATATAATGGTAACTTTTTTGTTAGCTTTTATTAATAATAAATACTTAAACCGCAATTGATGTCTTTAATAATAAAAGAAAAAACAAATATTTTATTTGATTTATGTTTTTATTTATAAAATATAATCAATAAATAAATATTGGGGATTATTTGGCTCAAAAATACTTTAAATAATTCCTTTTAAAAAATATCAAGAGATTATTTAAGATGCTTATGGTTCAAAAACGTCTTAAATAATCCATTTCATTTTTTTAAAGAGAATTCTTTACGGCATTTTTCAACGAAAAACACCTTAAGTAATCTCTTGTAAAAAATATAAGAGGATTATTTAAGGCGTTTCTCATTGAAAAACGCCTTAAATAATCCCTTCATTTTTTTAAAGGAGATTATTTAAGATATTTTTAACAAAAAATATCTTAAACAATCTACCTTCATTTTTTTAAAGTGAATTATTTAAGGTATTTTTTAACAAAAAGACCTTAAATAATCTATTTCATTTTTTTTAAAAAATTTATTTAAGACGTTTTTCATGCGTAAATGCCTTAAATAATCTTTTTATTAAAATATTAATGGATTATTTAAGGTATTTCTGTAAGCAAATGCCTTAAATAATCATTTTTAAAGGTTCATTCTTTGTGCTTGAACTTTGGAAAACCAAACGGCTAATACAATGAACGATAAAAAGTTACATTGCATGTAAACCCCTAAACCATCTGTATACACCCATTTTTGTCCGAGGTGCGATCAATTTCTCGATTTGGGTCTTTTCAGGCCTGGAAGAGTTCATGTGCGGACTTCTTATATTTTATTTCATTTGAGCTTTGGCCTAATTATTATTGTATTATTATTATTATTATTTTTTTACTTATTCAAAGTCAGAAATTTCAAGAATGAAATTAGGGATTTTTTAAATCAATCCTAAAATCCTGTTTGCATGAAATTGAAAATAAAATCAAGGAATTGACTGCATCATTTTTAAAATCGAATCTCAAAAGATCAAACTGGTGATTGAGGTTGAATTAATACTTGCTAAATTAAAGGGAATTAAATCCCTTTATAAACTGGAATCGATCAACACACAAGGGGGCTTTGGATTCGTCCTAGGTTATTTTCTTTTAGATTTGTGTTGTCTAAATTTTTTTTGGTGATTACAGGAAGTTCTTTGGATTTTGGTTTTGGAGTCTTGGTTTTTTTTTTTGAGAACCTGATTTGAGTTTTAAGGTTTGATTCCCCTTTCGGTTGGTTTCTGGGATTTTGTTGGAATGTTTTATTGGTTCTGAGATCTTCTAGTTTAAATTTGAAGGAAACTGGTTTTTGGAAAAAATTGGGTTTTTCTAGGTTTATGATGAATTTTTCGACGAGGTTTTATTTTCAAGTGAGATTTATGACGACCGAATTTTAGGTTCATCTGGTTTCTTAAAAAATTTGAAGTTTTTGGTAGCTATTTGAATTTCATAACGCCGAAAACTAGGATTTTTGGTTGAAGTCAGGGAAACTTTGAAATTTTTTATGAAGGTTTAGAGAGAGGTTAGAGAAATATTTTTAGAGAGAGAGGGGGATAGGCTGGCTTATGAGGAAAACAGATTATTTTTGGGTTTTATACTAATCTTGGGATGACATCGTCTTGGAGTCCTAAGGCTCGTCTATGATTCACGTGGATCTGCACACGACTCGCATGTTGAATTCAATCCGATCGCAGGTTTTATTTTATTTTATTTTTTATTTATATTTATATTTATTTTATTTTTCTAAATTTTCTTATTTATTTTCTATTTCATTTTATTTGTTCTATTTTTATTTAGATTCTTTTTAATTTCATTTATTATCATTATTATTAGTTTCTTTGAAATATTTATATAAATTTTATTTTTTAAATAATAATAATAATAATAATAATAAGATATACTAAAAATGTTTTTAAAGAGAATTTATGAATCTTACCAAACTATTGAAGGTTTCTTCATGAATTTAATTTTTTATGAATTCTACTAAACTATTAAAGAATCTTATAAATTAATTTTCAAAAAAATTTATTGTTAATAAAATATTTTGTATTTTATCCTACCAAACTATTGTAAGATTTGTATTTTAAATTAAATCTTACCAAACAATTGAAATATTTAATATATTTTCTAAAAAACAATCTTATGATAAAATCTCATAAAACTATTAGGAGATCTGCATCAAAGTAAATCTTACCAAACTATTAAAAGGTTTTACTGATTATTTCTTTGACTAAAATTTAAATGAATCTGATGACGGAGCCTTTTTAGGGTAGGACATTAGTCTCTATAAATACTCATAAGGTGAGAGAATTATATTAAATTACTATCAAATTATTAGAATAATTTTAAAATTAATTTTTAATATTAAATATTTTTATAAATCATAAAAATGATTAAAGCTTGGATAATTTGAAATCAAATTGGTACCATTATTTAGATGGGCACTGTGAGGGTGCTATAACTTTTTTCATGCGTAATCGTACTCTCGAATCTGAAATATGATTTTGTTGACTAAAATATATTATTTAAAGATACCTAAATCAATCTTGAAAATCTTCTTTAAATAGGATAGATTCAATCAGTTGGTCAATCACACCTTAACAAAAAAATATTGGTAGTGACTCATTTAATCCATGTCTAGTGGTAGGTCCATATATCTATACGTTATGACAGTTTGGCGACTCCACTGGGACATGAAAAGTCAGGTCAATAAATAATTTCTTATTATCCAAGCCTAATATAATAAATTTGAGATTTTTTCTTCTTTCTTTCTTTTTCGTTGCTTATATTTTATTTAGTTATTCATTTATTCAGTTTCATATATTTGTTATTCACTTGCATATGCATAATATGAGCTCTACACCCGAGTTCTATCTCTTAAGAGAAAGTAATGTACCTACGCTTGCATGAGATTTAATATCTCCATATGGGCTAGCGAAATACCTTTACTCAAATTGAACCATTTTTGCTTGTAACCTATAATGTGTGAATATTAGAGTGCTTTACTAGTCTATGAAAGACAATGATGTAAAGAATAATTTGAAAACCTTTAAATTGTGAAACTTTTAAAGCCGGCATGTAAATAAACCCTAAAGGTCCAAACCTAGGTTAGAACCATGTCTTTTCTTATGTTAGAATATCTTAAATAGGACACATGATTGGATGTTTATTTTACTTGTAAGCTTATGTTCTTTTTTTTTTTTTTTACATACTAACCCTGTATCTTAGTCTTTGTATCTATATTAATTTTTATGCCTACTAACCATTTTCTTTTACTATACATTCACATCATTAGATTTATCATAAGGAATATTTGCCACAAAATAATTTTAACAAAGAAAGTCTTAGTTACATCTATGAAAAGCCTAGCAAAGTCCTCTACTGGCATGAAAAAGAAGTTTGAAGAGTTGAAGTTTGCAAACAAAAGGCTAAAAAAAGAAGTTCAAGCACTTGAACAAGAAAATGATGAATGCAAAAGTTTGTTCACTGATCTTAACACATCACAGTCATCCACTAATTGAGAACTGGCTTAACTTTTAAAAGAAAATAAACAATTGTAAGCAAAGCTACAAGAAAAGGGATGAAACACTCTTTGAAGTATAAAGGCACATCCAAATGCTGAATATAGTAGTGGTAAAAATTAGAGCATAGATGAGGGACTGTGACTAAAGAATGTGAGCAAATAAAGAAATATATGTGAGAAAACATGACCAGTTAGAGTCTTTGCTTGATCGAATCACTATAATTGTTTACAAAACCAAGGCATGGTAAAAAAGATTAAAAAGTGAAAGACAAGGGTGCCAGCAGTAGGAGCCCATGGTTAAGAATTGATAGATTTTCTTAATGAAGTACAAAATCAATATCGACAAGTTATGAATTTTCTTTCTCAGTAAATTTTAGACTTTTCATGGATGTAATGTTGGATTTGGTTAAAAATTACTTTCGATTCAATAAAGATTTTCTTTGATAACAATTGTTATATGGTAAATTATTCTTATTGCATTCATATATTTTATTTATGCATAATCTGATGGTTTCATAAACATTATTCTAAATTTGCACATTATGAGAAATTAAGGTCAAAGGATAGCTCGACTAATTCATCTGAACTCAAGCTAGAAGAATGGAACAGGATAATGCAATCCGCATTGAAAAGTTGGAGAAGGCCCAAGAAAAGTTCAAAGAAGAGTTAAGCAAAATTTTAGAAGAGCTAAGCAAGCTAAACAAAAGAAAGATTACAAAGGAAGAAGCTAGACCTAAAAACCATTTGTTATAGGATGTTGTTAACCCTCGGTATCTTTTTAGCTGTAGCCCATATCAGGGTCAATCCATTTAAGGCACAACACCACAATAGTTCACATTTTCTACAGGGTACACTTATATAGGAATGCCATCTACCTTAATTCATAGGCAATTTCAAAGTTTGCTAATCTTATCTTTACTGAAAAGACAGTAAAACTAGTCTTAATCCTTAACTTAAATAACCTTAAAGAGAACAAGAAGCTAAAATTGAAGGTGGTTGAAAGTTTAGAGGACTCAAGGTTTAAACATAAGATGAACTTGTTGAAGGAAAGACTATGAGCCATCAAAGGTATAGACTTTTATGACTCCATAGATGCAGTTGACCTTTGTTGGGTCTCAGATGTTGTAATCCCACCAAAGTTCAAGGTTCTTAAGTTTGAGAACTACAATGGTACTAAGTGCCCGATCATGTATGTTATTATGTATTATCAAAAAATGACTGCCCACGCTAATGATGATAAGCTACTCATTTATGTGTTTTAAGATAGCCTTATTGTGTCTACTACAAGATGATATATCCAGTTAGATAGGACTCATATTCAAATATGAAGGACTTGATCCGTTCATTTACTAATTAATACCATCATATAATAGACTTGGCCCCTAATCGTCTTTTTTTATAAAGTATGGAGAAAATGTAACAGAGTCTTTCAAAAAATATGCCAAACAATTGAGGGATATAGCTGCTAAATTTTAACCTTCTCTGACTGAGAAAGAAACGATCGTATTGTTCATTAGTACCTTAAAAGTACCCTACTAGAAAAAGATGATAGGGAACGTAACAAAAAATTTTATTGACATGATGATCTCAGAAGAGAGTATTAAAAATACCATCAAGAATGGTAAGCTTAAGGAAGAAGAGGTCAGTAGTGCCAAAAAAGGTGGGATAACTAAGAAAAAAGAAGATAAAACCTAAGCGGTGAGTTTTGTGGGGTAGTAATCCAGAAGTTATACTTTATATCCACCATATATTCATCTTGCTTACTACCTAACAGCTAATAATATTGCACAAGTCCCTTACCAGCCTTGTTACCAAACCATGAATAATATTACTTCAGGTTCTTATCAACCACATTTTCAAGCACTCGTATATGGACCTAGTTTTGTTAGTATAGTAGTTTCAAGGCATTACAATCAAATAAGTAGTTTAAGAAGATCTAGGGGTAACCAAGAGAGAGCTTATATTGATCATATCCCAATAACCTATATAAGCTATTTTTAGAGTTGGTCAAGAATGACCTGGTATCCCCAATCTTTTTTGAGTCATTGAAATCACCATATTTCAAATGATACAATGTTAATGCCATATATGACTATTATAATGAGAATATGGGTCACTCCATAAAAATATGCCATATTTTCAAGCATAAGGTGTAAAGTTTGATCCAAACAGGCCTAGTGAGCTTCAACGAATTAGGATAATTGAATATTAATAAATACTCTTTACCCAATCATTTAGGGGTATGATTTTGAGAAGATTGATTGAAATTGTTTATCATCTTAGGATTTTTTGAGAATATGGATATCTTTTATGTATTTGAATTTCATCTTATTTTTCATCATTTTAATAAAAGTGATAAATTTAATGCATTTTCATAACATTTCCTTTTTTGTGTGAATTACCGTTATATACTTTTACCTTCTCACATCTTTTCACTATATCCATTTTTTGATTTTGAATAATGAATGTTTAGACATTCATGACAATAATTCAGATTCAATTTTAAAAACATCATTCATGATAATCTAATTGATAAGTTAAGATTGTTGACTCATTGAATTGCTAAATAAAAAGAAAAAAATAAAAAAAATTTTAAAAGTGATGTAACACATGATCTTTGCATTATTTATTCACAAGTCTGTTCTTGATCAATAGATATTTTTCATTGAGAGTATTCATGTTCGAGATTAGAAATGATCATCTTTCTTCTATCCTTCACAAAAAAAAGTAAAATTATCCTTTGCTATCCCGTTTGAGCCTTTTGAAATTTTCTTTTAAAGAACCTTAATCAGGGATCACCCCCACACTAGGGGTAAAGTTTGAGAAGCTTGTTTATCTTTAGTGATTTTAGAGGTAAAATCTTGCTATGCTCAAATTTTTTTTGAAAAATGATGAAAAAAAAATGAATAAGCAATTGATGGGGCAAAAATATCAAGGTGCTCTACATGAAAAAATGATCTATGGTTTGATAACCCTTCAAATATAATTTGGACCTATTTTATCTATTTCTTTTATAACCCTTCACCCTAGCCTATGTTATATCCCTTAAAAGTCTATTTTGATCGAATGTGAAATATTTAAATTGGAGAATCATGAATTGAACCAAGGTAAATTTATCATTAGATTGTTTGAGATTGTGATCGAAGTATTGTTAATGAATCAAAGAAAAAAGAAATGAAAAGAAAAGATGAGAAAGAGGTATGTAAAAAAATAAAAACAAAACACAAAACACAAAAAGAGAAAAAAATGAGAAAAAAAGAAAACTTAAATTGAAAACCCGAAAGTGTGGTTTAAGTAAAGATGAAAACTTGAAAAAATAATTTCATGTGAGGGTCCCAAGAATGAGGATGATTGGCTCAAAGAATTAAAGATATTAATGAAATGTGTTTTTGAAAAATAATTTTGAGTTGGAGTTTAAAATTATTTGAAGAATCTCTTATTTTGGATGTTGATATCCCATTTGAATAGTCATAATATTTTGCCTTTTTTCACCTTTGATTTGTTATTGGTCATATTTCTTTTTGATAATAAAGATCCATTTTTCTTATTCTTTATTAAATGTACATCCTTGAATGAATTAAAAAAATATCATATTTGTCATGAATTAGAATATTGTTAAATAAATGAATGGCAATGTTCATTAAGATTTTTCATTTTTTTGAAAGAAATCTAAAATGAAAAAAGTGAAAGAAGCCTAAGAAGGTGATTTAAAAAGGGCAAATAAGATGACTCGGTTGGTTAACATAACCTGTGAGCTGAGACCAGATAAAGAAAATAACATAGTTTATGTTACGTCCCTTAAAAGTCCATTTTAATCGAATATGAATACTCAAATTGGAGAATCATGAATTGAACCAAGGTAAATTTACCATTAGATTGTTTGAGATTTTGATCGAAGTATTGTTAATGAATCAAAGAAAAAAGAAATGAAAAGAAAAGATGAGAAAATGGTATGTAAAAAATAAGAACAAAACACAAAACACAAAAAAAGAAAAAATGAGAAAATGAGAAAAAAGAAAACTTAAACTGAAAACCCGAAAGTGTGGTTTAAGTAAAGATGAAAACTTGAAAAAATAATTTCATGTGAGGGTCCCAAGAATGAGGATGATTGGCTCAAAGAATCGAAGATATTGATGAAATGTGTTTTTGAAAAATAATTTTGAGTTGGAGTTCAAAATTATTTGAAGAATCTTTATTTTGGATGTTGATATCCCATTTGAATAGTCATAGTATTTTACCTTTTTTCACCTTTGATTTGTTATTGGCCATATTTCTTTTTGATAATAAAGACTCCATTTTTCTTATTCTTTATTAAATGTACATCTCTTGAATGAATTAAGAAAATATATCATATTTATCATGAATTAGAATGATGTTAAATAAATGAATGACAATGTTCATTAAGATTTTTCATTCTTTTGAAAGAAATCTAAAATGAAAAAAGTGAAAGAAGCCTAAGAATGTGATTTAAAAAAGGCAAATAAGATGACTCAGTTGGTTAACATAACCTGTGAGCTGATACCAAATGAAGAAAATAATAAGGATCGAAAGATAAGATGTGTTTTAAGATCATTGATGTTGAAAAGCTAAGAAAAAATATATCAAATAGTGGATTCTTGATAACCTTGTTACCACAATTGTAATTTCATGGCATTGATTTAGTAACATTTGCATTACATGCATTATGTTAAATCCATGATAATTACATTTACATCAACATTGGGGCATGCATGTAGAGCACATTTGAATCATTGTATGACATTTACATTCGCATCATTTAGTGAGAATTTGGATTGTTGCATTTAGAAAGTATTTGCATTATTAGCATGACGTTTGTTTTTGTTGGGAGAAAATATTTGACTTTTGATTCCTCTAATGAGGAAGATCTTTCATATTTGGATAAGAAAAATTTTCTAAACTTCTAAAATTCTAGAGCCTTGGATTAAAGCAGCTTTTTTGAATGTTAATCCCAAAATTTTTTGAATGAGAATCTTTGAATTCTAGAGGTGAGCCTTGAATTTTTTGATGTGAATCCATGAATTTGTTTGTTTGAAACTTTAAATCTTTTGAATGCGAATCTTTAAATACAGTTTATGATTCCTTACAAACTTGAAAATTCTTGTGAAACAAAAATTCTTACTAAACTTGGAATTTTTGCAAACCTTTGTGAATTTTGACTTACAATTCAATCTCGGTCACTCATCCCTAATCTTGTTCAATCCAAATCATTTTATTTTTTTGACTTGTAGATCAATTTAGATCACTCATTTCGATCTCAACTCAGTCTAGATCATTTTATTTTTTAGACCCGTGGTTCAATCTCAATCACTCATTTTGATCTTGGCTCAATCCAAATCATTTTATTTTTCAAACTTGTAGTTTAATCCCGATCACTCATTTTTTTATCTCGATTCAATCCAGATCATTTTATTTTTTGAACCCGTAATTCAATCCTGATCATTAGTTTCGATCTTGGCTCAGTCTAGATCATTTTATATTTCAGGCTCTCGATTTAATCCATTTATTTTTTAGAACAGTAGTTTAATCCCAGTCACTCATTTAGATCTCGATTCAATCCAGATCATTTTATTTTTCAGACCCGCGGTTCAATCTCGATCACTTATTTTTTATCTCAGCTTAATCTAGATCATTTTATTTTTGGACTCGCCGATTCAATCTCAGTCACTCGTTTCGATCTCGATTCAGTCCAGATCATTTTATTTTCAGACTTGCGGTTCAATCTAGGTCCTTTATTTTGATCTCGACTCAGTCCAGATTAATTTATTTTTTTGACCTACGATTCACTTCTGGTCACTTATCTCTAGTCTTGTTCAATCTAGATCATTTTAGTTTTCTGACTTACGACTCAATCTTGATCATTTTTATCGTCATATTTTGACACACTTCGATTGCTTTCAACTTTGACATAGTTAAGCTATTCTCACATCCTGATTTAACTTCAATTTCTAGGCCCGAACAGAACGATTTTCTAGATCTTTGCATCATTCCTATTTCATAGGGATGTGTAAAAAGAATAGTTGTAAACACCCATTTTTATTTGAGATGCGATCAATTTCTTGATTCGGGTCTTTTCAGGCTTTGGAAGAGTTCATGTGTAGACTTTTTATGTTTTATTTCATTTAAACTTTGGCCCAATTATTATTGTATTATTACTGTTATTATTATTATTATTATTATTGTTTTACTTATTAAAAAAAAAGGGTTAAAAGTTTCAAGAACGAAATCAGGGATTTTTGAAATCAATCCTAAAATCTTGTTTGCATGAAATTGGAAATAAAATCAAGGTATTGACCGAAATCATTTTTAAAACCTAATATCAGAAGATCAAACTAGTGATTGAGGGTGAATTAATGCTTGCTAAATTAAAGGGAATTAAATCCCTAAATTGGAATCGATCAACACGTAGGGGGCTTTGGATTCGTCCTAGGTTACTTTTTTTTAGATTTGTGTTGTTTTGAATATTTTTTCAATAGTTACAAGAAGTTCTTTGGATTTTGGTTATTGAGTCTTGGTTTTTTTTTTTGGGTTTGGTTTGTTTTCTGGGAACCCGATTTGAGTTTCAAGGTTTGATTCCTCTTTCGATTGATTTCTGGGATTTCTGTTGGAATGTTTTATTGGTTCTAAATCTTTTGGCTTAAATTTGAAGGAAATTGGGTTTTTCTAAAAAAAATTGGATTTTTCTAGGTTTAGGATGAATTTTTCGATAAGGTTTGAATTTTCAAATGAAATTCACGATGGTTGGATTCTAGGTTCATCTGGTTTCAAAAAAAATTTGAAGTTTTCGGTGGCTATTTGAATTTCATGGCACCAAAAACTGAGATTTTTTGTCAGAGTTTAGGATACTTTGAAGTTTTCGGTTGGGGGTTAAAGAGAGGTTAGAGAAATATTTTTAAAGAGAGAGGAAGATAGGCTAGCTTCTAAGGAAAACGGATTATTTTTAGGTTTTATACTAATATTGGGACGATGTCATTTTGGAGTCCTAAAACCCATCTAGGATCTATATGGATTCGTGCATGACCTATGCGTTGAATATGACCGGATCGCAGATTTTTCATTACATTTTTATTGATTTTATTTTGCTAAATTTTTTTATTTATTTTCTATTTCATTTTATTTGTTTCGTTTTTATTTAGATTCTTTTTAATTTCATTTATTATCATTATTATCATTTTCTTTTAAATATTTATATAAATTTCATTTTTTAAATAATAATTATAATAAGATATAATAAAAATGTTTTTAAAGAGAATTCATGAATCCTATCAAATTATTGGAGGTTTTTTTATGAATTTAATTTTTCATGAATTCTACCAAATTATTGAAAAATCTCATAAATCAATTTTCAAAAAAAAAATTGTTAATAAAATATTTTGTATTTTATCCTACCAAACTATTGAAAGATTTGTATTTTAAATTAAATCTTACCAAACAATTATAAGATTTAATATATTTTCAAAAAATAATCATATAATAAAATTTCACAAAACTATTAAGAGATCTACATCAAAGTAAATCTTACTAAACTATCGAAAAATTTTATTGATTATTTCTTTAACTAAAATTTAAATGAATCTAACGACGGAGTCTTTTTAGGATGAGACACTAGTCTCCATGAATACTTTTAAGGTGAGATAATTATCTTAAATTGCTACCAAACTATTGGAATAATTTTAAGATTAATTTTTAATATTAAATATTTTGATAAATCATAAATATAGTTAAGGTTTGGATAATTTGAAATCAAACTGATACCATCCTTTGGATGGACGCTATGAGGGTGATATAACCTACGTCACGTGTAATCGTATTCCTGAATCTAAAATATGATTTCATGGACTAAAATCTACTATTTAAAGATACCTAAATCAATCTTAAGAATCTTCTTTAAATAGGACAGATTCAATCAAATGACTAATCACACCTTAACAAAAAAAGATTGGTGGTGACTCCTTTAATCTATGTTTAGCGGTAGGTCCACGGATCTATATGTTATGATAACATTAACCCATTTAGTTTGCTTTTTGGATTTATCATCTCTTTTGTTGTCGTCGACCTTTAACCACTTAATGCTGTCGAGCCTCTTTTTTACATGTATATACATATTTTATTATTTTTGTACTATTTTTCTGGTTTGATATAAGTATTTTTTCTTTCCTTAATATATATATATATTTTGTGTTTATATGCATATTCCACCATCTACTATGTCGCCCAACCACTCTTCTTGCGTGCATGGTGTTTCTTTGTTGTTTGGTTTAAGTATTGTAGTTAGCTTAATGGTTTTGCGAAAATTAGTTGTTATATTTGTACTCATCATTTGTTTTGTATGAAACTCTTATTTAAGGTAGAAATCATAGTATGGCTTATACATGTAAAATATTGTTGGTTATAGGATGTTTTATGTATATTGATCTAGTAACTGTCGTGGATATTGATTATTTTTTACTATGTGATATTTAGATAAACAGTTTGCTGTATTTATATAATTATGATCAAAATCACAGGTATTATGAAATATGAAAGACATATATCTCCTGCTATTGAACATAAATATAACACATCTGTAGTGAAAAAAAAAAAAAAACAAGGGGATGTGGTAAACAAATTAAAATGAGTAACATAAAAATTCACGTCGACTTTAATCAAAAGCCTGTGTTGGATGGAGCTACTAAGTTGGCTAGTTACATTAGAGCGATGATCCTAGTAGTATTTCTATTACGTACCATAATTGGTGGCAAGTTTCTGATGATTAAAAGGATCGTATATGGAGTCAGTTGTGGTATATTTATTCAACAATATTCAAAAAATATTTTCTAGTTGAAAATTTAATTGAAGTAATGTGTTCATACTAATTGTTTTAAATTTATTAGGAATGATTTGATATCCCAAGTGAGTATAAAAAGTTTATGTTACAATTGGGTGGAAATGCATTTAGAGATTTTAAAAACAGATTGACAACCTAATATATTTTACCATTTGTTGATAATAATGATTTGTTGGCTGATCCTCCAACATCATATGCAGATGTTATCAATTATCAAAAGTGGATGCATTTTGTTTAATATCGTCTATAAGAAAAATTTTAGGTATGCATACTGATTTTGTTAAGTGTTTTAATATTTTGTGTAATATATTTGATATATTAATATGTGATTTACCTTATTTCTTTTTTTTTTTCAAAAAATCAAAAAATAACAAAAGACCATTTGAGCCAAACAAATATATCATCATCGGACATCGAGAAAGGGTTATGTAAATGTCAAGCATGTTCTTGTACGTATTCACACGCTTATTTTATATTTATATATGACTATTTGTGAACATTTAATTAATAGATTTTGATTCTTATATCACTTTAATTTATCAAGAATCATCTGGCTTTGGAACTAAAGTTCCTACATGAAATGTGTGGAAACAAGGACATATACGAAAGGATGGATCGTTCGTAGATGAAGCAACTAAATAAATGGTTAAAAAGATTATATGTATAACTGATCAATTTATCTTGTATGATTGGCTTTGTGCTTGTATAAATGACTATATATTGTATAACTCGATTGTGTTACACACCATCTTATTGTGTTTTTGGATGAGTTTGTTACTAATTTTGAATATTATGAACTACTAATCTGTTATGGCAAAGATCTATTGTCTTTAGCATTAAGATCAAAAGAAAGACACCATTGAGTTCGTGGGGTTAGTAGATTTGTGTTGCCATCAAAGTTCTTCAATAATCAACCTAAACCCTTTTCAATGAAAAATACAGAATATGAAGCAATCATTCAACAACAACAGTAAAGACTTAATGAGCCAGAGCAATGCTTGAATGACTAACAACAATGACTCATAGCTTTGAAGGTGATGTTGGCAGCAATGCAACTTAATATACCTGGAGGGCAGTAAATTACTAACATCTAGCAGGGATAAGCTTTCGCGAATTAAGTTTTGCAACAAGCCCAAACTCCGATAATAATAATTATTTTCATTTTGTTTATTCGTTTAAATTTATTTGTATTTAATTTTTATTGATTTAGTTTTAATACTTAAATTTCATTATATATTGTAACAGGATATTGGGACTTAAAGGATGACCCTGCTGAGGCTGCCATTGATGCCTTATCTCATTATGCAATTGATCATTTATCCAAAGGAAATGTCATTACCATTTCGAGGATGGATTATTTGATCATTCATCCATTTCTTACATAAAAAAGCTTGAGATTGAGGTATTTTGTACCTTGGATGAAATATCAGTTTATGATACTGTTGTCTATATGAGATTAGCTTATCAATTATTTTAAAAACTCAAAGTCAATATATATTATTCTATATTATGGTGTATTACTAATTGGTACTATTGATTATTATTTTGTAGCTTTTTGTATAGAGATATCAAAGCGAGACAAATGATCCATAAATTCAAATTCATTAACTCAAATGTGATTAATCAAGAGAGTGGCACTATCCTTATTCGGGGTCATCATGTGGGTCAATACATGCAAAAATCGATCGATTATTTTTTGGTGCCTTATAATGCTACGTAAGTTTTATTCGTCCAATTAAAATTCAAACCTTAACATATAATATAATGCCTAATATTTGTATATCATGCCTTTTATTTTACAAGCGTCATTGGCAGCTTATTATAGTTGATACTAATTTCTGATGCCATACTTATTTAACTCTATTCAACCAACGACAATGCTTAACCCTGATATTAATAATTTAATAAAGAGGTATTAATTAGAGATAATTAGATTATATTGTGTTTTTTCATAATTAGTTGTATTTTTGTATTTACTATTATTTTTTATTCAATTTAGGAGAATGATTGCAGTTGATAAAAAAGTAAAGATAAATTGTGTATCGTTATAGGTAAACGTGAAATAAATTCTTTTATACCGAGTTTGTTTAGATATTTGTTTTCTAAACCCAAATGTTACTTTTTAAGTACATCGTCAACCAGAAGTTATCAAATGTGGATATTATGTCTTTCATTTTATGAGGAAAATGGTTTTATATGATTTTATGAGCACACCATTCAAAGTTAGTATTATCTTTCAATGGTATTATTTTTAAGGTTGGAGAATGTTGATTCGTTATAAATATATGCATTAAATTGGTTTAGGTATTTTTGTAAGGCATTTTGGTTGGATATTTTTTAATTTTCGATTGGGGCATCAATCCATCATTATTGTTATATATTTGTTTTATATCAATCGTGCTATATAAAGACACATACAATGATAAGCACTAATCTATGAAATATATTTTTAAACGCCAACGTTATAAGTTATAAATCCAAATTGTGGCATAATATTGAAATATTAAGATGTTTGTAATTTAAATACAAAAATAAAATTCGTAATATCACAAATATATATATATATATATATTTGATTCACACAAATGCGATATCCATTATAAATAAACCACGTTTAACATGCCACATAATTTGCATATTTACAATCTCCCCTTTCCTACCTTAATTAAATAAATATGTTTACAAAATTATACAATGAATCTGTAAACAAAATGCAGTGTGATCTACATGTATCCAAGAAGAGGAAAGTTGAATGATGGCCAATATGCATTACATTCATTTAATTGTTTCATAATGTAATTACTTCTAAATACAGTCAGCATCGTAAAGAAAAACTCAACTTTGTGATTTTCTTTCAATATATAGTCACCAGCAGCGAGTATTTCATCAGGTATGAATTTGTCGAGTTGCATTATTTCATTGAAAAGTGACTTTCTTTTATTCATATTTTCAACTTCTGTTTGGAAGTAAGCTAAAATGTCTTTCATCACATTCATAGCCATATCATATGAAGCACCAACATTGTTAATAAGATGCACCAACTTAACAATTGGTCCATCTTCACTCCTAGAACCTTTTTTGCCTAACAACATTGTCCTAGAGTTGCTCGAAGTAGTAGAACCAATTTTGTCGTCATCGTATCCTTTCTTTACATTTCCTTCGGACATTGATATCAAATTTAGAAGAGAAATAAGCATCGCCATTAGCATTCAATTATTTCAACTGCATCAGCTATTATTTTAACTCGTTAATCAATTGCTCTATTAGATCCAAATATCACTTTAAAATCATCAAAAAATAGGGAATGTTTGTTTCTTAACCCTTTAGCATGTGGGTGTGACTGGCATAAGCTAAAGCAAATACGAATCAAAATAAAAAAACTCATGGAAAAAAATGTAAAAAAGATAGATAAGCCATAATATAATATTTAAAAAGTATCCAAACCTATTCATCAAATACTTATTTTTTAGCTATGATATATTTTTCTTGATCATTGCACCCAAATCCACTAGAATTTTTTATATCACAAATTGCGTGATATTATTTCTTAAGTAGCTTAACCTTAGATTCGATGTAGGTGGAGACTTTAAGTTGTGAATTAGGGACGATTTGCTCTAACATTCATTCAATATAACCTAGATATCCGACGTAAAATGCCTTATTATCCGCTCTCCATCTAAGATCTTCAACCAAAGAATGTAGGCATTAAACCATATGAAAATCCTCCTATCGAGTTTATGAATGGTTACCAACGCCTGAACTATCTAATCTTCTTTTGGAGACACCTCGAATTGATTGCGATAGATTGGCACGCGATGAAGACATGTTCAATTTCTAGTCACATAGTTAGACATTATGAAACAATATCAATATAGTAAATAAAAAACAATAAAGGGAATGAAATAAACGAATACACATGGAAAGAAAGTAAAGAAATGTGTACTCCAAATTGTAATATTCATTGGACAATCAAGAATGCCTTAACTATATGGTAAACATATATTCAACATTGATATAAAGTAAATTCTACACTTAACCATATGGTACATACAATAAAAACAATAAACAAATAATAAAATACAAAACATATCTATAATATTATTATCCCTGGGATTGCAATCAATGGGTGAACATCTCATTAGCTAGATTATTTCTAAACTGAGTCCAAAAATTAGATGGCTCAACATGCGTAATTAAATCTTGATGTTCATATTCATTTGGTTAGAAAATACTTACTTCAGCAACATCTCCTTCAATAGGGTAAAAACCATTTCAGACCTAATAAAATTATGAAAAAGGTAACAAACAGAAATGATTTTACACTATATCTTAATTGAATAAAATGACTTCTCTCTTAAAATTGTCCATCTAGCTTTCAATATACTAAAACATCTCTCGATAAAATTTCTTACTTAGAAGTGTTTCATATTGAAGTATTCATGTAAGGTTGAAAGTTGAAATCTTGCCTTTCAGTCTTAAGATGATATCATTGACCTCTACAAGGTTCCAAGAATCCTTCCCCATTTATGTATCCAGCATCACACAAATATTAATTATCTATTAGAACGTTCAACAACATTAACAATATAAAAATAAGGTGTCTCAACATTAACATTACATAAACATAATAAAAATAATACCTTGTGGGATCTTCAACCCATTCTTACATGTAATGACATCTCTTAATACTCTGCTATCAACTGCAAAATCTTCTCATCCAGGTAAAACATATATGAACTACATATCTAGAGTGCAAACACCAAGGACATTGGTAGCAATTTTATTTTTTCTAGTTCTGTATCTAGGTCTGTCAACTATGTTTACGTTGACTTTGATGTATGTCCCATTCAAGGCATCCAAACATACCTTCAAACCATTTCCATATATTATCTGTTGAATTTTTTTATATGGGTTCGGGTTTTTAAGCAACAGCTTGTATAATTTTAAAACAAAATTCAACATAAAATGAAATTGTCCATTAATCGTCTCTCCAAATCTGGCCAATTGATGCTTCATAATCTTATTTTTTGTAAAATAGGCAATGATGTGGGATCAAGCTAATTACTAGTTCTTTTATTGACATATATCTAGATAACTATAACGCCTTTCTATTATAAGCAAAAGCTTTCCTATCTATTATAATATTATCTAGACATTGTATATCATTGTCAAAGATTATTGTATTTAAGTTTAACTCCTTAATACATAGCATATCATAAGATATTCCACTATAAGATAGTCTACATTGTTTTCTTACATTAATACTTAATAAAGTTACAGCATCAAAACATAACACATGCAACAAAATCTCCATCTGGTAATGCATCATAAGTAATGTAACCAATTGCATCTTTCTTCTTAATGATAAATCAACCATAACTATTTAGAAAATAGATTATCACTAAATTTAAAAACATAATGGAAAGCGAATCTTGCAATATGGTAGATGAAATCTATCAAACATCATCAAATAAAATATAAATCACAAAAAAAAAAACATTAGAAGATTGGAAAGAGCTAAAACAAATTAATCACAAAATAAGGCGTTTATATCATAAACCTAAATCCAGATATAAAACATCTTAAAAATGTAAATAAGTTCAATGGAAGGCAACATCAATTATACACTATCAATAAAAAAGTATACACATCGTTTCGTGTAAAAAAACCAAAATAAACTTAACATGACGAAAATTAAATGACAGATGAGGAAGCTGATATTTTTTCAAAAAAAAAAGTAAATGTTGTAAGCTGAAATCTGTTTAAATATAAATGAGAAACATATTGATTTTGAAACATGATGAAGATATCGAATAAGGTGTTTAATATATACAAACCCCATATTTGATATATAAATTATAAGCTCTTATGTTTCACAATTAGACATTAAAACATTCATATATCAAAATACGACCATAGAAAGAGAAAAAAATTTTATATGGATCAATTAAGACGATTGTAAAAAGAAACCCCTCAAATAATAATTATTTAAGATTTTTTTTTATACAAACGTCTTAATCGTTTGTTTACAAACTTATCTTAAAAAGATCATGTCATACACTCTGATCAATGAAAATAAAAAACTTTTTTTAAAATTATCAATTAAAATATTTCAATTTAGCAAACACCTTAAATAATTGAGTCAAAGATTGATTGAGACATTTAAAGAAGAAAATATCATATTTGATGATCATTTAAGGTGTTTTTACGAGGAAAAACACCTTAAATGATCATCATTTATGGCAATTCTTCAACAAAAACACCTTAAATGATAAATTGCAATAAAAAAAATCATATTTGATGATCATTTAAGACTTTTTTAACACCAAAAGCCATTAATTGCAATAAAAAAATTTTAGCGAAAAAAGTACGACTAAATTGTTATCACTTCAAAACATGCTTTTCAAAAGAATAACGACTATTTTCAATTTTTTTTATTCAAATCAAATTTAAAAATAATACAACTTTCCCTTCCAAATCCTAAAATACCACAAGAATATGTGAGTTTATGATTCTAAAATTTTAGGTATTATTGAGAATCTGTCACTTTCTTTCGTAATCGGATTACCTAGAATCAAACATGAAAATCTAATAACTACCATCAAGATTTTCGAAGAAAATTTGTAGGTTCTCTTGAACCAAATGCCCCCTTCAATTAATGAAACCTAATTGATTTTACAATGAACATATTCTAAGAAAAAACCAAATTGAAATCTCTTTTCTCCCTTCGAAACATGCTTTTCAAAAGAATAATGACTATTTTAAAATTTTTTGTTCAAATCAAATTTAAAAATAATACAACTTTCCCTTCCAAAATCCTAAAATACCACAAGAATATGTGAGTTATGATTCTGAGATTTTGGGTATTATTGAGAATCTGTCACTTTCTCCTGTAGTCGAATTACCTAAAATCAAACATGAAAATCTAATAACTACCATCAAGATTTTCGAAGAAAATTTGTAGATTCTCTTGAACCAAACGCCCCTTTCAAGTATTGAAACCTAATTGATTTTACAATGAACATATTCTAAGAAAAAACCAAATTGAAATCTCTTTTCTCCCCCCCCCCCCCCCCAAAAAAAAAAAAAGAGTAATAAAACCTCCTCCGAATCATCTCATCTGCAGCCAATAGCAACACATTTAGACATTGGGTTGCTACCCAAAATGCCAAGTAAGAGACCAAAATTTTGAGTAATATAAGATCATCCGGGGATGGCATATCACTATCTCACATGGTACAAAGAGATAGAGGTAGTAAAATGAGCTCAATACTCAAAATAAAGATGTAAAGATTCATAATAATACAAAACTTCTTGTTTGTAGATATTACCTGAAAAATAAAAGTAACACAGTTGATAAAAACACAAAACTTCTTGTTTGTCAATTCAGGAATCTCAAAACAAAACACCACAAACAATTAACTTATGAAGCAGCAACAGCTGCCTTGTTCCTTGGAGTTGCTTGAGTACCTGACAACAATTCAAGAAATTCCCATTACCATCCTATCGGTCAAACACGTTTTCATTTCAAACAAAATATGATTCAATAAAAAAATAGTGAAATACCCTCTCTAAAGCCAGTCTTGAACCTTCGGGGAACATGACGGAGGTACCTCATGCGGCCAGTCCCGGTAGTCTTTCTTCTAATAGCCTTCACACTCCAGTTATCTAAGGCCAAAAACACAAGCCAACTCAACAAATCAATCAACGAGCTGATACTACCAATAAAAGCCACTGTTCAACAGACAGAATTGACCAAAAAGTAAATCAGCAACAATCCCAGATGGTAGCTTCAACCAAGCAATGACAATAAAAAATGGCTTAGTATAGCTTCAACCAACTTTAGCAAGGACATGGAAGATCAAAAGAATCAGCATGGAAAATGGTTTATAATCTGTTAAATCCAAATCGAACAGATAACTAAAAGTTCCATGGGCTGATTATCATGAATTCTTTAACTTGCCGACCTTATCTAAGTTCAGCTAAGCAACAAAAAACAGAGCAAAAATGACAAAAATATACGGATTTCGAAAAATCTAAAGGAAAGAAGCAAAAGAAAAATTACATTTCCGGATGCGGCTGGCAGGGTAGCCACAAGCACCGCAACGGCTCTTCTGGAGATGGAAGCTTCGGCGTCCACATCGAACGCAAAGAGTGTGTGTCTTGTTCCTTCTCTTCCCAAAGCTTCCAGTTCCTTTTCCCTATCAAAAAAACAAAAAATCAAACTTACAGTCAATTTCAGTTTCTCCATAAATAACATCTATTCAGAGAATTAAATCAAAATAATAATACCATTTCTTCTGTTGCTGTGCAGCAAAAATCTTACAATTGTGAGGGGCGTTGCGAAAAGTTTCGACGAAATTAGGTTAAGGTAATTATATAGTGATGAAAAAAGTTAGGGTTTTGGTCATGTTCGCCTTAGGACCGAGGCGCTGGCAGGACTCCAAGAGAATGTTAACGGTGTTCTTACTGAGCCCATTTACAGAGAAAACCCACTAATAACCCTAAAATTGTTGTTAACCCAATTAAATTTATCTAGGCCTTTGGTTGAACTTCAATGGCCCTATATTCAGTTTGTTCACATTTTTCTTGGGCATGCAAAATTTATGCAAATTTAGCACTATGTTTTGGATCTTGGACTACATAGCTGTAATTTGCATCCCACCTTAAAGAGAGAGATAAGGAAATTTGTAATTAGAGAATGAGATAAAAAAATTATCATATTATCTCTTTTGTGCTATCTTTTCCAATGAATAAAAAATCGGATCAAAAGTTGAATCAGTGAGGATTTGGATTTTAGATTCAACCAGTAAGTCCAATGTAAAATATATATATATATATTAAATACATTATTTTAATATTAAATATAGTAAATAATTAACATAAAAATGCAATTGGCTTCATAATAGTATAATAGAGAGGTTAAAAGTTTAAATCCCATTACAAATAATTTTAAAATGATAAAATAATTAATATAAAACTGGTATAATTACATATTTTTTACCAGGATGAAAACCCAATTTAATACTATATTTTATTGGACCAAACAAGCCACCGATTCAATCGATTGGTCCGATCTGATTCTTTTATTCATCCGTCATTCCGTTCCATTGCCTTTGAATTTTGCTAAAATTACCGTAGCTATTCTTTTTAACATCGACGTAAAAACTCAAATTGTCCCATGCAGACTTGCACAAAGTACTACGCCGTAAAAAAAAAAGAAAAAATTACAGAAACTTTTCAATGTTAGATAATGAATCATTAGATAGGCAGAGCTCAGAAACAACACGAATATGCCAACTCTGAAGGTTATATATATTGGATTGGATCCACGCTCATATATCATTATTTACTTCTTTGTGAGATTTGCTTGCCAGCAATGATATGTATCTAATTTCGTGCTACAATCGTGGACTGCTTCTTCAAAAAGGGAAAGCTGAAAGCTCCCTTACAATGCCCTTATTAACTAGTACTGATGGAATTTCCATGTTTTTGGAGATCTTCTAGCAGATCACATTCTGCATTATTATTCTTTTAAAAGTTAATGCTTCACAGTTGGATCATAGAAAGAAAGCAATATTGCACTAGTTAAACTTGCCCTTTTTCATGTAAGGAGATTTATACAAGATCGTGAGGACAAAAATAAGAAGAACATATTTCTACTATGAATTGATTTGGTAGCTTAGTGAATGTTTTCACCATTCTATATAACAACTGATGTGCCTGCTATCCTTTTGTTTTATTGGGGTACTTTGTTTCTTCTGATATGTCTTTAAAAATTATGGTGAGTCATTGTCTAAATACAAATGGAGGAGTCTTAGTGTACTCATGATTAATGAGAATTAGATGGAAAATTGACAAGGCAATCACAAAGAAAGTCAGAGAAGAAGCAATATAATGGTCCAAATTAAAGAACGTTTAAGTTAAGAAAGAAACTGTGAGGACTTATGAATTTTCCATTTCATCCTGCAAAGTGCAAAAAGCTGAATAATGAGCAAGTAACATGCATGCAACTGGAGCAAACTTTGAGTGCGGCACTTCTTCAAGATAATAGAGCCACCGGGAGAAGAATCCTTGTTATACCCAATACTTATCTAGATTCTTTAAAGAGAAAGAGCAAAGGGAGGGGGGAAAAGTGAGCAAGTGGTTTTGATGCTTTGCTTTCACCAAGCACATAAATCATCTCTCCTCAATTTCCCTCTACCTCTTTCTCTCTTTCCTTTTGAATTAGCTGTCTCCTTCATTGCACACTGACATAAAGAAAGAAACCTCAGAGACTGACATAAAGGAGAAAAAGGGAACAAACTAGCAAAAATCTGTACTAAGTATGAGAGAGTGTCTGATGAAATTAATAAGCTTCTTCAACTTTTAATTATAAGGGTTGAGATTGAGCAAAGGACCTTTTTTTTTCCCTAGTTTTCACCAATTAAGAAAGAACAGTGTATCTTGGAATCTGTATAGAGCATGTGAACTGAGGATTTAGTTATGACTGAAAGATTAGAAAGGTCATGGTCTTATCTGAGAGAGTGGCGGTCCCAACTCCCCCAACCCAATCCAACAAAGAGTATGACCGAGAGCGAGAGAAAAAGAGTAGCACAATTTTGCATGAACTCTCCAGCTAGTCTCTAGTCTCCAGTCTCTCCCTTAGTGCGACATGATCTTCTTCAAATTATATGATTATAGTCTTTCATTTTCATCTATATGCACGCCCTTGCTCGTCTTGCCCTTTTCAGACACGTAAAAAGTTCTCCCTTTACAGCAAGGAGTCTGTCCTAAGACTTCGGAACCCATGGCAATACCAGCGATGGAAATCCAAGTTCTTCAGTCATATCCACAGGCCACAGCCCTGTTCAACTTAGACTTCATGTTTACGACTATATATTCAATCTGATTTGTTAAAATCCTAAAATGGTTTAAGTAGAATTAATCTCAGTAAATTAATTACATCCCTCTTGACAATTGTTTGGTACAAAAAGGGGTTCAAAACAAAGGAAAATGCAAGTGCTGAAATTAAAATCTTAATTTTACAAGAAATTCAGAAATGTAAGTGAATTTTACAACTGATCATAAATTAACTTCTAAAGTACTTAATAATTGTCTATGTAAAGGAAAACGGAGAAGATAAAGATTGAGCCATGTCGATTGTTCTTGTCTTTATGATATAGTTGTAGCGACTAATAGGGAATGCAACAAATGAATGTGTCTATTATCTGTCCTTGTTGATATAATATCAGGAGTGATGAAAGGCGGTGGAGATTTTATATTAGAATAAGAACTGTGATGATAAACTAATGGATCGTCCATCTCAATCGTGAATAGAACTCGATGACAAACTTGACATTCTGATGCTTGAATCTTTACATCTTTTGGAAATACCTGTGATGCCACTATTAATCAACCACCCCCAGCACTATAACCATGAAAGATCAATTTTAGTTTAGTTTCTTTGATAGGAACTGGTCAAAATTCCACCTGCACCTGATAACAACTATTATATATTTTTTTGCTTTGTGAAAGGTATATTTAGGAAAAGATCATTAACATGTTTTTTGACACGTGTAAAAATAAAATAAATTTATATTTGAACATCTGATTCAATTATTAATGTATGTAAATTGTACTATTTAAATATGATTCGAGTTTTTTTTTCCCCAAATAAAAAAAAAAAACCATAAATTTAGATATGATCGTGGATATATAGCTTTCTCTTATTCTATAAAGCTTAATATCCCTCAAGATTCAAATTAATACAAGAGCTATAAGTTAAAAGTTTAATTTAAATTCTGATTGTTGCATCTGATACTCAAAACTTACATCTATTTATGTTCTTACATAAAATATAAACTCATAAAACTATAGGAAAATGAGTTTAACCCAATTAATATTGAAGAACTCCTTGTTAGTTAAAACAGTACTCTTTCTTCTTAGACCAAGATATTATATAGGTTCAATAGAATAATTCCCTCATCCAATAAGTCAATTTTGGTGTTATAAATATAATGAAGAAATTTAATTATAAAATCCATGACAAAAAAGGAATATAACACTAAAAAATGTATACAAATTGCACAATTTTGTTAAATACCTGATGAATACGCAACTCATTATTGATAAATACTCCTAAAAATTTAATTGAAGATGGCGACACCTCAAAATATCATAATATTAGTGACATTATTATTTATTATAAAATTTTAAATTTAAATTTAATTAATTTACGTATGCAAGTATTTTTAAAAGATGGTATTCAATTCATTCTATTATCTTAAGTTATAACTTTTTTTTAATAAGAAATTATTCATTCTATATATATTTTTCTCTTATTTTTCTGCTCAATTTATTGCAATTTTAATAATATATTTTTGTCTACTTATCAAAACACATATATTATTGATATATACTTTGGGATCAAATCTAGCCAATAGGATTGATATGGCAATATCTTTTATTTATATTTCCTTTATCTGTATGCATTTTGGTGACAGACATTCCAGAAACATTAATTATCATGAATTAAAATTCTCTTCCCTTTTTTGAAAAAAATTGTTTCGATCAAACCGTTCAGATAATCAATTTTAATGGACCACACTTAATTAAGTCTGCTTAACACATCAAATAAAAAAAAAAAAAAATTGGATGGTCCTGATTAGCCCACCATGTGACACACGATCGACGTGTAGGTACAGTCATAGGAAGGAAGTAGTGAAATTGCTTATCATCAGCTTGTGGATGATATACTTTAACAAGGACCACTCTTGTTGGTTAAGTAAAGGGCTGCCCTTAAAAAGATGCTTTAATGTTGGTCTAATTATCCAATAGAATACCTTTAGTTGGTTCGCAAAACCTAATTTTTTTCTTATTTCTTGATCTTGTTGATGCTTTATTTTTCCTTAAATTTCTCCTCTTAAAATATAATGAGTAGTAGTTTAACACTGTCATTATCACGCATATGTAAATAAATTCATAACATTATCAACATTTTTGTTTTTTCTTCGCTTCATTATCTATAGAAATTTTTTTTATAAAAGAAACTATAATATGAGAATAAATAAAAAAAATATATATGTACCTCTTAAAAATAGTTCTACGAACCAATTGAAACTCTGATTTTATTTTGTATGGTACTTTGTCGGTCAATATGTGCCGATAAATTTGCTAAATTATTTATTGAAGAGTATGTCTATATATATGTTGGAATGCATGTAAGAATCATCCTTTCTTGGGGTTTAGTTTGGTGGGACTATGATTGATATGTAATTGACATTTTTAGTGAACATAAAATAATTCAATAACCTAAAAATCTAAGTAATAATTAAAATTTTTCATCAATGTGATAGGCTGGGAAATGCTAGTTCCTTTTGTCAAATAACCAAAAAAGCCAGCTAATAGACGTCTATGTCAAGCTTTGGGAATAACAATGAATTGGGTTTCACCATTTAATCTAATAATTGATACTTTTTAAGTTAATTTGTAGAAAGTTGCTAATATATCTATCTTCATTAAAATTATAATGAGGATTTCTTTGGAAGACAAGAATCATACATAACCATAGAAATGGAAGATTTTGTTCACTATAAAAAGTGCATATAAAAGCAATTCTGATTATAATTTCATGCATTGATCCTCACAGTGTATTAAAAAGGTTTTGAGAAACAAAATAATATCGAATTTTTTGATGGAAACGAAAGAAAGATGGGAAAGAGAATAAAATGAAATTGTAAAACAAAAATTTTTAATCAATGATTTAATTAGAAAATCTAATATCTTCACATTTGATATCAACCATTTATTTAGATACCAAATTAGAGCATTAAGGTTAAGAAAAGCTCTTTAGGGCGGTGTGTAGTGCTTTAGTTAAAGGGGTCCTCACAGCATTATCCTTGTATAATTGCAAGAGAAAAAGAACAAGAGATAATGAGCAAGAGAAGTGACAGTTGATGGTAATAAAGGCCCAAATGGGGTCCAATGCAGATGTCCAGTTGGGATCGTATGGGCCATACCACTGCCCGTAATCCCGTATCCTCTCCCTTACTTACCTTAAATAAGATTGCAGAAGAAAACCCTTTTGACATTGAGTTTTTTATTTCAAAAGAAATTATATTTCGATAAGTGTTAGAAATTCAAATTTTAAATATTTTGGATAATGTTTTTTAAAAATAATTATATAAATTAATTAAATTAAAATTTGAGTTTTTTTTTTTTTTTTAAATGTTGAATGCACGTAAGTAATGTCAAACTTGGAATATATAAGCATATGCATAAATATGCATGCATGGAGACATTTCATACTAAATTATAGGCAGGAGAAAATTGGCCCACATCATATTCATAAGATAAAAAACATATGAAAAAGTACTGTTTGATGCTAAGTTTAGAAAAGAAATTAATTAGTAAAAAAGAAGCTGTTGTAATTTAAATGATTGGGCTAAAAAATTAATGATTGTTTAAATATTAGAGGAAAGAGATATATTTGAAATTAAAATGGTTGGAGGACATGCAACTGATAAAATTAGAGGCGAGGAGGGTGTGAAGCAAGCCCTTGATTTAAAGCTGGGTCAGATTTGACACCATAATACTGCATGCATATACAAATTAAGCACGTAGAACTAAAATTCATGTACTATTAATTATATTTTATATACGAAAAATTGATACGATATCATAAATATTTAGGATTTAAATATTTCATCATTTTTTTATGAGTTAAAATATCAACAATATTAAAATCTGATTATCAACACTTAATATTTTTTTAATTTTTCTTTAAATCTTCCCTTATTTTGTAAAAAGAAAAAAAAACTTAAAATATAAGTAAAAAAAAAAAAGATGAATAAAAAATCATGGCGTTGTCTTGTCGACAATAATAAAAGAAAAGGAAGATATCGTGATTAAGATCCGATTGCTCCTATTAATTTGGGATCTTAACAGTTGATTTAGAAAAGATATTGTGGCATAGAAATAGTGGATGTGAAAGACCCAACCCAAGTCCATTGTTGGAATTGAACAGTAAGCAATTAGAGGACAGGTGGTCCAAGCTAATCCTACCAACATCTACCTGGATTCTAGCCAACACATGCTAATTAGGCTCCTTGACGAAAGGGACCTATTATTCCCCTCCCATTCCCTTTTATGCTTTTACAAAATCTACTTTTAACCTAATTTTTTTGTACGTTTATTGTAAAAATTATAATTTTTATATTTAAAATTATGAAAATTTAAATTTAAATTATTAAAATTAAAATTTTAAAACTTTATCAATAAATCACTCAATTATTAACAAATCTATACTCATGATGATACAACAAAGATTATTTTGTTTTAATTACAAGACAAGATTCTTGCCATCTATCATAAAAATTATAGATGTATTTTTAGTGTATAATATCATCTCGATGATATCTTACTAATAAAATTTTTTATATATTTATTTTAAAAATTAATATTTATTTATTAATAAAATAAAATAAAATAATTTAATTTATTAATAATATATAAAATTTATATATTTTAATACATCAAATATAAAATGAAAATTGTATTACATTCTTACCACATCATCCTTAAAACCCATCTAATAAAATTATTCCATGTCAGCTTTGACCAAATAAGATAGACGATATTTCATCAACAGTACGATGTTTATATGGTCTAGAATCTGGACTATCCAATCCGAGCAAACAAAGAGGAAACCGAGGCTATTGTTTTAACATTCAAGTCTTTTTCTATCATCTCTTTCTCAATTATAAACAAACAATAGTATGCAAATATATATTTTTTTGTAAATGAATTTTAAAATTTAGGAATTCATGAGTGAAAATCTTTCAAGGATACGCCCAACCTTCTTCAGAATCAAAGTTCACCCTGTTAAATGAGTGTATATGGAAAAACTTGTTATTATATCTCCCTTATTCAACTGAAAAAACTATTTACAAACATAAATAAAATATATTCAACTGAAATTTACAAATAGTAACACACAGAATAGTTTAATTTTTTTAAAGAGAGGGTTGAATTTCCTCTTTTGGATACATGTAGATTTTTTTTTTTTATGTATTATTTCGATGAACTTTATGACAGGCTATCAATCAAATCCAACTGAATTGTCAAAACAGCTCAACTTTTCCAGGTGCCAAACATTGGTTACATACAGATACAGGTCGACTCTTTTTCCTTGTTATGGTGTGGAAGCTGTATGTAGCTTTTTAGATTAAAAAATATTGGGGGTGTGGGATGTATCAGTCCATCACATCTGCTTGCCCATTTCCAGTTACCGCTTTATTTTCCAAAATCAATTAATCCCCTTCATTTTTGCTGAATCATTTGCTTAACTTGCAGGGAAAAGCGGGAGTGCTAGTAGCTGTCTACTTTGTTCAAATATAGATTAAAAATTAAATTATTTAAAACAATTATGATTCATACATTGTCGACTATATTTTATTTATTTAACATATTTAAAAATTTTAATTATTTAATAATGAATATGTAACAATTTTCAAATAATGATGTTTATTAATATATATTAAACACAATTTTAAATTTTGATATTTAATTTGATTAATTTATATAATTATTTTTAAAAAATAACATTCAATAAATTTAAATTTTAAATTTCAATATTTATAATTTCTTCATCAGTTTTTAACAGTCTTCATATGCCAAACAAACAATGAAATGACAAATTATTAAGGATATGCATCTATGGGCCAAATTTAACCACAGGCTTCAATTAAATATATTATTGTGAAATAACTATTTTACTGCATTACCGATTAAGGAAATACTAAAATTGGTGTTGCTTAGCAATTGATAAGATCCTTCTCAGTTTTAGATACACATGTTTTACTTCTGATCAGGGATGATAATTTAATTTATATTTGATGAATTTCGATTTTATTCGATCTTTTAAGATTAATTTTTTATTTTTTTAAAAATCAAATTTTGGATCAAAGTGGGTAATTATGGAATAAAATTAAGGTTAGAACAGGGTTAGATTTTAGAAAAATTCATCCTAATCCAACCTAATATATATCTAAAAAATTATTTTTAATTAATTATTTAATTTTATATTTACATTAAAAATAATATTTTATATTTTAAAATTAATATTTTATTAATTTTGAGTCAAATTAGATCAAATTTATGTATTAAAAATAAATTACCGAATCACATTATATTCAAATATTATAAATATAAAACCAAATTAAATTTGATGAAAATAAAAATTCATTTTGACCTGAACTGTTACCATTCCTGCTTATGATAAAAAGTGAGTGATGTGGTCCAAAGCGCTACTTAGAATGAAATCATTTTGACAGCGATACGGCCAGAGACAAACAAAAGGAACATAATCTAGATTCTAGCTAGCCAATTCAAACAATGTTTGGTTTGAAGCATTCACTATAACAGGCAGAAAAGGAAAAGAACAAGTTATCACTTCACTATACAAATTGAAGATTTCATTTTTATTATGAAGTCATTTCTTCAATATCTCAATTCTCAAGTCACCTTAAAACACCCACCCTCTAAACAAAGAAAAAGAAAAGCCTAAAAGGAAAGACTGAAGCTGCCGGGCATGCATCAGATCAGAATCAGATTGTTAATTAAAACTTATAGTAGTGACTCTCAATATCTCCCACATGGAAAATATAGTTCAAAAAACACAATCATATCGCTTTGCAAAACAAATTCCAAACACCCAGTTTCATCTTGATCTGAATCTCTTTTTCTCCCTCTAAAAAAGAAAAAAAAGGGTCATACCTAATTAGAGAAAAGTGGTAATGTACAAGATGTGCAGATAGTCTGAGGTCCACCCACAATCCAAACAACACCAACCTTTTTTTTTTTTTTTACACTTGGAAATTCAACTTCTTTCTTCCTCCTTCCCATGGCCTGGCAGCTGGCTCCGGTGTCATCTTGACAAAGAAGATAAGGGTTCACTGAGACAACTCTCTCCCTTTTTTGAAACTTTTTTTACCCTTTTTCTTTCTTTCTTTTCCTCATGACCAATTGGAGAAGGCCAACATCGATCTTGTGATGTGCCTGTGGCAATTCAATACATCAATCAAAAGCCACCGATGCTCATGTGTAGTATCTTCTTCAACCAAAAATCTGTATATCTCTGATCTTAATTCAAAACCCCAAAAAGAAGAGAAAAAAAATCAATCATGGCGAAGATGATTGCTGCAAAAGTGAATGAGTGAAGGCCAAACGATGTTTTGCTTCCTCTTTCCAATAACGCTCAATGTCTTCTGCTATCCTCTTGGCATCCATTGATGTACCTAGCAATCCACGTTTAGTGAACCCCACGGCGTATAGCCCACATTCACCTTTCCACCCATTAGGGAATGGCCTTCGAGGGTACCCATCTTTCTCTGAGAACATCTCTCTTTCCTGACAATTTCAATTTCTCTTTTCTTCAGCTTTTTTATATCAAGTTGTGGAAATTTTTAATATATCTTTAAGAATCAAGAAAATATATAAAATAAACATAGTAAAAAAATGAAAGGGAAAGAAAGATAAAGTGTAAACCTTTAGCCAAGAGGGTACGTTGCTTTTATAACCAGTTGCTAAGATGATTGCATCAAATTTCTCAGTTTTGCCATTGACAAACTCCACAGCATGTCGTTTTAGGCGCTTGATGCTTGGACATACCTACGGTACCAGCAGTTCTAAATTCTGAATTTCGAAATTTAATATATGTAGGAGCTACTCCTATTAATTAGAACTTATTTGAACATAGCAAGAAAACTTCCAAATGCAAAGAAAATATTAAAATTCAATAATTACTCCCTAAAAAAGTTCAAAAGTATGATTAAAACTCATAATGTTAAAAAACTCACAAGACTTCATTTAGTTGGTAAAAGAGTTTTCTTCTTTTTTTTTTTATTTCATTTTTGTGAAAAAGCATTGTAAGAGTAAAATTTAAAATGCATAGATCAATATAAAAAAATGCAACCTTAAAATTGTTTGGTAACAAAATATGAGAATTTCCCTTTATACCTAACCCCCCCCCCCCCCCCAAAAAAAAAAAAAAAGGAAAACTCGTAATGATTACGAACTCCATCATAAGCCTCAATGCCATAACTTTTTTATTGGAAAGTTTGCAAGTTTTGGAATGTATTACAACATAAAAAATGGAGGGGGAATAATTGCGAAACTATCTTGCAATAAAAAGAAAGCATGAAACACAGTATTATAGGATCAATCAAACACACTAGTTCGTTATTTGCCAATGGAAAAGTGATGTGATTTCAATGACGAAAGGCAACTACCTTAATGTCTCCACTTTTGATTTTAGCAAGCGTGCCAACATCTAAGACGGGGGTCTTTCCGGACAGATTCTTGAGTTCAAGGGGACCCAAGCGTGGCCGGTCCAATCCAAAGCGAGCAGTATCACCGAGCATCAACCAGGATACAATCAGCAAGAAACGGTCGACAAGCCGAATGGGCAGCCACTTGAGCAGCCACATGGACAACCCGAAAGTTGATCTCCCCAGCATCTCTCGTGGGAGGACGTGCACCTTCAGTTCCATAAACAAAAAGTTCAATGGACTAAAAAAGAAAGGACACATAAAAGACAGACTTGATGCGATGAGCCCCTTTGTTGTGTAGTATGGGCTAATAGCGTCCAGGCCATTCCTCCATATTTTTGGACTTCGCTTCTTTATTCTTTTACAGAGGAAAAGTTAATCATAGGGGAAAAAAGGGGTGAAGATTCATGATTACGACAACATATATAAGATCCTAAGTTTTTTTAACGATGTTGCGCATGCTTGGGAATCCCAAGAAAGTGAAAGATCAAATATGTTTTTTCCTTTTTTTTTTTCCAGCACCTAAAATTTAATAGTAAATTGCTTTGATCGTCTTTAATCGAATAAACCTTTGGAACTTGAAGCTGCAAACTCTGGCAATTCCATGAATGAAATAAGTGTCAATGACATGATCTTAGACTAGCTTGTTTTGCTTATGATGTAAATCTCTTTGGAAAATTTAGACAATGAAAAACCATGTTTTAATTTTTTTTAATGATGTTTTATTTGACTATAGATACTAAGCAATACTTTTTTATTTTATCACTTTTTATAATAAATTAGAAAAAAATGGAATTCCATCCAGGTTTTTGCCCATGTATAATGAAATTTGAGAAAAACCTAAAATTCAAAACTTTGTTCAATGTTCAAAAACTAGCTTTTTCCTTAATCAAGAATTCTAAAACCTGAGTGGACAGCTAGAAAAACCTTTTTTTTATTCCAATGACCTTTATCATAAAACAATCCAAAAAATTAAAAATAAAAATCCTTTAGTGGGTGTATTTTTGCTTTAATATTTAGAGAGAAAGAGAAATTAAAAAAAAAAAAAAGAGAGGAAAAGAGAAAGAGAGACGCCATGGTTAAGAATTCTTACTGTATCTCTGACCACAAGTGAAGGCCTAGCATTATGATTGCAAAGATCCAAACACACCTCCATTCCTGAATTCCCACACCCCACCACCAAAACCCTTTTTCCTCTGAACTCTTCTCCACTTTTAAACAAACTTGTATGCCTTATGTCCCCACCAAATTCTCCTATTCCTTCCATCTGCGGCACCACCGCCTCCGCATTCTCTCCTGTCGCCACCACCAACCACCGGCACACATATTCCATCTCCTTCCCCTTTACCCCAACACTTCTCACGCGCCAAAACCCGAGCGTCGCATCATACTCAGCTCTTGAAATCGTCTCATTGAACCGTGGTTTGATATCAAACTTCATAGCGTATGCTTCCAAGTAATCCACGAATTGTTGCTTAGTAGGGTAGGTAGGGAAATCACTAGGGAACCCCATCAGGGGAAGTTCGCAAAACTGCTTTGGCAAGTGAAGGCGTAGACGATCATAGGTCTTGAGTTGCCACAAAGATGCTATGCAGTTAGATCTCTCTAGCACTATACTTGGAACACCTTTCTCTTTGAGACAAGCGGCTGTGGCTAGACCGGAAGGCCCTGCACCAACGATAAGTGGCCCTGGAACGCATAAGCAAGGCGACGAAGAGGACGAGGACGAAAACTTATTCATCTTCTCAATAAATATGGGATCATGAGCTTGTTTTCCTTCTATTTCTCTCAAGCAGTCCATGAACAGAGAGCAATTTGAGACAAATTTTTATACCACTATATCCTTTCATTAGCTATACGTAGCTATACCAACTAAATAGCTACAGCTAGCATAACTTTCAGGTTGAGGTTTTGATGAGTTTACACAGGAAAAAAAGGAAACCAAAACAGCAAAGGGAAAAGGCAAAACTGAAGAGAAACCATTCTATCTCAACAGGAAAAAACGTGGTGTACGTTGTTGTAGGAGAAAGTGACTAAGTTTTGAAGATTAGGCCGAGATTTAGTTATAGATTTACTCTCTTATCTAAAGAGAGATTAGGTTTCTATAGGGAAATTCTCCCTTAAAAATTGGAGAGGATTAAGAATAAGAGGGTTCTTATCCACTTTGTGTTGAAATGAGTTGTTTGAATCACTATGTATTTGTTCAATGAAGGGCTAAGCGGAAGATGAGCAACAAGTTCGGGGCTTAAACAGCATTCATTCAACACTGAAAGAGAGAGAGAGAGAGAGAGGGAGAGAGATTGGAAGAACGAAAGAATAAAAGAAAGAGGGGGAGAGAGAGATGGTGATATGTCTATGACTCTCTCTATATATATTCCTTTTATTCAGTGAAGAATTGATCATGTTCATATTTGTTAGGGCCGGGAATTAAGTTTAAGAAGGCCAAAAAAGAAATTAAGTGGGGACATTTATTATTTTTATTATTAAAAAAAGAATTTATTTACTTCAAACACCCCATTGGGACGTTACTCTGTCTGTCATAGCAGAAACTTGAAGGGTGTGAATATAATTAGTTAAAAAAAAAGAAAGAAAGAAAGAAAGAATGGACTTCATTTTTTTTTTTACAAAATCCTTAAATTGATCCCAATTAGGATAAGTTAAAACAGTCATTAATAATGTAGAAGAGTGTTGGTAGGATTCTCGATTATGGTTGACACTCATAGGTTGGACCGGACCAAGTTGGGGGCATGGTGGATTGTGAATCGTAGCCAAGATGTCCACCACATCCAATCGTCTTCAATTTGGACTATTACTATTAGGATATTTTCTGATTCTAGGGCCGACTCTGTAATCATGGGAGATTAGATTAAAGTCCTTCTTTCAAGTAAACAAAAGAGAGTGAGATTTCTATGCATGTGCATTTGGTTCAGCTATGCATGTATCATTCATCAAAGTACGTATATTTCAGCTTTGATCTTCATCTGTTTGACTGGTAGCCACTATATATCCCAATAAGGATTGGATTTCATTTAAAGAATTTGATGATAAATTTGTTCAAGTTGAAAACTCATCAGTTATTCCAAAATCAAAGATAGTGTTCACAACAAGATGGAGATTAAATCAAAGGTTGTCTTCTTCGTATTAATTTTGAATTGAAAGTTGGGAGCTAGTTTTGGTTGAATGAAAGTAAATGTATAGCTTTTAGACACATGGGAATGGAATAGTTGAAAGATTCAAAAATGTTAAAAGTACAATGATTAACAGTTGTTAAAAAAAGAGGCATGGGAAATAAAGAGAGAGAGAGAGAGAGAGAGAGAGAGATAGAGATGCAGCAGACCAATTCAAAGGGGGAGCCTGCAAATCCAAATCTGATGATTGGAAAATATCAGCAAAGAAGTCGATTGAAATGAACCCAATCCCCAAATGGGTGGCATACTTGCGCAAAAGAGGGCCACCCAAACTGTGGTGGTTATTAACTACCTCTCTGCAAGGTAATCATTTCCTTACTCTTCGCTCACATAACTAACTGTCCCTCCAACCAAATTTTAGTTTTCTCTTTTTATAAACAAGAAAAAAGTTACCCGTTGTTATTTTCTTTTACTTTTTGCAACACTTGAAAACCTAACAAACCAAGGTTTAATGACAAAAACAAAATCTTAAAATCTTAAGATTTTATATTTAAATCTGATTACATATAAGTTAGATCCAATTTTATATGAAATTTATCTAAAATGTTGGTTCATTCATTAGATTAATATAAATTTTTTATATAATATTTGAATATAATTATAATTTTTTATATACTAATAATTTCGTTAAATAAAGTTCTGAAAGCGAATTCAATTTCTTTATTGTACTTTTTTAAACATTTAAATTAACCTTTATTCCAGTTATACCATCGCTCAATCAAGGGAGCATGAAAGAATAAATAAACTTAATTATTAGAAGATCTTCAATATACTAAAAGACAAATAATTCGACATATTTTTTTAAGCCAAATAAAAAGGATTTAAAGAATTTCAAAAAAACAAAATTATATTGGTCATAAAGTACAAATTATGAATTGAGCACATGATTAGGGTTTACATTTTAATTCCCATTGTCTCTTCTAAAGTCAAATATTTCATTTGACTTTAATAAACTATTATTTTTCTTTTTTAACTTTCTGACACTCAATTATTGCTAGCTGACACGTTTTGCAACGATGAAAACATTGAACTTTTTCAACCAAGAAAAAAAATGTGCAGTCCTGTTTCATAAATAATATATAAGTTAAAGGTTTATATTCACAAGATCAATTCAATTGGTAAGTGAGAAGGTTTTTTTTTTTTTTTTTTTTAATTTGTCAACTAGAATTTAATTATTGGGAAAAGCACTTAGAAAATAAATCGTTAATGGATTTTAACAAACTTTGAGCTACCTTTAATTATATCATCAAAACGAATTTTCTCTTGCCAAACATTTTTGGTTTTTTTTTTTTTTTTTTTTTTGAAGTTTCAATGGTCATGAGAGCACTGAGATAATTGAAGCAGATTCGCAAGCAACATTCTAACCACAATATCTTCAAAATATACAATGTAAACTTATCTTATCTTATACTAGTAAAAAGCAAGAGATCTATGCATGTAGGGCACTGTTTCATATATAGCCATGGACTGGTTAGCAAAGTAGGCAAACAATATATATACTTGTCATGAGATCAACAATTGATTTTTCAAGGAAAGAAGGAAAAAAATTCAATCAAAATTATTGAAGACCAGCAAATTCATCTAGCAAACTTGAGTCTTGTCACATTCCAATTTGCAATCAATCACTGATGTAAAAAACTCACAGAAGATAACACACCTACACATTGTTACAAAATGTGATTAAAGGTTCAGTTTGACCCACTATCCAATCAATTCGAACCAGGTAAATTCCAATTTTTTGAACATATCCAGTCAAACTTAGTTACCGTTTGATCACCTGACTTTGTCCCAGTCATCCTATCATCACGGCGAAATAAATGTTTAACAGGAATGTGTCATTCTTCTCTCATTATTATAGGCTGTGAATATTATTATTATTATTATTATTATAATTCATTCATTTATTTATGTTTTGGTTTCTTCTTGTTTGATATAAGAAACAAAAATGGGAAAATATGGGCATTTGGTACCCAAGAAATTTAATTTGAAAGCTATGAGTAGGTGAGAAACGGATTGGAAATATATGGATACTTCACCAAGCCGTACTCCTCCTATCGAGAAATTATAGCACTTGTTGCATTGTCCTTTGTCCTTTGATTCATTTCAAAGTTCATACCCATGCTTTTAACTATAACTTCACTATTTCATGGTTTTCTTAAATTTTTTTTGGATATGGTTCGTCATTCTCTTCACATTTTACCCCATGCATTAAAAAAAATGAGTTCGAATAGTTCATCTTAATTTAATTATTAAAAAAATATATATTTATATCAAGTTAAGATTTTATATGTCCTTGAGTAAGAATAGAAACTAAAATGTGATGGCTATTACTCCTTAATTAGTTAATTTCTTAGTTTTATGAGGGATAGAGTGGAATCGAAACTTCTGAAAATATACCGAATAAGGAAAAAAGAAAGTTCCAGTGTAGCAGTTACATCAGTAGAAATTAATTGAGAACAAAAATTAATGAGATGTGGCAAAACATTCATCATGGCTTTTCCTTTTTCATATGTTTATAATTAGTTTTGGAGTTAGAGTTGAGTTGACGCATTTATATATGTATCTCATGCTTTTGTTTTGATTGCTTCATGTTCAAACCCATATAAGCCAAGAGCGATCAACATCTTCAATAAATATTGAGATGTCATGTTCTGGTGTGTTTTGGTAGTTCGTCACGTTTCAACCAGCAAAGTCCTGAAAAATATTTATGAAAACAACTATAACATACTAAATTCTCCATTTTATACATGAAAAAGGCAGGGTTTAATATCGAAATCTTAAATACAATTATTAAAAGATTTAGAGACTAAAACCGTCGATACCTTCAATTGAAAACGCACAGCTCAATTAAGAACATCGAAGAACAAAAAAGCAAATGGAGTAGCAGTTGATTTGGGAATGCCAGCAGCATGTATATGTTCCCTAACAGAAATATTTGATGCAATTGTCACCTGTTGGGAGGTTCAAATTAAGAGATTGGGGGGATGGGGGCGGGGTTCCTCACAAATGTCATACATCTTTGTGTACGGAGAGGTAGGGACATCGAGGCCGCAATTTTGGCATGAGGTAAGATCATAAAAAGGAGGGGACTGCTGCTAAAACGGCTTCTTTCTTTCTTTCTTTTTGGTAAAGAACTTGTTAACTTGCAGGTTGTGGGGGATGATCCCAAATACTGGGAAGTTATGTCATCCGTACTGGCAGTTGGTTGGCTAGATATGGTGGTGAAAATGTTGCGCTTTCATGGATCTTATCAGTTAGATCAACTCAACAATCGTGAGTGATGTTGGTAAGAAATTGATTGTTATGCATTGCATGCATTTGACATATGTAGTTTTATGCTTCTGTAATAATATTATTATGTTTTGAGTACCATCAACCATAAGCATCTAATTCATTCTCCAAGACTTTGAGTGGTTTGTGTAAATATTGGGTCATTGATTTGACCAATGTGTTAAAACTTGGAAACAATGCCTAGTGTGCTGGTTCTGTCTTTGCTGCTTTCAGACACATAGTTCTGTCTCTTTTTTTGCATTTTCCTTTTTTGGATAAGTAAATTTTATTTTCCGAAAGATAAGCAGGTAGTTCTGCAACAAGTTTACAGGCAGGATACTACCAGAACAAGAAAAAACCAGTACAATTCATCCAAAAGTCTATTCCTCTAAACCCCACTTTTCACGAGATAGATTGACTTGATCAGCAGCTATCTTCCTTCGCCCTGTCAATCTGAACCTGACAGCTTCAACTATCTTGTGTAGGTGTTGATCTGTAGTTTGTATCTTCCTACCATGCAGTCTCCCGTTCCTCTCTGTCCACACAACATACATGTGTGCGCTCCAAGCTAATCTCAAAATCATTGAGTTTAAAGCTTTTACCTTTCAGGCGCTGCTGACACCAATGGAATTCATTGCTCCAATCCGTAACTTGCCTGATCACCACACATAGCTGCGGAAAATCCACCCATACTTTCTAAGTAAAGGGTCAAGTGAAGAACAAGTGGTCTCTTGATTGCGGAATGTACATATCATTCAAATGGGAATAGACATTCCCCCTGGATTTAATTCGCTTCTTAGTGGGAACTCTGTCAAGAATGGCCATCCATGCAATAAAAATATACCTCCAGTTATCTCTGTCCCCTTTTGCTGACCTTTTCCTTTCCCAAAGAAACTCGCACGTAGCTGCATTATCCTGTTGATAGCTTGTTTGGGAAGAACGAAGTTCCTGCACTAGAAATTCTGAAGCCAAATAATACTGTTTGAATGAGTTGTAATCTGCCTGCATAAGATAAGCTTCTTACAACCTAGTTGTTAATCTTGGAGGTGAATCTCTCCACCAATGGGACACAATCTCTATCAGATAATCTCTTAGTGACAAGAGGCTTTCCGGGATATCTGTACAGGAAGAGTTCCGAGCTTAAAACCTGTAAGGCCTAGAATCTCTGAACTTCTGCTTGAGATAGTCCTGTGCAAAACATCTCACTCCTGGACTTACTTAGTTGTAAACCCGAAAGCCTGTAAAAATCTATTTTTAATGTTAGAGATGAGAATCCCGAACCCAATTTTTTGAACATGGGAAAGCACTCATTATCAAACATTGAATCAACTGCTCACTCGTGTGCATTTCCGTAAAAATATCTTAATTCAATATTGCGAAGTGGCGAAAACATCGATTCACCGCATAAAGGAATTAAGGGTAAGATAATACTAGTAATTGAAAAATGCAAATATGCAATCAAACAGCAGCAGCCGGTCCTTCTCATTTTTCTCGGCCTTACGTATGCACAACATCCTCCCTCTCCAATTGGTTCAAAAATTCCATTTTTGACAACTTGGAAGGTTGTCTCATTAATACATTGAAAAGTCATGGCTGAATTTCATTTTATCACAATTTCAGCAAAATTATAATAAAGTTTACACAGAATTAATTAATAATTATTAATCCAATCTTTAAAGGTGCATGCTTTCTCTCCAAAACCCTGGTTGTCAAAATCAGCCAATTAGCAAATACAAATTGTTAACTTCATCATGTCCGGCTGATTTATATGGAAAAAAATGAAAATAACTAGAAGTTATAAACTATTGGATTCTTTTTCAAATTATTGACTGAATTGTTTTCTATCTTGTATGTATTTATAATTAGGCCAGGTTTTGTTGATTGAGTTGGACCCTTTTATAAATGTCCCAATCCTGAAAGATGCTTCTGAAATTTTCTAAGCCACTTAGGGGGCTGAGGACACATGTATGGAGTCCTTGGCACTTGATCATTGCAGCAAGCATAAATCAGAGTCTTAAATGAAAGCCTCTGCCAAATAATTTGGTGAGCGGCTACCATATGTGAGTTAGAGGCCTGGAGAAGATTTGTATCTGGTTTGCTGACCCTTTTCCCCAACATCTCTATTGTGACATCTTCACAACTTTAAATGTTAAAGTTGATATCCATGACATCATTGCTGTTTCTCCTGACGTGTCACTTGACTTGGGAAATTCTGCAAGGTAACAAAACAACTGAGAACACAAAGTCTTCCTTTACAGCAGTATTGGAAGAAAGGCACATTCTGAAAAAAAGATAAAACAGCAGTAAAGGAAAATCATCAACTCGTGGCTCACGGTTTTCGTTTTTGGTTTTACACGAACTAAAACATCATCTGGAAGGCCGTACAACCTCAGAAAAGAAATGGGTTTTAAAGGAAAAGAAGATCCCTTTGCTTTGCTTAAAGATCAAAGTTCGAATTCGATTTTTATAAATAAAAAAATGATACATTTTTTTTACGACATACCATAAATTTAATCAAATTATTCGAAATCATCAAAGCAAAGATGCATGCTACAATATAGTAATATACTATATATTTTAATATTGGTATGAAAAAAGGACGAATGTTGCAAACATATGAAACTTAACTAGCTAAAAAGTTTATGGAATTAATTAATATAATGGAAAAATTAAGGCTGAAGAGCCGAAAGTTTAAAGTGCATGACAATTTTTATATAGAACAAAACAAGAAGACGAAAGGGAGGCCCAGAGACCTATTCTCCCATATAGAAGGAAGAGGGTATCTTATTTACAGCTAAAAGACGATAGCAATTTGAGATTAAAAAGTTGATACTATATATAGTAACATTCCATTCCTTAGTCTCTCTCAAATGGGAATGCATCTGCGTCATCGGTCCAAAGCTTTAGCCATTTTGCGCTAGTGCCTTGGAGCCAAGCCAGGACAAACCTTAGATAGAGAAAGGATTTTAATATTAATATATCCTGACATTGGGTGATGGGCCCCATGAAAGAGAGTTTCGAAAGCCCAAATTGTCCAATAATATGGGCTTTTTTTGAATTAGACCTATCATTGGGGCCTCCGATAAAATAACCTTTAATTCAATTGTGTGAATTAGGGCACGTTAAATTATATATTTTTAAATAAAAATTATAATTATATTTGATCGATTAAGCATGTGAAGTAAAATATATATATATATATATATATTTCTACGGAGCGGGAATATGGGATATTTGTATGAGTCTTATTCAAGGGAGCATTAATTCATCTCTTAATTTTGACAACATAATTTCAAAGAAGGGGGAAAATGGGTAAAATTAGTGGAGAAAGTGCAAATATAAATGTCAATAAAAATTGTTATAAGTGGTTAAGATTTAAGATCTAAATTAAAATATTTAAATTTGAATCTTCGTCATTTCGTATTAATAGATAATCTTTAAATTCAAAAAATTTTTAAAAAAATTTAAATTTTTTTTAATAAATTTGTGGATTAATGATTTATCTTGATTTTAAAAATTGAGTAATCCAAAACTTTTAATGACAAAAAAAATATATACAAATATAAAAAAGGATCTGAGGGGATCTATCTCACGTCACTTCACTTCTTATAAATTATTTAAAACATCCATTCAATACTCTCTTTCTCTCTCACACAGACATGGTCTCAAAGTCAGCTTTTATTTTTTTATTTTTAATTCTTTATGCTTACTTTAGCTAACCACACAGTATTTTTGTTGCATAACACTATGGAAGAAGAAGAAGAAGAAAGATTGGAATTTGGAAGCCTAAAATAGCATTAAATGGCCATAAAGGCACCCCTGCCTATCTTCTTTTAAGTTGGTCATCATGAATTGCATATATTATTTTATATATAAACCCACATATAATCTAATCATAACCATAAATCTCTAAATGCTCTAATTAAAAATTTTATGTTCACTTTTTTTTTTGTATAAATAAGATCGTAACTTAAGAATAAAAAAAAATTATAAATATTAAGATTTAAATTCAGATTACTTAAATTTAATTTTTTAAAAATGATTATATAAATCATAAAATTTAAACCCGAATTCATTTCATGTCCATCGTTATGACTATCATCATGTGATTTTAATCAACTTAATAGCTTCCAAACAAGCCCTAATTTTTTTCACCAATAAACAAACCCTAATTCACCACTATCGTTTATGATGAAATTTGAAATCATTTACGGGTCTAATATTTTAGTCAACAGATATTAATGATTTAATACTACCGGTAGACCATTAGTTAAAAGTGGATCAGAGTTCATCATAATTTTGCGGTATAAAATAAATTAAGTACGATGTGCTAACATAAAGTTGTTTAACCTAACAAATAACAAATCTTCATTGACACAACAAAATGGAAGGATCATAAGCAAGATCATGCTAACCCCACAAAACACTTACAAAATAAAATCGAATAAAATAAAAAGCACACACATCGTTGATCCTTCCAATAGAATTAACTTTGTTCTCTTGGCCAAATGGTGTTCCATTTTCACTCAAAACTGACAAATAAATTATTGATATCGAATTGTTATGCATTTTGAAAGTCAATCTATCAAAAAAAAAAAAAAAGGAGTTTAGGGTATATGATTGAGTAATGAAAAAACAACAAGAATTGAAGCATGGTTAATGCAGTATGACTGTAAGACAACATGAATATGATAAAAAGTCTATGCCAAAATGATTATAAAACAAACAAAAAGAAAAAGATAGCACCGAAATTTCTTTGTTTTTAAGATGGGTTTTCCCTTGAAAGATTAAAATCTTTGACTTCACAAAACGAAACCATCAATTCATCATGCATTCAACAACATATTAATTTGGTCAGCCCATCTTTTTTTTTTTAATCCTTTCTGGAGGGCTACACGTTCAATATACTTAAGAAACAAGCCAAAATAGAAAGAGAGAGAGAGAGAGAGAGAGAGAGAGAGAGAGAGAGAGAGAGAGAGACAATAATAGCTAAATGGAAGAAAATAGCCTCTCTAAGTTAAATGCCAATAAGAAAAGAGAGAGTTTAATTCACTTTTCCATTTTCTATGTGATGTTTTGCATATATTATTTTTCCCTTCTGATTTTGCTTCAATACTTCAATTTGTCGGTTGAGTTCGAGTACAAAAATTAAATAGCAAATCAACAATAGCCTTAGTATTACAATATGCATATGCACACTTAAATTTTAATAAAAGAATCTCCAATCAAATTAGTTTTTCCTTCTACTTTTGACTGGTGATTTTATCTTCAATTATCGGCATTGAACTATTGCGGTTTCAAAGGGAAATTTTAAAATAATACATGCTTGTGAGGTATGGAGTCCATGTGCTCCTAATAGTTTATATGATCATATGGTAAGAATCAATTATAATTTTGCCCATTATTATCTATGGAGACTCGCGTGCACATATATAAATAAATAAGTATTTTTAACCTATAAAAATAGTCTAATAATCATAGTTGACGATCTTTTACTATTTACTTTGATTAGACAAAATTAAGGCCGAAAGCGAAATGTAATGATCCTCTAAAACTGTCATTAGTATTTTAATATTAGAGTGATTAGTGAAATGAAATATAGATAAATTCCAAACAATCTAATCATCATGAAAATTAGTGGGGTATAGGAAAGAAAAAAAAAAGTAAAGCAAAACACTTTGGAAGTATATGCTTAAGTAAAGTTATACCCTAAAACATGATTAAATATTGTGTTTTAATGAAAAAGGTGGTGTCTAGCGTGATTAAGCACAATGAAAAGGTCTCAAATGACAGTAACTTCACTGTGAAGTTAGGAAACGTTTAATGCTTCTTCAAAAAAAAAAAAGCAGCAAAGACAAGAGAAGAAATATTAAACCAAACTTTACCCATGCTACTAACATATTACTTTCAACAATTAAATAGAAAAGGGTATTCTTTACTCAGTTAATTTTGTCTTCATATTGCTTTTTCGATTGGCTTTTCGAAGATGAAACTTTGATTTTAGAAAGCAGATCAAGCATGGTGCCTTTCATATTGATTCAAAGGAATTTAATTTGTTCATCTTTAACGTTGTTGACATTTTAGGGTTATAAAGTAATGGTTAATATATAGTTTATACACACTTAACCTACACACAAAGAAGTTAGATGTCTTCTTCTTCTTCTTCAATGCCTATTTTATTCTCAATTTTGGATTTTATTAATTCAATTAATGGTCGTGCCCATAGGTTTACCCTTTTATCTAGCTGCACACTTTCATTGATCAACTATTTAATTTATTTTTTTATGAACTTTTAGTTTGTGGTATGTATTTGGCTCAAGTGATAAAGAAGAGATTACTTAAAATTAAGTAATAATAAAAGCAAAACGAATCATATTTATTATACAATACTCTTTTAAATTAAGTAATAATAAAAGCAAAACGAATCATATTTATTATACAATACTCTTTCCACTAAAGAATTTAAATTGTAAACTTAGCCCTAAATAATCAAATAAAGTACATTTAGGTCTTTTTTTTTTTTTAACTAATAAAACAAACTCAGCTCATTAATTTTATTTTTTTTACTAATAAAACAAACTCAGCTCATTAAATTAAGTTTTTTTTTTTTTTTTATGGGCTTCTTCTCACCTCATATGATAGCAATTCTCTCCCTATTTAATATATATAAAAGTGCAGCCACTCGAGTATTAGCTCAATAGTTAGATTTTTAGAGGTTGCAGGTTCTAGAGAAATTAAGACCTTATTTGATAAAGCATTGAAAATTTTCATTACGTTGAAATGAAAATTTTCAAAACCTTAATTTTTTTAATGAATTTGATAACACATTTTTAAAATCAACTTAAAAGAATTTTTTCAATCAAAGTGTTGAATAAGATCCACTTAATGCAGAAAATTTTCAATAAAATTTTCTTTTCTTCATTTTTTTTTTGAATTATTATCCCTAAAAACATTATTTATTATCTGTAATGAGAATAAAAGAAAAAACATAAAATGATAAAATTTCAGAATTCAATATTTTATAGTTCTTAAGCAATATATGCATATTCAGCATATAATTTTCAATAAAATATCAAATAGTTTTTATAATTCAAATTTAATATAAAAAATTCAGAACTTACTTTTTCAGCACTTAATTTTTTAATTTATCAAACAGAACATTAAGTAAATTAAATAGATAGGAGTAACTGGAGATTAATGGTAAATTAGAAATTTCAAAATATATGTTCAAATATGAGCTTTTTAAAGCCTTTTCTTTAAACAAAACACAAAAAAACACTTTGGGTTCCATCAAAAATCATTGTGCACAGTCGATGTATCTATTCGATAAAGACATGTTGATATGAGAAGAGCATAAAAAAAATACAAACAAGAAAAGTAAAAGAAGAAAGGATTAAACAAAATCAATGAAAAGAAAAGCAAAATTCCTATGATTTAAAGTGCCTTTGTCCAAAACTCGATTTGCAATTCCTAAAGATCATATGGTAATATACATTAATGTATTAAATTACATAAAAAGAACACTATTATTAAAAGCTAATTTCGATGAAATAATAAAGATTCTCGATCCAAAGAACAGTTAACTGAAGGATAATAATAATAATATATACACACACACACACACACACATATATATATATATATATATATATATATAAGCAACAATCTTGAGAATTAATTAAACTTAGGGAACCTTAGCAATGGAGAAAAATATAGTATATTGTATATATGAAACAATTTTATTTTTTAGTAGTTATTCTTTCTAAACTTGGAAGATTCCCTTCTCATTTTGATGAAAAGATTTAAAACCATTTAATATATATTATCATAATTGCAATGTGATTGTAGTTCATGAACCTTGTTTTTCTTGTAAGCATTTTTTTCCTCATCAGAATTACTTTATCAACTCCTTAGAAAAGCTACCACTAACATAACTAATAAACAACTTAAGATAAATTAAATATTAGAACTATCTTAATTAAAATTGTGTTTAAAAAGATTATTAAAAAAAATTAGTTTTTCCTTAATGTGAAATCCCACACCCAACTTGTAAATTATTTATTTTAATTAAAAAATCTCACAATTTTATTTTATAAAAAACATATTACAAATATAAATTTAAATTTTTACATATATTATAACAGTTCCTCACAATATCTTGATATAAGATAAGTGTGTTATAGTAACTATAAAAAAACTTCTATATAAAGTGTTAAATTGTATGAGATTGAATACTGAGAGATATGGGTTCCGCACAAACTTTAGAATGAATATTTTTTATATGTTAATTAACTAGCAAGGCCAATTGGATGCTCTTAACATGCTTAACTTGATTGACATTTTTTTTATCAAAAATAAATGAAAGGGAATCCTTGTTCACAACTAAGCTTTTACACATTGCACATGTATGCAAATTATACTAAACTTTGAAAGTATGGATTAAATATATATGTTCACTACTTACCTTGTAAGTAATATTATACTAATTAATTATTAGAATTGCGCATTTCAGGATTCGAACTTTTGATCATAATTAAATCAAATGACATATAAAATAAAAAAAAAATTAAGTGAGGCATATACGAAACAAGGAAATGGTTTTAGGGTTTTAATTTTCATAGATAGTGCTTGATATTATGGGAAATTGAGTTTCAAATGAAGAAAGTGCGGTTGAGCATAAATGCCCCAGAATGTTTCCAGAAATGCCCGGAGAAACAACAAAAAGGGATTGGTCCCTAACACAAAATTAACTTATATCATGATTCATGACTTTGCTTTAATCATTTTCTTCCCAATACTCTGAATTTTACTGCTCTCTAGTTATTATTACAGCCAACAAAGAAAATTGACATCTTAAAACCGCCCCACCAATGTTGGTTTGCCAAGAAATCAGTCTTGCAATATTGACTTAGCTTAATCACCAAATTGCAGTGATTAAAAAAAAAAAGAAGATTTTTATTTTTCCTTTAACGAGTGGATGACACAAATCCCCACCAAAGCAAATGGTGATGAAACAAACAGGGTGTTAATAAAAGACAAAAAAATAGAAAGACAAATTAGTGGGAAAAAAAAGGAGGTTTTTAGATACACCTAAATTGGCTTACATGTGAGAAAGATGAAAAAAGATGATAGTGCGCTTAGCCCACCATAGAGATAGGATTGAATGTTGATTCATAAAGGTTTTAAAAAAAAAAAAGCAAGGCAAGGCGAAGGCAATTGCCAAACCTTTCCCTTCCAAATTTTAAACGGACGGCCAGCCAAACCACATGTTCACATAGCTATGTTCTTAACTTAGAATTTAGGTTAGATGCTGGACAAAGCATATATGAACTAAAAGCTATAACCTACAAGGCTAAAACTTGCCCACATCTTCACACTTTCAACTGACCTAAAAAGACTACAATTTATTGGGTTTTTTTTTTAAAGCTTCTTTTTTTTTATTTATTTATAAAATAATTCACCGTTTAAGTCAAATCCTATAATCACATAGCCATCTTTGCCATCTACTTTTACATTTCCTTTTTCTTTTCTAAGCTAATGATGCAAAGTCGAAACTTCTTTGGTTCATTTTCATATTAGATTGAGGCCCAGTTTAAGGCCTATTACTACGGATTCAGCAGTATGGAAAGTTAGATTTGTTGGCCAGACATAAACTCAAAAGAACATAATGGTCCAAATCTACTTTCTCAAAACATGTAAATCAATGTAGGTTTCTTCTATGCCTAAAAGAAAAAAATTAGAGGAGTCTCAGACTATGAAAATTATTTTAAAAAAAAAAAAAAGAGAAAAATGGCTTCTAACCTAAGGACTTAGGACCATAAGTTGGGTTGTTGTTAGGTGTTTAAACATATGAAACAGATTTTCTAAGCAACCAATTCTCTAGAAGATCATAACTCTGCCCTATTAAATTCAGCTTCCAAACTTGGGGGTGATGTCCCAAATCTTTAATGCTAGTTGAATTGAGCTCCAAAATAGTTCAAAGTGCTACTAATATTTAAATGTTTGAAGGCATTTTCACATCAATCTTCTGGTTTCACAAAGCTTTCCTTCAACAACAACACCAAACTAAATCTTTTATCTCGTAATTTTAAAATCGGTTATTTTAAAAATTAAAAAAAATCAAATTAAATCATAATTTTAAAATTTTTACGTCACTTATTTTTATAAAAAAAAAACTTTTTAAAAATTCATGAATATCAAATCCGGTGGCTCCTATTTCATCTGACATCTCCTGGCACTGATGGGCAACTATCGACCACAATCCCATCTGTCTGCCACTCCAAAAATTTTCCCAAGACAATGATACTATATTAAAAACCCCCAATGTAACATTTATTGCTCATTGTTTTACTATTTGAAAAAATACTTATATAAAGGGCGAATCCTATGCTAAATTTGGAATTACTTGATAAGAATATATACTAAATCCTCATAAATTAGGTAGTTGTTAGCTTAGGAAATCTCATAAAAGTCCACAAAAATTAAAGTAGATCCTTGCCGAAACTGTTGATCCATTCAATTTAAAGGCCATAACCAGTGACGAGTGGCCCAAACAATTATGTTTGGCAAATGCAAATTGAATACGCCAACGCTCTCATCTCTCTCCACCTAAGCCCATATGATCACAGACTGCATTTAAGTGCAGCAAAGGCAGTTGGAGAAATTATTTCGGTTTTAAAAAAACTGATGGTGTGTTGCTCATTAGTAGTTGTTCGAGTACACTTCTTATAAATGTGAAGCATAATCGTTCTACTTTCCATGCAAACCTAACTTTCAGAGACTCTTTACCTTGTCTTGTTCTTTCTTTCTATAGAATATACAGTCGGTTCTCGATGGAGTTTCGTCTGTCCCCAGTTCTTGCTTTCCTAGCTGCAAGTTTTTCCCTTTTCTAGTGGATTTCATGTGATTACTTGTTTATTGACTTCAAATAACTAATGAGTTTTACCTTAACTTTATTTGTTGTTTGTTGCAGTTCGCGGTGGCAGCAAGCCATGCTGCACTCTCACCTGAACAATATTGGAACTATATGCTGCCAAATACTCAAATGCCAAAGGCTGTCAAAGTTATTCTACATCCTGGTGAGTGCTTAATAGCCAAGGATTCCTTTTCCTTCTCTTAAATCATTTTTAGTCATCAAGAAAAGAAGCTACTGTGTTCGTTTCATGCTCCCACTACCATGGTTTATGAGAAAAAAACTCTTATCTTGAGAGGTTCAGGGAACTGAGGGCTGTAGTAGATAACACCTTGGATTCCCTATAGGATTGTTGAGTGATGCACAAATCACAATCATGCAATCAGGAGCATATGCTGGTAGGTGAAGGGCTAAAATATGTTATACCTTTGCAATTTATTAAAAGAGAATGAGTAAAGTATGTTCTGTTCTGCAATTTGTTCCGGAAAGAAAATAGAATAGAATGTATCAACTTGTCATGAAAAAATATGTTGACTGCCGTATTAATGGTCATTAGCATGTCATAGTTCTATTAAGAAATCATCTAAGCTCCCTAGCACATGTTGATTTTGCAGACTTGGAGGATAAAAGTACCTCTGTCAATGTAGGGGGTGCTGGTGCAAACGTCAATACAGGAAAAGGGAAACCTGGGGGCACTTCTGTGAATGTTGGAAAAGGCGTAGTAAATGTAAACACTGGGAAGGGAAAGCCGGGGGGTACTTCTGTGAATGTTGGAAACGGTGGAGTACATGTGAATACAGGGAAAGGAACGCCGGGGAGTGGCACCACTGTAAATGTTGGTGGCAAAGGTGGAGTATCTGTAAACGCAGGACACAAGGGAAAGCCAGTAAATGTTAAAGCATCGCCATTTGATTACCTGTATGCAGCCACTGAGACTCAAGTCCATGATGACCCAAATGTAGCTCTTTTCTTTCTGGAAAAGGATTTGCATCCCAGAGCTACAATGACCCTGCACTTCACTCAAAACACAGAGACAGCAACTTTCTTACCTCGCCAAATTGCCCAGAAAATACCATTTTCATCTGACAAGTTGCCAGAAATTTTGAACATTTTTTCAGTGAAACCTGGATCAGAGGAAGCCGAGATGATGAAGAACACAATCAAGGAGTGTGAACAGCCAAAGATTCAAGGAGAGGAAAAATATTGTGCAACCTCACTGGAGTCAATGATTGACTTTAGCACTTCCACGCTCGGAAAAAATGCTCAGGCAATCTCTACAGAGGTAGAAAAACAAACCACGATGCAAAAGTACACAATAGCAGCCGGAGTGCAGAAGATGGCAGGTGACAAATCTGTAGTGTGCCATAAGCAGAATTATGCATATGCTGTCTTCTATTGCCACAAATCAGAAACGACAAGGGCTTACATGGTTCCTTTGGAGGGTGCTGAAGGGACAAAAGCCAAAGCAGTAGCAATCTGCCACACGGATACATCAGCATGGAACCCAAAGCATTTGGCTTTCCAAGTCCTCAAAGTTGAGCCAGGAACCATTCCCATCTGCCATTTCCTTCCTCAGGATCACATTGTTTGGGTCCCTAAGTAAAAGCTTGAAGAGTAGACTCAGACCTTTTAATTTCATCCATCAACTAAGTATAGTGTGCATTAAAACAGCTTAAAGCATATCCAGTTTATTTTATAATAATATACCTCAAACCCATGAGTTTAGTTATGCACAATCTATCTAGTTCACTTTTGTTATGAAAGATGAATCATGTACTTAGTTATTGATAAAATGGTAAATCTATTACAGTTCCATCCCATTATGAAAATCACTTGAGGTGTCGTAATCCTTTTGAGATCGTTAGAAGTAAAAAATTTTAAAATCGAAAAAAATGGATAGTTATCATCAATTTTTTTTAGAGTGATTGATCATCCAAAAATTTATTTTTGTAATAAAATTATAAAAATAAATTTGAAGTTTATCAAAAAGATAAATTTTGATCTACGAAAAATCAGGTTAAGTTCGAAAGTCAATTATGTATGAGAAATGATTAACATTCCTACAATGTTCATAAATTGATATCAATTAATCATGCATTATTTTTTATATTAGATGAAATTGTTTTGATTTAAAATTTAATTCTAATTTCTTTCATTTAAAAAATAATATTTTGCTAAAACTTTTTATTTAGGAATATTGAGAAAATCTTTAAGTTAAAGAATTATCTTAAAATTCTCTAACATCTAGGTAAAATTTAAAATAACTATTTTCGCTTGAAAGTTAATATAATATTTCTTAAAATAAAAATCACACTATTTGTAGAAGATAATTGTTAATAACTTTTCAACATCTAGATAGAGTATCAAGAATTATTTTTTTCGGAATGTTATTTTTGTTTTATTTTATAATATCACAATTTTAAAATACATATTTCTTTTTTTTTTCGAAAACGTTTTACAAGAGAAAGTAAATGAGGGTATTATCATGTAGCAAATAAAAATTAAAGATAGAGAAATGCAAAACAAGTGCCAACAATAACATGATGATGTATGTATGCTAATGGATGTTATGTAAGGTGATGAAATGCAACTTAAAAATGGATTCTTAAATATAATGAGACCATTTTGACTCTCCAACATCTAGGCAAAACTTATGTGCGACTATTTATATTTAAGATCTCATTTTATTATTATATTTTTTATTTATTAGTTATCATCTCATTGTTAAAGCGAATTAAGGACTTGCATGAAAAACTTAATGGAATAAAGTTTCCTAAATATCCCATCATCTAGGCATATTCAAGAACAAATTACTCTACCTGAGATTTTTGCACGTATCCTTAGAGTTTCAAAATGGTTTTGAACATAGGTATGGGTTGAGGTTTTAAAGTTTGGTGACTTTTGGGTGATGATTTGGGATTGCGTACCAATTTTGGGGTTTTAGGTTTTGAATTTTAAAATTTAAAGTTTTAGGTTTTAGATTTTAGGGTTTTGGAGGTTTATGGTATTGGGTTTAAGGTTTTAAGGTTTTAAAAGTTTTTAATTTTTTGAGTTTTGAGATTTTAAGGTTTTAATTTGAAGGTTTAAGATTTTAGAATTTTTAGTTTTTTAAGGTTTAGAGGTTTTAAGGTTTCGATTTTAGGGTTTAAAAGGTTTAAGGTTTTAGGGTTTCAATTTTAGGATTTAGGGTTTTTGTTTTAAGGTTTAAGGTTTATGATTTTGATTTTAAGATTTGGAGTTTAGAATTTTGATTTTAGGGTTTAAAGGGTTTAGGGTTTAGGTTTTAGGGTTTCAATTTAAAAGTTTTGAAGGGTTTAATTTTAGGGTTTGAAGTGTTTAGAGTTTCGATTTTAGTATTTAATTTTAAGGTTTGAAGGGCTTAGGCTTTCAATTTTAGGGTTTGGAGGGTTTTATGGTTTAAAGAAAACGCGAACATCTCTAAAAATCTTCAACATTTAGATGGATTTTTAAAGCAAGTTTGGTTCTTATAATTTTCAAAAATTAATTTAAAATTTTTCATGTTTTTTTTATTTTATAACAATTTTATTATTAATAATAATATTAATTTATTTATTGATTTTTCAATAATTTTTCAACATCTATGCGAAATTATCATTATTTAAAACACAATTATATTCTCTCCAATATCTAAGTAGAAAAAATATTTTTATTACTTTTATAATCATTTTATATATTTTTATTATTATTATTTTATTTAACACTTGGACTATTATTCTTTTAAAGAATATTAAAAAGAATCAAAAGTTTTTAAATCATTTTTTTATTATTGTTGTTGTTATCATCATCATCATCGTTATTATTATTATTATTATTATTATTATTATTATTATTATTATTATTATTATTATTATAAAATAACAAATATTTATTCTAATAAATTCTAAAAGTTTTAAAACAAGCATAAATAACAACAATAAATCTAAAAATGATATAAATAATATATAAAAATAAAAATGAAAAACTTAAACCGGACCGATCAACAGTCCGATCAACACTGATTTGATTGGATCGACAGGGGTTCGACGAACAATTCGGTTGAATAAACTAAAGGCTGGTTGAAGGGGGTTATCAAGTCAGGTTACGTGAATCTCGGGTCGAGTCACGGACACCTGCGAATTTCTCCCTTTTAAAATAATGTCGCTTTGCTTATTTGTTTTTATATAAAATACCTTTTTTTAAACCCATTTCTTTATTCTTTTCAAAAAAAATTCATTTTTTCTCTCAACTTTCGCTAGCCAAAAACTTAGAAAGCTGTGCACTGCCGATCACCATTTGCCATCAGTGGTCATCGATGATAAAAAATGTCAAACTTTTCTTAAAAACTCCTTTCAATTCTCTAAGCCCAAATTCGCCCTTTTTTTTTTTTTTTTGCAAGAAATATCCTCAATCAGTATAGATTGGGGTTTGAAGTTTTGGTGTTCTTTTTTTTATAAAAACCAAAACTAATATTTTTTTTTACTTTTGCAAGTAACTCGATGCTGGTGGTTCCTTACCTAATTGGCGATGACTGTATTTTTTTTGTTTTTGTTTTAATTTTTTTTGTGGTTAACGGTTTGGAAGGGGATTGGGCTAGGGGGTGTGGTTTGTGGGAAAAGGATAAGGCTTTGTTCGATTTGGGCATTGCGAGGGTGCGATGAAAGCTGACAAGTTGAGGATGAGGTTAGGATGAGGTTGTAAGGAGGTCAGGCTATGGGTTTTCAGAGTTGGGTCTTTGAAGGTTGGGGGTGTGCAAGTGTTGGTATGTGTGTGGGTGAAGGTATGCGTCCAAAAGCCTTGAAAGAGGAGGAAGCTAGGTGTTTTATGGGGTTGGGCACCTAGAATGATGGGTGGAATAGGTACTTAGTAAGGTATGGGTGCCATGGCAAAGCCGATGGCTCTAGGTAGTTTGGGCAGGTGAAGTGTAAGGGCTCTAAATAGAGGTTCTATGGGCTTTATGGGGCATGGTGCTGGCAGGGTATAGCCAAGGACTGGCTTAGGGTCTGATGGGATTGGGAATGGTGGCGATAAGGGCAGGTGAACAGGCAGGTGCCGTGCACAGCACCATGCCTATCCCTATCCCAACTCTCTCTTTTTTTTAAATAAACTTTTTTTTAATTTTAATTTTTTTTAATATTACATTTAATTATTAATTTAAACTAATTTTAAAAATAAGATTTCATCTGATAAACTCAGATAAAATTCAGTGTCTACAGTTACCCTTCTTTGTACGTTATTGATAATCAAGAATAAGACAAAAACAAATATAACAATTTTGTCCGAAGCTAACTCAATGACTCTCCAAAGGTTTTTTTGTTGTTGTTTTTATGTGTTAAAGTTCAATATTGAATTACAAATCAAGTGATAAAGAACGACTGAGATGATACCATAAAGCAAAAAATAAAAATAAAAATGACCAAGATTGAAATGTGAGTCAGAGAATAATGAGACTAGGATTGAACTGTAAGTCAAAAAATAAAGACGATCGAGATTAAATAAAGACGATCAAGATTGAACCAAAAGTCAAAAAATAAAAACTATCGAAATTAAATCGCGAGTCAGAGAATAATGACAATCAGGTTTGAACTATGACAGAATATAAAACAACCGTGATTAAACTGCGAGTCAGAAAATAAAAACAACCAAGATTAAATTGCAAGTCAGAGAATAATGATAACTGAGATTGAACCATAAGTCAGAAAATAAAAAGATCGGGATTGAATCGCGAGTCAAAAAATAAAAACGACTGGGATTAAACTGTGAGTTAGAGAATAACAATGGCTTAGATTAAACTGTGAGTCAAAAAATAACAATTATGATTAAACCGTAAGTCAGAAAAAAAAATGACCAAGATTGAACCGCGATCAGAGAATAATGACAATCGAAATTTAATTACGAGTCAAAAAATAAAAATGATTGAGATTAAACCATAAGTCAAAAAAGAATGATGATCGGGATCGAACTTGAGTCAAAAAATAAGGAGACCAAGATTAAACCACAAGTTAAAAAATAAAAACGATCGAAATTAAACCACAAGTCGAAGAATAATAATGATTGGGATTGAACCGCGAGTCAAAAAAATAAAAACGACTATGATTAATCCATGAGTCAAAGAATAACAACAACTAGGATTGAACTATGAATCAAAAAATAAAAATAACCAAGATTAAATCGTGAGTCAGAGTATAATGACAACCAGGATTGAACTACGAGTTAGAGAAATAAAAACGATCGATATTGAATTATAAGTCAAAGAATAACAACAACTGGGATTATATCGCGAGTCAAAAAATAATAATGATTGAGATTGAACAATGAGTCAAAAAATAAAAAATGACTAAGATTAAACTATGAGTTAAAGAATAAATGTGACCAGGATTGAGCTGTGAGTCAAAAAATAAAAGATTAGGTACTTCACAAATTGATAGTCTCGATTTTAAGAATCATGCTAGAGGTAATATTTCATCTTTAAGACCATCATCCTTGTTTTGAAAATGGAAAACATGTTGATTCTTCTTGATGTCTCATAGAGAAACCTTCAATACAACTTATCATAAGAGGTATGTAATGCATGCAATGATTATGATGAATAAAAAAAATAAAGATGCAATCAATTAATTATATCATGCTTTTTATTCATGTTAATTCAACTTTTGAAATTGGTTTGATTCTTTCAGACTTTAAAAGCTGCTTTTAATATTCTCATTTTTCTGAATCTTTCGATTTTTATCCAATTATTTCTATTTACTCTTATTTCGGAATCTCCAACTTTTGATGGACCCATTTGACTTTGGGTTGCTCTAAAATCTTCTTCGAATTCTTTCTTTATCTTTTCTTCCTTTTTTTTCTTATTTTCAGTGATCAATCAATTTTTTTCATTTTTTCTAATCCTGTATTGTTATTTTCGTCATCCTTACATTTTCTTTTTGAGCAACGCATTGATCTATTATGAATATTATCAGTCATTATCTTAATTTTAAATGACAAATGCAATGATTTCATGCTTAAGATTGAATATGAAACTTAGTCGACAATTGGGTATTTAGGTTTAGAAAGATAAAAATAAGCTTTTTAAAACACAAAAAATAGGTAATTCAAAAGCATTGCAAGAATTAAATATCAGTTCTTTAAATAATGAACATTTGAATGACCTTGACCTACTTGGGCTAGGTCTTTTCCCAAAAACTTGTTACATTTGCAATCTTGTTATGTTTGATCTCATATAACCAATCCTTGCCCCATATCTGTAACTAATGAAAATTTGCCCCCAAAAGTCATCTTTTTTAATTTTGGTGCCAATTCGTCTAGTTGTGTGCCATTCCTTCATTCTTTGAATTATTTTCTCCTAGCTCTACTTTCATTTAAGTCATCTTTTCAAGTTTTCAGCTTAAACAATCCCATTTTCTAGTTCAAACCACCCTTTTTTTGGGTTTTCAATCTGAATCATCTCTTTTTTTTTTTACTTATTTTAAGCAAAATATTTTTTAACAGTGTCCAAATTCATAGGATTTGGTAATTTATCATTATCCATTTCTGCAAGGATTAAAGCTTTACCTGATAATACCTTTTTTATTGCATATGAACCCTCCTAATTAGGCCTCCACTTTCCTTTATTGCCATGTTGATGTGGCAAAGTTCTTTTCAAAACCAATTCACCTTCACAAAAGCATCAGGGTTGTATCTTCTTGTCATGTACTCATATGATTTTTCTTTGGTACATTTATCCATGGCTAAATGTCGAAAGCCTTTTCTCTTTAATAAGATTCAGCTATTCGAAATGGTCTTGAACCCAATCTACTTCTTTCAATTTTGCCTTCATCAAAACTCTTAGATAAGGAATTTTCATTTCGATTGGAAGTATAGCCTCTATCTTGTACACTACAAAAAATAAGATGACCTCTGTGGAGGTTCAAATTGATGTTTTGTAGGTAAATAGGGCAAAAGATAACTTTTTATGCTAGTTTCTATCTGTATCAGTCATTTTTCCTAATATTATTTTAATATTCTTGTTCGCAGCTTCTACTATACAATTCATTTTTGGGCAATATGGTGTTGAATGATGACGCTTCAACTTGAATTGTGCATATAATTCTTTCATCATTTTATTGTTTAGGTTGCTAGCATTATCTGAGATGATTCTTTTTGAGAGCCTATATCGATATATTATGTCTCTCTTTATGAATCTGCATGTTACTGATCGTATAACACTAGCATATAAAGTTATTTTTATCCATTTAGTGAAGTAATAAGTTATTACAAAGATAAAATGATGCCCATTCGAAACTTTCAAGGTTATAAATCCGATCATATTCATTTTTCACATAGAGAAAAGTCATTATGGTGCCAAGATATGTAGTGAAACTGGAGGAAAATAAATTTTATCCATATAAATTTGGTATTTATGGTACTTTTTGGCATAACTAATGCAATCATTTTTTATTGTAAACTAGTAGTAACCCGCTCTCATAATTTGTTTGGTTATTATATGCCCATTAATATGTGTTCCATAAATTCTTTCGTGTACTTCTTCAAGTATTCTTTTTGCTTTAACAGCATTTACACACTTTAGCAAAATCTGATCTTGGCTCTTATATAAGATTTTTTCATCAAGCATAAATCTTGCTGCTGATATTTGAATGACCTTTTTATCATTTTTTGAGGCCTGCTCAGGGTAGTTTTGGCATTTGATATAATGCACAATGTCCTAATACCACTACCTCCTCTTTTACATTCGAATAGTGGGTCGACGAATATCTCATTTGTACTTTGATGGGCTAGATTCTCATATTATCATTTAACTTAAACATTGCTTTCAAAATAGCCAAGGCATCAGTAATCTAATTTTTTTCTCAAGGAACATGTTGAAATTGGATCTATTTGAATTGTTTTATCAAGCTAGTTATGCGCCTTTAGTACAACACTAATTTCGAGTCCTTAGTCTCCCATTCACTTTTTAGTTGATAAATTACTATGGTTGAGTCCTCATATACTTCTAATATTTCAATATTCTTTTCAATGGTCATCTACAAACCTATGACACATGCTTTATATTCAGCAATATTGTTTGTGCAATTGAAGTCTAACATTGCAGTACCCGAGTAATAATTTCTTTTTGAGGATATTAACACTACCTCAATGACATACCCTATTATATTGGACGCTCCGTCAAAAAACATTTTTCATATTTTTTTTACAAGCTCATTGTCTTCATCTTATAAGATCATCATTAAGTCTTTATCTGAAAACTTGAACTTCATAAGCTCGTAATCTTCTGTAGTTTAATCAGCAAGAAAATTAGCTATCATAATTTTTTATGGATTTTTATATCACATACATAATATCATATTTTGAGAGCATGACTTGCCATTTCACTATTCTGCTTGATAGCGATGGTTTCTAAAAAATGCACTTGAAGGGATCCAACTTCGATATCAGCTAAGTCATATGATAGAGCATGTACTACCTGAGTCTACATATAATCCAAGCTAGGGCATAGCATATTTTTTTTCTATTTGGGGGTAGTTAGCCTCATGCTCTATAAACTTTTTACTTAAATAGTAGATAGTATGCTCTTTCTTACCAATTTCATCCATTTGTCCCAATAAACATCTTATTGATTTTTTTTACATTATTAAATATAAAATTAATGGCTTTCCTACAACCAGTGGTACCAATACTAGTGGGCTTATCAAATACTCTTTAATCTTTCAAAGGCATTTTGGCATTCTTCATCCCATTTACTAGGATTATTTTTACAAAGTAACTTAAAGATCAGATTGCATTTCAAAGTGAATTGATATATGAAGTAAGAAATATGATTTAATCGCCCCAAAAAGTCTTTCACTTATTTCTACATGTGCAGTGCTAACAACTCTTAAATGGCTTAATTCTTATCAAGGTCTATATCTACACCTCTTTCACTAACTATAAACCCTAGCAATTTTTCAAAATTAACACCAAAGGTGCATTTGGTTGGATTTAGCTTGAGCTGGTATATTTATAACCTTTTAAAGAGTTTTTTGAGATTAGTAACATGATCTTCATCTTTTTAAGACTTAGCTATCATATCGTCAATATATACATCCATCTCTTTATGTATCATATCATAAAAAAGAGTGATCATTGCCTTTTGATATATGGCACCAGTATTTTTTAGCCCAAAAGGCATGACTTTATAGCAAAAATATGCCTATATGGTTACAAACATAGTTTTCTCCATATTTTCACAAGCTATTTTGATATGGTTATAGCCAAAAAACCCATCCATGAATAAAAAATTTAAGCGCTTAGCAGTGTTATCCACAAGGGTATCAATGTGGTAACAAAAAATTATCCTTTGGACTAGTCCTATTTAAATCTTGATAATCTACACATATTCTAATTTTTCCATCTTTTTTAAGAACTGAGACTATATTGGTTACCCATTTAGGATACCTGGCTACTTCTAAAAAACCTGTATCAAATTACTTCTTTACTTTTTCTTTTATCTTCAATAACATTTTTAGCTTCATGTGTCTTAACTTTTATTGTACCAATCGATACTCTGATTTTAAAGGTAATATATGCTCAACCACATTTATACTAAGTTCGAGCATATCTTGATAGGACCATACAAATACATCAACAAATTATTGTAACTAATTTACTAGTTTTTGTTTTTCAATCGATGATAGTGAAGTACCAATCTTAACTTTTTTCTTATTCTCACAATCTCTTAAAGTTCAATAAGTCGATAGATTCCTAATGGGGTTCTATAATTTTCTTTTCTTGCTCTATTCATTTTAATAGATTATGAGGTAAATCATAGTCTTTTGAATTAACATTATTATCAAGCTTACTAATGTGAGTTGAATTTTTAAAATCAAACCTAACATTATTGTCTTGGTCATCCATAATATTCATTATTAAAATACCTAAAAATAAGTATAATCACAAAAAATATATATATACTAATTTTGGCAAAGGTAAGGAGAATACCAATGAAAAAGAAAAAATGAAAAACATGGTATATCTGAAATGCATCATATTCATCATTTTATTAGGGTAATGACAGTAAGCCCATACATTTAATCTCTACATGCTATTGGGTAGAAGCATTTAGGATTCTTAAGTTTGAACAGTTTAAGAATAACAAAAACGATGATTCATTCTTGGATTTCCTAAACTAGGAAAGAAAAAAAAGAATATATCTTCATCTTGCACATCTTTCTCATCTGCTTCAATATAAACTTAAGAAAAAGCTTTCTCTAATCCTATTGCTGACTCACCCTTATCAACCTCAATGATACAGGATAGACATATTCGTCGAAGCAAAATGTCTTGTATAGATAAGGGAATACCATTCTTTCATCAATTGATTCATGACTTTTAAGGCTTGCCATTCTCTTTTCTTATGCATCATGCTTCTTCTATCAGTGACAGTAAGTTTATAACCCAAACTTCATCTCTTTTTATTCTCAATTGTGCTCGACACCTTCTTGATTCCTTATAAAAACTTTTTCAAATCTTGTCTCACTTGCCAACTTTTACTAATAGTTTGCTTGATCACCATACCTATAATTTTTTATAGTCAAGAGATTAGTATCTTTGACCCTTCTCTAACATAAGTAGCATTTGTTACTTCGAAAGCCCTAAAGAAGCATTCGATCACTTCTTTCATAGTTTCAACATAAAGAATAGTTAAGATTTTAGTCACTAACAAATCTTCTTCACCATCTAAGCAAACTTGTTTTCTTTCAATAATGAACTTTACCTTCAGGTGTAACGATAAAGGCACAGCTTTAATGGTATGGATCCAAGGTTTTCTGAGTAAACAACTATATGTAGGTATTATATCCCTCATCTGAAATGAGACATTGAAAGTACATGGGCCAATCTGTAACAAAATTTCTATATAGCCAATCACCTCTCTTCGTGCTCTATCAAAAGCTCTTACAATCATATGTTTATTTTTTATGTAAGAAGGGTCCACTAGTAGTTTTGATAATGTTGTCAAAGGTATGACATTAATAGATAACACATTATCAATCAATACTTTAGCCATGGTATAGGTTTTGCACTTAATAGTTATGTGTAAGACCTTAACACTATCTTATCCCTCTGGGGGTATCTCATCATCATTAAAAGTAATAAAATTTAGAGCTACAATATTTTTGACCATGTGATCTTCTTTCTCTACAGAAATATTATGTTCGACATAAGTTTGATTAAGCACTTTCAGCAAAGTATTCTTGTGTGGCTCAAAATTCAACAGCAATGACAATAAAAAAATACGAGCTGATAGTTTATTTAGTCAGTTAACCATACTGTACTCACTGTACTTAATGACCTTTAAGAATTCACAGATTTCTTTTTTTGATACTAGTTTGTTAATTTGCACTTTTGGGCTTACCACTAGCTGAAAACCTTGACTTTATTTATATCTTCCTCTCTTATTCTATTTTTTTCTCTTTCTAACATCTCGAGAGTATAACGTCAGCCACTTCGAGTCATTTCTTCTATGCCTATTATGTTTATAGTATTCTTCATACGTGAATCATTATAGGTCATATCAAGTCTTCACACTATAACATCATAGTCGTATTTCCACAAGAGTACTTTATCAATCTAGTAAAGAAAAGGACTTGGGACATAAATAGTCATTAGCATCCTAAGAAAAAAATAGCTTTCTCAATTACGGGCTCCAATTTCTCATTATAGTATACCGTGAATGGTTTGGAGATAAAAGACTTGTCAGAATGCTTATCACCCATCGTATTCACACTGTTTTTATCATATTTATCATAAAACTCAATGATGGCCATATCCATCATGCTCTGTAATATTCGTCTAAAGGCTTTATAAATTTTGATCGAATGTTTAATTTTTCTTTCATGGTACTTGCAAATCAGGTCGAGGTCTCTATGACTTTCATTGTCATCTAAAAATAACGGTTGAATCATGCCTGTTTCACATAAGTAGTCATACATCTGTTCAAAAAGGGTTTTCACTTCATCCTCGCATTTTTTGAATTTTACATCTTTTCCATTACCCACAATATTAATCTTTCCTTTGGTATGATCTGACAAAGAGTTTTCACTAACACTTGGCTTGAATTTGGTATCAAAAGTTAAAAGCTCGTCATTTATCAAACCTTGCACCTTATATTTAAGTGTCGCGTAGTTTTCAATAGAGTATCTTATAACAGCATAATGATAATCACACTTGGCATTAGGATCCTTCCAACTCGAGTAAAGTGGTTTTAATGGTGTCACACAAGCAGGAACAATAAGGTGGCCTCTCAACAATTGATGATACAAATCAGTGTAAAACATGAAAATTAGATCGAACTAAGGTATTTCTTGATTGTTATTATTTTGTGGGTTTCTTTAATTATTGTTTTGGTGGGTTGGTTGGGTGAATGATCGAATTGAAGGCACATGGGTGCAATTGGATGGTTAAGAACTAAAGCTCGACCTGTGTGGTGGTTGTTGGGGTGCTTGATAGTAATATAGTCGTTAAGAGATTTGGTTAATAGCATGGTAATAAGGAGGGTATGGTAAGTTTGGATTATATGAAATAAAAGAACAATGTGAGAAATTTTTGTAAGTGATTGTATGCATCTTATGTTTCTTCTTTTTTAGATTTTCTACTTTCTTTTTGGGTCCTTCAATTTTGCCACTTTTAATGACGTTTCTTATCATTTCTCCTGAAATTACCATATCAGAAAAATTTTTTGTTGCATTTCTCACCAACCTATCATAGTATGGGACTTTCAATGTGTTGACAAATAGCACAATTATCTCTTTCTCAATTAGTTGTGATTGGACCTAGCCATCGTATCTCTCTACCGATGCGTATATTCTTTAAAAAATTTTGTTCATTTTTTCTCCATATTTTGTAATGATAGCCTATCAGAGGTTGTATCATGGACGTGCTTATATTGGACAATGAAAGTTTTGGCCAAATTTTTTCATAAATGGATTCGATTCCAATTTAGTTACGCATATCATCTTGCTGTTGATCCAATTAAACTATCTTAGAAACAATGTATCAGGAGTTTGTCATTCTGAGTATAACATGTCATCTTTTAACAAAATATGGTAAGGTAAGCAGATGGACATTTTGTTTTGTCATATTTCTTAAATTTTAAAGTTTTAAATTTTATCAGGATAACTAAATCAGGTACCAGACTGAGCTCATTAACATCAATAACCCCGTAGATATCATTACCTTCTATTGTTTTGAACTTTTCTTCAAGTTAATCATACTTATTTCGTATTTTTGAGTTCGTAAAGGCTCTGACATTTCATGAGACTTCTCTTGTTCAACTAGGTCATCTAGATTTAGTATCATGATGGGGTCAATTGGGATAGATCCTGGGTTATTATTCAAGTGGATCTATTGTTAACTAGCAGAATGATTGACATAAGGGTATGGTTGCACACTCGATGGTCGTATGTGTATGCCATGAGGAGTTTGAGCTTGAGACAGGGTGAATCTTGGAGGGTGTAATGGCTTTTCCATATTAACTTTTTTTGTAACACCCATAATCTCACATTAGAAGAATGTATGGATAAGGAATGATATCTATTAGAAGCTTAAATCTAAACTTGCAAAGCACCTTTTGTGAGATAAAATCATGAGATCTTCGGATTAAAGTGGATAATACCTCATAGGTTAGATATAGGTCTCCATATCTTTCCCTGTCCTTGATGCACTAGTGACTCTTTTACTTTTCAATGAACTAGACAATAACTATCTTAATTCAGCCATCTATGTTTTAATACTTTGCTATATCTCAATCACTCTTTCTCTTTTTTTTGTGCCCTTTTGACTCTCTCAAATCTGGCTACATTCTCTCTCTCCATAACTTGAGCCTGAGAACGAGTATTATATTTGTGTAAGATTGCTTGACTTGGGTTCTTTGGCTTCGCTATTCTTGAACCTTAGTTTATTAAACATGAATTAGATTGCATGATATAATATCATTGTTATTGTTGTTAATATTTTCCTTTATTAAAATGTATGTATGGAATGAATGTAATGCAAATTAGGGATATTGTTTTAGATCAACTGAAATAAAAAGAAACTTTCACTAACCATAAGAATCTTTATAAACCATCTGATCATCTTTGCATTAAAACCATAAAAATATTTGATTTGAGTATATTGCTCCTTAACCTTACATAAAAAATTTAATAATCTCTAATTATAGCCTTGGGTCGATACAATCTCTCATTCCAATGCTTTTATTTTTTTAACCATATTACCTGTTTTTCGGACAGCTTGTAAATTTGAGCGGGCAAATGCTCTTTGTATTACTATCTCCCTAAGCTTTTCGCTCTTCACATTTTTGGAGCATCCACTTTTATGTTACAAGTGCAAGCTCAATAATTCTCCTTTTTTTGCCATTCAATCAAAATTTTGTCTATGTGGTTCTGATTATTGGTCAACTAAAGCTCTAAGCTCATTAATTTCTGCTCTAAAGCTTTTTTTCTCATTTTGTAAATCAAAGTTCATATTTTGTTCCTTATTTAGTTCGGCCTTTAGCATCTCATTTTTTTTTGGCACTTGGTTACATTTTTAAAAACTCCTGAAAACTTGTATTTCCATATATGCCATTCTTTGGTGAGTGCAGATATCATTTTCTTATTTTCTCAAGCATATTCTTCCAATACTCTACCATCTTTCTTAATTCTTTCATATCCTTTTTAGGTCTTCTTGAAAGTCTAATGTCCAACCTCAATCTCTTATTTTTTTAAAGAAGTCTTGCAAATCTTTTTTCAATACCTTTCGTTCCTTAATTAACTTTTATACTATGTCATCTTTTATCATCATATCATATCTCAATTGGTTGACCCGATCCATCATTGCCATTTTTTTTCTCCAACTTTTTTTTTAATCTCGAACTCTTATTGAGCGATCTCAAAAAGTCAACAATATAGACCTTAAAATAGGAATGGATAACTTATCTAAAACATCAACTGGTAAAAGCCTAATTTCATTAACCTTTTTCATTTTTTATGCAAGGTAACTTTTTGTAATATTATCTATAAATCTAGCCGAGCTTATTTACTTAACTTGCTTCTATGCCTTAACAACTTCACAAACCTTTTTCATATAACTAGGTGCCCATTAATCAAATTCTAGAGAATTAAGTCCATGAGTCATAGGGATAAATTGTCACAAGTTATTATCTTTGACCCATAAGAGGTGCATAACTCACTGCCTCCTATATTCCTAATAAGGTTACCTATGACTCATCTCCATAACTATACAAGATGGTCATAAGAAGCATCAATGGTGCCTTCCATTTATATTCTCACTAGTAAGCTTTAAAAAAAAATGACATCTTTTGACCTTTGGTCCAATCCCTTTGTCATTCTTTAACGATAAACTCTTTGATGAGAATAAAATGAATGGAGAATGGTCGAAATGATATCTTTTCTTTTTACCAAAAGTGACTTCCAAGCCAAATAAAAAGTAATTGAGCACATCTTATGAATCGTCCCTTTCTTTTTTTTTTATAAAAATTAAGTGATCTAATAATCTCTGCTAAAATAATCGATGAAAGGTTTATATTTTTATCTAATTACTAAAAAAAGTTAACAACTGATGCTTTTATATGTCCTAATACCTTGAAGAATATCATCAATTCATATACTTCAAAGCAAACACATCCAACCTTTGATCAGTATCAATATACTTCTTTATATGCTTAAATAAAAAAGTTGATGAAATAGTCTCAACCTTGTTCTTTTTCTTTTTATGCTTGTCTATCTTCTCGACCCCTATTTACATAATTCTAGCTAACTTTTTTCTATATCCAGTAATATTTTACTCATTTCAATAGATTTGATTAGCAAACTCTATATGGAGTAAAGATGAATATTCTTTAATCGTGAAGGCCAAAACTTCTTGGTTGAACACAAAGCACCGATAAAATGGATCTCAAAATTATACTATTACTCTTATCAACTGTTAATTGATCTTTACGAACATAAGTAGTGCCACATCTTATATTTCTTGAAAAAAAATTCCTTTCTCTTTATTTTTCACTATTTTCAAATAGCTTCTAATTCTGACATGTCATTTTGACTGAGATCTACATACACTGACTATAATAGCATCGATATATGACCATCTACTAAATAGTTTTTTTTTTAGTATTTTTTTATTGGCTCTTAACCTCTAAGTAGTTTTTACACACTAATGATACCACTATAGGCTTCATGAGAGTTTTTCTTGCTGAAGATTGGCCCAAAATAATACATTCCTAAGAAATGTGATACCTATATGATACATGCAGCAAAATTAAAGGTAACAAAAGAATTAAACAAGTCAATATAATAAATAAATAAGTAAATAAATAAACAAACAAGTATAGTATATGACAAAACAGAATATACATAGTGTCCTAGTTTTAGATAATTTTCTCGAGAAATATAGCATGGCTCTATCCTAAGGTTGGGCCTTATATTTCACGATATGTCGGGTTAGGATTTATATGTATTTTTTTTTTGTAAAACATTTTATATGAGAAAGTAAACGATGGTATTATCAAGTAGCAAATAAAAATTAAAGACAGAGAAATGCAAAACGAGTGCCAACAATAACACGATAACGTATATATGCTAATTGATGTTATGCAAAGTGATGAAATGCAATTCAAAAATGGATTCTTAAATATAATGAGGCCATATTGACTCTCCAACATCTAAACAAAACTTAGGTATGACTATTTATATTTAAGATCTCATGTTATTATTATACTTTTTATTTATTAGTTATCATCTCATAGTTAAAGCGAATTAAAGGCTCGCTTGAAAAACTTAATGAAATAAAATTTTTTAAATACCCCATCATCTAGGCGACATTCGAGAATAAATTACTTCACTTGAGATTTTCGCACGTATTCTTAAAGTTTCAAAATAGTTTTGAACATAGGTATGGGTTGAGGTTTTAAAGTTTGGTGACTTTTAGGTGATGATTCTGGATTGAGTACCAAATATGAGGTTTTAGGTTTTAAATTTTAAAATTTAGAGTTTTAGGTTTTGGATTTTAGGGTTTTGAAATTTCGGGGGTTTGGAGGTTTATGATATTGGGTTTAGGGTTTTAAAGGTTTAAAAGTTTTTAATTTTTTAAGTTTTAGAATTTTAGGGTTTTAATTTAAGGGTTCAAGGTTTTAGGGTTTTTAGTTTTTAGGATTTAGAGGGTTTAAGGTTTTGATTTCAGGGTTTAGAAGGTTTAGGGTTATAGGGTTTCAATTTTAGGATTTGAGGTTTTAGTTTTAGGGTTTAGGGTTTTGATTTTAAGGTTTGGGTTTGGGGTTTTGATTTTAAGGTTTAGAGGGTTTAAGGTTTTAGGGTTTTAATTTTAGGATTTGAGGTTTTATTTTTAAGGTTTGGGGTTTAGGATTTTGATTTTAAGGTTTGGGTTTAGGTTTTGATTTTAGAGTTTTAGGATTTTAATTTTAAGCTTTTGAAGGGTTTAATTTTAAGGTTTTGAGTGTTTAAGGTTTCGATTTTAGGGTTTTGAGGGTTTAGGATTTTGATTTTATGGTTTGTAGGGTTTAGGGTTTCAATTTTATGGTTTGGAATGTTGATTTTAGGGTTTGAAGGATTTAGGATTTCGATTTTAGGATTTGAAGGGTTTTAGAGTTTAAAAAAAAATACGAACATCTCTAATAATCTCTAACATTTAGATGAATTTTTGAAGTAAGTTTGGTTCTTATAGTTTTTTAAAATTAATTTAATATTTTTCGTTTATTTTTATTTTATAACAATCTATTATTAATAATATTATTAATTTATTTATTGATTTTTCAATAATTTTCCAACATCTATGAGAAATTATCATTATTTAACATACGATTATATTCTTCAACATCTAGGTAAAAAAAATTTTCTTATACTTTTATAATCATTTTATATATTTTTTATTATTTTTTATTTAACATTTGGATTATTATTCTTTTAAAAAATATTAAAAAGAATCAAAAGTTTTGAAATCATTATTATTATTATAAAACAACAAATATTTATTCTAATAAATTCTAAAAGTTTTTAAACATGCATAAATAACAATAATAAAGCTAAAAATGATATAAATAATATATTAAAAATAAAAATAAAAAAATATCTAAACCGAACCGGTCAATGATCGAGTTAACGTCGATTCGATTGGATAAGTAGGGGTTCGATGAGCAATTCCATTGAACCGGCTAAAGGCTAGTTGAAGCAGGTTACTGGGTCAAGTTGTGTGGATTTCAGGTCCGGTCACAGACACGTGTGAATCCTCTCATTTTAAAACAGTGTCGTTTTGTTTTTTCGTTTATTATATAAAAGACCTCTTTTTTTTAACCCATTTCCTTTTTCTCTTAAAAAAAAATTCCTTTTTTCTCTCAACTTTTGCCAGCCAGAAACCCAAAAAACGACTGTGCACTATCGATCGTCGTTCGCTGCCAGTGGTCACTGGTAATCGAAAAATGTCAAACTTTTCCCAAAAACTCCTTTCATTCCTCTAAGCCCAAATTCATCTTTCTTTTTACAGGAAACAACCTTGATCAACGTAGATCGAGATTTAAAGTTTCGATGTTCTTTATATATATATATAAAGCCAAAATTGATATTTTTTTTTTGTTTTTACAGGTAGCTCGACATTGATGGTTCCTTGCCTAATCGACGAAGATTGTGTGTTTTTTTGGGCTTTTTTTTTTATGGTTAACGATTTGGAAGGGGATTAGGCTAGAGGGTGTGTTTGTAGGAAAAGGATGGGGTTTGGTTCGGTTTGGGGGTTGAGAGGGTATGGCGGGTGCTAACAGGCTGAGAATAAGGTTGTAGGGAGGTCAAGCCGTGGGTTTTTGGAGCTGGGTCTTTGAAGGTTAAGGTGTGTGAGTGTTGGTATGTGTATGGTTGAAGGTATGCATCCGAAAGCCTTGGAAAGAGAAGAAACTGGGTGCTTTATGGGGCTAGGCGCCTAGGATGGTAAGTGGAGTAGGTGCCTGACAAGGTATGGGTGCCATGGCAGAGTAAGGTCGGTGGCTCTAAGTAGTTCGAACAGGTGAGGTGCAGGGGCTCTGAGTATGAGTTCCCTGGGCTTCATGGGGCATAGTGCTGGCAGGGTATGGTCGGAGACTAGCTTAGAGTCTGATGGGGTTCGAAATGATGGTGACAGGGGCAAGTGAACAGGCTAGTGCCATGCACAGCACCATGCCTATCCCTATCCTAACTCTCTCTTTTTTTTTTAAATAAACTTTTTTTAAAAAAATTAATTTTAATTTTTTAATATTATATTTAATTATTAATTTTAACAAAATTTAAAAATAAAATTTCATTTGATAGATCCAAATAAAATTCGGTATCTACAAAAAGTACTAACAACAAATAACCAAATGAAAAAACAATTCAATGACAATGATATTTGTCATTAATATTTGAATGATGATAAATTTTTAGTGGAAAAAAAAAGAGGGCCAATTTGGTTCGAGGAAACAATCAACGTTTTCAAATACACATCTGCCCAAATGATTCATGTAACCCTTGAGGATGTCGAATGAAGTGATAAAGATGGGCTGGATTTGAGCAGGGGAATGGTTCACTCCCAAGAATCTTGAAATTCACTGATTAGAAGGCTATACTTTAAAGTTTTAAAATAAACCACCAAATTATTAAAACAAAAAGTTCATGTTACCGCATCTAAAGAAGAACCATATTTAAAGAAGAATCATGGATGTAACCAGGGAAACCCATATTTCACAAGTGGTGAAGATCTAAAACTGCCCATTTGGATAACGTATTATTCATACATTTTTAACTAAAGGCTTTCTTAACCATTAAGTATGACAGCTACTTAAAAGTTTGCTAGGACTCAAAACTAGCAACAAGGGCCACAAATGTCAGAAAGGGAATGCGGTCAAACCTGATGGCAAAGCAGCACCATCACATAAATTTGGCTGGTTCAAGTAATGGCCCAAGTGAAATAGCACCTTCAATCCATCCCACACCTCAAGGTTGTTTCAAGATGAGCAGCACACTAGAACATAAAAATTAGGACAGTGAGCAAGATAGAAGTGCGATGAAAGTAAAAGACGTCCTTCGATTATGCACGTCAATAAACAATTTATTCAAAGCAACAGAGTTAATTTAAACCCTTCTTATCCACTAATTGTAAGTATCAACAAGTAATCAAAAGACAAAACTGAATGAAATTGCTCAGAACTGGCAATCCTAACCACTCCTAGAGATGACAAAGAATCGGGATGAATTTTTCTTGACCTTATCCCTTAATGTTCACCTTTGATTTCAATATCAAAATATTATTTTTATTATCCAACTCGATTTATATATTCATAAACTTCAATTGATTTTAATAATTTTAATTTAATATGATATTCATCAAATATTATTTTTTAAATATAAATTACAACTTAATTATACATAAATATAATATTTTTATTAAGTTAATATCTTATATTAAAGTATTATAAATAATTTTAATATAAAACTAAAAGAGTAATACATTTTTTTTAACTATTGATTTAATATATTCAATAGATGAAATTAAATTATTTTTTTTATTTTTTATTTATCTCTCTCATCACTTACATCTATTGAAATCAATGTTTAAAAAAATGTGTAAAATTTTTTTAATTTTATACTACATAAGTTGATCCTTTTTTTTTATTTTAAAAAAATGTGTAAAATTTTTTTAATTTTATACTACATAAGTTGATCCTTTTTTTATTATTATTATAATACATATAAATATAAAATTAAATAAATATTTTTTATACATATATAAGATGAGTTAGAATGGTATAACTTAAAATCCACTCTAACTCAAACTTAATTTTTTTTTAAAAATTTAACATAATCTCTTATTTTTAAAAAAAATCAATCTTATTGAATTGAGATAAATCGAAATTTATTAAATATAAATTATTTTATCACCGCTAAGTAATGTGGCATGAAAGACCCTTGGGGCATTTGAGTCCGTTGCAACAAAGTTTGCCTTTCTCTTCGGCTTTTCCATCAGTAAATTTATGATTTCATCAAAATCATCTGACAAATGTATAGATCTCTACAAATCTTTTCTTACTCTTTCTAACGGTATCCTTATATACTCATCACCATTAACTATCAGAACTTCAGCATATTTTGCCTTCAATTCAACCTTCAAGATCTACAAGAGGACTAGAGAACAAGAGGACAAGAGGACAAACTGACAAAGGTAGTTATTTCAACAGTTGAATTGAATCAAAATACAGAGAAGGCAACAAAAAATCAAATCAAAGCATTAATTAGAAATGTATGGACTGTAATGTTTAGGGACGTAAAGAAAGATGCAAAAGTGGTGTAAAGTGCTCCTTGTAGTCAAAAGTAGTGAGCGGTCACTTGGTCAACACTTCTGAACAATAGTTGTGCATTTATGGCATGGAACTAATATCTGTAGAAAGGAACAAATACCATTCCCACAGAAGGTAACAGCTAACCTAGCTGGTGACGTGGTTGTACTAGTAACCTATTTAAGAGGACGGTAAGGTTAACCCCTGAGTAAGTGTGCACACATGTAGTCCAACCCCAAAAAATTCACAAGGAAAGTTGAATAGATTTCTTTAGATGCTAAAACAACAGAAAAGAACAATTTTCCAGACCAGCAAACCAAGGAAAACAACTGAAGCAGAAAAGTAAATGTATCTTTCCAGTCCTGCTAAGCTGATGACAGCCCTAGAGTATCCTAAAGTGAATTCAGCAAGCAGTTTCCAAGAAATTTAAAAGATATCACCCAGCAAATCGATGACACCAAATGGTGGAAAGCAAGGCTCAAACCAGTTAGAATGCTTAATAGGAGCTTTGAAGCCATGTCATCTAAGATAGCAGATAATAAGATAAACAGGGTGTGCAAGACATTCAATGATCATGCTAAATACTTGTATAAATAACATAACAAAACCTGACTTCTATCCCACCAGGGCTGCAAAGGACAGCCATTAAAGAACCACACTCAGCAACTTCCACCCTGCAGCAGTACCAGAACAACAAACAAAAATTACGTTGCAAATGATATGCTCTTGTTCTCTGCAGATCACCTGTTATATGCTTGAACGTAAAGCTTAAGACAACTTATAGATGCTACTTTATCATAAATACAATTAAAGAAAGTTACATCAGTGGGCTCAACAGCACTCTTGTTTTTTCAAGCGTCTATTGCACAACGACGCTCCTTCCAAAACACCTCTTCCGGATGATGACATGAGAAAAATTGAAGGCTTCTTGTTGCACAATTCCACCCAAGCAGCACACTCAACCAAATAACCAATCCTCTTCTATGAGATGTATTTCCCTTAACCTGTAATCAAAGACATTGGTAATCAGAAAATCTCCCACAAATTAAAAATCTTTTAGAACACGACTTGAAAACTCTTCATTACAAACATGCAATTCATTTCCATCAATATTTGCTGTAACTGTAATCCAAAGTCAAGAACAAGGGCATCTCCCACTGATCTAAGATTTGAACACAGCTTCCTCCATTCATTTGATAGCCAAGAAATGACTGCAAAGCGCCCCATGTCCTTCCAACAATCAGTTTGACACGCAAAGGAACTGGGAACAAAGAAGAACAAAAAAAGACCTCCAAATATCATAAAGTTATAAAAATACGTGAGCACTCAACTAGAAAAGAGACAGCAGTTTCCCTGCTCATTTGCAGCAGCCATGTAGCTTCCTTTATCACAGAAGGATCAACTTCCACTACTAATTCATCATGCACCCGGAAAATGGTAACCTGGATTTTCAGTCAAGTACATTTCAAAACATAAATTTTAAGATAAAATTAGAAGAAAAACTTAGCTGCAATCACAAGCAAACATGACTGCAAATTTCCAGATTTAATTAATTCATCAATTATTTTCCTCAAAACACCAAGTCGTAGGAAGAACTTCATTGAAGAAAACATAATAAGGGGAAAAAGAATGAAAGGCAATAATTCCTAAAAGAAATCTGCAGAAGGATTCTGCAGCGGCCCTTAACCATGTGAAACTTAGTTGAAATTGCAGAGCCAGAGTCTACCCTATCTTCAACAATCACTGATTACATTTTTATCATTGCTATTTTTATTGTGTCAGCAGCATATCCCTGTAGAAAAGAGACTATCAGCAAAAGGAGGCAATGATTGTATACCACCTAAACGCAAACCCCACCTCAAACTTGCAAAGAAAAAGAATTCTTATACCAGACAAATAGAATTCACAGCTTGCCTTTGAACTTTTGATTTTTCTTTACTCTTTCCTAGTTTTATTTTGGACAAGAAGCGCTTTCTTGCCTTGAGGGTTTCTACATATCCGTATTACAAGCACATATAGAAAGAAAAAAAATCAATTGGTGTAGTCGCTTGCTAAGTGTAACTTTTGACCAGTAACATTCAAGTTTTGAAAGAAAAATGCAATAAAAACCATCTTTCATTACAGAAATTTATTTGCATTATGCCTTACGGTATTAGACATAAAAGCCATTAGAGAAGACACAATTAATGCCAATGACAAATACACCGGAAAATAAGACATTGACCAAATTTCCAAATAATGCTCAGGAGGTATGCTATTATGTTTGTCACTAGATGCACATGTTGACAGGAAACTTTCTCCAAGTTCTTACTTGTTTCTGTCAGTGGTGTGGTTAGCTCATGCTCTATTTGCTCAACCCCAACACTGCCAGGAGAGTCATACCCAACACTGGTAGTTGCAGCTTCCTGACCTCCCAGACTTCCATTCAACATCTACAGGCTAGAAAACCGTGGGACACTATATCCAAGTGATTTAAAAGCAGAGAAGGCAGGCCTCTTCATTTTTATCAAGAACAATTTTACATGCACCATCTTGATCTTCTTTGCCACTCCCAATTGCATGCGTCAATGTACTGAACTTTCTAATGACATCAAACTTGCAAAATAGTAAGAAAAGCAAAAAAAAAAAAAAAGAGAGAGAGAGAGAAATAGAAAGAAGAAAGAAATGGTGACATAGCATCTATTCACCATAACAAAGGAAAGTACTTCAAAAAAGAAAACATAACTATGCCAGAATCCTAAAGAAAAGCATAACAATAAATGTTAAAGAATAATCCCAATTAAGAACATGTCAGACAAAGGTTAGAAAATTCAGAAAGTCAAAATAATGCATCTCATTATCATAACCCTTAGAGAAGCCATATAACCAAAAACCTCAAAAAAATTCACCTGGTGCAGTCCGGGAAGAGGATTCAAATTCACAATCTCAGGAATAGATTCTTCGGCAATTGCTAGAGGTGTGCGCAAACCAGCTTTATAAACACCAATGTCAGTCCAAGGCATCTGAAACAAATATATGTTTAAAATGGAGAATTGAAGTAACATAGTCTATAAGAAACCAAGAAAAAATTAAAAAAAAAAAAAGAATTTAACTTCACATACGGAATACTAGTGAGCATCTCTGACTCCAAAAGAAACATGATTTTGGAACTTTGCTAGCAAGCCTTCTAGGTCATGCCATCACATTGATGCACACCTTCCAGCATTCTCTTGTAAGGCTTGTACCATGCCTTTTGCCACTCGAAAAGCTTCGCAAACCTCACATACTGGAGCGTCCTTCATTGCAGAATTTAGAAAACGACAATTTAAAAACAGCAGGAAATAAAAGAAAACTCTTACGTTGCAGAAACAGTGGTAACCAATTAAAAGAAAAAGGTTAAGAATGATCGGCATAATCGGAGAATCATGTGGGTGGAACAATTAATGGAACTTCTAAACACGTTAAATACTGGATTGAAGATGAAATGAGATAGCTTATGGAGTTTGTAACATAGATTTGCCATACCAAAAACATATGCATAATATTTGAGCCTTTAGCTCACGAAGTATCACAATAATAATATAATACTAGCATATACATGTCATAGCAGTAATAAACACATATTCCAGGCACTGACAACAATAGTGTGGCAAACATCTATTGAGAGGACAAATAGGAATTACGTATAGTAAGGCTAAAATTTACTGTGAAAAATGCACCCTAAAGAATCAAGATTTTGTACACGAAGCAAACATCACCAGTTCAAGAGCAGACAATGCCAAGAAGCATCCATGAAAATTTCCCAATCTGGCTCAACATGAACAATGATTGGTGTTACTGCATAAACGAAATGTAAATCAGATGCAATCATGAAGCCTTCTCTGGCCCTTGAAAGATAATCCAGCACAATCTATGAGATAAGTCAAATAAATGTACTTGATGTGAGCACCACAAATCCTTTTATTCCTACCCTCAGGGATCTGATCCAAAAATAAAGTTCTCATAAAAAAGATACAATGCTGAAAACTGCAGCACTATCAAATAACTTATTTGAAATTCAACAATATAAACAAAACAAACTTTACCAGTGACTCGGAATAAGGAACTGCCAAAAGCTGCACATCCAAGGGAAATAGTACCAAATAACTTGGTCTCATCATTCCATTTGAGAAATTTTTTGTGGCGCAGCCACCAAAGTGAATCCTGACCTGATTTCACCACATCATCAAATGGTTCTGTAGAATTAAGAAGACTACACCTAACACAGCGGTTAATGTCACTGACAGTTTAAACCATTCCACCAGCCACAACTTCAAGAATTGCATGAGTCATTCCATTCTTATCTTCAGATAAACATATTGCAATGGTGGCCAGCTTTCATTCAGAAATCCTTAATTCTTTTTATCTCTTCTGGCTTGCAAATAAGCACCAGTTTACATGAAAGCATTAGAAAGAAAAAACTAATTCAAAGCAAACAAACAATAAAAGCTGTTTCACATAAAATTAAAAATAACGTAAGAAAACATATAATAAATGAGAAGACAAAAACAGATAATCTTAAAACGTAGGTGTTGAAGTTTAACTCTGATAAATGAATGATCATTCCAAATATCAATGTCAGTACATGGCATCCAAAACATATATATGTTTAAAAAGGAGAATTGAAGTAACATAGTCTATAAGAACCCAAGACAAATCCAAAAGAAAATACAATTTATCTATCTCTACTATCTCTTCTCTGACTCCAAAGTACAATTTACCTATCTCTACAATCTCCGCTCTGACTCCAAAAGAAACACGATTTTGGAACTTTGCTACCACGCCTTCTAGGACGTGCCATCCTAAGCCTCTAAAAAAACACAGAAACCATTGGTGCAAACCTTCCAGCATTATCTTGTAAGGCTTGTACCATGCCTTTTGCCACTCGAAAAGCTTCACAAACCTCATCTATTGGAGCTCCATCATTGTAGAATTTAGAGAACATGAATTTAAAACAGCAGGAAATAAATGAAAACTCTTACGTTGCAGAAACAGTGGAAAACAGGTTAAAAGGAAAAAGCTTAAGAATGTCCTGCAGCATCAGAGAATTATTTAGGGAACAATTAATGGAACTTCTATAGATATTAAATACTGGATCAAAGATGAAATGAGATAGTTTCAAGGAGCTTGCAACATAGATTTGCCATGCCAGAAACAAATGCATAATATTTGTGCCTTTAGTTCACGAGGTATCCTAATAATCGTATGCAACTAGCACGTCCATATAATAGCAGTAACAAACACATAAACTAGACACCGACAACGATAGCGTGGAATCATCTCATTTATAAAAAGAAACTGGACCAATATTATCTCATTTCCTTTCTATTTAATTTAAAACATAATTGCTGACACTTAATTTTATCCGAATGAATTCAAGTGTTTTTTTATTTCCAGGCTTGATTTTAAGCGTTAGGCTCATTTAATATTTGTTTTAGATTAATAATTTTTGGATTATTTTGCATGAACATAATCCCAATAAAATTCAATTTTGAGTCACTTGGATTTCAAGACCTAATAAAAGTCCAAGTCAAATTTTTAGATCCAAACACCCATTCTACGGCCCATATTAAGTTTTAAAGCCCAATTTCATTTTTATTTTTATTACAGCTTGGTGGGAGACTCTTTCTCAGATCTTCCCGCTCCCCAAACTGCTTCACCATTCTCCGCAATGTGTGTTTTTTTTTTTACCTCCAATTTCACCTATTCACCTCTAACACCAATTCAGCAAACATTCCAAAACCCGATCTTCTTCCATCTTGCATGCCACAAGGATCCAAAGTTCTTAATTTCCTTTTCAGAACAAATGCAGCAAACAAGCCAGAACCCCACTGATCATCCCCATCACAAGCAGCTGAGATCAGACTCCTAAACCGCCAGCAATAAACCCAACAGCAACCACCCCTGCCTACTGCCGACACCCTCTACCTCCATCACCGAGACCGTTCAACCCCATTTTGCACGGCTACCATCAACAACCTCATAACTATTCCCATCTCCACCCTCCCTCAGAACCGAGAGTCACCAGCCGATGGCCCCACTCCCATTCGGCAACCATCACCGCCAAAAACGAAATTATCATATTATTTTCTTTCAAAAAAATTTATAAAACTTATAAAAAAAAATTTTAAATAGATCGTCAAAAATTTACAAATAAAACTTATAAAATAAAAAATAAAATTTTGATAATGAAATTTTTAATAATCATAAATTGATTATTATTTAAGATATTTTTAGATAATAAATTTTTTTTAATTTAAATTCAAATAATAAAAAAATTAGATATATTTGCAACAAAATAAAAATAAATGATTAAGTTTTTTCAACGATTGAATCTTTGAGAAAACAAATAAAATTTTTTAATATTCTTAAAGTAAGAATATATTTTTAAAAATTTTACTAAATTGATAAATACTTAATAACTATTTACCATTAAATTTATGATTTTATGATAATTTAAAATTAAATAATACCATCTTAAGATGGGTGCTATAGTCTTTTCTACACATAACCGAATTCTTGAATTGAATTATGAAATGTAGACTAAAACTTATTCTTTTATGAACCTTTAATCAAATAATAAATTTATTTAAATGATCAATTACACCTAAATAAAATATTGATAATGACTTTTTAGATTGTGTCTAATTATAAATCTATGAATCTAAACATTATGACATGAATATTACAAAATTTTGTCAAAATCTAATATGCTAAATAAAAAAATCTATCATGATAAATAAATGAAAAAACTTATTCAAATAGTTCAATTTAGTTATAACTATTATAAAATTTTTAATTATCAATATCAAAAATATATATATTTATTAAAAAAATAAATTTTAAATTTATAAAAAATTACATTTATTATTTTATCTTTAATTTAATTAAGACATTATAAGATTTTTTTTATTTGTAAGTTTTCTTAAAATTTCACTCTCTCCTTTTACAAAAATTAACTAATCAAAAAATTGTTTATGATAAGTTATATAAATTTTTTAAAATAGATTTTTAAAAGTCGTAAAACTTATCGAATATTAGTTTTAAGCCCGTGTTATGTGCTGGCAAACAAATTAATTATATTATTTTTACACACTATTATTTAAAAAGTAAATGATTAGTTAGTAAAAAAATAAAATTTTTATTTTAAAAAAATAACATATTTATAATTTTGATAAGAAATTGTATTTTCATATTGGAAATCTATGTGTGTACGAAGAGAGTGTGTACGAAGAAAGTTCAACTTACACCAATATAAATTTTTTTAATTTTATACTTTTTTTTAAAGTATTGATTTTAATAAATCCAATAAATGAGATTAAATCATTTATTTTCTACTTATATCTCTCATTTTTTAGATCTATTTAAATTAGTAACCAGAAAAATAGGTAAAATAGTGTAAAATTTTTTTTATGTAACTTGATCCTTTATATATATATATATATATATATATAATGGTGTACTTAGGAGAACTTAACCTCTTGATATCAATGCCAATTATCACTAAATTTCACCCGTATGTTTGTCTCAATATCCTTTTTATCAATATTCATTTAGTTTTTCTAAAAACAACCTAAATTTAATATCTAAACCTATGATTTCTTTCGTTCTTCCTCTTTCTTTCAATTCCTTTTTTTTTTTTTTTTCTTGTGTTACTTGTTTATTGTAATCGTTATTTGACGATTTTTCAACCATGATGGAGTGTTGTTATCGATCTAATTTGGTGATTTTGTGATCCATTTTTTTTTTTGAAAAATCACAAAACTATTAAAGGTAAAATGGGATTTTAAAGATGTTATGGTTTTCTAAGTTCCGTGAAATTGCCAAAAACAAGGCTGGCTTTGATCGAAATTTACCATTGGTCAAAAAAATTTTTTCCTTCTCATTTTTTAACCAAAAAAGAATGGGAAAGGATTATGAAATGGACATAGAATTGAATCTCAATTTCGAAAACCAAATACGAGGTAAGGGAAAAGAGTAGATGAAAAAGAAAAAAAAGGAGAGTGATTTATTTTTATTTTATATTTTTTTTTTCAAATTCAACATTTTGAAAATTAAAAAAATATTTTTTTATTATGATAAACGATGTGAACATGATAATTGATATGATAGTTAATGTACACAATCACGTCGATTTTTTATATTTTGAATGAAATTTATTAAAGTGATTATATTTGAGATATTTATAAAATTTTAGTATTTTGTTGGGATAAATAAAATTCAGTGACCAAATTAAAATTTTAGAAAAATTAGACGGGAATCGGGATCAATAAGGAAATTTACTCCGATATAAAAGTAAAATACTATTGAAAAAAAAGGACTGCTTTATTACTGCTGTCGCCGACTGCACTGAGGGGAAAGGTGAGGAGAAACAGGTCACAAGCACACATATAAATACGGTTATTAGAGCAAGAGGCGGAAGATTAAAGTCGGGGATAACGACGCAAAGGAGGACGGACATTAAGGTTGCTCTTGGCTAGGGTTTTTCCTTTTTTCTAATAGTAAAAATTAAAGCAAATTATCCTCACTCTCTGCCTCTTCTGAAATCGTAAGTTAATTTCCCTCCAAACTTTCTCCCTATCGAAGATTTGAGTCGCTATTTCTCACGGCATTGGAATCAATTTTAGGGTTTATTGCGGCTTTTGGTTTCCCCCGGATTGTAGTTTCTGATAATTTTATACATTAAGAAATTGTTTTCTTGGCAGTCATTGATGATATATTTTTTTCAAAGCTTATTGATATTCAAATTTTCGTCCGGTATCTTTTCCTAATTAATAATTTTGGGGAAAATATTTATTTGTACATATTGATTCCTTCCTTTTGTTTTCTCTGCAATGCTGTGTTTGCATGTTGAAAATATCCGCTATTTTTCTTGTTTCCAGGTTTTGTTATTATGGTAGAAGCCACTGAAATCGAGAACCTTGAATTTAAGTGGGGTAAAAAAAGAGGAATTGGTGGGAAAAAGAAAGATGTTCAGTTTTATGAATCGTTTACTTATGATGGCCTCGACTACACTCTTTATGACAATGTTTATCTTCACAAGGAAGGCGAGCCATTGCCTTATCTGGGGAAACTTATAAAAATATGGGAGAATCCCGATAAATCCAAGAAAGTGAAGGTTTTATGGTTTTTCCAACCTTTTGAGATCTCGAATTATCTTGTAGTTGAATTGACACATCCGAATGAAGTATTTTTGGCATCTGGTGAAGGAGTAGGCCTTGCCAACGTTAATCCCTTGGTAATTGGAAGTTTATAAATTGTTTCAGTACTTTATCTTTGATTTTCTGAAAGTCAAAAGTTGTAGTTTATTTTTGTGCAGTGACTTGTAATGTTACAGTTTGACTTGGTGAGTTTTTGTATTGACTGACAGCAGTTGTATTATGTTTTCTTCTGCTTTTTATTATGGAAAGACTTTGAGCATGAGAATCTGAAGGGCTTTCCATTCATTTAACGAGTCAAGTGTTAATTTCCCCTTTTCGATAAGCTGTTAAGATCTTGTGAAATTTCTTGCATGAAGTAGGTAGATCACTACTGGACCGGAACTTGTGTGTCAATGCTAAGAGTTTTTAACTTTCATGATACTTTTGACACATGTTCGGCTACAAAGGGAAATAGATTTGGTTTACAAATCTTGTTATTCTTGAAAATGGTAATTTATGTCCAACTCACTTAAGCCTTAAGGATATTAAACTTTTGATTGGAATTGTTTGTCAGTTTATGTATCGCATCAAGTGTCATGTTAGAAGTGGTTTAATATTTAAGTTGCTGGCATATATTTTAAAATGTAAATTTGTCAATTAGTTTGGTAATATTACGATATGTCTTGTGTTTTAAAGTGTTTAGCAGATATTCATCTGCTTAGCTACTAATTTTCTGTACATTAATTTAGGAAGCAATTGCTGGAAAATGCAATGTAGTTTGCATTTCAAAAGATAGCAGAAATCCACAACCTTCAGATGAAGAGCTCCAAATGGCCGACTTTGTTTATTACCGTACTTTTGATGTTGGACAACACATTATCTTGGATAAAATAGATGACAAAGTTGCTGGAATTGATGGTATTATTCTTCAATCATGTAATGCTCCTTCATTGTGATTTCCATTTCGATGCTGTTTGTATTAATTATTCCTGTTTTTGTTTCTCAAATGTTGCAGTTAAATTTATTTTTAACCAAGTGGGTTCTCTGAAGCCCTGTTCTGTTCATAACTTTAGTGCGGATGATAAACATGCTAGTGAAAATGCTATGGAAACAAATGAAAGGGCGGTTTTGTCCAAGCTAAACTCATCTGAGAATCATATTGCTGAAGATGATAGACAAGAGGAGCAGAAACTTGTGGTTGTGGAGAAGCTTGCTGCCAATGATGGACAAGAGAATGGCTTTAACTGCAAAATTGCTTCAAATGTTAAAGTTGAAGAGAATTCAGATGTAAAAGTGTCATCAGTTAAACCGAATTTCTCCCAGAGAGAGAAGCCTGTTTCTGGTGTAGTTACAAAGTCAGGTGAACTGGCCAGAAGCAATGATAGACTGGAAAATACTTCTGGAGATAAGATAGGTTCAATCCATAAAGTTAAAGAAAATGAAGACTTAAAAGGGTCATTAATTAAACAGGAAAACACCTCTGGTGAGAAGATAGGTAGTGTAAGTAAGTCTTTTGTCAATAAAGTCAAAGTTGATGAAAAATTAAAATCAATTAAGGAGTTAGGGGAGTTTGATGAGAAGCCGCGTAAGAGAGCAAAGATTGATAGTTCTGTGAAAGTCTCCAATGACAAGAACAAGAACAAGGTGCTTAAGCCAAACTGTGATTCTGATGGAAATAATTCAAAGTCCTTAGTGCCAAACATTACTGCTTCTGAAGATAAATCAAGACGTGCTACAGATCCTCTTTGGACAGCCAACAACTCTTCCAAGAAGCTGAAGATTGATGATAAACTCACAAAACCTACTAATTGCAAATCTCCTGAGTGGCCTCCAAATGATGGTATAAAAACTGGTGATAAAGCACTGGAAGTTACTAGGAGGCCTGATTCTGTAAGTGGTATTTTGGGTTTGCCTTCTCCTTTTCTTTTTTCCCGATCAATTGGAATTTATTTGATTTACTTTGCAAAATTTTAAGAGTTATTATACAAATATCTTAATATTGATATTCAATTGTTGTGAAGGAAAACAAAATTTTAAGAGTTATTATACAAATATCTTAATATCGATATTCTATTGTTGTGAACTAATAGTTTTATCAAACTAATGGTATATGGATGATGGATAAATCTTGTTAACCCTATCTTTTCTTTTTTCACCTCACATTGGAGCCTAAAATTTTTCCTCCTACTGAAATGATCCTATTTTAATCTTTTTAAGAAAATAAATCGCTAGCCCTCAAATTTTAATTTCTCTTTACATTTAATGACAGAATAGTGTGGTTTCATGTGAATGTTTCTGCTACCTTGGTTTTTGCTTTTACGCAAATCTCTTTTTTGGATGAATAAGTTTTATTCGAGTCATTTTTGTTGTGTCCTGGATAGTATCGTGCTTGCAGTTTCAGCTTCCCCCCCTTTTGTGGATGTACTTACTACTGTCCTGTTATCCCTGTGTTTGTCTCCATGATGTGAAAATTTCTTGTGAAGATGAGATATTTTTTAGTTCTTACATTTTATTGTTTATGCATGACGACAGGATAGGAGCAAATGGTTTGCAGAACTTGTAAGTACTTCTGTGTCACTCCTGCAAATTTTTAAATTAGTTTCTGCAGTTTCCTTTGAATGTTGTCACGTTTAAGAAAAAATTGGTCTACAGTCTGTAAATTGCCTCATACATTGTTTCAGCCTTGGGAAGAAAGAATGCAGGATGCACATGAGCATGGAACACTTGTCTTGTTTCAAAATCTGGATTCAGCTTACACTTCAGCGGATGTGGAGGTAGTATCTATATCAAATCACAATGATGTTGTTGTGTTTGTATCATTTCATATTTCCATGCATAATTTTGTTTTCCTTTTCTTTTCCTCTCCCTACCTTTTTGCATTGTACTTTTTTTTTTCTTTTTGCTTCCATATGAAGAATATTGTTTTATGTTGCAGGATATAGTTTGGAATGTCTTCAAGGAAACTTGCAGAGCTAAGATGGTGCAGCGGACTGCATATTCTAGCCAACATTCTGGTATAAATGTACCCATATGCAACTTTGACAATTTGATAAAGTGTTAGAAAACAGTTTTCCTCCGCTTGGAACTATCAAAAAGTAATACCTCTGATTATCTGAAGCATGAAATGAAAAGTTGCCAAAATTTTAGAAATATCATCTGATATTTTGTTTATCTAGAGGTCCTGATACAGAACTCTGGTTTTTTTCCTCGTTAAAACATGATACATAAATGTTTTGAGTTATCAAACTGGATATATCAAAAAAGGACAGTAGTAAGGCTTGCCTGAGTGTTGTGGTGACGGCTATTGTTGTTTGCCTCAAGTGATTTTTGAAGTGTTATCACATCTTTGTCATATCATCTTCATGTTGTCCATGTTTCTGCTTCCTATCATAGTTTATCAAAATACCAATATTTAAAACCATATCTAGAACTAAATGCAACCTCTTTTGGTTCCCTCAAATACAGCATTCAATTGATACATTGTTCATTAAGGAAATTAGTCTGTTCATGTTGTAGGTCAGGCTTTTGCTATATTCAAAACAAGCGAAGTAGCAGAGGAGGTTATTAGAAAATTGGATGAGGGATGCTTGTTGCTACCAAATCGGAGGTATGGTGCAATCATTATCAATCAGTGGTGCCATGCATATGTAGTCTCAGTCATTACCCTAGTCTCATGCATCTTGAATCGGTGGGTTCAATTGCCATTGTCAAGCTATTCTGTGGTTTGCAAGCACTCATGTCGGTTAGAGTATGCTGCATCAAGTACTAGTATGCCCCTTACAACCCAGATGTTGGGTTTGAAAAGTTTCTCGTCACAACTTACTTGGGCATTTTCTTTCTTTTCTTCTTGTTGTTTTTGATGACCTAAGCATTCTTTATCAGCTTTCCTTTTTCTCATACAAAAGGAGCTAGTTTTAAGTCTTCTGGCTATATGATCTCATTTTCTGCAGTACATTTGCTTCATTGGCTCTCTCTTTTAGCCCCTTCTTGCCGCTTTCAATTCTGTATTTGGTTGTGTATTTTGCCTGTTTACACCTCATTGTTATTCTATGGCTCTATGCCGGTCCATTGTATGGTCTATATCAATCTTATTCATAACGTTTAGATCAATTTGCTGCAAGCAGAACTGGCCTTAAGAGCTGTGAGGATACTTGCATTTTGCTTTTATTTAATTTTATTTCTTGTTGTGTAGGCCACTTGTTGCCAGCATGCCAAATCCTTGCTTTCCAAGGAAGCAGTCAACTTTTGCAGGCCATCTCGTTGTTGATAAACTCAAAACCCAACGGGAGATGGTACCTCTTTCTCCTCTTTCTCTGTCAGGTTGTAGGTGTGTGTTGGTGTTAGCATGCTTGCTTGTCTACACGCACCAACTGCCACATGGATGTATTAAATCTGACTTATTTGGTGGTTTCTTTTTCCTTTCTATTTCTGTTAATTGGTTTCTGGGTTTTTTTCCCAGAAAGAAGCGATATCTACTTCACATTCTTCCCAGCCTAACACACTTGAATATGATATGGCGTTGGAATGGTGCTTAATGATAGAAAGATCCAATCAGTTCTGGAAGAAGTTATTCGAGGTCTTAAATTTCTGTCATTCTTTATTTGTGTACCTGCCTTTTATTGCTTTGTGTTTGCTAAACCAGATATTTTGGATTTTTTTAGCGACAAGGGAAAGAGATCGTAAAGCTGAAGGCTAACTTTAAGTCCAGATGAGCACTGATAATTTTGTTTTCCCCTAATTTTGGTAATTACTTTCTAAACGAAGTACGACCCACTTCTGTTATAAGCATGTCATGCATTTCTTTGTAAATGATATGGCTGCTTCTTTTCTGTATAGTGTGTTCCTTTTGAATTAAAAGGAAGCCTTTATCTGAAGCAAACCACCAATGTGGAGTTTTTGTTCTGACCTCTGATATGAAGGTATGGTCTCTATGACTCTAATCTGTTTTCCTACTTTTTGCCTTTATTATCTCGTTTTAGTTAGTCCTTAGGCAATCTGTTGCTGCATGTGAATTGGTTCTGTTTGGTTGGAAACTTAGTATGAGTGTCCTGAAACCTTCAATCAGAACCTCTTGATAACACTGGTTTTGTTTCTCAAGTTTATACGTTACTCTTTTTTTTTTTTGGTTGAGATCCTTGATACTTATAACTATTTTTGAAAAATATTTTGCAGTGTTCAAGCTGGTGGAAACTTGATTCTAGCTGTGTTTTCAGACGCACTAAGACTAGGTGATGCTGAAACAGATGGAATATGCATAATTAAGGCCTGAGCTCCGAGTCTTTTTAGGTAATCAGGCAAATTTTGGGAAGAGCAGATGTAATTATGTTTGCGGTTCAGTTTTAGCGTGATGCTTAATTCCTTATATAGCAATTTGTATAATCCATTCGCATTGCCCTCTTTTTGGCTAGGAGAGGTTTTACTAGCTCTAGTTATGTTCCCACGCCACTTTTGACCTGCGTTTGGAAATTCCAACAGACATGCTGGGATTAAACTAAAATATAATGCTTACTCTTACAAGTTACGCCAATTGAGTGGGAACCTTCGGATTTAATTATCTGATTTATTCTTACTAATATCGACAGTTTCCAAATGGTAGCTATGGGGGTGTTGAGTGTCAACAAATAGGATTTTGAGTTTTTGCTCACTTGTAATTAAAGGTGATGGAGGGCGGAAGGGATGTAGTTTTTAATGATATTGGCATGCATCTGACGAATTTACCCGTATGCATTCTGTACGTCGTTTACTTTTCAGTAGAAAGTCGACGGTTTTAAGGTTATATCTTGTTATTGGCTTATTTATTTAAATATGCACTGACAATGACTTGATCTGCAAAGAAGAAAATTAAGACAACATTAGACCATTTCAACGAATATTCTATGAAAAAGAGAGCAAGCAAGTGTGCTCTAAGACGATGACCGTGGCTTCAAGGCTCAAAAGTGAGCCTTTATCTTTGAAAAGAATGGTGTTGGGGATAGAATTTTCCAATATAGATTCGCTTATAAGTGGTATATAAGACATCTGGCGAATGGCATCTTGTTGCAGAGTGCCCGGTACATGTGTGTTTCTTTAAATTGAGTTTTATCAAAAATATTCCTTGGCTTTAATTTTCAAATTTTCAATTTTGACGGTTGATTGAATGAACCACATAAATAATAATAATAATCCATCTAATTTCAGCTTACCTAACACCTAATGCAATGTAGATAATTCGTTATTAAATTGTCGGGTCTTCTCTTTTGCTTGGATCTGTTTCTTTTTATCTTTTTTGCATGAACCCTTTAATAATAGAGCCCTAAAAGGAAAACTGATGGAGTATTATAGAGCAATTTACAACCGTTTGATTCTTCCAAAACTGATGGGTGATGAGAGCCGTCCATCAAATATGACAGTTGCAAGCAAATAATCAAGCAATAAGAACGACGTCGTAAAGCTTTAAAAAATGTGACCGTTAATCTAAAAAATTGAGAGACAAGGACACACCTCGTAATCAATTACAGCGAGTACAAACGGATACCCCACTCTCATCACTCTTCTCTCTTTCCCTCTGCTTCAGTCCAGGACAGCCTGCCTTCTCTGTGCACACACCTCTGTACTAGCTTGGCAGTATCCCACACCCTTTTCATGCTGCACCTCAGTCCCCCCCAATCTCAATCCCTCTTTTTTCTCTCTCACCCGTAATCCCTGACTCATTTCCAAACCCAAAACCAAAATCAGAAAAAGAGAACCGAACCATCGCTCACGTTCTGTTTTCACTATCCCAGCTCGTGGAAACTAAAGGTTTATTTTTTCCAACAAATGGGTTGCGCCCAGTCCAGAATAGATAACGAAGAATCAGTGGCTCGATGTAAGGACCGCAAGACCTTAATGAAAGATGCGGTTGTAGCTCGCAACGCCTTTGCGGCAGGCCACTCTGGCTACGCCATTTCCTTGAAGAACACTGGCGCCGCCTTGAGTGACTACGGCCATGGAGAAGCTGAAGAGCCTCCCGAAGACCACCACCAGATCCCTCCTCTTGACTCCACTCCTCAACCGCCTCCACCGCCTCCAATGATGGACAACCTTCCTCCACCTCCTCCGCTTCCTAACTTTTCCCCGAGTCCAGTTGCCCCCATCAAACGCGCCGTCAGTATGCCTGCAATGCCTGTCAAGAGTCGGGAGAAGTTTGATTCTTCCCTTGCTATTGAAGAAGAAGACGAAGAAGAGGACGAAGAAGAAGAAGAAGAACAAGATCATCATGAGGAAAACGAAGTGCGTGAAAATAGTAATAATGAAAATTTGAGAAAAGATTCACGAGGGCCCCATAGGGAGGAGATAACCCCACCGAGGACTCCGGAGAACAACAATGTCGGCCACCACCTGCCTCCGATGCCTGAAGCTAAAAACATAGCTTGGGATTACTTCTTCTTGGTCGATGATAACATGCCGGGTCCGAGCTTGCAGTTGGACGACAACAATAATGAAGCTGATAATAGAAATGTTGATACTTTAGAGAAAAATGTTGGTGGTGTGGGGTTTGTCGGCCACAATGGAGTTGATTGTGAGATTGAGCCAAAGACGCCGCAGAGGCCGGAGGAGAAGATGGTGATGTCAGTGGAGGTTGATGATAAAGGGAAGCAGCAGGTGCAGATTGAGCATTCAAAAACGGCTCCGGCAGATTTCAGGAGAGTGGTGAAGGCCGTATCTAGTGTGAATCTGATGCAGCTTTTGAATGATATTGATGATCATTTCTTGAAAGCCTCAGAGTGTGCTCAGGAGGTTTCTAATATGCTGGAGGCTACAAGGTTGCATTATCATTCCAATTTTGCTGATAATCGAGGTAATTTACTTCTTTTTAATTCGGTATTGCTTTGGTCGTAAGTTATGTGGATGATTGTTAATTTGCTAATAAGTTTTGGCTGTGACAATTTGAGTTTTTTTCATGGTAAATGTCTGCAATTCTTTGTGTTTGATCATCCCAGGAACTTGTAGATATGTTTTCTCTGAAAGATTGAACCTTGAAGTCTGTTTAGATATGGAAAAAGAAAACAAAAATTGTATTTTTGAATGATTTAATGGCCTTTTTTTGTGTAAGGTAGCTTTACATTTAGATCTTGTTGTCCTTTAGCTTTATGTGGGAATCTGACCTTGACCTTAGATCTTTCTACTTTATTCTTTACAAAAAAAAATATATAATAATAAATAATAAGCTGCTATTTTTTTTTGGGTCAAATGGTGGTGCCTAGTTAACAATTCTAAAGTTACTAATATTTTAGTCTATGTTAATGGGAAGGTGAAAGTCATCACGCTCACTGCAGAAAAATGCACATTTAGATTTAAAAGTAAAAAAGCAACGTGTTGGTTTGGGATTTAAGAATTCGTCTATGGAGCTCACAGAAATTATGAATTTTGGCTCGTAAATTTGTCTTGTAAGTAGTAATTGCAGTTATAATGACAAATGTTTAATGTATTATACAGCGGACGTGTATTAATCATGTTACTGATCCTGTTGATTGTAGGACATATTGATCATTCTGCAAGGGTAATGCGTGTCATTACATGGAATAGGTCTTTCAGAGGTATGACAAATGGTGAAAATGGGAAGGATGAATTTGATTCAGAAGAGAATGAGACTCATGCCACTGTTCTGGATAAGTTGCTAGCATGGGAAAAGAAACTTTATGATGAAGTAAAGGTACATTTTAAACTTGGGTTATTGTTTATCTCTGTTTAAATTTATAAGGCCAGCTGCTTGCCATGGCAATCTATAGTGCTTCCTTGATAAACACCTTTCTTTTGTAATTTTGGATTAGTTATATCCTATGTAAATAATAGGCATGTCATTAGTCAGTTCCCTATAATCAATTCAAAGCTGATTTCTGCTAAATGTATTATATTAATGAAAGATGATTTTAATTTTAATATTGATATGCTATTATTTCTCTTGTTTTTAATGTTGTTTTGAATGCTTTGAAAATTCGATCACTGTTGTAGCAAGGAGAGCTGATGAAGCTCGAGTACAAAAGGAAGGTTGCTTGGTTAAACAAGCAGAAAAAACGTGGAGCTAGTGCTGAATCATTGGAGAAAACAAAAGCGGCTGTAAGTCATTTACACACTAGATACATAGTTGACATGCAATCCATGGATTCAACTGTGTCAGAAGTTAACCGATTACGTGATGAGCAGTTGTATCCGAAACTTGTTATGCTTGTTGATGGGTAAGTTTTGCTACAAAAATATTAGAAAGCCGAATATTGCTTCTAATGTTGCTTAATAATATCTTTGATGAAGAGATTATACCTTCTTTGTATTTGGCATCTTTATAAGCTCATCCCCAATTGTTTTTGTTGCTCATACGTATTGAATTAAGAAACATCTCACCATTCACTAATGGCTTTTACTGGTTTTGATTATGTACCTTTGTTGCACTTAAGTACTTGCATCTTGAAGTGAATTTATCATGACCATAAATTTGACATTCTAATTTGCAGGATGGCTAAAATGTGGGCAAGTATGTGCATACATCATGATAGCCAGCTCAAGATTGTTGAAAAGCTTAAATCTCTTGACAGTGCCTATGCCTCCAAAGAAACAACAAAGCACCACCATGAGCGCACCATCCAACTTCATAATGTTGTCCAAGAATGGCATTCACAATTTGATAAGCTTGTCACTCATCAAAAGCAATACATCCAAGCTCTCAACAACTGGTTAAAGTTAAATCTCATCCCTATAGAAAGCAGCTTGAAAGAGAAAATCTCATCTCCTCCAAGAGAGCAGAATCCTCCAATCCAAGCACTCCTTCATGCATGGCACGATTATCTTGAAAGGCTTCCTGACGAGGTCGCTAAATCTGCTATATTCTCATTTGCTGCCGTAATAAAAACCATAATTGTTCATCAAGATGAAGAGATGAAGCTAAAAGAAAAATGTGAGGAAACTAGGAAGGAATTTTTGCGCAAGAACCAGGCATTCGAGGAATGGTATCATAAGTATAAGCAACGGAGATCTGCATCAGATGAAATAGATGCAGAAAGAGGTGAAGATGCAAATACAAAGGATCCTGTCTCAGAGAGGCAACTTGCGGTTGAGAGCTTGAAAAAGAGGTTGGAAGAGGAAGTTGAAGCCCACAAAAAACATTGCATTCAAGTGAGAGAGAAGTCTCTGGGAAGTCTTAAAAGTCGCTTGCCTGAGCTATTCCGGGCTATGTCAGACTATTCTCATGCCTGCTCTGATGCTTATGAGAAGTTGAGGACTGTCACCCAGTCACAAAAACCAAATAATGCCCCCTTATAATAGACTCATCTCTGTTTTGTTAGTAATTTCCTATTAACTTGTATCTTTAAGTGAACTGCAGTTTTTATGCTTGACAGTAGTTCTTGGCAATGCAATGTAGCAATATATTATTTATCCATGTGCAAAAGAATTTGGTTGTATGCTCCTTTTCACTCCTTTTTTCTGCAGGAAGGTTGATGTGTGACAATCAAAAAAAAAAAAAAAAGTTGAAAGGACTAATGTTCTATGCACTTGGAAGCATAACCTTCCATAAATTATCAAGGTTAGAAGGTTACACATATGCAGTAAAACTCATCCTACAATCCCCCTGACGCTAGGTTGTATACTTGAATCTTCCTAAATTTTCATTTGACTTGGAAATGGTTAATGATTTATTTCTTCTTAAACGAGTAGTTTAGTTTTTGAGTTAATTGTTTCGATTCAGAGTTCAAGCCACGTTGTTACCAAATTATGCTGAAAATTGCCTCATGAACATGATTATGTGGATTATTCAGGACATCACCATACAACAGTTAACGGCTGCTGAACATCTACCTCCTCGATGATGGAAAGAAATTGTGAGGTCTGCTGGATTGGTCGTCATATCATTGGCCATGCGATTTGGCTCCATGGGCATGCTTCTTTATCAGAGGTGGGACGGTCAAACGTCAAAGTCAGTATTCTTTATTCATGAATGTTAGTTGAAGTGGTCGACGACAGGTTACTAATTTTGATTCTGGCTTTAAGATCCAAGTGCATAATTTGGAATCTGAAAAGTTGAGCAAATCACAAAACTTTGGTACATATAGTGGGATTAGCTTTTGCATCTGAGAGTAGGGGGCCAATTTGCAGTAGAGAAGGGATTGAAATGAGAATAATTTTAGTAGTAGTTGATTAACTACGATAGCAACTGAATAGCTGATCAAATATAATTTTCAAACTTAATCCAATTACCATAACAAACCAGCTTTTTTAAATTTGAAATCTGAAATTTTTTTATATAAAAGAGATAATAACTATACGAATCAATTACGTTAAATTTTGATTTTAGATTTTGTATATTTTTTGTAGGGTAACAAAATCCAAATTCCTATTTAATTGTCTTGCCATTGCTTACCATTAAAATCCTTGGAAAAATTCAATCACCTTCACCTCTCTAAATACTCGTGTATCTGCACTTTTGATGGTTGATACCAAACTGGCACGCCGCTAGCAAAGGAAGACTTTCGTTGGTTTAGCTTTTGACTCTTAAAGCTAGAAAATGTGGGCCTCTCTTCCTAGTTTCAGACTTGGATAATAGGCTAGTAGCTTACCTTTAAACTCTTAAGTAGGGCTGTAAACGAGTCGAGCCGAGTCGAATAATGAGAAGTTCGAGCTCGAGCTCGACTCACAACTCGGGGTTCGATATTCGGCTCGAGCTCGATCGAATTTTATTTTTCAAGCTCGAACTCGATTCGTGATCGAATTCGAGCTATTCGAGCTCACTCTATTAAGCTCGATTAATATATAAAAAAAAGCTCGATTTTTATACTAAAAAAAATTCGATTATTCGAGCTCGAGCTCGAGCTCGAGATCTTTTACAACTAATTTTTATCAAACCTAATAAATATTATATTTTCAAGATAACAACAACAACAATAATAACAACAATAACAACAATAACAACAACAACAACAACAACAATAATAATAATAATAACTTACACAACAACCAAATTTAAGCAAATAAAAGTCTCATTAAATGATTCAAATACAACACACAAATATAAGACATAATGAAACTTAGAAATTAAAATCCTAATTGAAAGATATTAAATATCCAAGCAAATAAGTTCACAAATAAGTTCACAAATAAGTTACAACAAACCAACAACAATACATATGCTGCCTTCACAATATTATGTCTTCAAATGAACATTGGGCTCATATTGCTTTTCAATAAACCTATACAAAAGAATAATTACAAAACAAAGAAATTATAATTAACAATAAGAATAACGATAAAAGTACCCATGCAAGAAAAAGATTGTAATATTATTACAATGATCAATAACTTTAAATTTTTAACATTAGCATCAACATAGATTTTATCTTGTCAGTTGTCTTATAATCAGAGCAAAAAAATATAAACAGTATCTTGTCAATTACCTTAACATGAGTTTCTATCATTAGTTAACCTATGGTTCGTAAATTATAATGCAAAAAGCTCAATCTAGACTAGCTACTACCTATTTTTCTTTAGTAATGTTGTGACAAATTAAAAGTATTTAATAATAATATTTCATACCTGTATAGAAGCATTAGATATCCTCACTTTAGGGGATTTTGAGTGCAATCTCAATTGATTTCTTCTCTTTCTACATAGATAAAGTAAAGGAAAATAATAGTTAAAAATTAGATTAAAGCAATGATAGTCACCTAATAACAAAATAATAATAAAAAAACTCACTTTGTTCTTCTTCTTCACTCCATGAAGATTCCGACACCAATCTCCTCCACAAAGTAATGCTTGCACTATGTCGGGTGATAAAGAAGCACGATAAGTATCAATAACTCCACCTCCTGCACTAAAGGTAGCTTCTGAAGCCACTGTAGTGATAGGAATAGCAAGTATATCCCGAGCCATCTTGGATAAAATACGATACTTCAAAGTGCTCGCTTTCCACCATTCCAAAGCATGAAACTTAGTGGAATCTCCTTCACAGATAAAACAGCCCTCAGCTAGGTAGACATCTAAATCAGATTGTTGTGGTTGAGCAGTTTCAACTGATTTTACATAATTTGCAAATTCAAACCAACCAGAAGAAGAAGCTTCTATATTCATACCACTAATACCATTATCATGCACTTGAGTTTCAGCACTATGCTCATTGCCAAATTGATACTCACGAGCATATTCATCATAAATCTCATAAAGGGCATATCGAACTTTAGCAATATTTTCTTTTGCTTCTCTATCAGGGTACATTCGAGGAAAGCAAAACTCAATCACCCTCATTTTGCACCTTGGATCCAAGATTGCTGCTATAGACATCAACAAATTACATTCTCCCCAATACTTATCAAATTTACTCTTCATCTTACGAACCATTGCTTGAACAAATTCATTTTCATCATTCATCCTTTTATCCAACAACACTTTCACACGATAAACTTCATTCAGAAACAGGTTTGAAGTTGGATAATCACTTCCAAAGATGATTTTAGTGGCTGAATTAAAAACTTTTAAAATCTCACAAACTTTCTCCACCTTTTCCCAATCTTCATGACTTGGACAACATTCATAATGAGATTCTCGCTCTTTGAGTCTCGAAAACACTTCTTTGAATTTGATTGCAATCGATAACATCTCGAATGTCAAATTCCAACGTGTTTTACAATCGAGAATGAGTTTCTTATTAGATAACTGTAACTGCTGTACTATATCAGAAAATGAGTTAAGTCTTGCCTCATTTTGATTAATAAAATTGACACTTTCATGAACATCACCAATCACATTCTTAATCTCAGAAAGGCCATCTTGAACCATGAGATTTAAGATATGTGCACAACACCAAACATGAAATAATTTTCCTCCACAAAGCAACATCCTATTTCTTGAAAAAGTGTCTTTAAGAATTCTAATCGCCACATCATTGCTTGAAGCATTGTCCACAGAAAGTGTAAACACCTTGTTTTCAATTCCCTATTCCTTTAGACACTTAAAAATACAATCAGCAATCTCAACACCGCGATGAGGAGGAGGTATGTGAACAAAGCTAATAACACGCTTTTGCAATCTCTAATTAGAATCTACAAAGTGTGCTGTAAGAACCATGTACTCAATCTTTTGATTACTTGATTTCCACAAATCTGTTGTCAAACTAATCTTGTTGACAGTCTTCAACAATGCCTTTAATTTCTTCTTTTCTGCTTCATAAACTTGCATGCAATTTTTTTTAATAGTATTGCGTGATACCTTTTCCCATTCAGGCATCCCACGTTTTTGCATCATGTTAAAATCTTTTTCTTCTATAATCGAAAAAGGATGCTCGTGCATAAGTATCCAATGTGCAGCTGCTTCTCTCATCTTTGCCATATCAAACTTGCCATCTGTGAAAGCTGGTAGTATCTGTACATCACCACATGTGTTTACTGGATGAAAGTTGATAATTTGTTGTTGATTCTGAAAATTTTTCTCTTAACACAACTTATCAAATGCCTCTTAAATTGAGTTGTACTTTTACTTGTATTTATTGCTAGCTTCTTCTTGCAATGGACACACTCTCCTTTTTTGAAACCATCAGAAAGAGTGACTTCTTTGAATTCTAACCAAACAGCAGATGTCTTTTGCCTCTTTTTCTCATTACTTTTTTCACACTCTTCAGGGTCAGCATTATCACATTCTCTATCATTGGCATCAATGACTGGTGTTTTATCTGTGTTACCATTAGTGGCATCTAAAGCTTCATTCATTGAATCATTACCATCATCTGACACAATTCGACTAGTAAAAGAATTTATTGTCGGCTGAACTGGTATAGAAGAGATATCCGGTGTGGTTGATGACATGTTTAGTTCCCTATAGCAAAAAAAAAAAAAAAAGACAAATCAAAACAATAATATAATTTTAGGATCAAACAATAATGCAAACAAGTTGTTAGAAACATGTGTGGTAAATTTTATTGCCAGAAACATGCTAAACAAGTTGCGAGAACAAATTATTGGAAGAGTATAAAATTTTATTCTTTGGGAAAATATACTAATATTGTAAGAATTTTAATAAATTTAAGATTACCTACTTCGATAATAATTTCAATTTCTAAAATCAATTTCTTAAAATGAATATTTCTTATTAATTTTCACAATTATACATGCCTATTTAGTATTTATATAACATTAACTCAATCTCATTATAAATAAGTGTCAGGTTATATTCTAACAAATCTAATATGCATAAAGAAGAAAAGTATTCACATTAAACAGTCCCCAATAAATTAGTGATGAACTATATGGAAGCTCAAATTATGATTATGACTAAAAACAATAGAGCCAATGACCTTTTTTTTTGTTAAATAATATGAACCATCCAAAAGTTTTTCTACTGATAAAGCGTATTGTGCAAGTCTTGAAGTGGCCCAAATTCAATTACTTTCTTGCTAATAATATAGAGACTTTTGGTTTACAAAATTCAGTATTTAAATGCAACTTCACAAAGAACATACTGCTTTTCACAAGTTTGCAACAAAAATAAAAGTATAATATGATAGTGTTTGACAAACAAATCAGAATTGAGAATATCAATACTAACAAATAGCTATAACACCTTGCCCCATTTCATTGTTGTTCTCGATCTGCATCCCCACAATATTCATAAGGGTATTTAATTTAGGCATTCATAAAGGTATTTAATTAAGGCATTCTTATTTAAACCACCTTTTAGCATGAATTGGAAGCCTAACATAAAAACATTTAATAAAAAAATGGCACTCAAAAAGTATGTCATGGAAAAAAGGCTACGTTGAGGGATCGGTTCTGTTCAAGCTACTGTAAATGTCGAATGGGTGGAACGAGCTTACCTTTTAGAGAGAGGAGAAAGGGCTATGTTGAGGGATCGGGTTCTGTTCAAGATCGGGTTGTGTACAAGCTACTGCAAACGTCGAATGGGTGCTACTGCAAACGTCGAATGGGTGAAACGAGCAGGCTTCTTTGAGGGATCGAGTTCTGTTGAAGCTGCTGCAAACGTCGAATGGGTGCTACTGCAAACGTCGAATGGGTGGAACGAGCAGGGCTTCATTGAGGGATCGGGTTCTGTTCAAGATCGGGTTCTGTTAAAGCTACTGCAAACGTCGAATGGGTTCTGTTGAAGCTGCTGCAAACGTCGAATGGGTGGAACGAGCAGGGCTTCATTGAGGGATCGGGTTCTGTTCAAGATCAGGTTTTGTTGAAGTTGCTGCAAACGTCGAATGGGTTCAGGTTCTGTTTAAGCTGCTGCAAAAGTCGAATGGGTTCTGTTGAAGCTACTGCAAACGTCGAATGGGTTCTGTTCAAGATCGGGTTCTATTCAATCTTTTTAGAGAGAGGAGAAAGGGCTTTCGAAAGGGTGGAACAAGCTTGAAAGACAATGGAGTGGGATTCGGAAAGAAAATGTGCTGCAAGTAGGGATGTTGGTGAGTGAGAGAGACGAGGAGAAAGACTGAAGGAGAAGAGAGAAAGAAAGAAAATAAAATTTTAGGGTTTTTTAAGCTAAGGGTAAAAAAGTAATTTTATAAATAAAATAATAAAAATAAATATATAATAGAAAAGCTCGATTAGGCTCGCGAGCTACTCGAGCCAGATATAAGAATACTCGAATTCGGCTCGATCAATAAATCGAGCTACTCAAGCTTGAGCTCGACTCGATAATAATCGAACCGAATTCGAGTTTTCTTCGAATCGAACCCGAATAGCTTACGAGTACTAATGTATCATTTACACCCCTACTCTCAAGGCTGGAGCCTTTGTCACGGCCATGGAGTACAGTTAAAAATTTCATATTGATTGTATATTAAAATTAGTATTGAGATATAAGATTTTATATTTTTTTTATGAGATATTTTTTATAAGATAAATTTTTAATATTATGAGAAGTCTAAATAGATAATAGTTTATAAAGATATGAATCATAATAATTAAATTGATCTGAGATATTAGATGAATGCATATTTGAGTTTTGAAATCACATGACTTTGAAGATTGAGTCTCAGATCACGACAAGTAATATAAGAGTTAGCTTTGAGGTACAAGTGATGTGACACCAAATATGGTGAGCCTTTATTAGAGTGAGAGATAATATCAAAGTTTTAGAGTAAAGCCAAAAATCTCACTGTATTAAAATTGATCTTGAAATATAAAAGTTCATATATTTTTTTTTGTGAGATGTCTTTTATAAAATAAAATCGTGAAGACAGAGAATCAAAGACAAAAAAATTAGAGCGGATAATATCTCATAAAAATGTGAACTACTTACATAAAATCTGAGAATATAAGATCAAAATAAATAATACATTATAAAAATATAAACTATGATAATTAAATTAATCTAACATATCAAATGAGTGTATGTTCAAATTTTAGAGCTTAGAGATCGACTCTCGTGACACTTTAGCTTGGTACAGTTTCCATTAATTTCTAAATATCTACCTCATTTATTCACAGGATTGCGGGTCGACCTTTTCTTCATGATTCCAATTTCATCGAACTTATTTAAACGAAAATTTTCCATTGGTATTCTTATCAAGATTTATGTTTTGACTTTTTGTTGAGAATTTCCATTGAATTATTCTTAAGTTGGCTATAGCTGTTTTCCTTTTTAGCATTCTTTTCATGATAGCCAAGCCGTTTATGCAGCCAGCTAAATTGGCTTTATACATTCTCAAAGATCACTTGATCAATAAGCTGTTCTTTTTGGATGAAATGATAAATGTGCTTGACCACTTGGGTCATCAACATACATATCATAATGATTCATCACTTATAAATTCTCTTTCCCAATTTCTTCATAAGCTTTGACCTCTTTTATATATATATATAATCGCTTGCATGCATTTGCATAAACCTCATCCCGCTCTCACCGAAGTCTAGACCGTGAGTTTAAAGAAGATAAAGTTCAAAATTTCTTTATTTTCAGCCATGGAAATCAAAGTATGGAACAGGCAGAATTCAGGCAGAGAAACATTCACATTAGGCAGGAGCTACATCCAACGGGGCAAAGATGATGACTCGAAACCAAAGTGGAGAACGTTTTGGAAGAAATTCAGTAGAGAAAGGAAGAAAATCTTCGGTTCCCCTGTTGCATTCCAGGGTTCTTATAACTCATATGAATACTCACAAAATTTTGATCAAGGAACAGAATGGGCAGAACCTGATAATCTTTCTCGGTCTTTTTCAGCTCGGTTTGCTGATCCGTCCAGGATCTCAAGAAGGAACGAGTTGTTGCATTGATGTGATTAAAAATGAATAGGAAAGCTTTACTATGTGTTTAATTATCTTTTGAGTTTGATCTTTATAAGAATTCAACCTCATGCTTTTGTATACAATTTTCCCTTCTTTTCTCCTCTTGTTGCTGCTTTCAATTTTGATTCCAGTCATTAGTTTGAACTGATCTTTTCTCTGGAAGGCCATTGGATTGAAGTCAACAATTAGAATGGCTGTGAATTCTTAGAAAAAAACTGATGCAGGCAGTCCTATTAACGTTTAAATGATTCATGTCATTGTTTGAGTCAAATCCATCCTGTTTTGATCCAAAACTCATGCAAAATCATTAGGAAGCAGCACTACCAATGTGTAGTTTTCAGTTCTCGCTGCCGGTTTTCAAGATATCTTGTTGGTCTTCGAGGTGAAACTTTAGCAACTTAGTAAACCAAGAAACATTATGTTTCGAAGCATGTTTGAATGTTTCTCGATCTTTGTTCTTCTAGTTGATCAGTTACCTTGTTCTTGGTAATACTAAAGAATTAACATTTGTTTATGATCTTAATGCAAAGTGAATAACACAAGACAAAAAGGAAAATATGGAATGTTTCAACTTTTACACTTGTTCTTTGCTTTATTTACAAGTAGATGAAGACGCTTTTGAGAGCTAGCCTTCACGACCTTTCCATTATACTATTCACTAGTGGAAGACAACATGATAAAAGCAAAGAGAATCTTGCAGTATTATGGTTTTTTCTTTCTATATTATATGGATATAGTCATACTTATCATATGTTTGGGCATGTTCCACCGTCACAAGTTTCAACCAATTTTAACCGCCGCACGTTGTTTAACAGAGATTTTGCAGACACATCCAAGTTTCCAAATCTCTAGAAATGAAGCCAAAACCTTTGGCTAAAAGCAAATAAAAATAGACAAAAATAAGAAGAACCGGTTTCAAAACTGTGGCATTGACACCGCCAAGCCAGCTGTGATGGCGGATCCCCTTGGAGCCAATCGTCGGCCACTAAATTTTGCCTTAAAGTCAATCAAGCAAAACTAGTTAGTTTTTTTCTTATAACAAATCTAAAAACTAATAAAAAAGAGGCAAGATGATCATTCATTCATTGCAGTTAACTACTTTTAAAAGGATTCCTTTCATGAAGGCGTAACTTTGATGACTAACATTTGAGTACAGATTGTTTACATTTATCTCAATAGATTCCTTTCACGGTGACATAACTTTGATTCCTAATTTTTGAGTATGGAATGTTTATATTCATTTCCATAGATTCTCCAAGCAAGAATTAATCATGCTTCTTTACCATACAAATCAGTGTTGGAATCTGGCATTGATTTCTTATTTCCCTGTGAAACTAGTTAGATATCTTAAGTTATCAAAGATAAAAAAAAAAGCAGGTGAACTTTTAATTTTAATTTGCATTCTAAATGAATATATTTATCAATTAATTGGTAATCACTTTCGAATCATGAAGCTTCCAATCCCCAAAATTAAAAAGAAAAATACTGAACTATATGGCAATTGTATTCCAAGGATGCCCCAGCTTATACTTTGACCTTTGGTGGCCATCAAATCTAGATTTTGCTAAATGTAAACAACGTTGCATTGACTCACAACTTGGGTGTCACGGGCTAAGCTTTTCTCAAGGAAGCAATAGACCATGTGGTATTTGGATGAACGCTTCCACACAAATCAGTCAAGGATAACCCGATATCTAAACATGCAACATTAAGCCACAAGTTAATCTCAAGCATACACAATTATAGACATTCACATTGAAGAGCTAAAAAAGCACATCAAGGCAACACTCGGAGTTTTTGAATAAAAAATATTTTATTAATATCAAGAATAGTACATTAAGAACTTTTCCCCCATCATCGGGGCCAAAGCGGCAACCCTAGATAGGTAGCCTAGCATATACCTTAACCAGTGAGACAGTCCAATAATATGCCGATTGCTCCCCCCCTCTAAAGAGCAAATGATATTTTATAGCTATGCTATCACTAGCTGTTACAATGTTTGAAATGGAGATATTTTTCCCTAGCATAAGAGATCTACCTTCTCCCCTGGCACTTCTACCCTGTCATGGCCCTATACAAAGGTTGGCTTATGACAACCTAAGCCCGATCATGGCCCTATACAAAGGTTGGCTCATGACATCCTCCCCTACCTATTCTATCGACGTCATCGTCGATTTATTGGCCTAAAATTCTTCAATCTTCCACTAGAATGCTCGGAGGTCATGGTCTTTTTCCCAACTGGTTTCTTCTAGTCCTAAGCCATCCCATTTCATTAAGTATTCACAAATTATTCTTCTAGATACCTTGGATACCCTATTCGCTAGAATCTCTTCCACGATGCGTTCTAATGGTGGCTTCATGATGATGGTGGCCTTGGTTGACTCTCTGTGGCTTGCATTTACGGGATCTGCATGGAAGGATTTTAGGTTGGTCACATGGAATATTGGTGCACCTTCATCCATTTTGGTGGATCAATTTTATATGAGGCATTCCCCACTCTGAAAAAGATCTGGACCCTTATATTTTTGTACTAATCTATGATCTTTCTTTCTCAGAAACTTGGTTTGTTCGGGTACTAATCAGACAAGAACAAGATCCCCGACCTTGAATTACTGTTCTCTACGACCCTTGTTTGCCCACTTCTTCATGCACTTAGATGTCTTTTCCAAGTATGCTCGTGCAATCTCTATGTTTTGTCTCCATTCTTTACTGAGGTTGAAGGCTCACGGATTCTTCCCATCATATTGCTCAATGAAAATATAAGGTAGTCTAGGTAGTTGTCCATTGACTACCTTAAACGAACTCTTGTTTGTGAAAAAACTCTTATTAAAGTTAAAACAAAGTTAAGCGACGTCCAATAACGAAGGTCAATTTTTTTGATTAGCTTGTACAAAGTACCTTAAGTACTCCTCTAACAACCTATTGAATTGTTCTGTTTGACCATCAATTTGGGGGTAGTAGCTTGAAGAGATATTGAGTTGAGACTCCGGTATCTTGAAAAGTTCTCTCCAGAATAATCCTGTGAATCTTGGATCCCTATCATTGATAATGTTTTGAGGAAAGCCCCAATATTTGATTACATGTTTAAACATTAACCGTGTTGTATCTTTCATAGTACAATATTTTTGGGTATGAATGAATATAGAATACTTCGAAAAATGGTCAATCATTACCAAAAGAGATCTAAGATCGCCAACTTTGGGAAGGCCCGATATGAAGTTAAGGGAGAAACTTTCTAAGGTCTAATAGGTACCGGTAGTGGTTTAAGCATACATGCTGGTTTTTTCTTTTCAACTTTATCCTATTGGTAAATAAAGTAAGTCTTGATGTAATCCATCACATCTTGTCGTATGTGAGGCTAATAATAGCTTTGTTTTAATAGAGTCAAAGTACGTTGCCATCCGGGGTGACCCACCCATAGTGTGTCATGACATTCCTTCATCAGCATCTGTTTTAGACCTCCTACCTTCGATACAAACAATTGAGGGCCTTTTGTTAACAAGACCTTTTTTTTACCAAAAGTACTTAGACTTCCCTTCTTCTGTTAACTTCAGGATGGCTTCGGCCTGGGTGTCTTTTCTCAAATTATCTTCAATTAGCTAACAAATGTCTATTGTGACTTTGCTAGTTGCCATTTGGGCAATCCTCCTAAGGGTTACCAGTTTAACTCATCTACTTAGTGCAACAATCACTTGATTATTTCTTCCAGCTGTGTGCTTAAAATAAAAATCAAATTCAGCTAAAAATTATTGCCATTTGGCTTGTTTTGCTATGAGCCTCGGTTGGGTGAAGAAATGACTAACTGTTATGTTGTCCATCTTCACGACAAAGTGTGACCCCAATAAATAATGTCGCCAAACCCTCAGACAGTGAATCACTGTCAAAAGTTATTTCTCTTGAGTCGTATATCTCCTATCGACTTCACTTAACTTCTTGTTTTCAAATGTTATTGGGTGTCGTTCTTGTAATAGCATTCCTCAATAGCAAAGTTCGATGCATCCGTTTGAACTTCGAAAGGCTTTTCGACATTGGAAAAAGTCAAGACAGGATCTTTCATGATAGCTTCATTCAATCCTTTGAAAGCTTCTTGACATTCACTTGTCCAACACCACTTATGCTTCTTTTTTAATAGTTTTGTGAGAGCAGTAGTTCTGCGGGAGTACCCTTCCATAAATCTTCTATAATAGTTGGCCAATCCCAAAAATAAGCAAAGTTCACAAATATTTTTTGGTGTTGTCCACTCTTTGATAGCCCTAACTTTTCTCATGTTTATTTGAATGTGGCCATGTTCGACAATGTGGCCTAAAAAATGAATTTGTGTTTGAGCAAATGTACATTTCTCTTTTTTTATAAACAACTGGTGGTCTTGTAATCTTTGAAGCACCAGGCGTAGGTGTTTTGATGCTCTTCCAAAGTGGAGCTATATGCCATTGTCATCTAAATAAATGACCACAAACTTGTCAAAATAATCATGAAACACCTGATTCATCAAGATACAAAATATGGCAGGAGCATTGGTTAGTCCAAAAAGCATAACAAGAAATTCAAATACACCATATCGTGTTACACATGTGGTTTTTGGCTCATCACTCTTCGCAATCCTGACCTGATGATAGCCAGACCTCAAGACCAATTTGGAAAACTATTTGGCCTGACTTAGTTGATCAAACAAATAAGCAATAAGAGGAATTAGATATTTGTTTCTTATGGTAACCTTGTTCAGGGCCCTGTAGTCTACACATAATTGTAGGTTTCCATCATGTTTCCTCTGAAATAGCACGGGTGCTTCAAAGAGTGCTTTTGAAGGCCTAATGAACTCAGTCTATAAAAGTTTACCCAATTGTTTCCTTAGTTCAGCCAATTCTGATGGAGCTATACGGTATGGGGCCTTAGCAGAAGAAGTTTAATTTTATGGTTAACCGATCTTCAAGAAGGTAAGATCTTAGGCAATTGCTCTAGCATCACATTCTCAAATTTTTTCAACACCCTTTTCACGCTACCGGATATCAATTCCAACTCTATCCCATCATTGTAAATCGGTATAGCCACATAAGAGGGCTCTCATCTTTTTACCTTTTTCTTGAATTGTAATGCTGAAATCATTTTCTTTCTACTCTTCGATAAGATTGTGGTCGACACCACACATGGATGCTTCCATAAGAATAATAGACAACTAGTGGTAGGGATTGGTATCACCTGAGCCAATATCATGAAGTCTAATCCAAGTACAACATCAAAGTCATCCATGATGAAAACTATGAAGTTATCTTTCCTTTATATGGCCCCAATTTAGTCATCACATTCTTGGAACTTTCACTGATCGCAAAGGCTGGTGAGTTAACCGTTTTTATTTGCCCACAGTCCTTACTCACATTGAAACTACACATTTTTGCTTCATCTGTTGTGATGAAGGTATCGGTTACACTCGTATTTACTATAGCCCTTGTGGTCTTCTTATTGAGTACCAGGTCCACATATATCAAGCCTTTACTCGATTCTTTTTTTATCATATTTAGCTGGGTATGAAAGGTATTAAGAAACCGTATAGAGCCTATCATGGTCGACTCATTTTCCATTTCTTCGACTGTTTAGGGCACTTTTATGGACTCTTGAGATGAGGCTCTCAAAGCATTAAGGGCCCCTTTATGTAAGCATTCAACCACTCGATACAGCCCCTTGCATAGGAAACAAGCTAATAGTTGCCTGGGCTTAAAATTTGCTGCATTGTTTACCTTGGGTTGGATATTGTCTCAACCAAAGGGCTTTTTGTCTGATCCCTCACTGAAGGGTCGGTCCACTTTAGCCATCTTTCCCATACTCCCAAAGTTGGAGTTATTGCCACCTGATGGAAGATTTTTTCATTTTAAAGAGCTATCATTGTAATCATGAAGACGTTCAGCTGCAGCCATGGCCGTGGCCACATTTTACACCTTTTATCTTTGTAATTCCGTCATGGCTCAAGGTTTGAGGCCTTCAAGGAAGTAGAACATCTTGTCTTTTTCGGACATGTCTCTAATATCTAACATCAGAGTAGAAAAGCTCCTCACAAACTCTCGCACTATTCTCGTTTATACCAATTCTCGAAGCTTCCTTCGAGCCATATACTTCACATTCTTAGGAAAAAACTGGTTTTTTAATTTCTGTTTCAGATCCACTCAAGTTTTAATAGGACATTCATCATTTACAAATTTTGAACACCATCATAGTTTGGCATCCCCTACAAGGTACATTGATGCCACTGTAACCTTATCTTCCTCTGATTCAGTACATACAACTTAAAAGTATTACTTTATGTCAAACAAAAAGTTCCCAAGCTCTTTGGCATTTTTTGCCCTCTCGTAGCATCGGGGCTTTGGCACCTTAGCCTTTTTTCCCCTTTCTGTCAAGCTAGAACTTGATTTAGTCATAGCCAGTTGTAGAACACTCACTTGGGCTCTAAGCTCATCAAACTCTTTTTGGAGGACATTCAAGGCATCTCTAACCTCCTCACTCAAGCTATGTAGAGTATCGGACAACTCTCGCTGGGTTGTCTCGATTTCCCTTAGTCGATCATTTGTCACCACATAAGCTTTTAAAGTGGCCACTGCGACCTCCAACTCTTCAATTATCTGTTGGTAATTGAATCCACCACTCGTGGCCATTTCTTCAATTCTCTAGCACTTCTCAACCATGCTCTGATACCATGTGTCACGGGCTAAGCTTTTTTCAAGGAAGCAATAGACTATGCGGCACTTGGATGGATGCTTCCACACAAGTCAACCAAGGATAGCCCGATATCTGAACAAGTAACATTAAGCCACAAGTTAATCTCAAGCTTAAACAATCATAAACATTCACATTGAAGAGCTAAGAAAGCACAACAAGGCAACACTCGGGGTTTCCAAATAAAAGAAATATTTTATTAATATCGAGAATAGTACATAGAGAACTTCCCCACCATCGTTGGGGCCAGAGGGGCAGCCCTAAACGGGTGGTCTAACACATACCTTAATCAGTGAGTCAGCCCAACAATACGTCGACTAGTCACCCCCTCTAAATAGTAAATGAGATTTTATAGATATGCTACCATTAACCGTTACAATGTTTGAAATGAGAATATTTTTCCTTAACACAAGAGATCTACCCTCTCTCTTGACACCTTTACCGGGTCATGGCCCTATACAAAGGTTGACTCATGACAACCTAAGCTCGATTATGGTCCTATATAAAGGTTGGCTCATGACATTGGGGCTGTGGTCTGCTTAGTCGATGATGGACCCAGGGCGAGCTTCAACCTCTTTTGGTGAGATAATGTCTCGGGACTTGGATTGGGTAGACATGTAGCTCACTGCTCACGTGGTTGGAGACTTGGAGTCCCACCCCATAAGTTTTGTATTCAAGATGTAAAATGATGAGCCTCAAATAAGTGAAGCGAAAATCGCTGTCCTAACTCCTAAGAAGTTAAAACTTGGAATGACACTATCCGATATTGATAGCATATTCCCGGAGAAACCATCAACAACAAAAGCAATAAAAATTAAATAATGCTTATGATTTGTCACAAGTCTAGAATCACAAAGTTTATGGTAGAAAACAGTTTTTGCTGATGATTTACTAGGATCACAACGTTTAATCTGTACAAAACACCTTCACGTTCCAAAGTTGAACGCAGAAATACATGACATGAAGCCATAGATTTCTCGAACTCTTGAAATCTCTAAATGCATATATAAAACGTTCTCATCTAGTGGACAAGGAGCCTGACCTGACTATCAATCTCCAAATCATCCCGCAGCATTAGTTGGAAGATCATGAAGCTCGTTCCGATTTCCATAGAGAAAAGCATTAAAGCCCATCTAGAGTTGCAAACCATTGGCTGACTAGAATGAAATACATAGTTTCAAAAAACAAAATACCCTTTCAAACCGAACAAAAACAATAAAAAAAAAGAACGAAATAACAATTGTACTTAGATCAATTCACCCCTAATAGATTAGGATTTTATTCCATTAAGAAAGTATCATAAAAAAAAATTTCCTGATCAGATTGGTAAAATCATGAAAAGCATTTTGATTTATTTATCTCTTATTTTACATATAATGAATTTGCTAGAACCAATACATGATTTACTTTTAGTTTTTCTGAGATTGGGTCTTATATTTGGGGGCCTGGGAGTGATGTTACTTACCAATCCAATTTATTCTGTCTTTTCATTGGGATTGGTTCTTGTTTGCATATCATTATTCTATATTCTCTCAAATTCTCATTTGTAACTACCGCCCAGCTCCTCTCAAATTCTCATTTTGTAACTACCGCGCAGCTCCTTATTCAATCCTATTTGTTGTGATGTTCATGAATGGTTCAGAGCATTATAGAGACTTTAATCTGTAGATCATTGGGAATGGTCTTACTTCGTTGGTTTGTACAAGTGTTACTTGCTTTGCTAATTACTACTTTACTACAAAATCAAACCAAATTATAAAACAAAGTTTGATAAGTAATAGTCAACAAATTGGAATTCATTTAGCAACATATATTTTTTTCCATTTGAATTCATTTTGTCAATTGTCCATCATCACTGATCAACTGCCACTAATAAAATCCTCAATTCAAACAGTAGCAATGACAGAAACCACATTATCTGGCAAATAAGGCCTCAAACATCTCATCCTTAGGTCCATCACTAGGGCAATAATCTGAAACACTACAGGAAGCCATCAACAGACAATGAAGCCTTTAAAATGTCGATTACCACACTTGACTAACCATTGAGTTTCTAAAGTTTGAACATAGTATGCTACAACCGCAAAAGCTAGTTTGGCTACTCATGTTACCATGTAGCATGAACTCAACAACATTAGTTTTCAAGGATATGACTAACAAGCAAGGAGATGTTATACGATTAATTCTAGAACATTGATCACCATTTACCGAGAGGCTCTACTTACATTTTTTTCCATTTTCTCTACCAACTTATTACAGCAACAATGAGAATTCAGCTCAGAGAAAGAAGATGAAATTATGGACGACCAATAATATTTTCATCAACATATAAAACAAAGTAATGTAAAAAATTCAGGATTTATTCATATAAAAAAGGCTGTGTGAGTTACAACACTATCATAGTTAAGTGGTTAAGGAATGCCAATATCCATGGTTTCTCCCAGCAAAGGAATAAGGTTTTCCTGTTAATAAGTTTATGTTGCAGTTGGTTTGCTGGCTCCATGCTTACATGGAACTTGTTGGTTTTGATTCTTCAACTCATCTCCGGCCACAAGAAAGAATGATGTGTGCCTGAAAAACACATTATAATGTCTCACGAATTTGAACAAGAATAGGATGACAAGCAAGGAAAGGACAAAAATGAAAAAACAGCAACTATGTGCCTGAAAAAATTCATCATTTTGACTTTTGAATCAGCATCAATGTCAGGGGTGCTCGCTAATGCCTTTTCCATATGATGTAACCATCTCTCGGCAGCTTGATGTGTGACTGGAAATGGTCTATGACGTCCAATCAATGCAGGATGACCTGCCAGGCATCACAAGAAAAGATACCCAGTCCAATAAATTGTTAAGAGAAAGACTAAAGGGTGGAAGCCTTATTACCAAATGATTAGCATCTAGTAAGTGGCAACAAGAATTTGTATTCCAGTAGCCTCAAACTTTATTCTGTCTAATTTATTAACCCAAGGACAACATGAATAGGGAAAACTTTATCCTTGTATATTAGTCTCACGTAAAGGAAGAATAAGTATTTAGCCATTAAAGAGAGTAAGAACAAGCTCGCTTCTAATTCTATCAAATACACATAATTTTCCAAACTACGGAGGTAAAATTAAGGCAATGATCCCACAATAGATGGTCAGTTTTCCCTTTCTTCACCATATGTCTTGCAATCAAATTCAAGGAGATGATTATGCAACAGCCTGAAGGTTTAAGGTTGCAATTTGCTAGGGGGTTGTGGAGCCAGTTAAGCACACAAATTGGTCAAAAAAGATCTGTTGAAAAGGCCAAACCAGGGTAGGTAGACTCTATTTCTGTCCAGTCTGACCCTGGTAATTCCAAAATCATCAGTACATCTTTTACAAGAATAACACCTAGATAAAACCGATGCCGAGTTCAACTTACTTCTAATGTTAAATGATTGAATCTCATATTCCAGTATTTACTCTAGAAATCTTTCCTTTCAGTCTCTCATTCTTGAATTAATGTTAATAAAACAAGCCCCAAGCCAGTGGAAATATTTGAATAAAAGTTCAATTAAAAACAAAAGAAACGAAAATTTTGCTAACCTTTCCTCTGAGAAAAAAGAGCAGGTCCTCCCATTCGTTGCACAAAGAATTCATATTGATTCTGAATGGCCTCTTCTTTCTTGGAATTAGCAAATATTGATCGAAACCACTCTTCTTCATCATCATACACCCTAATTTCCAAGGCAACCAATAAAAAAAAAAACAAGATCTTGTTTGAAAAAAAAACCAAGTTAAAAAAAGAAAGATACCTGGTGTAGAAATTGGTGGAGAGGTTGATGAAAGTTTGGAGACCCAATTTCGGGAACAAATTAGTGTCATCAATAGCAAAGGCATCGGCAGTATTAACGCCGCTCCACTCCGAAGCCTTTTCCTGCAGTGACTGCATCTCTATTTGCTTTTATGTCTTGGGTTCCAAATGCAGCAACTGAGGAAGCAAATCAATGAGAATCAGTTGAATTATTGAGGGCTGTATTGACCATATAAAGGCGGCCCGTTGTGGGAATGCTCTTTTTTTTTGTTTTTGTTGCTGGTTTGTGTGCTTAAAATGAGTAATCTCTCTTCTCTAATCAATATTTGGGATTATTGGTCCAGGAACCGTGCGCTGATGGTTTCGGCTTTCAATTTTTTTTAGTTCTTTCATGAAGCCAACCATGCTTAGCTCATTATGTTGATAGTATAGGAATGGGATATGGACCAATGGACCAACCTTGGGAATTTGTCGCGACGGTATCAGCCTGTTGTCATGTTTCAGAAGCCTCCAAAGACAAAGCCCAAAAGGAAAATTCTAAACAGAGGACGTAACCCGTAAAGCATAAAATAAAAATTTCCAATTGGGCCCAACGGACCCAACCGGTCCAAAAGTTACCTAAACAGTTACCGCTAACCGACATACAGAGAGGGAAGCAAGCAACGGAATAATAATTACATAAATAAACGTATTGCAATCACCAAATTCGCGCAAAAAAAAAAAAAAAAAAAACACCCAATTCGATCATATTAGAAAAACCCTAACCGGCTAGCATTCTGTCTTAAAAAGGAAGTTTTTCTCGGAAAGATCTCCGATTGTTTTCGTGGTGGCAAAAACTTATCTCTTAGAAGTTTGTAGATTTTTTGTTGCAGATATATAGAAGGATCGATTGCTACAAGTTAACGATGGTTATTGAAGTGGAAGAGATGGAGAAGGCGCGAACCAGGAAACGGCCTCGTCTTGGGTGGGACGTCGCACCATCTGGGCCAGAGGTTGGTTCCTCATATTAAAAAAAAAAAATTAGGGTTAGGGTACAGCCACAGCAGTAAGGAGAAAGCCAATCTGAAGGGCTAAAGTAGTTTACTTGGGTATGAAATAAAAATCTGACCTTTTTGGGGTGGGAATTGGTTTGTAGGCGCAACGAGCTCTGGTGACGGCTCGGCGTTCCTCGCCGCCCAAGAGGGATGATGATCACGAAGGCCATTACGTCTTTAACCTCGGCGAAAATCTCACTCCAAGATGTAAGCTTTTTTTTTTTTTGGTTGTTCCAACCTCAATTTTCACTTTTTACTTTTGCTTATATTATAATGATTAATTATTTGTGTAATTAATGTTTTGACAGATAAAATACTTAGTAAGATGGGTGAAGGTTAGCTGTCAAAGTGCTCTGCTGTTGGATCTTTTAATTTTTGTGATTCTGGTTGTGGCACATTTCAGCAAAAATTGCTAGTGTTGTAGGCACATTTGGCCGAGTTTTGGAATGTTGGGACCGTCAAACACGAGAGTATGTTGCGATTAAGGTAGTTAGAAGCATACGTAAATACCGTGATGCAGCAATGATTGAAGTTGATATACTGCAACATCTTGCTAAGAATGATAAAGGCATCTCACGGTACGTGCCTTCGTGTTTTCAGTTTTTTCAGTTTACGGATATTGCTTCTTGTTTCATTTGTGCCTACAGACACTTTGGTTATCTTTTGCAGCTGTGTACAGATTCGCAATTGGTTTGATTACCGCAATCACATTTGTATTGTAAGTATTCAATGAACCTTCTTTTAACCATTTTGTGTTTCTTTTCAGTCGGTTTTTTCTTCAAAGAAATTATGTTATTGGCAACCTTATTTTAAGTAAGAGGTTAGCTTAACATGTTGTTATGAAAGAAGTGGCTGTAATGTTGAAGTTGCTTGTTGTCTTAGAATGCAAGATGCTTCATTCCTTCTCAGTTTGTTGTGATTCTTTTTTAGACAAATTAGTTGAAATCCTGAGCTTTATGCTGTAATTGGATGAGATAGTTGAATCTGTTATGATGCCTTGATTATATTTTGTCTTTGTGGACTTAATTCATGTAATTGGGACTAAACAAAAACCTTCCTGTGGATGCATTTTAATGGTGTTACCAGGTGTTTGAGAAGCTTGGACCCAGTTTATTTGATTTTCTAAAGAGAAATAAATACTGCCCTTTTCCTGTGGATCTTGTTCGGGAATTTGGACGTCAGCTTTTGGAATCTGTAGCATGTGTGTGGATTGTCCTTGGCTCCTGTTTTATCATCTTTCCTTTTCTAACTAATCTACCTTTTCTGTTTTTTTAGGCCTGTCTTGTTTGTTCAGGGGTAGCATTGGGTTAGTTATTGTATCCCTTATGTTTAACATCTTTCTATGCTTTAAATATATATGGCAGATATGCATGATTTGCTCTTAATCCACACTGACCTGAAGCCAGAAAATATTCTTCTTGTATCTTCTGAATATGTAAAGCTTCCTGGCTGCAAGGTATTTGGCCATGTATAATTGACAATTTATGCCTTTATACATATGGGCTACAAACTCGGTTATAACAATAAAAAATGGTTGGAATGGTACAGAGGAGTTCTTCAGATGAAATGCATTTCAGGTGCTTGCCAAAGTCAAGTGCCATTAAGCTGATTGATTTTGGTAGTACTGCATTTGATAATCAGAATCATAGCTCCATTGTTTCCACAAGGCATTACAGAGCCCCTGAGATTATTCTAGGTAACCAATCATTGTGTTGGAAAGTGAGAATGTGATTTCCCTGTGTTTGCTCAGTGTTGTGTTCTATTCCAAGTTCAGAAAGGCATTGAATAGTCTCTCTTCTGTTCTTTTCCCCCACTTTTCAGGGATAGGTAAAAGAGATTCACTTTTGAATGATATATTTCCAGGCGCCAATTGGGCTCAAAGAAGCCTATTCGAGGACCACATCATAGAATCTAAGAGCAACAATATTAGAATGACTAATAACATGGTTTCCCTGAAAATAATAACTGGAAATTTCATGAGTCCTTCCCTTTTTAATGTCATGTCTTTGGTTATGTTTTATTGGTCCTGCTAATCTGGATCTTTAATTTGATTTTCGATTTTCTGTTGGTTCCTTTTTACCTAGCTTGTTTCTGCATAAATTACTGACACCAGTCACGTGTGCTATCTGTTGTTGTGACACATTTTAAAATACATTGATGCAGGTCTAGGTTGGAGTTATCCATGTGATCTCTGGAGTGTTGGTTGTATACTTATTGAACTATGCACTGTCAGTCCTGCACTTTTTCAGACGCATTTAGCTTTTTTTTAATATGTGGAATACAGGATCTTACACTGTTTAAATTATCTGCAGGGTGAAGCATTATTTCAAACCCATGAGAACTTGGAGCATTTGGCAATGATGGAGAGGGTATTAGGACCTCTTCCTGAGCATATGATTCGAAGGGCTAAGTAAGTTATGAGCTTACTTTTAATCTCATAATCAACTGATTATAACTGCATGCTCACCCTATTTTGGGTTTTATACAGCCGGGGTGCTGAAAAGTATTTTCGACGAGGCTCTAGACTAAATTGGCCTGAAGGAGCAGTATCTAGGGAGAGTATTAGAGCTGTTAAGAAGCTTGATCGACTGAAGGTCAGATTTCCTTTCATATGTCTGCTTTGATATGTACTTTTCCTTTATCTTATTAAAGCTTGCTTTTTATTTCAGAATATGGTATCACATGCAGAGAGATCAAGATATTCATTTGCAGACCTGTTGGAAGGTTTGTTGAAATATGAGCCATCTGAACGTCTCACTGCACGTCAGGCTCTAAATCATCCTTTTTTTAAGAATCCAAGCTAAGTGGAAATAGTAAATAAATGGTTTCAAAGTGCTTGGATATCTGTGGGAGACAATGGCGAAGGCCACAAATTTTGAGATTCCTATGTTTGTATACCATGTTGGTTTATCAGAATATAGAAGTTGCATATTTTGTTGTGATGTCCTTGTGTTGATATCCCCATCTTTTTATAGAATTAGGGCGAAGCATGCCAAAACAGCATTACCAATAATCTCTGCAAGAACACAAGCCATCCTTGAATCTCTTACCACGGAAACTACCTTTAAAATCCAATTGCCAAGTTCTCACCGTGAACTGACAAGCTCTCTTCTGTCGACTCCCCATCTATATATAACGCGATGCAAATTTCACCCTATGAGCATAACCCAATTCTTGTTTCAACCTTTTCTCCGTCCCCTGCAGGACTTGAATTTTCCCTATGATAGAAAAAGTTGACCTCCTTGTCAATGTCCACCCAACTACGTTCTGTGTCCTTCCCGACCCCTTTGCTTTGGCTAATTCTCTTACTTCCTCTTAGTCGTCCCAATAGCCAGCCTCAGCGGAAATATTTGAAATCATCACGTAGTTGACAGGGTTGTCGCCATCCAATTTTAAAAGACTTTTGCCTATTTCCTTCACCAGATGCCGGTCTCCATGTACTCTACAAGCACTAAGCAACGTTTGCCAAATCCCTACGTTTGCCTTTAAAGGCATGCTTTCTATGAGGTTCGTGGTTTCTTTCAAGCGTCCATCTCGACCGAGAAGATCAACCAAGCATGTATAATGCTCTATACCAGGTTTGACCCATCGATTACGGCGCAGCTGTAAGAAATATTCCTCACCTTCCTTGATGAGTTCAGAATGACAACATGCTGAGAGGTATAGCCAAATAAGTCACCACGCCAGGCTCAATATTATCTATTTGCATTTTGTTAAAGAAACGAAATGTCTCTTTGCCAAGACCATGTTTTCCATAGCCAGTGATCAAAACTGTCCAAGAAACCACATTTCTTTGAATAGTCTTTCTGCCTCATCTAGCATTCCGCATTTGAGATACATATCCACAATTGAATTGGACACAGTACCTCTAAACCAGAAGGAAACTTAACAGTATAGGCATGCATTTGCTTGCCTTGCTCCACGGGTGCAAAATCAGCAAACACGGCCATCATACTTGACAGAACAAACCCATTCACTTTCTTGCTGCTGTTTTGAAGCTGCCTAAACAACTCAATGGTCTCTGCCAAGTTCCCTTCTTGGGCATACCACAGAATTAATGCACTCCAAGATATGACATTCTTCTCTCCAATCTGATTAAACAAACTTCGAACCTCAATCAAGTTCCCACATTTCACACACAAATCAATAAGAGAACCCACGATGGCTGCCTTAGCTGGACATGGAAGTCCATTAGTGATAAAAAAAACCATAAATCACCGATCCTTCCCTTATCTTACCTAGAGCACGATAAACTTTCAACATGGTTGTTATTGCATACTCATCCGGGATCTCTTCATTTTCTTGCACTCTTAAGGAACAAAACTAAAGCTTTCTTACCCTGGCCTGCAAGTGTATAACACGCTATCATTGTATTCCAACTTATTAGATTCCTAACTGACAAAACATTAAACATCGTCGCTGCTTCCTTGGTCCTTCTTTTGAGTACATATCAACTATTGAATTCCCCACCACAGGGGCACATTCGAAGCCAGATATTACACACATACTATGAATCTGCATTCCAATCTCAATAACATTCAAAATCCCACAAGCTTTAAATTCGTGGAAAAAGTAAACTCATTTGGTTTAAAACATGAAATTGCCATCTGACAGAAAGTGTCAAGGTTGCTCTGGCATTACCATTTTGTAAATGGCCACAGAAGATCGCTGTCTAAGAATCACATTTCTCTCAGTCACTCTGTCAAACACGAGAGAAGCCGTGTCCATTACACCACATTTTGCTTACATATCTATAAGATCACTGCTCAACATCAAGTCAAAACCAAACCCCGTTTTCAAAGTAGCTGCATCAACCTGAACCCCTTGATCAAGCAATGAGTTCTTTGAACAACACCTTAAGAGATTGGCTAATCTCTGCCTCTTACTCCAAATGGGAAACAACAATGGGGTCATTGATTACCCTGCAAAACTGCGTTTCAGTTAAGTCCCTTTATTCAGTGAAAAACCTTTCGGTACCCATGTTGCATAATTGCGTGAGCCTAGCGGAATTGAAGAAAAAATGATGCCCATGTTTCGAAGAATGATTTCTTCAAGACGAAATGGTGGTTTTTGTAATAAAATCATGTGCTTCAAGTAACTTTTCATTCTGGGTATATTTCATACGCATGGATTTTGTTCATATTCCACATCTTGTAATTGTCTTACTTGACGGTCTAAAGCCAGGGAAGTGGGTATGGGTTAATAATTTGCATTGTGAAAAACAAAAGGATATTATTCAGCATGAAAACAGAACAAGAGCCTTATCTTATAGCAGGACTCCAAATCCCGGTATCCGTAAATTAGTTCAGATAACATACAATTACAGTGTGAGAATTACAAAAATGCAAACCAATACTTCATTGAAAATAGTTTTGAAATACAAGAACATAACTTCCAAGTACACCAAAGAATACAATTCTTGATCTATTTAGCTTTGAAAAGTTCAAATGGGAGCCAAAAACATACAAAATAATGCTTAACACATCCTGAAACTAATCAACAGAAATATGCTTGCTGAATTGCTATGTGAAGGAAAGGCAACAGATGACAATTGTTAAGTATACGCTGCAATCCATTAATACTGCATCAATCACCTTCTTCGCTACCAATCCTACCTCCAAAGTCTTGCTTAATTGCTCAGCCCAATTATAGTCATCTGTGGAAGCGTTCTTGTTCTCTTCGCTAATAGCTCTTCCAGAACCTCCATGATCATGAAAAAGTAGTCGTGCAATCACCACTGTTAAATCGGTCAGTAAAATGAAGTAAAGAGGCCTAAAGCTAATAATGCTCCACAAGAATCTGTTTTCTAGAAGAGGAAATCCCAAATGTGACAATACAACTAAAATAGCCATAATTACGGAACATAAGAGGCGTGTGTTCTCAGATGCATCAATAGCAGAACTTATTTGCCTATGGGTGAAAAAGTTATGTTGTCGTGCCCGTGTTTCTGAATGCTGAGCCACCCCTGAAGTAGAAATAAATGAACTTTGATCATCCAATGGAACCGGCAATGGATTTACTTCACCACTTGCATCCAAGGCAGGATCTTTTGAAGGCTCAATGCCTATCCCGCCTCTGTGCGATATCGATCCCTCACCAATTCCACCATTATATGCACTGGTCTGACTCTGATCAGCATCAAAACTAAGATCATGTTTTAGCAATACAGGACTAGATGCTTTCTCATGGACATCAGGAGAAACTGCATATGAATAAAAATTCAAAAGAAACATGGAATCTATCAACAAAACCTTTGGTATTAGTATCTTTCAAGCTTTTGTTCGTTATTTCAGTGAATTGGTTGACACCACGAAGAATATTTAATGGCGCATACAACGAGCAAGTCGAAAGCTTTTAAGAACTCAAAAAGTTAAGCCTGGGATGACACTTCCACTAACTTTCCCAAATGCAGAAATTTTCTACCTTTGTAATTCAATTGCAAGGATTCAACTAAACCTTTATCCTTAATTGACCCCTCTAATTATCAAGACATGATAGACTGAAACAGCCCTTGAAAAGTTATTTAAATTGGAATAGAGGGAGGGAGAAGAAGAAGACTACCTGCGGGTTGACTTGAGAAGTTGGGTGGTGGATCTTGGCCGTGGGGAACCAACGGCGGAGGAGGGTTGCTGTCGGTTTGGTCATGAGATTGAGGAGGCAGGTTTTGGACTTGACCCGTAATAAAAGCCAAGCGGTCGGATCCTCTTTCAAGGATTTTCCTACGCCGACTTTCTCTGGTGCTTGTTGCCATGTTGACAATAGATCTTCGTTTCAGAAAAATGGCTGTTGTCTGTTGAAATTAATATAAGCAGAGCCGGAACCATAAAAAATTTTGAGACCACCAAAGACCAAGGAAAGAAATTGGGTATGCTAAGGCTATAATTGGGCGGCTATGTTTTGATGTGGATATGACATTTGGGTCAAATTTTGGGCTTCGGTTTGTGGTGGATTGAAAGGATGTTTTGACTTTTGAGCCTCTTTCATTCATCAATGGGCCAACAACAAAAATTGTGTGCGTTTTGAGCTTCGAACCTAACTAAAGTCAGATTTAAGAAAATGTCAGAAGTGGGATTTGAACCCACGCCCTCTTTCGAGGACCAGAACTTGAGTCTGGCGCCTTAGACCACTCGGCCATCCTGACTTGTTTTGTTGAACAAACAAAATAAAAAATAAAGTCAATTAAATGGGCAAAACCCCAGACGAAGCTAGACGAATAGTATAGGATTGATTTCGACAGAAGAGAGGCTTAGAAGATAAAGTATGCGATTGGATAGCCTAAGTGCCAAACTACATAGAGCTAGTAGAATAGAATAGGATAGACTATCCGTTTCATACCAGTCAACCACGTTTCTGGGAAATTTTCATTTGAGCAATTTTTCTTACAAATGCGAAAAGTTTCAAAAGGATGCTTGGCAAGTGAAATGGGGTTGAACTAAATTCAAGAACCATCGTTCTCATAAATTACATCCCAAAACCAATATGGACAACGCTTGCCACTTCCCAAAGATAAAAAAGAACATCCTTGCTGCTACAAAAAGTGTTTGAAGGAGAACCACTTTGATTATATCCGTTGTCCCCTGACTTAAATAGTTGGTTAATTATGAAACTTTTAGCTGTCACTGACCTCAACTAGAACAGCATCTCTTGGCAAGTTTTCAGTTCCTGATCCCCCGCTGTTTGTATGATCTAACAAGATATCATCCTCTGAATCAGGCACAACAGTGTCAAGGGCAGAGTTAATGACTGGCCTTTGCCTCAACCTATTCTTTGTGCCCATGTTTCCAGTTCCCATAGCAGGACGGATCGCATATCCAGCCAATCTCTTACTCCTGCGTGATCCCATCGACATTTCTTTCTCAGGGTTTTCATCAACCAAAATTTCCTCTTCATCTGCAGAATTGCCTGAATTGCTACCGTTGTAGTCATCAGCATCCTTTCTGTTACTATAGTCATCATCATCCTCATTACCATCACTACCAGCTTCTTGAAGCTTGTCATCTTCAGTGTCACTACCCGTAGAGTTATCTTTCCCGTATGAACTGCCTTTAGAGACTGAGCCCTCCACATCTGACCCTTCATTGGAGGCAAACGTTTGTCTTGCAAGCTTCTGTCCATGCCTTTGATCCTCATCGGTCTTCCTTCTCCTGTATCAGAAATTGAAGTCACAACCAATAAATGGTTAAACCATCAAAGAGAAACACTTGGACCAAATTGGCCGTATCGTGTAACCTCCCTTCTGAAGAGGTAATTCTGAAGGGCTATTTCAGTTGAATTAGAAGTAAATGTAAATTTTTAATAGTAATTTCAGTTGAACTGGAACCACAACCATACACAAACAAGCATACATTGAGCAAATAACACAAGTCCAGAAAAGGGCAGCAGACATTAGTGCCGACTAACCGCAGTTTAACAGTTCTCCCAACAAAATAAATAAATCAGTTCTTGTGTTTATAGAACCTATTATTTGCAAATTTTACAGAAGTAGAATAAAAATGAGAGTACATATCTTATTAACCCAGACAGAAAAGACCTGATACGTACTTTTCCACAATGAATCTACTAATATATATAACAATTTCATGTGATAATTAGTAAAGGATATTTATGCACATACAAAAAAGTACATCTTTGAAGTGCAAATGATTAAATCAATAAAGATAGTTAAGAGGATGAAGATAAACAATCAATGTAACTAGGTTAAACAAATCTTACTTTGTTAGTTCTATAGCCTCGTCAATAGCACGGTCATATTCATCTGCATAATTATAAACCCATCATAAGTCAACCAATATGAATTTGATAAAAAAAAAAAAATGCTACAGTAGCAGGACTAACATTAGTGAACTAATCTGGAGCAAAATTAGAGCAGAACAATAGCAAGACTTGACTGCATCTGATTGACCAGCCTAAGTCTTTAAGTTTACAGAGGATGGGAACTAAAAGCCTTTGTTTTTCCTTTTATAACATTGGTAGAACATAAATTCTACTTAAAACAACTATATCTAAACACATGTTAGGACTTTCATCATTTCCAATCACCCAACATGCAAGTGAAGTTATCAACTTGGCCTTTCCAGTCTACATGCTGTAATGATGCATTTAAACTAAACAAAAATAGAACCACTTACATAGGTTTATAGTTAAAAGTTGAAATTTATGGAGCAACTATGACAAATCATTGGATTATAACAATTGTAGGAGAGAAGTTTCCATCGTACCAAATGTGTAACTGATTGGCCTACGATTGCGACATGAACGGGTAATCCCAGTATCATAGGACCTTCTCAAGCCATTCAGGAGCATCTCTTGCCTTTTCTTCTGTTTCAGTGCCCTGTCATTCTTCTATACAAGACGATAAAGTTAGTGAGGTTACCAAGGGATACAACAAATAAAACAGAAGCACATGAAAAGTGTGCTACACAAAGATTATACCAGAGGATAAAAGAAGACTTGTCAACCTTACCTTTTTAAATTTCTCCACAACAGGAATGATATCATTATTAATAGTCTTGCCAATAGCAACTTCTGCTGCAATCTTGCTAGCCAAGAGTTTATCCTACAATTTACAGCAAGAAAGCAAAAGGGACTTAACATTTCATGTTGAGAGAACAAACAAATATTGTGACATGTGAACTTACCACAACTTCACAGAATCCCTCGAAATCCACTGCAAGTGTTTCCCAGTGATAACTGACAGTTGGTAATGTTAAACATGCTTTCCCCTTTGCTTTTGTTTGAGGCTCAGTCCTGTTTACTTCCCTGTATAATCTATAACCAAAAACTGTATTTCCATCATACCTACAATAAAAAAAGAGAATTTATCAGTACCAATCACACAACAGATTTTACAAAATCCAGAACCGGGGGTAAACACTTACCAGTATGAAACATTTCCATTCCCCCCTAACTTCTTTTTTCGGAAGCAAGAAATTTCCTTACTACTTTTCAGAGTATCATTAATATATGACACTGCATCAAGTTGCTGTAGAATAATAGAATCCATTAAACAAAAGTTAAAATGGAATAGAATTACCACAACCAACATAACATTCATCTCGAAACTTTCTTTGCTTAAACAAAATTGGACATTGATTATGGGATGTTACAAACAAACCACTCTAAATACTGCATGGAAGAACATGATGACAGAAAGAGACATAAAATCAACAATTTCAGTTAAAGCAACACAGAATTCAAAGGGATGATAAATTACATCTGCCCGAATTTCACAGAGTGCTTTTAGGAGCAGCAAGCGACTTATTGGGTCAAGTTCTTTGTATCTGGATATCTCCCCTCTGCAAAACAACAAAGTGACAAAGCAATACAACCTCATTAAAAAGTTTGACTTGGCATCAATGATAAAGTGTGAATTTATTCGTTAAAACAATGAGAATATTGTCATTAATACCCATTGCAAGCAGTGAGTGGAATCTCTCCTTCAGCAACCTGTGGCAATAGAAAATAAGACGAATGAGTAAAAAACTCACAAAGACATCCAGGCTACTGTAAAGGCGGGCATATTCAATAGCAAAATTTTGCCTCACCCATGGCCACCACATTGCAAGTTTCTTGCAAAGTGCAGTCACCCATGCATCTGAACGATTCAACAATTTACTCACAGGTGGTGTCCCCTGCCAACAAACAATTCCATATAAGACATCTTAAAGAGATAAAACCCCCAAACAAGAAACTATTTATAAGAACAATAATCTGACAAAATCAGAGAGTAAATCAATAGCTTCACAATTGCAAACAAAAGCAAATCTATTACGTAAGTTAATCAGTTAGTTCCAAAGGCATTACCACAATCAAGCTTTTAATGCTACAGTAAAATATTTCCGTAAGGCTCAAGCCTCAATGTAATCATATATTAGATTCATAGCATCAAATAATGTTTTAGGACAAGCGTTAAAACAAGAGTTTAATATGAAAATTAACTTATTAATCTCAGTATATCAAATGATAAGAAGAATAACGGAACCTTCAAAAGTTTGATATGAAGAGCAGCAATTGAGGCATTAGGTTTAACAAGCCCTAACTCGATCTCTTCCACTGTTAACTTCAAATCATTCCCGATCACAGGCTCAAAAACCTGTCAAAACGCACCATCATTTTCAAACACTAACTCTGTTCCCTCATGTCATGATCTACGGTGAAATGTTGCATTTCTGAAAAAAAAAGAAAAAGAAAAAGAAAACGAAGGATCGCTTTTACATTAAGGAAGTTGAGAACCGAGGCGAGTTCCCATCTGCCACGTAGCTTCTTGACCTCCGACTGGCAAGACGAATTGTCCAAAATCAGGACTGGGTCATTTCGGGTTTCCTTGCCTTCCACCGATAGCATTGCTTCGCCAACGACTTTTCTCGGTAACGTAGTCGGTTTTCGGCGATCAACGACCATTCCTAGAGAGAGAAAACGAAGATTAAAGATTCACAGAAGCAATGGCTCGTTAGAGGGACAGGCTTGACGTTATTGAAAGAGCAAGGGAGGGTAAAATTTTGGGATTTTCCCGCCTAAATGGATTTTAACGTCATTGCGTGGTAAGGTTTAATTTTTTCTTGGACTGTCTTTTCAAAATTTACCCGGTCATGATTACTCTCGGACTCTAGTCTCTAGGCCCTAGCCTCTCTTCTGATATTCCATTACACCAAACGCAACGTTTTGCATGCCACCTTGCAAATTAGCTACTTTTGCACAAGCGGTGTCGTTTCTGCAACCTATCCAACAGACATTTTTGAAAATAATAATTTCTAGCTTCACTTGCCGTTTATGAGTAAGGAGTAAAACGGGCGTCTATGGGCAGGTTAGGCCCGTTGATACCTTGTAAAACTCAAGTTTGGTTTTGAGTACGACTCAATCCAATTCGCCTATTCAAATTATGTTTATTATTAAAAAATAAATATTTTATATTAATAGTTTTAAATATAGTTTTTAAAATAAAATTTAATAAAAAATATATTGCTTATTAAAATAATAACATTTTTATGCCAAACTTAAAATTCATGTTCACGACCCAATACAAGTCAAACCCACTCACGGGCCTAGTCAACTCAATTTACTTATAGCCCATGGGCCATTTGGTGGAGCCGTCCGTTGTAATAACTGGACTGTAAAATGTGTCAAAAATCAAAAGTTAAAAGATCTTTTTTTCTAATATACAAAAAAAAAAATTAAATTGCATGTCTTCAACTGTAGACGTTTCCAAGTCAGCTACTGCTCGCATCAAGTGATTTCTGTTCTGTAACCATCCCCTTCAAAGTGAGGCCATGAATTGTGAATTCAAATTCTTGCAGTAGGGAAGACAAGTTAGCAACCATGTCGACATGAAGTAGCAGAACAGAACCTTTCTCTAGCAACAAGTTACATGTACTGAGATAGCCATTGTTTACACAGATCAAGGACCGGAAGAGCATTCGCATGTAAAGCCTGAAAGGTAATTGGAGAACAACACAAATTTCTCATTAGCTGGCGTGCCTAAAAGCATTCAATCTAATAGGAAATTAAGATTACATAGCACGACTAGCCTTTATGAATTGTATGCACAAAAAGTTTTATTCTACTCTTAAATAGTATCATTCTGGATTGACAAAGGGAGAGAGTGTATCATCTCATAAAATTCAGGTAGCCAAGGCACATTACGTGTTAACTGGTTGAGGTCTTATGCTTTGCTTTTAACTAGAAGCAGGATAAAGATAAAACCTCAATTAACTCGGTGCTTTCAAAAGTAAAGTGATGTTTCTAGTCAAGGTCTCAAGGAAGTACTTTCATGCTTTCAGTTATCCAGCGGGCAGAACTATGAACCACACTCCGGCTGGTAATAATTGAGTGACTCTTCTAGGTAATTAGATTAAGGCGTTCATTAAGCTAAACTTCTTTTTTGCCTTTGCCACATGAAGGGGGCACAGGATACCACTGGGAAATCAGCTGAAGAATTATCACAGTTTAACTCCAAAGAACTATGACTCATAAATTGGACACTGGAAAAAAGCTAAGAAGAACAACCTGATGTGCAACATACTGGACATCAGCCACACTTCCACTTCGAGAAGCAATCTGGAAGGCACTTTTTAGGCGGCCACAAACAACACATGCCAGCACCTTCCTGCAAAAATGAGTTAAGAACAGAAGCACACACAGAAGGCATAAAAGTATATGATCGTGTTTTAGAAACTGATATAAACATAAATAATGTAATCCAAAGGCTGCTAAACGCAAACTATAAAACATATTCACCAAAACTTGCAGCAGAAAATGCAAATATGAATATTTCAAATTTTACTGAAAAATAACTAAAGATGAATCCTTGTCCCATTCAATGGCTAATCCCCAATTCGAAGTCTTCTATTGCTCAGTAGTTGCTGCGAGAAAAAGTTATCAATATAACAGCAAAAAATAATAGGAGTGAGGCACACACTGTAAGTATTCACCATCTATCAACTAAGTCAGATTTCATCTTGATAAACTTGTGACAAGTAACCTGTAAAACCTATGGCATTTTTCAGCCACAATTTGCATGCATTTCCCTAAATGGTACACTTGGTCTAAGGACATAACCTGAATGGATTTTGGTATCAGGTTGCCCTCACCCCATTCAACTGATCACTTAAATTCATGAGCCAAACAGGCTTTATTCTTTCAAGTGAAGGAGATAGAAAACAGGACTAGTTGGATATATATAGCATTCATGAATCTATTCCAAAAATACAGATTGACTAGCTCAGTAGTAAAAGATTGGATTGTCAGGTAAATGTCCTTAGAGCAGTCAACTTTTAGAATTTTTTATAGTTAGACTACCTAGCTAGCTAGTTCACCCATCCAAGGACCGAAAACAGTAGCTTTACCTAAATGAATATCTACCATGTATAACCTATTGTTCCTAAAAGAAAAACATGAAAATAAAAACTATGAAATACAGAAATAATCCAAACAACTTACCTATGACTGCTGGTTAGCATGTCTATGAGTCGGTCAGGGCGTTCCTTGTGTCTGTTAGCATACACATTAATAGCAGCCCCTAATACCTACAAAATTCCAAAAGTACAAGATTAGTCATTTGTGAAACAAAGGAATCTTGCTCTAAATAGGGGGAGTCTATACTCTGGCTGCTTCACTTGATTGCTTATTTCATTTTAACGAGAAAAGTATCAAATATACTGAAAACAATCATCATTGAGCTCAATCTGATTAAACTTGTTCCATTTAATGGACTGGATGGCATCTTTGTTTCAGGTAGACTATTTAATAAAACATACAAGTTATTAGCTGAACTCAGACAAAGAAGCTAACATGCAACCATTTAATGAATCAAGAATACAAATAAACAGAGCATGCTTTGACGCCTTGGCAAGTTTATTTAATATTTTCGACTGTATAGAGTATATGCAGTCCAAGCAAGTTCGTCTCAGTGACTTGTAGACCAAGAGATGCTAGTAGAACCCTCTTCACCTAAAGTTTCACTTTACAGCATCAGCACAAGTTAATTGGTAAGAGAAAGAGAGTTTGTTCATAAATGCACTTTTGTGCCTTTGATGTGTAACTATAGCCGTTGGTGTCCATGCACAAAGTTCTTAATTATTGAGCTCATTGCATAAAACTTAACAAAGTCTAACATTGTATTCAATTAAAAATTTTCTTTTGGTAAGGATCCACTCAAAACTATCAGAATATACCTTCCAAAGGTGTTAGCCCTCTGTTAAGTACAAATATATTGACTACATCACACCAAAAGAAAGCAGTTACCTGGTCCCAATCATCATCGTCAATTGTTCCTTTAATGTTTCTGAAAAATTCGGTCAACTGGCTGCCCTTTTTTCTTTCAGCAAGTGATGCAGCAACACCCGCATATATGTCAACAGCTGCAAGGCATTGAGAACACTTCAAATGTTAAAGCACAGCCACATTAACTTAAATCTTTAAGAACTTGACAAAAAGGAAACAAATATGTCACCACCTGGAAGATTAAATTCATATATAACTTGGAATGCCAAATCAAAGTTCCTCTCAACAAGAGTTTCAGCAATCTCGCACCTCCTCCTAAAAGGCAGCAAGCACAACAAACCAGTCAACATTGTCATTAAATTGTCAAGGTGCGCCCCACTGACAATGGATCCATACACAGAGAGCAAAACAGTCAGAACCATAGAATTCTAAGCAGGATATAGCATCCTCATGTGGATACTCGATGAGTGTAATTAATATAGTAACCAACTTATCAGATGGATACCAGCAACTACAAAAGTTTCATTGAGACTTGATTAACTTCAGCATTACATGTTGACAACAGATGTTCCACCACTGTTAGCAATTCTTTCACAAATTTCTAATTACTAAATGTTGAATTAAATTTTTATCCAAATCATAATAAAGATTACAAAAGCCTCTTCTCTTTATGCATTATTTTTTAACTTAAAATTTCTTCAAAAAGATGCTAATAAAAGCTTCAATTAATATACAGTGGTGATCTGATAATATATTTAAACTAACTGTATTTTCTCATTCCTAATAAATAATACATAACTACTGTGGCGTCCCAATTACATCAGGAGCTAATCATGGTTGCCTAGTTGTTGACCAACTATTCCAACAAGTGGAAACATCAGAAAAATCTTTTTACTACTCTGATGTCTAAACATAATTAAAGATGACAAAACCTGAAGGTTTCTAGATCATTTGGATTTCCAAAAAGTGAATGTCTCCACTGTCGTCCATCTGAGTCATTAAAGGTTTTCACAACTTCCACCTGCAAAGCCCAACAAATATGAATTAAAGTTGAGATATAACAATAAGAGTGACATTAAATGAAATCAATTGGAGCTCAAATTTATTCTTTGAAATCCAGTTTTAATCAAATACATTATTTAATCAACATCCAGTTTTAATCAAATACATCGAAGCTACTTAGATGGCAACAAATATGTTACTTTCACACGTTCATACAGAGTGTTGCACGAAGGATTGTCTAAAAACCATAAGAGCAACATTAGACAACTATTTAGAACTGCATCTCAATTATTAAACATAAAACTACAACAGAAACTAGTCTTGCAGCAGATGGCAACTTTATGGATGTTGCAAGGACTTATTCATGCATTCAAAACACAAGTTTGATATCTGGAAAAAGATTCTTTGTCCGCATTCATAAATTTACAGCATAAACTTCATTTCACATTGGTTTTCATATTCTATATTTCAAACGTTTTGGTGTGGGCTGAGATGGGTTTTCAGTACAACACAAGGTAGTGATATGTGCATTCAGACTTTCAGCAAAAATACCAGTCACTGATACACCTATAAACATGTGAATACCACACCATCTCCTTGTCCGTATTTATGGAGGATTCTATTGTTTGTCCCACAATTTCAAAATTTACTTGGAAACTTTTTCTTCACTGTGGGAACTAATCTTTTTATTAATCAAGAATATGCGCATCAAATTCTTTCCAAGAAGCAAAAGCCTTAATACCTTTACTACAAGCAGAATATCTTTTCTGGATACGTCATTACCTGAATTGACACTCTAGCTGAAAACTTGACAAGCCCTTCTTCTGTAAGCTTCTCAGAGGCAGTTTTTCCTCTGACACCCTTTGTGACAAGCTTGGTAGATTCTCCACCTTTGTATCGTGCTGATAAGCCCTCATCAAAATGCATCTTTAACAAATGGAAGGACAAGCAGCAGCAGAGCATTTAGAAGATATTCAGTTTCATGTGATTTTGTACGTAGAACTAGCCTTACTAACACCTAAGATATCTACATGGTTGATAATTCGTACATTTTTAACATTAAGTATATTGCTATCATAGTGTACTTTTTGGAGCATCTTTCCCCTTTTTTTTTTTTGGGGATAATTATGCTTTTTGAAACATCAATCTACAGTACATGTAGCTTTTCTGAATCATACTTTTTTCAAACATCAATCAAGTCTATCATTGGTTTTCTAGTGCATTCTCTTACAAACAACTAGGCATTTCAGAACTCTGAAATACAGGAAAAAGATGTGTTTATAATGAACGGCTACCTTAGCATGTTCCAAATGTCTGATAGCTTCCTCTTGAGAACAAGAATTCATAAATAACTGGATACAACAGAGTCCAGCTGCAACATGGTCCTTCTTGATTACCTGAACCATCAAATAAATTTAAGAAAAGCAACAACAAACTCTGCTTAACGGTAGAAAATATAAAATGGTCTAGCATATATTCAGGAACTATTTTTTTTTTAAAAGAGAGAGGGAAGGAGGTGTCAGCTATCAAATGATGATCCTCCGGTTATAGCTATTGCAGCCACTAGAGCAGCTATTCATGCTATATTTCACACCAAACCAGAAAAGAGTAAAAGCACGCGCTTAAAAAACATCACATATACAACTTGTAATCCATCCAATATCAGTAGTTGTTTATTCCCTTTATTTACCATCACCATATTGGCAATGATAAATACAATAAAGTCCAAGGAAGGGGAAGAATATCCTTGAAAATTGTTCAGTCTACTCCATCAACAACACCAAGATGATAAAAGAGTTTTACATGGGAAGACTGCAAAGCACACTCAAGAAAAATCTTCTTGCTAAGTATAAATTGTTAGCAACCCCATCCCCAAGTGCCCTCCACGCACGCCAATCTTAGCAGGTAGCACATGCATTGGAATGATGGCCTGAGATCCAGACTTTTCAGCAGCATTAATTAAAGAAAAAAAAAAGGTGGTTCTAGTTACCTGAAATTTGTATAGATAATTAAAATGCCTATGAGTTTCACAATATGTGCAAATACGACCAAGGGCAGCAGCTGTATATTGATTTATCAATGCATCCTTTTCCTTTGCAACTGAAATCCTTGTTGAAATCACTTCCTCCAGAACTGGCATAGCACCATAGCCAATGCACAAGTCACACAAATCATCAATGGTCCCATAATCAGTTGCCAAAGGATCTGATCTTTGGGGGGAAGAGGATGAAGTTACTAGTCCCATTGTTGAAGGTTGAGCAGGTGGAGGAACAGCATCAGGAGGAAAGAATAAAAAGCAAGCATCATTGAAGTGACCATGTTTAAACATAAATCCAAGCAAATGCTGACGAGCATACTACAAAGACAAAGGAAAGACAATCACATCAAAGAACTTATCACTGGAATGGGAAATATCTAAAGTAACATGAATTTACTATTGCAAAGAATGAAGAATGAATAACATAATTTATAGCAATGGACATGCAGGTTTCAAGAACTGTAAAGTGAGCCTAGTTGACAAACAAACTGCAATTGAACTGCAAGTAATTACTGAGTTGACACAAAAGGAAAGCAACTTGAATATGACAAATTTCTTCTTTATATATTTTAACTATAGCATCTATCATAGAACTTTCAGCATGAACCTTCAGGTTCAGGTGTATGGAAATTTATGGAAAGAGGAACATAATTGAATAGAAAAATAATCAGAGATAGAAGTTAAAGTGCTAACAACTTTAACATGCAACAAACAACCAAGCATGTAGGAAGAATAAAGAGTTCAGCTTACTTCTTGCAAATAGTTAACACACTCAATGTAACGAGCACTGTCCAAGTTACTACGTGGTCCATCTTCAAAGTCAGGACCGTATGGAGAATTACTATTTGTGGATTCTTGAGACCGCCTAGATCTCTCTGAACGAGGGAAGGTAGATGGCATGTACAGGACATTGAGATATGAATCAGCAGAAAGAGAATCATCCAAGATTGTCGGTGCACTTTTGGCCAAATGTTCATACCTGCAGCATAAATTGCATTAGAAGATTCCATTACATCATAAACAACCAAATGTTTCCACTCACTTTTTCTTTTTACATGCTAAGGTTCTCAATAGCTAAAATATAACTTTCATAGGCATGGTAGTAGGAGCCTCAGAAAGATCCAGAGGTGCCATCATTCAATTATTAAACCTGCCTCATGTTAAAATTTTTGGACAGTAGCAATCAACTTCTTGCTTGTTAGAAATTGTGACTCAAGTTGCATGACATCTTACATGGAACGAACAGCTGACACATCCACAGGTGGACCTCCCTCGATTGTATTAATGATCTCTACAATGACTGGTGCAGGATCACCCTTGTACAATTGAAGAGCTTGCCTGGGCCATAAAATAAGTGAAAGAACATCAAATTCAGCATTACATGAATCCAGAGTAGTACTTATATTCTTCTTGCTTACTAGATAATAATATTTAAATACATCTAAACATACTTGAACTTTACACGAGCTTGTGCATAGTGCTCCATCCGAATTAAAGCATGTCCCCATGCATTCCACACAGGAAATACATCAATCTGAGAGACATACAAGTATTCATAACCCCAAGACATCCAAACAGAACGGTAAAATTAATTACTAGAATCTCTGCACAAAATGGTTACCTTACACTTCCTGCAAGTATACACAGCCATGCTGTACCGTTCTTCAACAATCAATCTATCACGGAGACGGGCAGATGACTCCTTGTCAGCAATATCATCAAGGGAAGCAGCTATTCCAGATCCCAGAAGGCTTTGAAGAAGCTCAGCACGTCCCAGCCAAACATCTGCTTGAGACAGCGCTTCAGATAACTCATCTGTGGATTGACTACCCACACTTGAGCTACCAGCATCAGAAGATGCGTCATCAGTATCCCTGCTTCTTTCAGAATTACTGGACAAATCGTTGCCCCCAGTAAGTTTTCTCAGCAGCGATTTAGCATATATTAGTCCCTGCACATGCAAAATAAGACAAGATTGATAACAAACTTGGATAATTATCTGTGCTGTGCATGCAAGTTAAAACAAAAAGCATGCACCATTGCTTTGGCTGGTGGTAGCATTTAAAACACAGAATAATCACAATCAGGAAAGCAACTACTTCTAGCTATTGGCAGTTGAAGGGCTCAGGATGGCCAAATACCTGCACAAATGTCTCAGTGGCATGATATGCTCGGCCAATTGTTTCCATTGAAGCATTCTCAGGCAACTGCTGAGAGCCCAAAACAGTCTTCATCTGATTAACACATAAGTCTAGGGCACTTTTGGCAGACACAAACTCATCAGAACATAAGGAAAGCAGAGCCTAGGAACAAGGGAAAAGAAGAATCAGCAGATAAAAAGGTACATTGATTAGAACATTAAAAACAAGTGCCACATGTACTTATATTTCAACACTATCTCCAAGCATTCTAAAAGCCTAGAAATACTAAATACTAGTCTAGTTTATTTAAAACAAAAGCCTGACATAAATTTTGCTCTTAACAGGCATTCATAGAAAATTTCTTTCAGAAATACTCAATGATAGAGACCTGATCCAACAGATCCCACAATGTGATAGCACAAACATTCCTAGCAGCACTTCTACCAGGATTTGTACCACAATTCTCAAGCTAGCAACCAATAGAGATTGGACACGCACAGTTCAGCCACATTAATTAAAACATATTTGCCTGTTCCATTACCACACCTTGAAGAGGATAATGTCAGGGGAACTTTCATATCTGTGAGATACTCGAACAACTTCATCTTTACCAGCATCACCCGTTAGCATCCATTCCTCAGCAATTGAGACAGAAGGAAACCTCTCTTGCCCATCTGCATATGATGATACACGTTCCTCTTGAATCCCAGCCATTGCCTCCCAAGCAACTCTTTCAGAAGGTGACAAACCAAAATTCTTTCTTTTCCGATAAACATCTTTGGGGGCAGTCTTGTCCCCAGTATTACGTGGAGTCCAAGAGAAAGCTCTACGAGCCTCCTTTTGCAAGTTGCTTAAACTACTAGTGAAGGATGACCTCGTAGGTACACTCAATCTTGTTTTTGGTTTTGGCCTTGTAACAGAAACAGATATTCGTGGCTCCCGAATTGGAGAACTAATACTGACAGCAATCGCTTTAGCAGCATACAATATAATTACACTGTTGTCTCTCAATGAAGGAAACTCTTTAAGGATCTGTCAGATAGATGACAAAAGATAGGATTCAGGATCCATATGATGAGGAGTATAAGCTAAAAACAAGTTCATAGGAAAAGAAAAAGTGAAAAGTGAAAGAATAAACAAAAAGGAAGTGACATAATCTTTGCTCACCAGATACATAAGGAACCAGGAACCATTAGTCAACCTCTCATGTGATCATGAATGGTCTTATTTAGAAACTACTAAATGTTATTTGAAATAAAAAGCTAGAAAAGGCATTGAAAAAGTTTTTTAAGTTCAATACCATAGAAGCCGATTGTAGTTGTTTCCTCATCAGCAGAACCTCCAATATTAAATGTGGGTGCTCATGCAAGGAAGAACATCGTTGCTGCCATGGCAATGGCAAGGAAGCCAGAACACGAAGACCTAAAGCCCATGAGTTAAGTCGAGAAACCTCAACATCTGACAGATTCCCATCTCGTCGCTTCAAGAAGAAGTGAACCTTCACAAAAGGACAGAAATGAATCATTTACAATTTTTTTCAAACTCAATGAGTGTAACTTACAGGACAGTCAGATCCCCAAAAAGAGGCTGATGAAAACAATTAATTACCAGAAGTTGCTTTGACCGTAGGTTAGGTAATAGCTGCATTGCACCCATAGCAACCGGTAGAGCATCATTGGAGTCACGTAATGATGATAAAAAACGTGAAGCTTCCGCAGGACCTCCACCATTCAAAGGATCCGCTGTGAGAAGCTTCACAAGCTGCCGGCCCTGAAGTTCTCTCCGCAATTCTGCTGATAATCCAGCACTTTCAGCAACTTCTAAAGCAGCAGAAACAGCTCCTCTCCCAGCTAATCTCAGTGCTAAGCCTTCAGGATCTTGCTTACACTCAGCTTCAACCTGAAATTTTCAGGAAAGGAAAGAAGCATAAGAATTGTAAGTTAGAGTCAAGCATGAAAGAGGATTACCACTTTTCATTTAGTTCCAGGCACTGAAAAGAATACAACCTCTTGCCAGCTTCCATGGTGATGATCTACACTTAATATGTGGCTGTACCTCTGCAAAGCTTGTCTCCTTTGCAAGACCTGCATAACCCAAAGAATACATCATTTTCCCAGTTATTAATGCAACAAAGCAAAGAAATCATATTAATCAGCTTCTACAGGAGGAAACAAGCACAAAAGTTCCAGCATCAAGAAAAAAACAAAGCAAATTACTAATCAAATCTGAACCTCATTCCTAACTGGATCACTTTGAGGCAGGTGGCAGCAGCACATAGTTAGAACATCCAAGGCAGCATCAAGTTCCCATCTGTGCATGTACCTGGGAAAAGAAATTGAAATTTGAGGGAGCCCACAAGTCCAGGCATGTTATAAATCTTCGATGAATTGCAACTTAAGCATTGCCGGTGGCTAAAACAGGCTTAAGAATAATAACACTTAAAGACAAACATTAGCTATACTCAATCCCTTTCATTGTAGGCCCACAAGGATACTTTGTCAACAGCTCTGCATTGCCAGTGGCTAAAACAGGCTTGAGAATAATAACACTTAAAAGACTAACGTTAGCTATACACAATTCCTTTCATTGTAGGCCCACAAGGATACTTTGTCAACGCTCTTATTTAGTGCAGTCTTGTTTCTAAGGATCTTCTAGAAAATAAGCAGCTGGGTTTTGTTGGCGGCTGGATGTTGAGAAGGGAGATACATTCTAGCACTCAAACATCCTGGAACAGCCACCTTCTTTTGACACCCACATAGACTAGTCTGTTCTTGCCTCATCAAGACCCACAAACAATTCCTTTAACACTTTTCCCGGCTGTCCTACTCCTACACAAAAAGAGGTTCGGTGATTTTAAATTTTGAAATCAAGTGACATGAAACAACATAAAAAGGAAAAAAAAAACCTAAATCAAAGGAAAGTGTGCCTGGATAAGATTAATCAGGCTACAAAAGTAAGTTGCCATTACCATAAAGTGACAAAAACATACATGTTTCTGGCCTACCACCGTACCACACAAGGTAGCAAAAAGTCCAATTTTAAAGATCTTAGGTATCAGATATCATGGAGAAAAATAAAGCATTCTTTTTAGCCCTTCTGTGTACCCTCAAACTGCAAAATCATCACTTATTGCAATTAAATTAAGCATGCATCATTTCGGCAGAGAAAAAAGATCAGAGCTTGCACATACTTGAGGGCAAGTCCAGCTGCCAGTTGTTTATCCTTCAACCTCAGGCAATACTGCCAACTATTGCTCCAGATGCCATGTCCTCCATAACCTTGAGGTTGTCCCGAGGTCGAATGGCTTTCTTCTCCACGTTCTATTAGTAGTTGAAGCAACCAGTCTGAGGCTCCATTACGTAGAAAGCGATCAGAAAGTGCAAGAGCATCCGTTAGTTTTCCTTCATCAATCAATCTAAAAGAGGGAAAAGATGATTAGCATGACACTCCACTCACAATAAATGATAAATACCATTCATAACCACCACTAACTCAATTCTTTGATCCTGAAATAAGGGTGTAAGGTTTGTGCCAAAACTGAAACCTCATATGGTGATACTTGTAAAAGTTAACATTCATATGCAACTGAAAAGTAATATATTAACTGTCAAAACTTTGGACAAAATACATAGAAAAAAAAAAAAAAAGGATAGTACCGTTCTACAGCTTTCTCATATGGATCTTCATTCTCCAAACCAAAAGAAAGAAAAACTGTACTATCAACTTCAGCTGTTTCAGGTTTTAAGCAATCATGCCATGGGTCTGGAGGAGGGCTGTCTTTAACATTGAGGTCCAACGATGCTGAGATGTTAGAATTACTGACAATTTCATCAACTTCAGACTCAGTGTCACTGTCAGATTCACGCAGTCTCTTAATAACAGTTCTTGTTTCAGGTTTAACCTTGCCATCGTCAGCTCTTTGCATAGCTGTCACAGCAAATTCAGAAACCCTATGAAGGTTAGTCTGCATTTGTATCCATCTATTCAAAGTTGGGAACCTGTTTCAGAAAAGTGAAAATTAAACAAAGTTATGAAGCAAATGAGATACAAGTGCATTAACATTCGGCAAGGCATGCATGGAACCTTTCAGATTGATCAAGAGCAAACTCATAAAACAACCGATCAGCATCAGGCGCCTGCATTAAATCATCATTCAAGGAGCTAGATATAGTAGAGTCACTGCCATTGTATAACATACTGCTTCCAAAAACACATGCCAAGACAGCCCTGACAGGAGATATTTTAACCAAATGTTTAACTATATCCAATTGTAGAGGATACAGAGGGATTCCAGGTGTTACAGAGGAACGACTATAACAGCTAGGCTTAGCTTCTTTAGCAGAAGGAGAAAGTACTTTATTTTCTGAACAACTATGGGGACATGTGGGAATGACAGGAATACATGCCCATCCATGACCAGACCGCGGAGGATAAACTGGAGGTACACATGCTGAAATCACTTCATGAACAAAGTCAGCAGACATAATCTCTGCTACTTTGCCAGCTGCATCAGTGCTGCCTCGGTCAAAGACCAAACGAGTTAAAAGCTGAAAAGCAAAATGGTAAACAATGAATACTTTTGTATGTAGAAAAGAAATCAAGCTAATTAGTTAAGGGTGTCATTTTCTCTCTTGCCATTTCTTGGGTACAATGGAATATCATTCCCCAAATTTCCTTGCATTCATCTCAAATCAAAATAAATAATATAAACTGGAGGACCCTTAACTATGGTATTCCATCCAGATAAAAAGAAGAAAGCTATTAACACCGTGACAAGAAATCATAAAAAAGCACGGCAACACACTGTGTTTCAGGAAAATAGTCTAGGAAGCAGGGACAAAAAATTCTTACATCTTTAGGCCACTCATATACAAGTGAGAAAAAGTTAAAATCATGAGTTGTATCTGTTCCATCCACTATGTCACCAATTGCAGCAATATGAAGAATAAATTGTGATAAATAGGTTGTGGGTTTTGCACTTAAAGGACCAAATAGTCTCTTCCCAGTATCCTTCATATCATAACCAACAGGCTGCACACTACTCTCTCCAGCCATGGAAGTTAATGATGTCTGTTTGACAGCTTTTAAACCAAGCCCAAGAACCCCATCCTTGTCAAGATTGGACTGTACTTTCCGATCACTACCCGGTCCTTCCCCCTTAGTAAAATTTATTTCCATTTCTTCATCGGTGATAGCTCTCGCTAGATTGTGAAGTTTACCTACAGTTTCACAGAACAAGGACACATGAGAACCACGGGAACACATTTACTGCAGCAAATCAAAATAACAGCACCACCAGCAAAATAGCATGTAGGATCCCTTTTCCCTAAAGAACTAAAAAAGAATATATACCACTAAGAAACTGTCGCTTGCCCATATGAGCATCTTCAATCATCTGATGTAGCAGTGCAAGAGCACGTTCTCTTTGTCCCTGTCGATGAGAGTCCTTAGCTGATGAAATTGAGATCTCCCCTGTCAGAATGGCCTGAAGAACTGGAGGACTATCCTGGAAGAAAGGTCGCACAGACGAATCAGAAATCCAGCAATTATCTACCAAGAAAAGCACACCATATGCATTATACGAGAAGTTTTCCAAAGTGGAATAGATAAAGCACTATCCATACAACTTGTGTGAAGGAAAAAAGAAGGCAATGTTCAAAGAGCAGTTGATTATTTGTTTTCTAGTTCACCTAGAAGATGAGAGAGGGGAAAGGGAGACAAGAGGTAAATGCAAGCAAAAAATGAGCAATCAAGAAAATTAAAATGCTTACCTGTTCTAAGAACTCATACAGTCGTTTGAGGACACGTCGTAATACAGAAATAACTCCAACTTCATGGATCCGATCCCAGTAAGTGGAACCCACCTTTGGAGTACCTCCTGGATATATCTCAGATAACATAACTTGAGCCTGAAGATGAATAGAGTCAACCGTCAATACAAACATGCCACAAAACTAAACACATCAACTGATATAAGATAATCTCACTAGATTAGAAGTAGAAAGGAAATTTAGAGCCCACAAGTGTCCCCCCCCCCTCCCCCAGCAAGAACATTAAGATCATGAAGAATGATGAAACAGATTGTTGTTATGTTTCACACTCAAATCTCACTTAATAAGCCATACTTAATATCAGAACATATTAAATGATGTTATCCTAAATCCCACATTAGTTTAGTTTGAGGTTTTCCATGGCCTTAGTTCAAGTTGACCCATCCATGTACTACTAATTGGGATCAGGTTGGAAGTTTAACATGTTATTAGAGCTGCAGTTGTTTGCTGCTCTTCTCTTGTATTCCAAATCACAGGCTCATTCCTCTCAATTATTCTGTAGGGCCTGTGAATTAGAGGTAGTATTAAGTGGTGATCTGACATCGGTTTAGTTTCAGATATGTTGTGGGCTTATATTCAATTTGAGCTCTCCTCCTATGGCCAATTGCTTTTAGATTTGATGCATAACAAAAGATTTTCATTGAGAAGAGCATGACATATGCTTTCTGTTAAACATAGCCAAATTGATGGTAAAAGAATGTTGTTTTGGTCATCACTCAACGCTATAAGGAAATTGCCAAAAGAACTAGACGAGGAGAAAAGGTAGTTCCACGAAATTTCATATAACGATAACAACAAAAACTTTATAATTAATATGGCCAACTAGACATTACAGCAATAATACTAAATCACCAATATTAATGGAAAAGATACCACTTGACTGTAACAAACACAGTTTTAAGTTCATAGAAAACTGAGAATTGCCTGATCTAGAAGCTGTTGAGACATATTGGTGGACCTTGCTGAAGTTGCAGCAACATCAATGCACAGAAGAATCTGCAGGACAAAGGAAAAGATCTAATATTTTCCAAACTGGAGATATGAAAAGGGGGAAGAAAGAGTTAACAAAGTAAGTAAGCACTTACGGCAGCTAGAGGACCTAATTGAGAGCGCAACAAAGAAAAATCCAGATCCTGTACTGAAGAAGTCTCATCAGCTGCACGAGACACTGCATTTTCCACCTGCACCAATCACATACATGAGCTAGGGAGTTCATCACAGGGGTGATATACCAGGTAGGGGAAGGGCCACAAAAAACCCAAGAACTGTGCACCACAAAAACAAAGATTAAGTCGTATCAACAACTGACCTCTATCTCTTATTCAATTTGCAACAATTGCAGTAATCTAATAGCAATACAAGGTCACCAATTTCTCTGCCACCTCAAAGAGGGCAACACCATGCCTGGTGCTTTTCTAGGAAGAAGCAGACTCATCAAGTATCAAATCAGACAATCAGTCACGCATAAGTTTGTTATCAGTATTATTGAAGTCAAAAGACTAGTCTAGTTCACTTCAATATCTCAGGCACAATCTTAAAAAAAAAAATGTATGATAGAAAGGCAAATAACCACATATCTCAAATTGGTAAGGATCCGGACCTCATTAAATGAAACTAAAATCAAATAGCATGACAAATGGATCTTAATGTAAGTGCAGATTGGACTTTCACTCAATAGAAACCAAATAGAATCTTCATTCCCAAGAGAATATATAGAAAATCTAAGAACTGACTCAATCCATATTAGGGAATAGGAGATGGTAATAAGTTGCTTACAACAACTAACAATCAAAACTTTAAGGAGAGACCAATCCCAAAATTCCATCTATGGAAACAAAATCATCAAATTTGAAACAACTCCTAAAAACTCTGGAAATCATTAAATCAATTCAGGGTTAACTTTAAACTGAGCCTACCATGCACACCCCCCCACCCCAAAACCCTCTAAAAGAGAATATTTTCCACGATTTCCCCAAAAACCCTCTAACTCTAATAGAAAATTTTAAAAACATTCTTAGTTCATCACCTCCATGTCTCACATCACTTTATTTTCCTAAGAACATTTTAATGATATCATAATCACCACTTAAAATACTGGAAGCCTACAATGTCAAGATCTCAAATAATCATATAGCATATTCATATCATGGTCAACCAGAGGAGGAAACAACCACGTTGCTAGGAAACACACACATGAAACCTCTTATTTGATGACCTATAACCAAGAAAGTTGAATAGGATTTCACAACATAGACTCTGCCTTCCCAAGTCATATTTGTAGCCCAAAACCTAGGAACATTCCAAATGCAATCATTATGAAAGAATATAACAAATTATTTCAAAGAAAAAGAGCTTAAAAGAGTATGATTTACTTTCTAATGAACAACACTTTTTTTTTGGGTAGTTTGATTGGGTCAGAAAGCCTCTTGGACCTTTCCTGGAGGCAGGGTTTGAACCTATGCCATGCTGGAAAATGCCTCTAAAAGGACGCATGAATCACTGGGACAAACCCAGTTATTCTCATCACCTATTCTCGAACCAGACTTAGTATGCCAAAACCATATTGGATTACAAAAAGTTCATCCCTCAATCATTCTAACAAGGGAAATATCCAGCATTTTGTTCTGACATCACTTGAACCTACTTCAAATAAAAATAAAAAAAATAAAAAAAAACCCACAGCCTGATATACATAGAACATTGTGAAATGACATGTAACTCAAACTAATTCCAAGAAGATTACCCTCCACAAGTGCATTAGGTGAGAAACTTTCCAGAAAAGCAGGGAGAACAATTCATAAGTACCATAAAAAAATCCTAAAGTTATTAAGGGTACCGCGGAAAAAAACAGCGTGAAGGCATATTTCAAGAATTTATTTGGTAACTATTCTGGCACTTACATGCACTTTTCCAAATGCATTATCTACCCACTCAGCTAATTCAAGGGTAGCTCTGTCTTCTGCAGATAATGAAAACCGACGAACTGCCTCTTCTCCAATTTCATATTTTGCTCTTTGCATACAACTGACAAGAATAAATAAATAAGAGAACCTTGATATTTATAACTACAAAGGAAAATAAATATTTTCACATCCAAAAGCATGATTGATCATAAATATAAGAAGTATGCTTTAATGAATTACCTCCACTTTCCTACTTCAACTCCTACTCTAATTTATATCATGTCATAATTTTCTACTAGCCATATTTTACCTTACATGTCCAAAGGAGATTTAATAAGAATGTTTCTATGAATTATTACGATAATAAAGGAAATTTAATCTCTATATCCACAAGTATTGGTTCAACAAAAGTACCCAACTCAAGTAATCCCTATGCTAGCAGCTTGCTACATCATACTGAGATGCCATTTTTAACTTGAAAGCTATTAAAAAGCAATTTGAGGTATTTCCCCAGCAATCAATGATGGTGATTACCAATTCCAACAGAAATTTTGCCATATAGAATAAGCAAACTTGATTAACAGGTCCATATCACATGACCCTGCCATGTTAATGAGAAACACATTTCCTACAACAATTTTTTATTTTGCTTAGTTGAAATTGTCAAATTGATTCAAAAGTGTAATCATCAAGCTTACAGGTTAAGTAGCTTTGATGGGGCAGCTCGTAATATAGTCAATGCCTCCTTCCAATTCCATGGCCGTTCAGATAATGGGAGAAGACGCTGCAAAATTGATAATCGCCATTCCCAATCCTCAACAAAACGTTTACCCATAGAGATTCTCCACTCCAACGCCTGCCTTCCAGACATGCTTAAACCATCATTGGATGCATGCTCCTCCTCGGTTATGCTTGATGGAAGACTATGACGTACTATATCAAGTAGCAACCCTGTGAAAGATATAACCATTTTGTTTCCACTTTCATATGTAGTTACATCAATATGTTCCCAACCCCATTCAGCAGACGGTTCAAAAAGTCTCCCTGGAGAGACACAATGTGTCAAATTGAGAGAGATATCATCCATATGTAAAAGCGAAATTATAACATTCACCATCAGTATCTGCATGTGAATAAAATAAGCATTAGGTCAATTTTGGAAAAAATTAACAGGAAACTAAAATCGGAAATCTAACAGCACTACTGGGAAACTAAGAGAATTCAAATACAACCAAAAATGACCGACATATAAAAAACTTAAAGAATAACCTAAAATATTTGCTAAATATAATTGAGCTACTAGAAAAGGAGTTTGATGTATGTAAAACAATCTGAAAACATTTCTATAATTTACAATCCTATTTTTCAAAGACAACTTGCAATTTTCATCAATGAATAAAAGCACAGCATAAACACCCATAAGAAAACAAAAACTCCTCGAAAAATGCACTGTAACAGATTACCTTGCGTGGAATATTTTTTATGGCCGCCAAATGGTTCTTTAGGTCTTGCAAATGATATAGTGCCACTTGATAAGTCTCTTTCTCACCAGTCATGCTTCTTTCCATTGCTCCTAGTGCAAGAACAGTTGATTCCAAAGCATAACGCATGTGCATAAGTTCAATATCTTGCATCCTACCGCATTAAGGAAATGTAAATTAAAAAAAGCATCCCAATGGGAAAAAAATCTTTTTTATAAGTGATACCAGAAAAAATAAAATGTGCATAAAAATGTTATAAATAGCAGTCAGTAATAACGTTATCTGCTATATATTGAAGCACAGCATGCATATGAGGCGGCAATATAGGCCTAGTTTTAAATTTTATATGCTGACAGTTTAAGGGCAATAGTTTAAACATCCAATTATTGTACTAACCTTAAGTTAAAAGATGCAAGCAGTATATAGCAGTATCTTTAGGCAGACAGTTGAAATTACATGTAAAATTTTTTAGATAAAAAGTCATAACCCTTTCAAAAATCCAGTGACGTAGAGATCTCTTGAATTTATTGGACAAAAATGTCAAGTAAATGGTAAAACTCTTACTATAGAACACATTACATCAGAAAAATGTTTTACAACCTCATCATATACCACCAGTCTGGCATCAAGACTACACCAATACAATTGGCAGCATAGTGATCCAATACAAAGACCAAATTAAGTTTCATTTGTGCTGATGTAAAAAAAAAAAAAAAAATCATTGGTGTGCCAATGAAACATTATAATCTGTTAGCATAACATGTTAGTTTCAACAACATTCATTCTTAATGCTTTAACTCTTTTACAAGGGTAGATTAAATAATACTATCTGCCTATGTAAAACACATATTCAGCTAATAATTTCACAGAAAGTAATATTATTCTGATCTAAAGGCTAGAGCAAATAAACACAAAACTTTACGAACAAAAACAAACTCCCTGAAGAAACAACAGCATCCATCATAGTACAAACGAGAAACAAATTTTGATTCTGGAATGCCTACCATCATAGTTCAAACTTCTAGAGACAGCCAACCAGCCTTTCAAAATTAAATCAAGCCTTGGGAATAGCATATATCACAAGTGTGACAAAAATAATGAGTGAAATCACTCAGTGTAAATACCTTTTCCAGGCCTCAATGGTTGAAGCAATTGGCTGCATGCTAATCAATTCAATGGCATCCTGATATTTTATGCCTGGAACAACATCAAACAGTACCTAGAGAAAAGAAATCTAGTTACAACTTAATAGCACAATAAAAGGAGAAAACACCGTTTACAACTTACAACTAGCAAAATTTCACGTACATGCTTCTATAAACAACATCCTTTACATGTTAGCAATACACACTCAAGAAGATAAGCAGGTTGTTCACTGAATGTCAAATTAACTCTTCAAATACCAAAGAATAGACTTGTCAAATACTCAATATACTTCATACAGAAATTATTTTCGCCAACACATACAAAATTTAAGCATTTAATGAGTTCATTTCATCATTTTCTTTGACCAGCAATGACGCATTGATTTGAAATCAACAGAAGTAGGAGTTCCCATTAATAAATTTTAAATCGGAGGTATTCTGTTGATGCTTTCACTGTTGATCATATAGCACCATGGTTTTTATTGACAAAAAGTTAGTTATCCACCTCTTTTAAGTCCTTGATTACTAATAAGTCATTAGTGGTAGAAGGAATTAGTAAAATCATGCAACATAGACCAAACGAAGTTCAAGAGAATATTCACCGACCACAAAAGAAAAAGATATATTTAACAAAAATGTACAACTATTTATAGCAGCATACACGTAATCAGAAATTTATCAGATGTGAATACATTTCTAATGACTATTTAGATTCTCAGAACATGCATATTATTTTTGATCATCCATCGGATGTATTCTGTTAGTGCTTTCACTGTTGATCATATAGCATCATGGTTATTATAGACAAACAGTTAGTTATCCTCCTCTTTTAAGTCTTTGATTAGTGATAAGTCTTTATTGGTAGAAGGAATGAGGTAAAACCATGCAAACATAGACCAAGCAAAGTTCCAGAGAAAATTAATGAACCTCAAAAGAAAAAGATATATTTAATAAAAATGTGTAACCGTTTATACACGCATACAGACTATCAGCAATGTGTCAGATGTGAATACGTTTCTAATAACTACTTAGATTCTCAGAACATGCAAATTATTTTTATCGGATGGTAAAACCACATGTTGTGTGTCATTGTTATTTATAGTGATGATGTGTGTCTGAGTGTTTCGGGGGTAGTCAAATGCATATTCTGGTCCATTTAGTTACTTTTTGTGCTTCCATATTTGATTTAAAAGCAGTGCCTAACATTGCACCAGACACAGCTTTACTGCTATTAGTATTGTGAAAATAGTTGTACTCAGTAAAGCGGCTATGGAGCCTTACCCGGAGGGGAGTTTGAACAGAAAGTCTTTCCAACACAAAATTTTCAACAAATGTGTCTAACTGAGCATCTTCACTTCCAGATAATATGTTTTCATCTCCAGACAATAGTAATGAGAACTTTGAACTCCATGGTTGACCAGAATTGACACAAGCAACAAAAGAGGCAATATCAAGGTGATAGCATAATTGATCACAGAGATGTTCCACACAAGATACCTGTCAAAAATATAAAGAATATATACAGTATAAAATTCTCATTTCTTATCAATAGAATATTCAACTACAATATCATGAAAGTTCGAAAACATTAATTACCTCATCTGACTGGTTCCCATAAAGAGAAGATTCTTCCAGCCGAAACACTTGTGATTTACTTGTCCAAAGCAATTGCATTAAGTTCCGCCTCAACACTGTTTTACCAGACAGCAAATCCCAACCCATAGCAGCTACTAGGGGCCGAAGCCGAGGGAATAGTACAAGAACCTACAACATCATAAACCAATCATATTAAAAAAATGCCTGATATTCAAGATTGGCAAAGGAAACAAATAACTTATATAATAATGAAGGGAATTTTGTTTTTTTTTGGGCCGATGTATTAACTTAAACATAAAAAGACACGTACATTTGCTGCTTCTTGAATGCGCTCCCTTTTGATGGCAGACAAAGCTGTATTCATCACGCACTCTAGTATATGTAACCTAGAAATGCGGGCATAATGGAACATGTCTCTCGTGCAAGAACTTGCTGCCATATTCAAGGGCAAATGCTTATTATTTAAATCTGCATCAGGTTTCAATTCCACTAAATACTTCTGAAAATGCTCAAGAGGTGGTGGAATTTGGTTGTTATCAAGAGCTCTATACATCTCAATCTCTTCAAAAAGCAACTCATTGTGAATAACCTGCAAGAAAATATGGTAAAACACAAGCACAAAGGTTACAATAAGGAAAGGATTTAACTATTAGAACTAGATTTTTTTTTTACTAAAGCAGCAATTAGTTTATCTAAAAATTGCATTGCATTTTAGCTGACATTAACATCACAAGAACCAAAAAGAATCATATGAAAGCTAGCCAAAACCACTTGAAGGCTTTAGAAAACACACCAAAACCAATTAATTTTATTAAATGTGAAACAAAATGAAATGACATTTTTCAATTTTGAGGTGTCCCAAGGAATTTATTTAATAAAGTAGTGAGAGTTAGAATTCTCACCAAACATGATGACATGAAACTGGCCAAACTACTCTAATATAACCAGGTTATGGCATCTCCAAAACAGACCTCAAATAAGCAAGCCAGCATGGCTTGTACAAAGAATTTTACGCAATCTACAAGGATTTTACCAGTATTGAATCCTCTCAACTTTAAAATAGCAAATGGAATTTGGGGAATCATTAATGTTAGAAGAAAAGAAAAGAAGGTAATACTTGAATCATTTGAACAAGATGCCTGCAACTAGATGACAGAGCTTCTCCATAAATCTGTAACAACTTTTCTTCTGTGAAATGCCAGGACCCTCCAAATCTTTCCTTTTCTGATAAAACCCTCTTGAGCAGATCTTGCAGCAGTGTGCTATTAGAAATATCAAAGGAAATATAAATAAATACCTAGAATTGACGAAATTTTACCAATGCCAAATACAGGTCTTTGAAACCAGAAAAGAGATAAAACTAGGGAACTATACCTAGAACTTAGATTAAACCGATAAATCAAACCAAGCATGATAGGATTCAAAGTGCACGGAAGATCTAAAATGTTTGTCAAGGAGAATGCAAGACAGGTCCTGTCTATGTAGTTTACCCCAAGCAGAAAAAGAGGGGAGTTAATCAAAGCTCTTAGCTACATTTGTTTTACTATACTTGCTGAAACCAAAAGAAGTAAAACAAAAGCACATACCTACGGTAGCCATCATAATTGGATCTAACTTTTTCCTTCTTATCTAACAATGACTAGTTATCATAAGCTAAGCATCGTAAAGGTGCAACTACATTGCACTGAAACAGTAAAATTGAGACTCATTTTAGCAATAAATGTACATACCGATACTCAACCTCCTCCAGTCCATAATCAAGGTGAAGGAAACGAATACGAGAAACCGCCCCTTCAATATCCCCATCCTTCACACATTCCTTGATAGCATCCAAATGGGCTAACTGAACACTCTTTTGTATCAAACTAAGAACCCTCTTATGTTCCTCATCGAATGAATCCACTCTCACCTTCTCCGCTCTTCTTACCGTTATAGCCATCCCCAAATCAACGCCCTCCAATCCTTTCAATTGCCGCTGAATATTCCCACATAAGACATCGAAAACATCTGCGCAATCCATAACCACCTTCCTCAAACAAACCATTTCTGCTTCCTCAATCAAGACATTCTCTGAAACCGCCTTATTCTCCTCCCCACCATCACCACCTTCCACGACCACATCCGGTCTCAACCTCCTCATTCCCAATTCCAAAAGCCTGTCTAAAACCCTAACGCAATCTCCCAATTCACCGTTTCCCTCTTTCAAATCCTCGCTTTTATCCAACAACTCAGGTTTCTCTTCCTCAAAACCCTCACTCTCACTTTCCTTCTCTTTTTCAATCTTTTCCAAATCAACATCTCTTCTCAAACTAGCCAACACCTTATCGATCAAAACTTGAACTAGCAACAAAAATTCCGCACGCAGCCGCAGTGTTTCGGGATCAAAGCTCCATATCGAAGTAGGATCGTTAAACTGCAAGAGTTCGAGAGTGGAAAGATACGTTAGAAGAGCTGGCGATGGACACGAAGGTGACCAGGCAATGTTCTCGAACCGAGCCGAGTTGGCGACAATCGTTTGAAGAATTGCCAGAGCAAGGTCCGGGTTTTTCGTTCGTAGAGCGAGAAGCGTGGCTCGCAACGGCTCGAATTGAGCAAGGTGGAGATGGTTCGCGGCTAGGCGCGAGAGGAGTTCAGTTTCTTTGTCCATAAAAATGGGTATCGAAACTAAGTCGGTGTTTAGATTTTGGATATTTATTTCATGAAAACTTATGATTGATCAACTGATTTTTTCATGATTGGGGTTTTTTTCCAGATTGAGAATTGGGTGTTCGATTGCCGGGAAAACGAACAAGGAAGTAAACTGGACTCGGTTTCTGCTTTTTGTAGAAGTGAAGCTTGAACACCGTGAAACCAGGGATTCGATTTGATTCGGGTCCCGAAAAGTTCTCGGGCTAAACCAACGGTCAAAATTGACCATCCAATTGAGATGAAGCGTCCTTTGACTGTCGAAAAAAGATATTTGAAGCTGGAACGGGATCTATTGGACCTACCAAAACTTGTTGAGTCTCTAAAGCTTCCGCAAAAAATATAGGTCTAATCCAACTACTAGGTTTGGCCCAAAAAAAACTACTAAGTTGATTTGATTTGGGTTAATCAAACCTATCGGCCCGTTTGGCAAAAACTAATCATTGATGTTTGGGTATGATGCGTCCTGTGTCAAACCCAACTATTAATCAGATTTAATTTGGGTTATGAAGTGTTTGACTTGTTGTCTTCAAAATTTTGTTGTGTTTTTTTTTTTGGCCAATTTCAAAAATATATTGTTGATTATGATTTTTTATTGTTTATAGAAATTATCAACCTTGCACTTTTTTTACCACCCAATTTAAGATCCTCTTTGAATTTCTTTTCCCTTTGGCTATCAAGGCACTTTAATGAAGGGATACATAAAATATTTTTGTTTTCTTATTTCAGGATTTGTCAGTATACGATTTTGATGTGCAAATGGTGTATTTTTTAAGCGGCTGAAATAATAAAAAAAAATACTTAAATTTTATCGAGTTATTTAGATAAATTTTATATTTTATTACATTTAAATAAATTTTTAATTTTTAATTTACACTTAAATAAATTCTTAATCTCTTGTTTGTATCTAAATAAACCCATAACATTAATTTTAAACATTATTGATATTTTTAAGCATGTAACTTTATTTAATTAATATCAAATTTTATTTACATTATTGATATTTTTAAACATAAAACTTTATCTAATTAATTATTTTTATGTCCCCTTAAAATTAAGTGAACATAATATTTCATTTTAAATGACAATTATATTTTAAATATCACAAGCTTAAAATTAATATTATAATATGATAAAGCTTTTTAGCTTAATTTTCTGTTACATGCGAGCATTAACGCTAAGAATGAGAGAGAAGAGGAAATTGTTTACCAAACAATTATATATACTAGATTATCCGTGTATAGATTTTCAACGATCATCTTGGATTGATTGTTTTAGGACTTTCGCTCTTATCAAATGGCCCAAATTGTTCATAATTGTCTTCAGTCTTACGGGTTTTAAACTGATAATGCAATCGCCTCATATTTTATTAACAAAAAAATAAGAGTAAACAATTAATTTCAAATAAGATTTCAAATTTCAAGAGTACTCAATTCGTCAGTATGTCAGTTTTTTATTTTTTCTATGTCAATTTGAACTATAAATATGAATTTCAAAGGCTGAAAGCTCATTGCCACCTTCTCCACAATATTCTAATCAGCGTAAGGACTTTTCTTCCTCCTGTGAGAGGCCAATACTTGCCCCTTAAATAAACAAATAAAACAAGCTAGCTAGTTAGTTCGCTCTCTCATTCTAACGGTCGTCGCAATGGCAGAAGCGGGGTCGCCACCGTTACCCTTACTTTTTCGGAGACGATCAAGCGGTGAAATGAAGAATTTGGCCACCGTTTCCAGTAGTCTCTTGCCGGCATTTGGAACAGTTGTTGATGAAGGATACCTGAACCTTAAGAAATATGTTATTGCTCCTTATGATCGTAGATACCGGTGAGTTTCTTTTCTTCTCTGTTGTCTTAGTCTGCAACTTGTTGTTTTCGTGTTTTTCCAAATGATTTTTTTTTTTTTCGGTGCAATTCATGTTTCTCCTTGTTTTCACAACTTTCATTGTTTAAATCAAGGAGAGATAAAGAACAAAATAATTAATCAATTGTTAGCTAGGTCTAGTGTAAAAACATGTGAAAAGACAATTAATTCATGACTCAGGTTTCTGCTTTCACTTTATTTTGCATTTTCTACAGATTACCTTGACAGCTAGCATAAATGGTGCAATTAAAGGAGTTTCCAAGTCAAGATTTTTGCACATGCCCTTGTATGACTAAGGCTTCCTGAAAATTGAGATTTTTTTCGTTGACTAAAATCATTATGGAGTTTTTTGGGAGTGAAAGATTTAGACTTAATTTTTTAAATAAAATTTGTGAAATTTTTATTAAAAATTGTTGAATAAATATTAAAATTGAAAATCAAGATTTGTAGATTAAAAGTTGTTAATATATAGATAAAGTATGTAAAATTTTAAAAAATTTACATAAATTTTGATATATTTTTAAATAATTATTTTTAGTAAAAATTTTAATTGAATTTTACTTTTAAACAAGCACTAATTAAATGTGAATTACAAGTTACATTTTTAATAATATATTATTGATCTCTCATTGAATTTTATTAATTTATCGATTTAAATTTTTTATTAAATTATTTTTATTAAAAATTTTAATGAATTTCACCTACAAATTTTATCCAAAATTTATCCTTCTTTGAGATCCTCCTCTCACTCCTTGGTAAGTGAATAATGAAAAATTGTGCACCATCTATATTTTTAATCTAAAAATCATATTTATTATACAAAAAAATAATTTTGATTTATCAAAGATTATGATATTATACATTAGACTTCGTTTATCATTTCGACTTCAACTTGACCTATTTTTATAATTTAAAATTTTTTACATTGAAAGGAATAATATTCAATTTAACAATAAGAAAAAAGCCAACGATTATGTTTTCGAAATCTTCTAAAAGAAAATAAGGTGCCTTTGTTAATATAGTTATGCAATGCGTGCAGATTGTGGCAAACCTTTTTGGTAGCGCTAGTGTTATACTCGACATGGGCATCTATTTTCGAGTTAGCTTTCAGAAAAGCAGCCAAAGGGGCACTCTTGATCATTGATTTTGTGGTTGATGTTTTCTTTGCCATCGATATCATCTTAACTTTCTTTGTGGCGTACCTGGATAAATCAACCTATCTCCTCGTTGATGATCACAAGAAAATCGCGTTGCGGTATGTTAAAATTTTACCCTCAATAGCTCATCACTTTTTTTTAACATCATTCAAGTAGAACGGCCAAGGTTTGGGAAAATGCATGCGCCATGGTCCATAAAAAAATGGGCCTTGTGAGGTTGAAACCCAAAATTAAAAGGCTGAAACTGCCTAATTGACCCAACAAGCAAATTTTCTAAACTCACTCTTAGCCTAAAAATTTTTGAGTTTGAATGTTGCAAAATAGTGTTCTAATATCAGAAAATTGTGATTCTACAGATATGTAACGAAGTCTTGGTTCTTTATGGATGTAGCATCGACTCTGCCATTACAATTCATATACAGGATCTTCGCTGGCAAATGGCACACGGGTGAAATCTTCGGCTTCCTCAACTTGCTTCGTCTCTGGCGCCTCTGGCGTGTTTCTGAACTCTTCAAAAGGTAAAGTCATGTCTAATTTAGACAACTATATGCATTCTTTTAAGCAAACCTCATTTCTCTCTCTCCTATAATAATATCTTATCTGATTTTAACTCATTTTTGATAGGTTAGAAAAGGACACACGCTTTAGCTACTTTTGGACAAGACTCCTTAAATTAATCTGTGTGAGCATTATTTTGCTACTCCTGCTTTTCTACTTCTCACCCTAACCGGACATTTACAAGTCAATTTCATTTTACTCAATGGCAGGTTACGGTATTTGCATTGCACTCAGCTGGTTGCTTCTATTACTGGCTGGCTGCACAACACAAAACACCAGATGATACATGGATCGGAGAAGTGGTTGAAGATTTTAAGCACAGAAGTATCTGGCTAGGCTACACATATTCCATTTACTGGTCAATTGTCACTCTCACTACTGTTGGCTATGGAGACTTGCATGCAGTTAATACAGGAGAGAAGATATTTAACATGCTTTATATGCTATTCAACATTGGCCTCACTGCCTACATAATTGGTAACATGACAACTCTCATTGTCCATGCTGCAGTCAGGACATTTGCCCATGTGATTCTCTTCTTCCCTCCTTTCATTTGTAAAGTACATCTTCCATCCCATAGGCAACAATATCATACTACAAGATTAGCAGAATATAAAGCACTTGATGAACCAGAAAACAATATCACAGTCTAATACTAATGCTGTTTAGGTTGACATGATTTTAGCTTCTTCAGAATAGAGATTCAGGTAGCTCTATGCTGGTCGAATTTTACTCCTACATTTCAGACTTACGTGATGCTAAACTGCTGCTTTACATTTGGGTTTTAATCCAAATATATCAAATTGACCATAAACTAGGATCATGATTCATTTTTTGACAGAGAGATGCCATCAATGAATTATTGCGTTATGCAAGCAAAAATCGGTTGCCAGAAGGGTTGAGAGAACAAATGCTGGCACACATGCAACTCAAGTTCAAGACAGCAGAGTTACAGCAAGAAGGAGTGCTACAGGACCTACCCAAGGCTATAAGATCCAGCATTGCCCAGCACCTCTTCCGCGATACTGTTGAAAAAGCCTACCTATTCAAAGGAGTCTCTGATGACCTTGTTTCTCAGCTGGTACCATTATTTCCATTTTTTTTATATGTAGTTACATGGGAGGATTCAAATTGGGAACCTTCCCATTGGTCTGTGGTTTGGGTGCCCCTAAAATGGAAAAAAAAAAATCCTTCAGCCTAGCAAAATTACATTCCAATATATCACATTGGATTTTCAGTATGAAATCACCCAAAAAATAATGGTGATCAAAAACTGGCAACCTTACTATAGAAATACAATGTTAGAACAAAACTTTAATTGATATAAATAGCTATCATACAGCACCTTTTCATGGTATTTTCTTCTTGCAGGTGTCAGAGATAAAAGCAGAATATTTTCCTCCAAAGGTTGAAATCATTTTACAAAATGAGATACCCACAGACTTCTACATTCTAGTATCAGGAGCAGTGGTATAGCACCATTCTTTGTCAAATGTTTATGCCTTCTATTTAACCTCAGATACAGACTCTAAACTCTCTGAAAATGCAGGATGTGCTGACATACAAGAATGGAATGGAGCAGGTATATCTGTTGCTACAAGTGTATAATTTCATCCTTCAGAGGAAAATATTACAGTGAAAAACCCAAAACAGATGTCATACCTGTAATGTTAAATTAAAGCTTCTTTCTTTTCATTTTTTTTCTTAAACTAAGTTGCTGTCTTTCCTTTTCAAGTTTTTGTCAAAACTAGGAGCCGCAGATATGGCAGGAGAAATTGGGGTAATTTTCAATATCCCCCAACCTTTCACAGTGAGAACTAAGAGGCTCTCCCAGGTTATCCGGATAAGTCATCACCATTTCAAACAAATGGTGCAACCACAGAGTGAAGATGGAAAGATTATTATTGCCAATTTTATGCAGGTTTGTAAGCTTTATCATTTCCATAAATAGGCACTCTATGGTCAGTTCTACACTCACAGGGGAAAAAAAAGAATAATAAAGGGATGAAAAGACATGATCTATAAGTGAAAGCAAATTTTTTATGGGAAATCATCCACATGGGACCTAAAGCTGTTGGAAAATTTATTAGATAAGAGCATATAAAAGAGATTTAAGTTTGAATAAGCACTTCCATAATTGGTTTGGGCAAAAAATAAGCAAGGAAGCGTCAAAATCAATTCATGGACAATACACACTCTTCTTCCATAAGTATTTTGTTACTTTAACCAAAAATTCAAGGGCGCTTCTTTACTCTTACTCCTTTTTCTCAGTACCTGAAAGGATTAAAAGAAGACATGCTACAGGAAATACCTTTCTTAACAGAATTGCTGGCAGAGGCAGACCAGACTATACAGGTATGTTTCAATCCTGAAATTGAACCAATTAGAGAATTATGCTAATAAGGAAGACACAGAATAAAAGAGCACGTTTATGAAAAATCTAGACCGTTATTGTTTGATAAGCAGATTAGATTCTATTATGTTCTTTGCAGCCTATTGCACAAAATGAGGAGCAACAAAACAGGGAAACAATGGATTCCAAAGATGCAAATCCTGAAGGTAAAACTAAAGCTGCTTCATTATTGATATCTAATAGACGAAGGAAATTTCAAGCATATAACATCCAGATTATATGTGTGCTTCATAAGCCCACATAAAGTGTGGATGCCCAACCAGAGAACCATACCAAACTGATAATTGCTATAACTTATAGTAGCAGCAACAGGTTATCATCATATAATAAACTATGTTAAAGTAAACATTAACTTGTTTTCCCTATATACATCATGTTGCGTTGTTTTGTGTTTTGACATATAACATATTTGAGCACATGGGCCAATCTGGTGTTTTAAAGAGGGGAAAAGGTTGAGTCTATCATCTATCTTGGATGATAGAACTCCATATCCAGAAATGATTGTCTTGAGGTGATGATGACATTAGTTTTCTCCATTTAGTCAACCTAAAAGCTCAAGCTCATGGATTGCACAGCATGCTATGCCTAACCAAACGATTTTGTCAAATAAATCCAGATATATGTTCTTTTAATAAGATGCATAACATTCTGTAGACATTTGCAACTTATTAATTCTACCATTTTGCAGGAACACCAGACACTTCCAGTCCTTCACTAAGTGCAAGCACCATCCGGGTGATAATCCATGGGCATCATCCAACCGAAGGAACAAAATCTAGTGACAGATTGGGAAAGCTCATATATTTGCCTGACTCAATTGAAGACCTCTTCAGTCTAGCAGGTATCTCAAAATGCTAATATTTGTTTTCTAACTTCCACATGACATGCTAATGGGGAAAAATGCAATCAACTGAACAAACAGAAAGGTATATCCCAACTAAAACTCCTTCCTAAGAGAAGGTAATCAAGTTGGTGACACAATGTTGAAAGATTTGATCTTGAGACCTCAAACTTGAAACTAAGCCTATTAAACAAATAGAAGAGACTTTCATTTCACATCACAACAAGATAGAATAAAAAACTTAACATACAGGAGAACAATTCTAACAAAATTAATTTCATTAATTTACACGATTGGAAAGTTAACAAACTTACTTAAGAGGAAAACAGCATGTTCTTGAATACACTAATATAAATTTATGAATGAAAAAAAGGAGGCCAAAGTGTGCATTAATGCAGGATACTGAATTTGGTTATATTTGGTTAATATAGAGAAGAAATTCGGAAAGAGAGGCAGCACTATTCTTATGGCTGATGGCTCAGAAGTTGAAGAACTAGATGCTCTGAGAGAGAATGATCACTTATTCATTGTTTAAATGTTAAAGTAATATTTGATCAGTTATCCATACATTGATCTGTTTAAGTGATGACTCTAAATGCATAAGAAGGTATGGTGCATGATATTTCTAAAGAAAGAAATATTTCCAATACAGCTGCATCTGTATATGAGTGGATGTGTGTATGTCAATTGTCCACAATATTTAGCCATTGTTAGGGTAGGATTTATTTATGCCCCAATATTAACCCATTTTCAGTTATTAGGTTCTCCATAAGGATAATGGAAAGGAGGTGCTGGAAACTATAGAGCTTACAGTTTTCAGTCTGTGTTATTCAGCATGTCCAAAACAGTGTATGCAGCTTTCTGAAGCCGTCCATTCTCTTCCTCCAACACCTTCTTCCTTTCTAGGCCAGAGCCTTTGCACTTCTCTATCTCTTCCATTATTCCCAAAGAGTTTTGATCAATTTCACTGCAGCATTGTTATTAAAAAGTAAACATAACATAATTGTTAGGAGAAATATGGTGTTTGCGACAAGCTAATAATTTGATTACACCTGTTTCCCAGATTATAAACAAAATGGCTAAGGAAAGAGTGAGGAAGTAAAGAAATGCTGGATCCTAAAATTAAAGATTGCGCAATCCTGGGGAAGGAAAAACATGGTTGTATGTGTTTAACAAATATATATTGTGTGCTTTAAACTTATTGCAGCATTATAAGTGAATAAATAAGCATTGGAAAAGTGATATAAAAGTCATGATTTGTGAGTTTATTAGCAGTACAAGGTAACTAATAGAGAGAATATTTCTCCAAAAGCATTTGTACCACAGAAGAAACTGTTTCACTACCAGAAAATATAGCAGCATTCTAGGCTAAGGAGACAAAACAAACTAAAACAAGAAAACAAAGTGAGCGAGTAACCATTCTTGAAAACACAGTTTCTCAGCCAAACAAAAATGAATTGATAGTGCAAAGGACCAAAATGATACAACAAGAATTCAGAGAACAAGAAAAAGAAGAAAGTGGTTATACATAACAATACGCTAATCATTTCTGTGTAATTTTGGCAATAAGGACGAAGTTTAGATAAATAAAGAAAAATAATTAATAAAGTTTCCAAAATTAGTTCCACATCACCATTATTCACCAGATGAAGTTAGAATTTGCAAAGAATGATTCACTTACTTTATCATCTTAAGCATATTCTCCATAGCCATCTGAACATGCTGCGACATATCTGCATTAATTAAATGAAAATTACCTAATATTATTGTGAGATAGATAAATATATGGAAAATTACATGATCTTAGAAAATAACTTTATAAAAACCTTTATAGGCACTTATTTATAAAAATGAAAGTTGTCTGTTCATCTTATAATCCTCGTAAGTATCCAAAAATCCGCAAAAAATACGAGGATGACAAGCGATCTCAATAAATTAACTATGAATTTTGCAATTAAAAACTGATTCAAGCCAAGATCCTCACGTTTCACAATGTTTCTTATACAATTTGAATTAGTCAGGTAATAGTAACGAAATGCATTTCTTCAACACGAAATTTTCAAACATGCCATAATTTAAATTAGAAGTCAGATAATGACAGCTAATATTCAATGTAGCTTGAAATTAGAAGCGAAAGGAAAGTAACGATTTGTTCAAAGAAGAGAAAAAGAAAGTGAGAAAGATAATGCACCAAGGACGAGAGAAGAGAGGTGAGATTCAGCTTCTGCAGCAGGCGGAGGAAGCGACAGTGTATCAGCCTGAGATGGTGAATTCGCCATTGCTTCTTTCGAGCTTTTAAGAGAGAGTTTTTGAATTCAGTAGCAGATAAAGGGAGGTTCCGATTTGTTTTATAGCGCGCAACTTTAAAATACTCAAAATTCTTTGGCGGCGATATAATGCTTTGCCTCTCTATTTCTTCCCGTATTTCGCATGTATTTTTATCTTTCCTATTTTTTATAATTTTTAAATACGGTATTTACTAGACCTTGATTTTCTTTTCGGGCCAAACTAGACCTTGATTTCGGTTCAGGGGAAAATATTAAGAAATATGGGTTTATGGCCTTCAGATGCTAGCGGTCCACTCCATTCCTGTAACCTTGGAGCAGGCCCAGCACTTTAAGCCTCTTTGATATTGAAAGTAGAAACCCAATCAAATCCCGCTTAAAGGATTTTTTTTTTCAGATCCTCAAATTTTGTGATTAGTCCCTATTTTTTTATATTCAACTAAATTTTTGAGATTTAATTTCTTCATTCATAAAATTGAGTTCTCTTAGTGTAAGAATTTGTTAATATCATTTCAATTATTAACATTGTTAAATTTATTTATGTCATGACGTATAGATTCATTGACCTACTATTAGACATGAATAAAAATAAGTTGTCATCAATATTTTCTGTTTAGGTGTGATTGATCATCCGAAACATATTTTAGTATGTGAAAAATAGATATTAGGTTCAGGAGTTGGTTACGTATAAGAAATGTTATAACTTCCTACAACGTCCACCCAAAAGATGATACCAGTTTGATTTCAAATTATCCAAGCCTTAATCATTTTCATGATTTACCAAATAATTTAATATTAAAAATTAATCTTAAAATTATCCCAATAATTTGGTAGCAATTTAAGATAATTTTCTCACCTCATAAGTATTCATAGATACTAGTATTTTATTATAAAAAGGTTCCGTCATCCGATTCATTAAAGTATTTTATTCAAAAAAAGTAAATCTTCAAATAGTTTTGTGAGACTTATTTTGAAATAATCCTCAAATAGTTTAAAGAATAAAAATTATTTATTTTATTATTTTAAAAATTAAGTTATAAAATTTCTCAATTGTTTGGTAGAATCCACAAATTTATTTTATAAATAATTTTTTTGTTTGAAATAGTTTTTTTTTAATTCTTATTTGAAAAAAAAAAAATTTTTTATTGAACCATTTTTCTTTTTTTTTTAACTTTCATAAATAAAAGTGACATAAATAAATCTTTTTTTAAATAAAACAAAAAAAGGTTAAAAATAAAATAAAATCATAAAATACAAAATAAAAAATAAAAACCTGATATCGGGTCAAAACAAAGCACGGTTCAACACACTAGTCGTCAGATCTGCGTGCAAATCTTGGTTTATAAAAAATGGTGTTGTATTAGGAAAGTATAAAAACCACACCACTAAGCTTTTCTTCATAATTATCTAAGTATGCATTTATTTCTAAAATGGTTATTCTTTTGTCTTAACTCTAACTAATTTTCAAAAATTAACGAATAAATCTCAAATGCTAATAGGAATTTTTTGAGAACCCAACAAATTATCTATAAATCTAAATCCATAAATTCCTGTAATGCAAAAACCTACAGAAATTTAAACCCAAAAATACTAAATCCTAATATTAGAAAATCTAAACAAATCAAACCTATGACCTAAAATCTCTTGGTTGCTAAACAAACATATCTTTTTTTTCTCTAAAGAGTTTCTGCATAATCTTTTTAATCCCAACAATCTCTTCATATCATTTTTAATGCTAATTGATTTTTGAATTAAATTTCAAAAATCTCTCAATTACAGTTGAAGTCTAATTTTGAAAAAATATTCCCGGACAAAATAAGTTGTTTACAATTTGATTAACACTAATGATGTTTTTAATTTAATTATAATAATCTTTGAAATAATTTTAATAACCATTGAATTAATTTTGGTACCTTTGAAATAATTATAATAACATTTGATATAATAATTTTGATAACCGATGATATAATTTTGACAACCTTCTTATTTAATTTTGATAACACTTAATATAGCTTTGGTAAGCATCAATTTAATTTTGATAAAATTTGATATAATTTTAATAATTTGTTAATATTTGATATAATAAAATTTGATAACCTTCAAAACAATATTAACAATATTCGATATCATTTTGTAACTTCAATGCAATTTTGGTAAGTGAAAATATTTTGTACAATTTTGGTAATTTTTAATAAATTTTTAAAAATTTTGGTGTAAAATTGATAACTTTCAACACAATTTTGGTAATCTTTTGTACAAATTTAGTAATCTACAGTATAAATATAATAACATTCGACATAATTTTGGTAAATTTTAAAATAATTTTAATAATTATTGATATAATTTTGACAATCTTTAATTTAATTTTGATAACTTTTTATTTTAAGTTTGGTAATTTTGATTACTTTTGATATAATTTTTGTAACTTTTGATATAAAAATTTTGGAAACCTTTAATTTAATATTGATATCCTTTATATTAATTTAGGTTTTTTTTATTTAATTTATATAACTTTGATTTAATTTTTGATAAATTTTAATACAACCAGAACAATGACCTGTGCTTAGCTTCGGGATCTATACAAAATTGGATATGATTTTTTTTTTGGTTACAGAACAACACAATTTAAAAGAAAAAAATTTGTTTTCAAAAAATATATAATACCAACCTTAGTTATTGCCTTCACTCATAGAAGCAAAAGCCGTCCAAATCTCTAGTTTTAACAATCCACCGTACAATACCAACCGCACAATATCATTGCATCATTAAAATTTTAATGCTTGAACCAAAATAAAATGATTATTAGAGGTATATATAGAAATATGAAATCCTCTAAATTTCTAAACCTATGAAAATAACACATTTCGAGTCTTAGTGGAAACCAAAACCCAGTCAGGCTTGTAATATGCTCTGTTTTGTCTAAAATAGAGATGCTGCTTACGGTTACACGAGCGGTCACCTCTGGATCCTGTTCACTTGATATTAGGGAAGCCATTTAAAATGAAGCATCTCATTTCCCCAGCTATGCCTCTGTTCATATATTTTTATCTTCTTGTTAGTTTAGCTAACCACCCTGTCATCATTGGTATTTTGGTCCATGTTAGTTCAAGTCTTGTCCTTACGACGTTTTGTCTCTTTCTAGTTATTCTTAGGCTGCATTTCGATTCAAATGTACTTATAGTGAGGCTGCATTTATTTTGAACATTGTGCTCAATGCACGAATATCCATTTAGATGTATAATTTAAAGTTATGGTAAACAAAAATCGATTTAAATTGATTAAATTGATCAAAATTGAGTGAATTTAATTGAATCAATTTGATTTATTCAGTTTTAGTTATAATCGATTTTTTAAATTGATTAATTTGATTGATTTTTTATTTTTAAATATAATAATCGAACTGATCGAATTAATCGATTTTTTAATAAGTAAAAATAAAAAAATTTGAGATAAATATTTTTTTTCTTACAAAATATTATTGAAATTATTAAATCATTTAGTCATTTAGTTGAATGATATTTTAGTTTAAGTTTTATTGAATTAAATTTGTGATTAAATAATTATTCATAATAAGAAGAAAAAAATTAAAAAATTAGTTATTTAATCGAACCAACCGAATCAAACCGATTTTGATCTGTTTGGTTATGATCGGTTATTTAAAAATATTCGATCGATTCGATTATTTGTTAAATAAAAATCGATTAAATTAGTTATTGATTTTTTCAAACCGATCGATTACTCACCCATAATTTAATGTGCAAAAATAAGATTTTTTTATTGGAAGTTTTAAGTTCAGCCAATAAACACACAATTGATTTTTTATAGTCTTTTTATTCTTTTAATTTGGTTTATTCTCTTTCTTTTTTATTTTAATTTAAAATTTTTTTATAAAACAATTCTAATTTAACATAATAAAAATCTATTTAATATATTATTGTTATTTTTTATTTTATTAACAAATTATTATTTATCATACAAATTTTTATTTATTTATTAATTTTTATAAGTTAAATAATTTAAAATTTATTACATGTAAATTTTAAATTAATATCCTTAATAATCATTATTTATCTTATTAAAATTCATCTTATCACTACTACCGTATTTGTATCTAAACACATATATTTATCATTGATTTTAATCTACCGCTACAATAATTGATTTCATATTTATCACTATTCTTAATCTCATTAAAATTAATTTCATTGTACAATTAAATTGACTCTTAATCTGGTGATATACCAAACTTCACGGTTATGATGATTTGTTGCCATATTGTGCAATGATGATCTTAAACAAAAAAAGTACATCCCACATTTGCTGAAGAAGAATTATTCAGATGAATCATTCACCTATTTCAGCTTGTACAACTAAAGTATTTTGCATTAGAGCAACCGGGGTGGAAGTTGAAATACAGTTGGTCTAGCTGGTTTTACATATACACAAATGCACCATTGTCCCAGGCAAGGGAAGTCGGTTCATGATTAATACAAAAAGCAAACTAATATAAAGAGGCTCACATGCATGGCTGCGTGAGTGAGAATTTTCGTGAGTAGAGCACATGTTCACCAGCTGGCCCATTTCGATGAATTGCTTCTGATCATTTTGTTGGAGCGTCAACTCTTAAGTATAAGCTTTCTCAGTCCATGCATTTAGTGGTTTCCCATTATTAGCTCTTAATAGTCAAAATATTATATATCTGACTTTGTCATACGGTTTTGTTCTAACATCACTTTCCTTTTATAAAAAGATGCATTATTCACGGATGATACTTCTACTCTCCCCTTCCAACTCTTTGAAAAAACAAATTCATAAAGAAAATAATAATTCAAATCAAAATCGAATTTAATTTATTTTTTTGAATAATACATATAATTATAGCATAATTATATAAAATTTAATCAAAATTCAAACCGAATTTTTATATTATTTGAATTTAATTTAATTTAATTGATATAATTTATCGGTTTTTTAAATTATTATTATTATTTTAACATAAATTTTAATATATTTAAATAAATTTAAGTATAAAATAATTATTTTATTTTATAAAAATTTTAAAAATATATAAAAATCAATAAAATATATAATTTGATTCGGTTAATTTTTTTTTTACTTCTCGATTTGAAATTCAATTCAAAATTAATATATATTTAATATTTGAATTTAAATTGAATTGAATAAAAAATTAAAATTTTTGAATTTAATTTGAATTAAATAAAAAATTATTTTTTTGAATTAATTTTTAATTTTTTTATCATTATCACTATTGGCCAAACAAATAATGCATAGAAATTGATAAAAGAATAAAATTAATTGAGCTGTATTTTTTGTTTATAAATTAAGTAGACTCGATCAAATTATTTATTACCAACCAAAAAATTCATACTAAATTCTCATGTTATTTCATTAAAGTTTATATATATATATATATATATAATTTAAGAATAAGAATACCTAAAAAAAAAACGGTAATGTAAATGTAAAGGATAAAGCGTTTGTTGAAAAGTTCGTTAAAGGTCGTTTTCTGTGAGTTCGACTGCATTACCGACGGACAAATTGTTGAACGAGATTTCGCCACATAAAACAAAAAAAAAACCTGTAAGATTTTTACCGAAAAGATCTACCTCTCATAAAAAAAAAACGGTTACGATTTTTTCTCACCAATGTTGACTATCTTTGTCGAATTCACCCCCTGCTTACACTTTTTCAATTGACTCAAAATAAAAAACCAGCAAAATAGATACCATATTACAAAGGCGTCCATAAAAGAAAAAAAAAGTTGGCCAAAACAAAAATATTCCCCTTCTCCTTCCTTCACCATTCCTCTCTCTGCTTATCTTTCTCTTTAGATTCGCTATCAATCAAATCAAACCAAAACTATTATAATCAATTTAAATTAAATCCAAATTGATTTTTGTTTCATTGTGACGGAAAATTTGCGATATGGAAACAACGACGGCGTTGAAGAAGGCGGGAGGCGAGGGAGGAAACGAGAAAGAAGTGTCCGACGGCAGCACCGGAAGCAGCAGCAATGACAATAGCAACATCAATAACAATAATAACAACGACAATAGCGGCGGTCATAAACATAGGCATAGCCGAAGCTTCAGCTATGGCGGGGATGAGAAGGGGATTTTTGAATATTTCGGGTGGGTATATCATATAGGAGTCAACTCGATTGGCCACGAGTATTGCCATCTTCGATTTCTCTTTATAAGGGGCAAATACGTTGAGATGTATAGAAGAGATCCTCACGAGAACCCTGGCATTGTTAGTAACGTCACTTTTTCTTTTTCTTCTTCTTCTTTTTGTTTTGAATTTATTGCAGCTTGTGATCATGGATACGCCGGGGGATTTTTTTTCCTTTTCAAATTGAGTATGTTGAAATTTTGATTTGTTTCGTTTTATGGATTCTTGAGCTCTTGTAGTATATTAATTATTGACAATTGAAAAATTTATTTAGGTAGTTTTCCTTGTAATTTCGGTGGTTTAATGAATGGATTAAAATTAAGTAGAGAGATGAAGATTGAGGTTATTGAGTTTGGGGTCCAAATATTTGATCTATTTCCAAAATTTGGTTGAATTGGTAGAGTGAGTTTATAATATACAAGGCTGCCTTTTAGCTAATTTAGCATAAATCACATGAAGAGAAAAGAAGGTTAAACACATTTCTGTTTGGCAAAGTCTATATAACCTTTATGAATGGTGCTGATTCCTTTAGATGTTAATATTTGTTTTCTTGGATAAGAATCAAGTAATAAATTAAATATAAAAATGAAAGAGGAGGGAGAATGTGTAACTTTTTCTCAGGAATTAATTTATTTGCTTCTAGGGCATCCTTCTGATTCTTAGAAGGCTTGGTGCTTTGGAGTTTGTAGAAAGCTGATTAAAATTCGTAAAACAATATTCAGCAAGACGCAGCAATTCTCTCAAAAGTGGAAATAAATTGCATTTCTTATTATTCTTGTTAATTTGTGACCTTTTTAATGGTTACATAATTTAACTAACATGGCTTCACTATTGTGTTCTTTAGAAGTTTGGATTTCAGTTTATAGAATTTAACTTGCCATTACATTACTATTAAATTTGGCTTGTAGAGTCCTCTTACTCTACTTTGGGGCCTTTGACAGTAGAACTGTTATCTATTATGAGAAAGTCGAAACTCACATAGGTCTCCAATTACAAAGTTCAAATTCAATGTTGTTTTATTTCTAACCACATTTAAAAGGAGATCCTGTATTTATTTATTATAATGGTGATGTATGAGATATCTTCAAATACAATATTATATATGGAAAAATTTTTAATTCTATTGCATGTTTTTCATTGCTATCTCTTGCCAATGTGCATGAAGTAACAATTACTTAAGTTATGTGGGTCAGACCACTCTTCAAATTTAATTGTTTATGTACTCTTGGTTGCTAATTTGTTACCTTGTCCAGAGACCTATTAGGAAGGGTGTCATAGGACCTACACTGATGGTGGAAGAGTTAGGGCGTCGAAACTTCAGTAATGGGGTAAGCCTGTTTTAATTGTCATTTTATTTGTTTATAGTTGTTATTCACAATTTTTTTTAGTTAGATCACTTCATGGTTTGCTTCTTGATTGGTTATTTTAATGTTTTTATGGTCAATCAGTGATGAAGCATGATGTTGCGCTTGATGGTTTTCTTTTGTTAACCATTTGTAGGATCTCTATGTTATACAGTTTTACAATCGATTGGGTGAGTCCAAGAAAGGAGAAGTAAGTTTGTTTCACACAATTGAATTGATAATGATCGCTAGATACCGGCATTTATTGCACATGACATATGACATTCTGTTGGTATGCATAATCTTTGAGTTTGTTGAGTTGTTGGGAATTGTGGTTTATAAGTTATGCCAATGTTTTGGGTGATAGCATGCTTGTCTTGGGTCACTTTTTTAACCTCTCCCTACAATTAATTTTGAAGCATGTCAAAAGATATTAAATGCTGTGGTTGGCTTCAGTAACTGCATGAGAAGGTTTATAAGTACTTCCTGTGGCCTAGTATGTAATATTGAAGGGGAAGATGTGATTATAACAAGAAAATACCTGATTGACTTATCTGGCCTACTATTTCTATGAGCATTCTAGTAAAATAGAACCTGATTGACTTATCTGGCCTACTATTTCTATGAGCATTCTAGTAAAATAGAGCCTGATGGACTTATCTGTCACCTTTTTGGCTGGCTTTATTTTTATGTCTTAAAGTGTAACTGAATCACTTAGAAAGCTTTTTGCTACTGGTTGAAGCTGACAAGCAGAATCACTTTGTTCTTTTTCAACTTCAAACCGCCATTGGGTATGGCAATAATCCATCTTTGAGCCATGCTGCTCAAAAAGAGATAATGTCCCCCAATCTCGTACAACAGTCAAAAGGAAAACCTCTCATACCTGTCTTTGGGAATATAATTTGCTCTAAAATCATGATTTTCTTTCTCCCATATTTGTCATTGTTTCAGTAATCTAAGCCATATTTTTATTTTTTTCTTTAAAGTCATGGATGTAAATCCTTCATGTCATATAGTGAATCCATGATGCACTTTGTTGGTTCTGCAATGATGCCTACTCCATAGCATAGGGCAAATGGCAACCTCGCACTTTTCGCTGCAAACATTTAGCTCTTTGAGTCACTTTTCTTTCTAATTATTGGTTACGTAGTCTTGTGCATAGAGGTGGCTCATGGCTAACATAGTTTTTTCTGCTTCAAGATTGCCTGTTCCACAGCTGGAGAAGCTCGGAAATGGATGGAGGCATTTGACCATGCAAAGCAACAGGTACAGAGAAGTCAGTTAAATTGGTTTGATTCATATATGCAGTTGCTTTCTTGGTTAGAAGGTAAGAACTTGTTGTCTCATTATTTTTTCTTATGTATTCACGTATCTACCTATTTTGACAGGCTGAATATGAGCTTTTAAGAGGAGGTAGTACCAGAAACAAATTAAGCATGGAGGCTGAGTAAGCTGTTTTTCCTCGACTATCTAGCTATAGCTGTCTTACTTGAGTTTGCTAATAATTAAAGACTGATTTTAGACAAATTTTATGGGTAACTGATTGTATTAATGAAGATTGAGGGGAAAATTCCATTGATAGGTGCAGAAGAGTCTAAGAATGGAATAATACTTAGCTGTCAGAGGAATAAATGCAGTATAAGTATAACTACATAGTCCTTTGACGTAACTTGAGTAAAAAATTTTGGTTTTGGTATATTGGCTGGCGATTTCATTTTCATACATATGTTTATTTTGACTCTGTAGCTGAACTAGAAGGTATAGTAGCTAGTAGCTACTTGCAACAAAATCAAGTTGATCTCTACATGCTTGTACATATTATACTTTGTTTTGCCCCTTTTTTTTCTGAAAGAAAAATAAATTATTCTACCTGTTTTATTCTGAAGTATTGATTTGGAAGGCCATCGACCTCGAGTAAGGCGGTATGCCCATGGACTAAAAAAGCTTATAAGAATTGGGCAAGGTGAGTTGGTCTTTGCCTTCATTATGATTTTGAGGCATTGCATCTTTTTAGGTTCAAAAAGAAGTTTGGTTGGTTTGTCTTTTTCAGAAACTTTTAATATTCAAAGAAGATTCTTTTGTCCACTTTGTGGTATAATGTAACCTCTTAATATATTGTAATTAGCATGGTTCCTCACATAAATTATTACGTGAAAACATTTAAAATGCAGTTTATTATGTGTGCCTTTAGATAATACCAGTAAAATTTCCCTTGAAACACGGTAAGCTAATGCTTCATGCTTGAGTCTTAAGATAAAGTGAATGCTGCATCTCATCATCTCCATTTCTTGTTCGGTATATTTTAGCTGAGTCTTGATGGAACTTTCCCATCATAAATGAAGGGGATAAAAAATTAAGTGTGCATCCCTAGTTAAGTCAATTGGACAGTTCTGAGAAAGTTAACCTTGTGACAAATTGAAAATCAAGAGAATGATTTCTTAAATTTGAGTATACCTTGGTGTTAGGAGTTTCAGCCTTTCAGAGGTGGCATGTTGAGCACTTTTGTCATGTGAAGCGCAGAGAACAACCTTGAACAGAACTTTTGTAGATAATTGATCATTTGGAGAGATTGAAAAAACATTATTCTATCATATTCAAGCAGAAAAATATGCTACTTTAAAAAATTAAATTTAGGAATTAACTGATATAAAGGGCCTTTTCTTTCCAAAAACATTTTCTTCCTTGAGTTTTTTTTTAGTTATTTTAATACAATAACATTTTATGTTTCTAATAAATATATGTTAATGAATTTTAAACTTAATATAATAATTTATATTGCAGACTAAAATTTTCAGTTCTCATTTATTTTCTTTGTTCATAGGTCCGGAGATGCTTTTGTGGCAAACCTCAAACTTGGGTGGTAATGTTACATCAGAGGGATATTTTGATGGGGAGTTTGGAGATGCAATTGAAGCACATGAATGGAAATGTGTTCGTACAATCAATGGTATCCTTCTTATACTTTTTTGGTTAAACTAAATGCATTAATCCAAAAGAAAAATGGCAAGATAAAGTGTAAAGAATACCGATGGAATTGAACTTTTTGGATTGGTGCAATGATATATAAAACCAAAGCAGACATAATCCATGCAAAACTGGAAAGAACTGTAATGATGTATTTCTCTTACTCGCCGTCAATGGTTTACAACAATCAATATGTCCTTTAAACAATTCTATTTTGTCAGAACTTCTCTAGCTTTATCACGTGATTGGGCTGGTTTCTGAGCATGTTGAAATAAGATTTGAAATTTTCCTCTCTCTATGGTGTGTAAATGAAAGATTTCGTTGTTTGTAAAGATATGTTATGAGTCTCTCAATATGCGAAGAATATGGAATGGTCCTAATGAAGAAACATTTTTTCTATAACCATCTGATAATTTGCTTTCTGTTTGGTTTCAGGTATTAGAATCTTTGAGGATGTGGCTGATTCAAAGGTATTTATATGATCATAACTTATTGTTTCTTTTATTTTTTATTTAGGACATGATAGAATTTCCCACGTGCTTATTGGAATTTTAGCCTTATCCAATTCACTTTGTTGAGAAAATGTGTACAGGAACATATCACATATAAAGCAACTTTACATTACCAGTATAACAGTTAAATCTTAGTCCAATGCCAAACATGCAGTTTTCAGATATTTCTTGTTGAACTTGTAGGTCTAAAATATCTCAGTGTCTGTGTTCTTTGCTGCAGCTTTCTTTCACCTTAAATTATTATTGAACACAATTTTCCTTATGTTCCTAAACAATATCAAAGTTTTGCAATTTCTGTTCATAAATGACTCAAGCTCTTGTTTAAATGTTCTTTGAATTATTTGTAGAGCGGAAAAGGTGCTCTTGTGAAAGCTATTGCTCTTATAGATGCAAGTGCAGATACTGTTTTTGAAGTAATCTTAAATCTGGACCGCCATAAGAGATATGAGTAAGTTGTTCCACCTATGTCCCTTGATTTCATATTTCCCATTAATGCAAGTTTAGTTTCTGTACTGACTATATTCACAGGTGGGATATGTTGACCGGTGACTTGGAGCTAGTAGATTCTTATGATGGACACTATGACGTTGTCTATGGAACTTATGATCCAAAATATCTTACTCGGTAGGTTTTTTCAGAATGGATTACTTGTTATTCTCTTTGAGGAACCATTTGCCAACAATGTGTAGTGCATGTGTAGTAAAGATTTCAAGTGACTTTTATCAAGCTCCTCCAAAGTTTGTACTTCTGATTGGTTTGATATATCCTCAAAACTTATTTTCTCATTATAAAGGATAATTTGATGTTGAACAATATTAGGTTCCTCAGTTAATCATCAGCTTGTCAAATTGGCATGAATCAATATTGTCTCTTTTGTCATTGGCTTACGTTTATTTGTCATGTTACATATTTTCTAGATGGCAATCCAAGAGAGATTTTGTATTCTCTAGGCAATGGTTTCGAGGCCAGGATGGCGAATACAGTGAGAGAATTGCTTATAACATTTTTAGTTTATTTATATGAAAACCAACATGCTTCTTGCCTCCTCTTTGCTCACATATGATATATTTTTTGGCAGCAATTTTGCAATTTCCAGCTGTACATAGGAAGCGACCTCCAAGATCTGGATACCAACGTACAACAATTAATCGTAAGAATCTGTATTCTTAGTTGGAAGAGTATTTTCTGTCTGAAGCATTTATAATCTCTATAGCTTGAATGCATTGTGCATTTAACATGAGACGCATACTTAAAATTTTGAAGGGATTGATTGGTCCATAAATATGATTTATCTTTATATTTTCTATTCAAGCAGCTAATGCTGCTTTTAGAGGTCAAGTTTCCATTCTGTGGCAACTCAGTTATTCTTAAGGTAGTGGTTATCGCTGAGGACTGCGAGATGACTCTTACATAGGTTTCTTAAGGAAAGAGACATCTTGTTATAAATCTTTTTTATATCTGTTAGTAATGTATATGTATATGTATATATCTATGGATGGCAGCATCTACTTGGGAGATTAGAAGTTTAAATGCACCCATGGGTTCAAACACTGCAAAATGCCTTGTAACACATATGTTGGAGATTCATACTGCTGGATGGTGTCGATGGAAGAAAAATAGCTGCTCGAAGTTTGAAAAGACCATCCCATATGCTTTATTATCGCAAGTAGCAGGTTGAGTTATCTAATCAAGTTCTTATTATCTGACTTATGATCTGATACTAACAATTAATGGCGTAGAGACATCTAGCATAATGTTGTCTCAGCAAATCAGGCCTGAGATCTCTGTTAGACGGGTGGGCTTTCAGAAATTTGTGCATTTTAGAGACTTGATAAGCTAAGACAACCTAACTTCACTGATCTCCAATATCCGCAACTATTCTTTCTATCCCTAGGAAATTCATGATCAAGGCGGGATGGACCTCTTTCATTTATCTCTGCTGGGATTGATTGTATTTGACTGGATTTTTTTTTTGTCTCAACCAATTTATAGGTTTATGATGAGTATACATTGCTTGACTTTCTGACAGTGTGACTAGAAAGGAGACATTACACACAGACATAGATTGCTGGCAACTATGAGAACATAAATGACAAAATTTCAAGAAATATTAAAAGATGAATCCAAACCTTCAGGGTTTTGTCATTGGTATCATATATACCATGGGCATTGCAGTGTTAGTTATGTTTCCTTGTAAATCTGTTTCAGGTTTAAAAGAATATATTGGAGCAAATCCATTACTCAAATGTGAATCTTCCTCCATGGTTGTCCAATCAAAACTTTCTGATGTTTCAACTTCCAGTGGCGAGTTTGAGGATGTAGAAGTTCAGGATGAATTCTATGATGCAATTGGTGGTGATTCTTCTTCATCATCAGAAGATGAAGAGAGTGATGATGGTGCAGACCAGAAGGTAATCCTTTTCCTCTTCGCCTCATTGAAAAACACAAGTCCCTCTCCTTCCTCCAAAAAGAAGAGTTAAAATTTTTTGCACTATTTGTGGATTTATGTAACCCAATTATTGATTGTTTTCTTGAAAACCTGTATTATTGATGGTTTTCTCTCAACTTTATCAGGAAAAGAAAATTAAGCTGAAGAATGTATCTTGGGCCATCTCAAGCTTAGCTTTGAAGCGAGCTTCAGGTTCTTTCTTTTCTTAGAATTTGTATTGGGAAAGATCGATCTGCTTTTACATTTTATTTAAAAAAGGAAGATTTTATCTCACAATCTGTTGCTATTGATTTATGCATCCTGGTTTCATTTTTGGTTGTGTCAGTAACAAGCAATTATAGCCTAAACAATCTCTTATCCCTAATTCTGCTGTGAGCTATTAAGTATACTAAGTATTAGGTCACTGCGGATGCAGCTCCAGATGCAAATAAGGAATTGGATCCTAGTGAACCTCCTGTCCATGTTGATGCAAGTCAATTCAATGGTTCCCTCCACAAAGCAAAGGATGAGGCTGACTCAAATTGTTGGACTTCTCCTGGTGGTAGAGGATTTATGATAAGAGGAAAGACTTACTTAAAAGATAGTGCCAAGGTGAGGTTTTTCTTTTCTTGAAAATCATTTGATATGTATTTGTCCTTGTTGTTTTATTTGGTTTGAGTGCAGTCTTATCTCATCATCTTACATCATCAAAGAATGAAATAAAGATTTTCTGGTATATTATTTTGGAAAAATGAGATTCAAATTGGAATGGCAATTGGTGTCTGCTTGGTATCTAGCTCTACTCATTCATTCTGTTCTCATCCTGAGTTGATACCTATTCTTCTGTTTGCCAGTTCTTATTAAGTCTGTTAGTGATTGGTGTGATTTAGTTTCCTTTACCTAATCTTGGCAGGTCTGGTTTCTAAATTGATTAATTGACTGAGATTTACATGTGTATGCATTAGTGTTATTTACTGTCTTACTGTTGTATTCTTTGTTTGGTTTCAAAATTGAGACCCTCTTGTTTAGTTCAGTAGTTTCATGTGCTTTGTTTGAATTATTATCATATTTTGATCCATTATTAATTTTTGCTTTCTTAATGTATGACCTCTTTGATTGCTTTTAAACTGTAATTATTTTGGCTTCATGTGCTTTCTGTTGTACAATCTGCAGCTCTAAATACAAATGAGAAAGTATGGCTTTTCCTATGATGAAAATTTTCTTTCCATTTTGTATCCAACAGCCCTCCTCCTGTGGTTTTTGTATATCTTTGATGCGTGTCTCGCATTCCTTGCTCTTGCTGATATTGGTTCTGCAGAGAATCAATTAAGTAATGGTATAAACCTTTTCACAGGTAATGGGTGCTGATCCCCTTCTCAAGCTCATAGCTGTTGACTGGTTAAAAGTCGATAAAGCCACAGATAAAATTGCATTGCATCCGAGATGTCTAGTTCAGGTATTATATTAGGTTTCATACTTTGTTCCCATTCCTTTCCAAGTGTGTATTACCATCATGTGAAGTTGCTTCATTCTTAGCAAATTTGCTGCATTGATTGGTGGCTTTTGGTTTTTATTTTTTCGTTTACTTTCAACAATCATTGTGTAGATTAATCATACTAATATAACTTTACTGAATCCTTCTTAATCTGTGCATTTTAGATTCTCAAATTTGAGTGCTAAAATCCATAAATGGAACCAGTAGTTTTCAGGGTTTCACAACTTTTATTCCAAGTAAAATCTTATATATTTTGTAGGTTTTACTTATGAGATGTATATTCGTGTTCCTTGAAAACCTTCTTTAGCCTTGTTTATGTTTGATAATTAAAAGAATGACTATGCCTGTTACTCTTTATTTCATTTACTTCATGACAGTTCTGAGCCGGAATAAAAAGGAGAAGGTGCATTCAGTTGAGGTGTTTTCTTAATTTTTCTCAAACTTGATTAGCCTTTTAGACTGGATGAACCAATTTTAGAACTGACTTTGGAAAGCCTTAAAGTTTTCAGTTTTTCTGGTGATCTATGCAGTGTTAATTTCTTCAATTTTTATTTTCTTGAACCATTAATATTTCTTTGTCTAACAATAATAAACAAGGCCCTTTCCCTCTTTCAACATATCTCCTTTGTCTTGTCCTTGATTTCACTAACCTCATATTTCCCGAACCATCTGTTTCTTATACACCCACACAGCCACTGCAGCTCCTCATCTCAACTGCAATCATCTTCTATATATTATGACTTTATGAGACTTAACTAAAAAGCTATCAAAATGCCTGGCAGATTTGTAGATTTAAGATTTTTCTTTCAGTTTGCAAATTTTTAATTTGAGAATGAACTGACTGTTTATACATAATATCCATTAGCAAATAGTTTGCTACTCCTACAAGCTGTTAGGGACTAGAATTTGTTTTGGGACTGCCAAACTATCTATTCTCGCATCTTTGTATTCCTAATGTGTTGGGCATTTCTGTTTTACATATAAATAACACACTGTCATATTCTCTGTCACACTGGACAGAAAAAGTTCCTTTCTGGATGGAAAGAGTTAATTTGCAAATATTTGAGCTATCATGCATGACTTTGCATAATTGAAAAACAGCTTTATGAGTTATGACCTAACTGCTATTTTTCATTTTCAGTCAGATGCAGGGAAAAAGCTTCCATTTATCCTTGTGATTAATCTTGAGGTACGCATGTGGATGCATGTCAACCTCCTCTATCTGCACATATTTTTGAACAAAAAACCTGTTATATACTGGGATTTTTTATTAAACCCTTTCCTACAATGGTATGAGATAGTTATGAACATTATTCTATGTTAAAAGCTTACTCCTGCAGAAAACGAATTATTAAAAGCAGAAAGTTGTTTGCTTGGGACATATAGGCTTGAGTGTCTGACATTTAAGATCGTGTCAGGTAGGAGTAATGCTGCTTTGGCCATAGTTTCTAAACAAAAATGTTGAGCTCATTTAAAGAAATGCTAATCCTGAAATAGGCATGTATTTAGTGGATAATATTAACACAAAAGTGGAAAATTTTGAACAAATTTTATTGTTGTAGATGGTCAACGAAGATCACCTCTGGCCTTTAGATTTGCTTCTAGTTCCTAATTTTCTCCCAAGCATACTGATTTCGAAGGATAACAATGGGAATAATTGTAGCATGGGGAGAATTTTATGGAATTCTTTTTTTGGTTGCAACAAGTTTCATTTTGGTCTGTCAAAGAGGATATGTGTTTTAGTGTCTCTCTTTCAGGTTCCTGCAAAACCAAACTATAGTTTGGTCCTCTACTATGCTGCTGAAAGGCCTGTGAATAAAAATTCTTTATTGGGAAAGTTTGTGGATGGAACGGATATGTTTCGTGATGCAAGATTTAAACTGATACCGAGCATTGTTGAGGTAAAAAATGCTATATTGTAAACATCTTAACTGGCTTTTATCTATTTGTTCTAATGCTATTGAAAGCTCATTTGTTTTCAAATGCACACAGGGGTATTGGATGGTCAAGCGTGCAGTCGGAACAAAAGCTTGCCTACTTGGGAAAGCTGTTACCTGCAAATATTTCAGGCAAGACAACTTTCTGGAGGTAATGCAACCTAAGTTTTTGCTAATTTCCTTTCGTCAGTAGGCAAGCTAGTGATTGCTGCATCTACAATTTAGATTAGTTATGAAATTGATGCACTTTATCCAGAAACTACAAATATACGAAAACACAGTATTTCATGGTTTAATTGAGCTTCCATCAACTGGATGGGATCAAGTGAGAACTTGGAATCCCATATTTGCTGCCCTTTACCGGAAGACCAAGTCTGCAGATTTTATTATAATCTTGAAGCCTTTGTGGTATCAGGATCTAAAGTCTTTAGATATCTCTATAATCTTAGAAGTTCCACTGCAGTGATATATACCGCAATGATATCTAATATATTTCTATATTTATAGTTAATGCCTATTCTTGCAATTTCCAAAGTTGACTTGCAATCCTACACTGTTATGAAGTTTTATTGACTAGTTAGATGAAGTCTTTCTGATCTTGATGATACTGTTGCTGAATCTTCTATTTTGCAGATTGACGTGGACATTGGGTCATCATCTGTAGCAAGAAGTGTTATTGGCCTTGTCCTTGGATACGTCACGAGCTTAGTAGTAGATCTTGCAATATTAATTGAGGTTAGTACCCTTTTTGTGCCGTTAATCTGTGAAAGTACTGTCTTCTAATCTGGAGTTTTGGCTTTGGCATAGACCTGAGCTTGTAAATGGTTGGGACTTTTTATGGTTATTATCATGCGATGTCAAGCGAATTTTGTGCATTTGCTGTTTGGATCAATTATGAAACTTTGGGGCATGCTTGAGAACTATTTCTGCTGGAAATTCTGTTCTCATACAAAGGGAAGAATTTAAAATGTGTTTGGGAACAAAAACAGAAAACAAAAAGCAATCCGAAACAGCTCTTTTCTTATGTATTTTTTTTGCTTGTCTAACTTGATACTATAGTTCCTCGAGCATTTTAGCTCTAGGTTGTGTGGTTTTTTTATATTGTTGTTTGCAAGCATTTTATTCGTACAATTTGTGCTTCACTGTGGTACAGTTTTGAAATGCGCAAACTTTTTTGGATTTATTCTTTTTTCCAGTTAGGTCTTGTTGCAGCTGCAACATACGTAAATGAACTTTTTTTTTTTGTACAAAGGAGGTCGTACTGAAAAAAAGGGAAGCGATTGCAAGTACTGAAATTTAAACTTTAGATATGTTGGATGCCACTTTTTAATGATGGCTTCATGAACCAATTAAGCTAAGCCTCGGGTCCAAAATGAACAATTTTAGTATCTATAATTTTAGTCTTCTCTCGGTTTTTCTACCCATAGTATCCTCGTAGACAACCAATTAAGAAGAAAACTCCCAGAATTTTGGCTGCTGATTAGCAGTATGTTTAGGTTTAGGAAATCCTCTTTTCACTCTGAACAAAATTTCACTATATTTCTTCATAGTCAACTAATTATACTTTGAGCAATATCCTCATTGGGATTTTGAAATTCATTAATCATGTTTAGTTACACAATGATTAAAGTACTATAGAAATTCACACTAGATATCTGAAGTGCTGTATAAAATTGAATTGTTCCAAATTTTTCCCTTAAAAATCACGTCTGAAACCTAGATATTGACATCGTCCATCTGCAGGCAAAGGAAGAGGCAGAATTGCCTGAGTACATTCTGGGCACTGTTCGACTGAACCGTGTGAGGCTTGAATCTGCTGTACCACTGGATGTTTGAGTTTTTCCACTTTTCTTATGCCGATGCTTAAGTATCTTGTGCTCCAAGGTTGCCATCACTATAAGTAGGCCCCGTTTTTAAATGTTTCCTGCGGATTATAGTGTAAGACTATTGATGAGTTGGCTTCCAAATTTTAGTGCCATATTTTATCCCAAGTTTTGTATCTTCTGATTATGCAGTTTACGTGATTTGTGGGGACTAGCGTTGGGTTCATATTTGGTCTGTCATATTGCGTAAATGAAGTGGCTAAAGAAGTCGCTTGTGATTATGCTTCAAAAAGATCATATTGGGTGAAGAACAATCATATATTTTGTACATAAAAGTTTCCCAGAGTTTGGGACACCTTCCGGTATAAATAGCACATTGTCACTTGGGACTTCTATTGAAGGGCCATTGGGTTTATTGTAATCTTTTTGTCCAAAATCATTTGCTATAATAATTTGTTGAGAAATGGTTTTTTTTTTCTTGTATCTTTCCAATTAATTTTATCTTTCAATTCTCTTTATCAGGTTTCAGCTAAGTAGGCGTGTTAGATGCACTACTTTTTTCTCACTTACTGTTTCTTCTTTAGGATTCATTGAACTGGTTATGGAACAGAAATGAATTTTCCACCTTTCAGCTAGCTAACATACAATTTGGGCATAAGAGATTCTTATCTGGAGAACATTCTAACGTCTGGGTTCAAGTTCAACCAAATCCTTCAGGAATCATGCCGCACCCAGAATATATGACACTGGTATGAATCAACAGTCCTAATATTCAAGTTATGAATAAAATATCCTTTCGTGGAGTTTAATTTAATTTTTACCACTTAATGCTACTTTTAATCTTTTCCCATTGAGTTAGTGGTGCTGGCTTCTTTGATATCTGTTTTAAATTAATCTCTCAAAGTCCTAAACACTAGGGATCCAAATTATTCTGTTCTGGGAGGAATACAGTCGATTTTAGGTTAGGGGTGTTTCTCCATAAGAGTAGAACAACTTTGATTTGCAAATTGCATGGTTTTGGGTCCTACAAGAAACGGACAAATTTATTAGAGAATTCTTATAAAAGGTAGTGGAAATTAAAGATGTGTCGCTTTCTTCAACCACTTTACTAGCTCCACTCACTCTCTTTGCCATACTGTTCTTTAAACATTTTATTTATTGATGTTTTCTTCTTATTGATATCCATCCGTTGTGCTTGGCTCATTAGTTTCAGCACCACCTATTTTTGACCAAATGTTCCCCAGCTTCTCAATAAAGGAACCCTGGAAACTCAAAATTGCCCTTCACTCAACGCATAGGCATACCCAAGTTCAAGGCTAGCAATAATCATTTTTTAAATTTAATTACTTGGGTGCCCTACCTTTAAGAAAGAGGAGATGCTCAATTAGTTGGTAAAAATGTTTAGTGGCACTTTTTCGTATGATCAGATTAAGATATAAAATCATATATGAACCTAATTAAGCTCCACCACTTTTGACTACTTGAGTGGGAATCCAATTCAAGTTCATTTTTTTCCCTAAAAAGATGTGTTCCTCCCACATCACACGGCCATGCAGTCGGTGCATGGTCTTTTTCGATCTTGTCAGGGGGGAATTCTTTGGAATTCCTTTTTACATCCAACTCTGATTACCGAACGGGGTATAGCTATTAACGCACAGTAGTTGATCGACCTTCAATCTTGATCCCCCTCGTGTGAGTTAAATGTAATCTTTACGAAATTTACCTCTTGAGCCTTTTTTTTTTTTTGGCTTGGGATTTGCTCAAAGTTAATCCTCTTTCAAGGACTAGAAATAAAATAAAATAAACTTTCTAAAACGACATAATTACAGTATAATCAGTTAAAAGCTGTTATTAAGAGGCTATAAGAATGCTTTGGATGAAACTCATAGAAAGATGGGAAGTAATAATATAGTTAGGCTTTTAATGGCACATGAAAGCTCTTTGCCTCTGGAGTATTGCATTTGGTTTTGCAGAGTTCAGAATAGCTTTCACAGTAGCAGATTTTTTATCACCCCCATTAATTGAAACCTAATTATAACACGCAACTGGGGCTCTTCACACAATCACGGGCCACTGTGAAATTCTGCAGTTGCTGCCTCTGCGATCTGCCTCTCGTAAAGTGGGGTGGTTTCCAAGTGTTCAAGGCCTTGCACTGTCTTCCATAATGAATATGGACATGAGCTTCGACATCTTTTTGCTACTGAGTCTGTACTCTTGTTCTTACTTCCAATTTTAAAACCCTAGCTTAAAAAAAAAAAAAAAACTAGCAAAGTTTTCCCCACTGTTTGCCTACTTGCATATTTATTCACGTGCCCCACTTTCCTTGGTAGGGAAGATGCATATATATATATGTATGTAATTACAGAATGATGTTTCCATGTACAAATATTCACGCTCCCTGGTGTAAATGAGTGATTAAAAAGCAAACTGCGGTTGAGAACAAAGATTATGCGGTCAAAATCATGCAATCCAAGCTACCTAAGCCTGATTGTCGGTCCATAGTTAGATGAACAAAAATTCAAGATCGTGGGGTCAAAATTACTGTTGAGAAAATGTTTGACTTTTACCATAAAATTGAGTCGTTGATACAGAGAATTTGACGGTTTGATGGATTGATCAGGTTTAGGGTTACTCGTACTTTAAGCTTCTTTTAATCATAAAAGACCCCCAAGGCTACTTCCCTCGAGGGATTCTTTTTTCTTTCGTTGTATAATCATTGGATCGCATGTGGACCAGTAACCTGAGCAGTCACTGCCAAGCAACACACATGTCAAGGACGGACCTTTTTTACTTCCTTCAAAGACACAAAAGGCTAAGCCATCATAAATCAAGGGAAATGGTGTGGCTTTTATCACAACCCTTGTCTTTACTCTTTACCTTCTCCGCACCTGCTGCTGTCAATTCAACAACATGATAAATGAAAATCCTGGCAAAGATCTTTATCTTGTCCCTGCCGGCATGGCATACAAGTTGAAATCAATCCAATAAAGAGTTGTAACCCATTCGATATTGCTTGGTATTCATTTCTTTCATTTCAGAAAAATGCATATTTTCTATTTTGATTATGAACTGTAATTGTCTTGGGATAGAACTAGAATTTATTACTTGCATGGAAGTTTCACAACCGGTGGGGGATTTCTGTGCATGCCGGTGAAAATAATGAATAAGAAAAAGGGATTATAAAAGAGTATTAAAGTAAAGAATGTCATTCTTACTTGGTCCAATTGTTGTAACAGTTCAAATATGCAGGAACGGCTTTCATTTTCCTTTTAGAGCAAATGTCAGTTTTGGGAGAAATCGACCAGGGTGCAGCTACAAAGTTGAAGTTTAATGCATCAAGTTATTGCATCCTCCCCTCCCCAATCAACCCATGAATCGAAATTCACTCCTAAACCACCAAAAGAAAAGATTTTTCATTCCCCTTTTTCCATTTTTTCTTACCCCATAAACACCAAATTATTTTCATTTTCCATCAATAGACCTACTATATCTACCTATAATGATCATTTGCTTTCTCAGTCTTTATCCACATACAATTTTCACCATGGTTGTGATAAAATAATTCAAACAAACTATAATCATTAACGGTCCAAAAAATGGTTTATAACAGCTTTCGTCTTAATTGCCAAATAAGTGTCTAACTGATTCAACTTTATATATGATTATGCAATTTTGCTTCAACTATAAAAGTCTATGCAAAACTCTTTTCTTATTTCTATGACTAAACAATGAATATGATGATTTCAATGATGCCCCACTCTGATATACTAATTCAAATTAAAACACTGCTGATAATATATAGGATTCTCTCCAGTGAAAAGTAAGAAAAAGATGGCTCAAAGATAGGTAAGCTTTATTCCGTAATGGCAAACACCATCCAAATAAACTTTCGACCGCAAGGCCCCACCTTGCCCACAAGAGCAACCCAATAACATTCTCATATCAACTAATCATTATACGTCATTCCCCTCTTTCATGCGTCCTTTCCCCATTTCCCATGCATCAAGCTCATCTTAAAAACACAGAAACACAGCTTGCAGCGAGGTGACTGACCTTTTTTTTTTCGTTCTTTGTGGTTTTAGTTTGTCTCTCTTCCTTCTTTACTGCGAGTTCCAAATGGAGATTTTCCTATGGACGCACTTCAGTCTTCTCTTCTCTTCCATGTTAATTGCAGTGGTATTAGCTGCTGATCCTTATTCAGATGCTCTATTGAGCTTAAAATCAGAGATTATTGATGATTTTAACGGTCTGGATGATTGGTTAGTGCCCCCTGGAGGAAATCCTTCAGGGAAAGTATATGCATGTTCTTGGTCTGGTGTCAAATGTGATAAAAACTCCAGCATTGTTATTGGTTTAAATCTTTCAATGAAGAATCTTACAGGTAAGTTACTTGGAAAGCAATTCAGTGTCTTCACTGAGCTTGTTGATCTCAACATCAGTCAAAACTCATTCTCTGGAGAACTTCCTGTTGAAATCTTCAACCTCACCAATCTAAGAAGCTTAGATATGAGCAGAAACAGTTTTTCTGGCCACTTCCCAGGAGGAATCACCGGTCTTCGAAACTTGGTTGTTTTTGATGCTTTTAGCAACAGCTTCTCAGGGCCATTGCCTGTTGAGCTTTCCGAGCTTGAATTTCTGAAGGTGCTCAATTTAGCTGGTAGTTACTTCAATGGACCAATCCCATCCGCCTATGGGTTTTTCAAGAGCCTGGAATTTCTTCACTTAGCAGGGAATTTCCTCTCTGGGAATATACCAACGGAACTGGGTAATCTCAAAACAGTGGCACATATGGAGATTGGCTACAACTCTTATGAAGGTAACATCCCATGGCAGTTGGGAAGCATGAGTGAGCTTCAGTATCTTGATATTGCCGGTGCAAATCTCTCTGGCTCAATACCCAGGCAACTCTCCAATCTCACCAAGCTTCAGTCACTTTTTCTCTTCAGAAACCAGCTCACTGGATTGATTCCATTGGAGTTTAGCAGAATCGTGCCTCTCACCAACTTGGATCTCTCCGATAACTTTATTTGTGGCCCTATTCCTGAGAGCTTTGCAGAATTGAAGAATCTAAGACTGCTCAGTCTTATGTACAATGAAATGAATGGCACTGTCCCAGAAGGCATAGCTGAACTTCCATCATTGGATACTCTGTTTATATGGAACAATTTCTTCACTGGATCACTTCCAGAAAACTTGGGCAGGAGCTCAAAACTTAGATGGTTGGATGTTTCAACAAACAGTTTCATCGGCAGCATTCCACCTGATATTTGTGCAGGTGGTGAGCTATTTAAATTAATCCTGTTTTCTAACAAGTTTACAGGCAGTCTTTCACCTCTATCCAATTGTTCTTCGCTTGTTCGCCTTCGACTTGAGGATAATTCATTCTCAGGTGAAATTCCTTTGAAGTTCAGCCATCCTTCTGATATCACTTACATAGACCTGTCCAGGAACACGTTTACTGGCGGAATTCCCTCAGGTATTTCTCAAGCTTCAAAGCTTCAGTATTTCAATGTCTCTAATAATCCAGAACTAGGGGGAATGATCCCAGAACCAACATGGTCTTTGCCACTTCTTCAAAATTTCTCTGCATCATCATGTAACATCTCTGGGAATCTACCTCCATTCAGATCGTGCAAATCCATTCTGGTTGTTGAACTGCAGATGAACAATTTGTCTGGAGCTGTCCCAAAAAGTATTTCCAATTGCCAGGCACTTGAGACGCTTAATTTAGCTAGCAATCAGTTAATTGGTCATATACCTGAGGAGCTTGCTAGTCTTCCTGCTCTAAGTATTGTGGATTTGTCACGTAATCATTTCAGCGGTTCAATGCCCGCAGCGTTTGGCAAGTCTTCAAACTTAGTACTTCTGAATGTATCATTCAATGATATCTCTGGTGTCATTCCCTCAGAAAAGGTGCTGCAATCAATGGGTAGAAGTGCATATGTTGGAAATCCAGAGCTATGTGGAGCACCTCTTAAATCATGTTCAGGTTCAATAGCAATCTTGGGAAGCAAAAGCACAGGAAAGCTTAGGTTAGTTCTGTTACTCTGTGCAGGAGTAGTCATACTCATTGTGTTATCAGTTTTCTGGCTAATTTACCTCCGCAAAGGCAGCAGAGGCCAATGGATAATGAACTCGTTTATAGGACTCCCACAGTTTACAGTAAATGACATTTTGAGGAGTTTTAATTCTACTGATTCCATGGAAGAATTGCCACCTCTATCAGCTGCAGTTTGCAAAGCAGTGCTACCCACTGGAATAACAGTTTTGGTGAAAAAGATAGAATGGGAGCCAAAGAGAATCAAGGTTGCCTCAGAATTTATAACACAAATGGGAAATGCAAGGCACAGGAATTTGGCCCGACTACTTGGTTTCTGCTACAACAAGCATTTGGCTTATCTGCTGTATGACTACTTGCCTAACGGAAATTTGGCTGAGAAGGTGAGAATGCAAAGAGATTGGGCAACCAAGTACAGAATTATAATTGGAATTGCCAAGGGACTTTGCTTCCTTCACCATGACTGTAATCCTGCAATTTCTCATGGAGATTTGAAGTCAAATAACGTAGTCTTTGATGATAATTTCGAACCCCGTCTAGCAGATTTTGGGTTCAAATATCTGATACAGTTGATCAAAGGTACAGTTCCAGCTACAACTTCCAGATTGGGAACAGGTACAAATCATCTATTCACTTTCCATGGATTCCTTTATTCAAAATCTTGCCATTTCAAACAAACAAAATTAACTTTTTAAGTTAAAAGTCCTTAGATGTTCAAAGCCAAGACAATGTCTGAACAAACTGTAACATACTTTTTTGCCTATGATTAAAAAAAAAAAGAAAAACCTAGAAAATTTTGCTTTCAAAACTACACCTAGACCATTAAAAGTTACTATTATCCATTAAAAGTTACTATTATTCCCCTATGAGCATTCTCTAGAGAGTTTATGAAACAAATTCTTGCTTGAAAAGACATCATTCCAAGAATTCGATGTTGTAAAAAGACGTTATCCTAATTAAGAACCTGATTTTAAGCGATGGCTCAATTTCTGTTAATTCTTTTTCTTTTTGTTCTTGAATTCTTATTTAACATTTGAAACAGGTCAATTCAATGACGCAATCAAAGAGGAACTATACATGGACATACACAACTTTGGGGAGATCATTCTGGAAATATTAACTAATGGTAGGCTGACAAATGCTGGACCAAACATACAGACCAAACCAAGGGATATTCTTTTGAGAGAAATATACAATGACAATGAAGCTGGTTCCATCAATTCTTTGCAAGAGGAAATAAATCTGGTTCTTGACGTTGCTCTGCTTTGCACCAGAAGCAGGGCAGCTGACCGACCTTCTATGGAAGATGCGTTGAAGCTTCTATCAGGGTTGAAGCCGCAAGGCAAATAATAGTACTTTTGAAGAAGAAGAGTTGCAATATTTGCTTCACATCACGGGGAAGGACATCAACGGATACATATATACTGTAGTAAATAGTTTTTTTTATTTGTTTAAGATAAATTATTTGTATTTTGATTTGGTTGCTAGCTTGTTTATATCGATGAATATCTATAGTTATTGTCATATCGGAAAAACAACTGCCATTATCTTGTTTTTCAGGTGGATAGTTTTCCTGTTTATGGCACAATTTAATGAATTTAATCTTTATATAATGCTAAACGTTCATATAAAAACAATTGATAAATGTGCTAAAATTTTACAAATAATTTGAATGAAGTGGCATTTTAGAGATTACATGATTATATACCATATGTCAAGAAAGCAAGTACGTTGTCACTAGCATGCGCGAGAAGGGAAGGTGATAGTGGAGAGGAGAGATTGGGGAGTTGGATGAGTGGTAGTGGTGGGCCACCAAAGAGGACTGTAGCCTTTGAGAGTGAGGAGGTTGGAGAGTCCGGCGGCATAGTTCGGTGGGTTTCACGGTGCTGTTGGAGGTAGAGGCAAGCTTGGGGTTGGGCATCACCATGGCGGTCCGCTCTTCACTTGCTTTTTTTTTTTTTGTACTCCAATAATATATTTTGGTCGGCTGTTGGCACAAAGTCGTTGTAGTATAGTGGTAAGTATTCCCGCCTGTCACGCGGGTGACCCGGGTTCGATCCCCGGCAACGGCGATTAATTTTTGCCAGCTCTTTTGTTTAGAGTAACCCAAAGGGCAAAGGCCCAAACACATATCTTTTCATTATAGATCTTTTAATATATTTCTCAATGGCCCAGACTCAAACCTTTTTGTGTTTTAAGATTTTTTTTTTGGGCCATTGTGTTTTTAAGATTTAACACGTTGACGACAGAACAGATCATTACAACAAAAACAAATCTTTACCGTCTTCATTTCATTGATAGATACTCCAATCTGTCTTGAAGAGTGCTTTAATCTCGTGTTCCGATCTCGTATAATTTGATGTTATCTTCATCTTGTTTCTGGTCTTTATTTCCCCTTTTGTACTAGTTGTGGATAATTAATTTATTTTCTAATGAAACAATTTGTTATCCCGAATATATATATTCATAAAATATACTCATGCTTAAAATTAGGATGAAGCAATTATAGTTTTTTTTTGTAATGAAAATGGTGACGAAAATGGTGTCATCATATCGAGGAGGAGTAGAGTATTAATGATCTAAGAAGAACTGTGATTAAGAAATTTGTATAGAATGAACAGTCAATAATTATTTAATTTTACAGAATCAAACTTTAAAAGTTATATTAAAAAATCACTAAAAACTGTAATTATTTTGGTAAAAAAATTTATAATTATACTATTAGTTTCTTATAATCAAACGGTAGCCAAAGTTGCTTTAAATAAAATTTTAAGTAGTTTATAAACAATTTTATAAATATATTAATTAATATTATCATCAACTAAAATTATAAAACATACGAATATATAAATATGTTCGAATTTTACTCATTTATTAAATAAATTTTAAAATTTTATTTGAAAGTTTTTTTAATAAATTAATATAAACAAACTAGGCATAACCATGAAAAAAAAAAAACAATTCACCATTTAAATATTATAACTACAAATTATACAGCTAATTCTTACGCGACTTACAGAATCTACCGACACCAATTCACGTGGACAACCATCTAGAGAATCTGATACGGGTAAAGAACATTCGAATTTACTTGGGAAAAAAAAAATCCTTATTTGGGTCATTAATGATTTAGCATGGAAGAAATTCAATACCTTAGCTATACTGATCTTTTTTTTTTAATTTTAATTTTTGTACTACTGTAGTAATGTTTAAAACAAAAAAAGACTATGAGTTGTGAGATTTGACTTTCTATTGACTTCCAACGATTCATGAAAAAAAAAAAATCCTAACATACCGCTCACCTTCGTAAACCAAATAGGATTTCGTCTTCCATTGTCCAATCAAAGAAGGTTTTTAGTATTTACTAACGCTGGAAAGTGGAGACACAGGAAAAAAAGCCTTTTTTAACAGTCTTGTCACCGGTGAGGCAAGAATTCCCTCATCGATGCCTGACGGCAAGTTGTCCCCCGACAGGGCCGAGCCGTCCGTTGCCGCTAAAGCTAATACCTCTGCTATACCCTCGCCGATCGTTGAAATCAGCGAAGAAGATGGAGCAAAGGTGGAAAAGAAAGAGAAAGACCCACGAAAGATAGCTAGAAAGTGAGTCCCTTTTTCACCTTTTTTTTTTTTGGTGCATGTAAATATTTATGTATATTTATTTCGTTTTTTGCATTGTGGGTTTGCCTTGCTTTGCTTGTTTCTGATTGCTTTGTGTGAGTTAGTTAAATGAAAAGAGAGCTGTTTGTTTGGCTTGAGGGGGGGGGGGGGGGGAAGGGTTTGGAGGGAAAGCATGAGAAATAGAAAACCTTTTTAGTTGTTTCTGTCTCAAAAATATTGAAAGCCAAGTAAAAGAACCAATAACGACCTTTTTAACTGTTTATTGAGGTTTTATTTCCAACATGCTGTTGGAAGCTCAACCTTGTTCTTTAGTTTTATTTTATTTATTATTTAAAAATTACATTGGGTTTTATGTTTTTATTTAAGGTATCAATTGGAGTTGTGCAAGAAAGCCATGGAAGAGAACATAATAGTATATTTGGGGACTGGCTGTGGGAAGACCCATATTGCAGTGCTCCTTATTTATGAGCTTGGTCATCTGATACGGAAACCCCAGAAAAGAATATGCATTTTTCTTGCACCCACAGTAGCTCTTGTTCAGCAGGTGGGCTACTTTTTATGATTTTCTGACTTAGTACTCAATCTTCAGAAATGATTAAGTTTGTAATATTGTTTTGGCTGAGTTTGGGATTTAGAACGAATGTGAATTGTCGATTATAGATTCTATGCAGAGTAGACCATGCATGGTTTTGAATCAAATCTGCTATGTTTTGTAGCAAGGTCGGGTTATAGAAGATTCTCTTGATTTCAAGGTTGGGACTTATTGTGGAAACTGCAGGCACTTGAAGAACCATCATGACTGGGAAAGAGAGATTGAACAATATGAGGTGATTATGTTCTTTGCTTGACCCAATGTTAATATTTATCCACCTTTTGTTTGACATCCTATGATGGACTCTTTCAAATATAGAAAGATGGAAAAGATTTTCATTGAATGAAAATTTATGCATCATTATTGGCATTCCTGTTTCCCATCAGTAGTGTCATGAGATCAAAGATCCATATATAGAAAGTATAACTTGAAAGAGACATGTCTTTTGAAGTTTACCAAATTAAATTTATTCCACTTCACTAAATATGTTCTTGGTGTTAATTTTTCTTTCTTTTTTCCCCCTTATAGAGGATGTTATGTTTTACTAGGGATTATGGATCCTTGTGGTTTTGCGTCATCCTTGGCTTATATTTCTATTCATGCTGATTGTTTTAGTACAGGTTCTTGTTATGACTCCTCAAATACTACTTCGTAGCTTATACCACTGCTTCATCAGGATGGATTTAATTGCTCTTCTGATATTTGACGAGTGTCATCATGCTCAAATTAAAAGCAATCACCCTTATGCAGAAATCATGAAAGTAAAGTGCTACACAAATTCATCTTTGTACTCTCAATGATACGTACATTAGTTTCCATCTGTTGATGTAGTTTGATTTTCATAGATTACCTTGACAATCATGTAGGTTTTTTATGACAAAGCTACTGCATCAATGCTTCCTCGTATATTTGGCATGACGGCATCTCCCGTTGTTGGTAAAGGTAATGAAAAATTGCATTTCTTTTGTATCAAAAGTTGAGTTCTTACATGGATTAACTATATGACTTTATCACTTCATTTTTTTTTTGTGCAAAATTTTGATTCCCATGGGAAATATGACCGATGAAAAGTGTTTTGAGAATGTGTTATGTGTAAAGGTGGAAGAATATGAATTTGAAAAACTAAGATTCCAACTTCCTACATGTTATCCTTAAGTTTTTATGATATGAATATTTTGGATGATATTGCATCTTTTAGTGCTCTCCAATGATAAATCTTCCACTTGACTGACAGGCTGTTCTAGTCATATAGCTGATATCACATATGTTAATAGTTGCTTTTACAATAACCTTAAACCTTGGTGCGTATATCTTACACTTTCAGATGCTTCTAGTCGAGTAAATTTGCCAAAAAGCATCAACAGTCTTGAAAACTTGCTTGATGCTAAGGTGAGTCTTGGAAACTTTCACTTTTGTGATATAATCTGGTTTTATGCAGTCTTTTATTTTCCTTCTAAAAACTAATTATGGTTGAAGATAGCGATCTAACTAGCTATTCTCAAGGTCAATCGTAATCCTTGCATGATGAATGAAACACCCAAAGAATAGTTTCTGTAGTTCATAGAAAGCTGTTGGGTGCCTAAAGGTTTCCTTGTTATATTAGCACACATGGAGCATCCATTTATGAAGATACTGTTCTTAGTTTATATATTTAAGTTCTTGTAATGCTAATTGTAGATGTTGTGGTCTTCTATAGCTTGTGAAGTGGTAGTCCTCTTAGCCTGAATTGAGGACTTTGGTTTAGTCAACCCTTTCCAAACTATCATAAGCTGGAGTAATGGCAGGTCATAGTGCATCTTGATTTAGTGAGCCGAGGAGGTCCAGGAGATCTAATGGGCTCTCTACTTTCTCAACTGGAGTCTAACCAATCGCTATGTACTTGGTCTGGACTTATGTATATTTAACTATAGGAGAACCATCCGTTTCTTCTATTTGGTGGATCAAACATGTGTTTGGCCCTCTTCACAATTGGGTTTAATCAGTCTCCTTGTAGAACTGCTTAGGTTGAATGATCTAAGTTCTTAGTTCATTGTATAATACACAAAGGATATTTTCAAGTTTTGACGAGACTTAATTTGCCTGAATTAACATTTTTGCTACAACCTTGTATGGTGAGGTAGATGCAGCAATCCTAATTTACTGTGAGCGGAATAAGTAAAGAAGCTTTAATTTTTATGTTTCATATGCTTTTTATCTTCCGCTGCATATGGATTGATTTACCGTGGGCTGAATAAGTAAAGAAATATCTTATCTTGAGTCATTGTGGTCGGTACTGCTACTATGACTGTTTTAAAGATTCAGGCAACCACTGTAATTTTGGCTAAGGGGAGTAATGTTAATCAACATTCGTTGTTGTCATTGTCATCATTATCACTCTCATTCTCCACTCCTTGTTCCGTGTGACTGTTCCACCATAGATCTTTGGAGACGTAGAAAACAGTGGTTGCCTTGTCAATGAGGAATTTTTTTTAAGAAATATTTTTTGGTTATAATCAAAATGCAGGGGGGGGGGATTTTTTTCTTAAATGCTATTTTTTTATTGATCTAGATGCTCATAGTAGTCAATTTTCTAATATTTCTCATGCCATAAATTGTAGGTCTATTCAGTTGGAGATAAGGAGGAACTGGAAAGCTTCATAGCATCTCCTGTTGTTAGAGTATATGATTATGGTCCTGTCAATTTTGGTCCTTCTAGTTCCTACGTGATTTATTGTAGTAAACTTGAGGAGATTAAGCGCCAGGTATGTTGCAGTGACACGTTGCACTTTCTTGAACTTCATTATCTTGAAAGAAGCTTTAATTTTTTCTGTTTCTTTGTGGAAAGAACAGTGCATATCAGCGCTTGGCAGGAAGAATGGTGATTTTCAATCTGTCAGGAACACTAAAAAGCTGCTCAACAGAATGCATGATAATATAATCTTTTGCTTGGAAAATCTTGGACTTTGGGGAGCATTACAGGTAAGACCTTGCAAAATAAATGAATTTCTTTTTTTGTTATTTGGCAGTTGACAGCCTTTCCTTTGCAATAAAATATTCTGCCATCTACTGCTAATGTTACTTTGGCTTTTATTTCATATTCTGCAACCGTTTTCTAGTAGTTCTGAGCAATATTCACAAAGTCTGTCCTCTGCCAATTCATGTTGGCAAATACTGGGTAGAATATAACATTCGATTCATAATAATAATAATAATAATAATAATAATAAAAAAATAATAATAACACCAGTTGACCTTGAACACAGATAGGTGTCTACACTATTCACTAGAGTTTTGTTTTGATAAGTTGTATTTTTTATTCATAGGTCGTTACTCATTACTTGCATTTTGTGTAGGGCACTAAGCAGTGACTATTTAGAGGTTTTTTTTGGCTTATCTCCTTATCTGTTACCAGATGAGAAAGTTGAAATGGTTTGTTTATAGGGCAATTTTTATTTAATTTGTATTAATTCTAGCCCGATGCAGACTTGCAGATAATTGCTGGTTAAAGCATCCAAGGGGAAATTCTGATTTATTCTTTTTTCCCACTGCATTTTGTAGGCTTGCCAACTTCTTTTGACTGGTAATAACTCTGAGAGGAATGAATTGGTAGAAGATGAAGGAATTTTAAGCGACGACTCTGTGTGTGATCGATATCTTGCTCAGGCTGCTGATATTTTTGCCTCCGATTGTAGGAGAGGTATATAATCTGTTCAGTCATTTTAAATTGTAGCTTCAACTTCATTCTAGCTATTGTCTAGTTTCTTGGTGGTTGTATACACAATTTTATTGTGTTCATCAAAGTTTGGTTATGCAGGAGAGATATGGTAATTTGTTTAGGGACTTTCTGGTTGTAGCTTCAACTTAATTCTACCTGCTGTCTCTATTTCTTGAAGGTTGCATACTATTTACTACTTCATTGTATGCATTAAAGTTCTAGTCATTTGTGGATTAGTTGTTGGTTAATGGAGATTCTTAGTTAGATTTTTGAACTTTTATGCTCTGCTAATTGTTTCAGTCAACTTGAGTAAGAATCTCAGCCATTACCTTTGTTGCTAATATCGTAGATGGGACTGCACATGATTTATCTGACGTAGAGATTTTGAAGGAACCATTTTTCTCGAAAAAGCTTTTACGCCTTACTGGAATTCTTTCCACCTTCAGGTTTGTATTCAAGCATGTATAGTGATTTTTGGTTATTTGTTAGATATATTGCATGGAAACTCTATCAGATCATTTCAATAGTTATACTACTTAGTAAATAAAACTGTTTATTTGCATATTATAACGTATGCAGTTCTTCCAGCACTAGGAGGTAAGAGAAGGGACTTAATGCATGATGCTCTATCAGATCATTTCAATAGTTATACTACTTAGTAAATAAAACTGTTTATTTGCATATTATAACGTATGCAGTTCTTCCAGCACTAGGAGGTAAGAGAAGGGACTTAATGCATGATGTGTGATGGTAATTTATTTAGATTTTGAGGGGAGCAGCCATTTGCGGTCAGCCTAAATGCAATGATTGCTCTTCACACTAACTTTGTGTGCACACCGTGTCTCATTTCTTTCTGTCTGGTTTCTTACAAACAAACTCTACCATTGTGTTTTTCATGCCTTTAAGCATTTTTGCTTTTCTCATTATTTAACTAACAAGTAATCTATATTATATACCCATTTCTCTCACAAATTTTTATAATTCCTTTTCCAGGTTACAGCCAAATATGAAATGTGTGCCAAATATGAAATGTATAATTTTTGTGAATAGGATTGTTACTGCAAGATCCTTGTCATACATACTGCAAAAGCTTAAGTTCCTATCTTCTTGGAAGTGCCATTTTCTTGTGGGAGTCCATTCTGGACTTAAAAGTATGTCACGGAAGACAATGAAAAACATTCTTGAGAAGTTCCGAACTGGAGAGGTAATCCTTTTCTGCTAGTGTTAATATTCCTCCTCCACCCTGCCCCCTCTCATGCCATGGGAATTAGTACATCGTTAAATTGTTATTTGTATCTTTGTTTCTTAGCTGACTGGCTCAGTTCATGGTTTGGGCATAATGTGGGGCAGATTGCTTGTACTTATCATTACTATTAATGTTTGCTAAAGGAAGTGAATTTCCTAGTTTTTCAGAGTTGTTATAAGACAGAAGCTCCTCCATTTGGTCTTTATTCTTGTAGCTTGAACATGTAGTTATAATTGGTTGTAGTCTTAATAGAATTATGGGATCTTTAGAGGGTAAAAGTCCCTATTACGGGATAAACAGAAGTATAGAAACTGCTATTGCCTACAGCAATGTCTGCTTGTCTATTGCATAGACTGAACCAATTAGGGAAACTTTTGAAATGGAAAACTAATTGTAGCTATGTAAATACTCTTATTAATTTGACTTCTTTTCTTACTACATCGATCTATTCTTACCTCCAGCAGATGGATGGACATCTCGTAACTTCTGTTGCCTGTTCTTCTCCACTGTTATCCGGGGCATGCTCTTTCTATTCTTATCGTACAAACATTTATGACTATAAAGTAACAAAATCATTTGTCATTTGATAATAACCTGAAAGCTTTTCCATTCATATCTTGCAAAGTTATCATCCGTATGCCTTAGCAGTTTATAGCTACTGTAGCCCATAGAAGCAAACTAAACTATAAAAAAAAAACTATTGAAAAGGAACTTAATGTTGCATCTTGAACTTGGTTACCCCCAGTGCCAAAGCAACTTCAAACTAATATGGTGCATCAAGCAGCTGACACCTTGAAGCTGTTTGCACATTAAGTTGCCTTGAAGTAGTATTGAGAGGATGTCTGTTATCTGCACCGGAAAACCTTGTGTATGTATTGCTATTGGCGGTTTGTGGTCAGTTATTTATTCTTGATTCCTTGAATACTGATTTGGCAGTTGAATCTTTTGGTTGCAACTAAAGTGGGTGAAGAAGGACTTGATATTCAGACATGCTGCCTTGTGATACGTTTTGACCTTCCAGAAACTGTTGCAAGTTTTATCCAATCGAGAGGTCGTGCAAGAATGCCTATGTCTGAGTATGCATTTCTGGTGAACAGGTGCTTTTCATAAAAGTATATGCTATTTGAAGGTCTGTCCATTTGGTTCTCTTTCCGTTATTGGGAAAAAAAAGTTTTCTTTCTCTTGACTTTGCAGTGGGAATGAGAGGGAACTAAATTTGATTAAAAATTTCAAGAAAGATGAAGATCGTATGAATATGGAAATTACTTTCAGAACATCTACTGAGGTTTTTATTGATCTTGAGGAAAGAATGTATAAAGTTGATACATCCGGTGCTTCCATCAGTTCAGGATATAGCATCTCTCTACTTCACCATTACTGCTCAAAACTACCCCATGATGAGTATGCCCTTCCAACTTTTTCATTCTTACCTGCTTTTAAACTTATGATGTCCGCTTCATATGTTTCTGTGTGGAAATTCTTTTACTCATTTAGATTACATACATGAATCTATTTTCAGGTACTTTGATCCCAAGCCAAGCTTCTTTTATTTTGATGATACAGGAGGAACAATCTGCAATATAATCTTACCTTCCAATGCTCCAATAAATGAAATTGCCAGTACACCTCAATCTTCAGTGGATGCTGCTAAAAAAGATGCTTGTCTAAAAGCAATTGAAGAATTGCATAAATTGGGAGCATTGAGTGACCATCTCTTGCCTTTGCAAAACAGTGTTCTTGAGGAGGAAACAGTGCTGGTGTCTTCTTATTCTGGGAGTTCTGAAGGTTGATGCAGAGCAACTTTGTTGTCTTTTTCTTTTTGGTTGGAGGTTGGGGTGATTGGTATAGGATTAATCACTTTTGGTTGTCTTTATTCTCAACAAAATTTGATTTTGTCTGTTGGCAGATGATGATTCACGAGGTGAACTACATGAGATGCTTGTTCCTGCTGCGCTTAAAGAACCATGGACTAACTTGGAAAGCTATGTCCTCCTTAATTCTTATTATATAAAATTTATTCCAGATCCTGAGGATAGGAGCTATAAAAAGTTTGGTCTCTTTGTCAAATCTCCTCTCCCTAAGGAGGCCGAGAGAATGGAGCTGGATCTTCACCTAGCTCGCCGTAGATCAGTGATGACAAAGCTTATCCCATCAGGAGTTGCAGAATTTAAGAGGGAAGAGGTGAGAACATTGTGTTCTGTAGAGTTTGTTCTAATGAACTTACTTACCAAAATTCACTGTCTATACCTACATAAGCAGATCATGCAGGCGCAGCATTTTCAAGAAATGTTCTTAAAGGTCATCCTTGACAGATCAAAACTTCTTTCTGAATTTGTTCCTTTAGGAAACAATGAATTTCTTGCATCAAGCTCCTCAACATTCTATTTATTGCTCCCTGTTATTTTGCACAATAGCGAGAATAAAGTGACAGTGGACTGGAGGATTGTGCAAAGATGTTTGTCATCTCCACTTTTTAAGACTCCTGCAGAAGCTGTAAAGAATGAAAACTTCCGTTCAGATGCTTGCTTACAACTTGCCAATGGTTGTAAGAGTATAAGAGACGTTGAGAATAGTTTGGTGTATGCTCCACACAAGAAGGCATTTTACTTTATTGCTAACATTGTTGGTGAAAAAAACGGTTACAGCCTGTATAGAGACTCAGGCACTTTAAGCCATGTGGAGCACTTAAAAATGTTGGTATCTCAACTCTTGATTCACTACTGTTATCAGCATTATCAGAAATTAGTTTGATTTCTAATGGGAAGGTTATGTTCACCAAGTTGTTCTAGATAGTTTTTATCTAGTATTCAATTGAGGGAGTTTTAACATTAATGTTGTCAATCAGGTCTGACATTCATCTTAAGCATCCTGAACAACCTCTTCTGCATGCAAAGCCACTTTTTAAATTGCACAATTTGCTACACAACCGAAAACCGGAGGATTCAGGTAGCTTTTTGTTTGCTTTGGTTTCATTTCTTGTTATTGTTCCCTTTTTGCTAAGTATGTTGTTTGTTGTACTGGATTTATCTGTGTTCTAAATATAAGATTCAGGGCCTGGCCACTATCTTCATGGGTATATTGCAATTTGTTTTCGTCAGAATGCATTATTATTTCATAACAGGGTTTACAAGATTTATAGTTCATTATTGATTGATTAGTGCTACATTGCGTGTAATTGACATGTAATACGTGATTTAGTTAATTATTTGTTTTTGGGAACCAAAGTTTTTTTGGTCCTTGAGTGTCCTTTTCTTTTTTGACCTGTCATCGTCTTCATTGAGAAAAGACTAGAAAACAAGAAACCTACCAGATTTGAAGTAGCTTACAATCCATGTAGCTTATTTGATGTAAAAGAGATATCTTGAACTGGATTTTTTTGGAAATGAGAAATGCTCAAGTTTGGTCAATGGATTGAGACAATGAGTTCTAACATGATGGTGAGAAACAAAGCTGTAATCTTTCTTTTCTGATCCTATACTTCAGGATTACTAGCTAGTAGGTAGAATCAGGCTATTGCAACAATAAAACACTTTATAACTGGCTTTGTAAGTAGAATGCTGGCCATTCTGTAGTCTGCTTTAGCACTTGTGGACTGATGGAGTTATTGATTTATAATTGGCAGAATGGCCTCCAGAAATGTACTTGTATAACTAATGTTAAAATGTTAATATGTAATATCCGCACCTTTTTAGTATCAATTTGGCATGTTGCTCAAGAAAAGAAGGCAGTTAGAGTGAGGACTTAAAAGGCTTAAGCCACTCTACAATTTAGAAAACTATGGGTTGGTTGCAGTTGGACAGTCTGGGTTTTGCCCTGCCCCCCAATCCAGTCTCATTTTCTTTATCAGCAAATCAAACAAATGAAAAAATGTTTTCTAGTTGATTCTCTCTCTGTCTCTCTCATTTCTTATGGCTGTTTCTTTGTCATAAACAGAATCACAAGAATTGGATGAGTACTTCATTGATTTGCCTCCTGAGCTTTGTCAGTTGAAAATAATAGGCTTCTCCAAAGATATTGGAAGTTCACTTTCTTTGTTACCATCAATTATGCACCGCTTGGAGAACTTGCTTGTGGCGATTGAATTGAGGCATGTTTTTTCTGTGTCATTCCCCAAGGGAGCTGAAGTTACAGCCAATAGGGTAAGGCCTAACTGCATATGATATTATCAATAGTGCTTTTGGTTAAGCAGCCATTAAGTTAGTTACTGTGCTAGTCTAATCATTCAATCATGAAACGCTAGCATATGCATGAATCTTATCTACTACTAACAGTTTGAAATGATGTTAGGTCCTAGAAGCACTCACTACAGAGAAGTGCCAAGAGCGTTTTTCTCTTGAAAGGCTTGAAACACTCGGTGATGCCTTCCTCAAGTTTGCTGTAGGCCGCCATCTTTTTCTTTTACATGATGCACTTGATGAAGGGCAACTGACTAGGAGAAGGTCTAATGCTGTAAATAATTCTAATTTGTTCAAGCTAGCAACAAGGAGTAATTTGCAGGTTTGATTGTGTTTTAGAATGTGATCTTCATCATGCAAAAGTTTTGATTTTTGTTCTGGTTAGTGTAATAGTTATATTTTGAATGAAGTTTACTAGTTGTTCAACATAGCTTTTCAAACATAAAACATTTTTATGATTGCGGTCTGTGATTTTTCACTGGTAACAAAGGTGAACTAATTGCATTAAATGCTAGGGTGCATGTTCATATGTCACTTGTCCAGCATGGATAAATGATCCTAGACCTGTAGACATAGAAAATTATAGACAAATGGAGTATTTATAAAAACGATTAAGCTAAAACACTGTGTTTGGTTAGACCCATCATCTCCCTTCCTCCCTCCCTGCTGATGTTTCACCATTTTTGAATTGTTGGCTGTTTGAGGAGTTTTGGTCATAGTCAAATGCTTCATGTTAATGCCATTTGGAATGAATAATTTGAACCTAAGAAGATTTAACATGTCTAATGTATATTTGGTGCTTTAAGATAAATAATAAATATTTATGATAAGGTATTTCCAATTATTTTCAGGTTTATATACGCGATCAACCTTTTGATCCTTGCCAGTTCTTTGCTTTGGGCCATCCCTGCCCACTAATTTGTACCAAAGAAACTGAAGAAACTATTCATTCGCAATATAGTTATCAAGTAGATCATGCAAATAGTGAAGTCAGATGCAGTAGAAATCACCATTGGCTACATAGGAAAACAATTGCTGATGTGGTTGAGGCTCTTGTAGGAGCATTTATAGTTGATAGTGGCTTCCAAGCTGCAACTGCATTTCTTAGATGGATTGGCATACACATGGACTTCCAAGGTTCTCAAGTTAATAATGTTTGTGCTGCAAGCAAGAGGTTCATGCCACTTTGTTCTAAAGTGGATACCGGAGCTCTTGAAAATTTGTTGGGTTATCAATTTCTTCACAAGGGTCTACTTCTTCAGGCATTTGTGCATCCTTCTCATAATACGCATGGGGGAGGCTGCTACCAGGTCTGCATTATTTCTGCTTTTTTACTTAAAGGAATTAGACTGGTTTGTTCTTTATGTTTCATATCTTTCACCTGACTTGTCAGTTTTTATACCATTCTATTTTCTGATGCTACAATTAATAATACTTTGATATTTTTCCAGAGATTGGAGTTTCTCGGAGATGCTGTCTTGGATTATTTAATCACATCATATCTTTTTTCGGTCTATCCAAAGTTGAAGCCTGGTCAGTTGACTGATTTGAGATCAGTGTCAGTGAACAACAAGTCCTTTGCCAATGTTGCAGTAGATAGATCCTTACACAAATTTCTTATCCATGAATCTTGTCCCCTCAACGAGGCCATAGAAAAATATGTTGACTTCATTACATCATCACCAGAAAGGGGATTGTTTGAAGGGCCAAAATGTCCAAAGGTAGCAATTATTAACTGTTATCTTATGCACTCATGCATACTTTTTTCTTTTTCCCCTATATAACCTGTAAGATATAATGAATTTTAGCCACTCTTTATATAATGAATTTTACTAATGCAAAGCTCCTTCCCTTGCATAAAAGTCAAAAGATATAATCTCCTGATTTATTTCTTAAGATCATATGCTTCCCTCTAATTTCATGCTTCTTTGCAACTGATTTATTTTTCATGTCTATTATCTCATTTGTTGAAGAATATATATGAGTTGTGGATTTTTATTTATTTTTTAATTCAAGTTATGAGGGTTAGGTGGAACTCGATATTCTGATTAAAGCATGCAACTGATATACCTTCATGCCTATTGTCTTATGTGTAGAAGAATATATATATATATATATATATATATGTGGTTGATTTTGATTTTTTTTAAATTTAAATCATGAGGGTTTGGTGGAATTCAAGATCCTGATCGAAGCAAATCTTATTCTTTGCAACTGATATATTTCATCCTGTTGTCTCATTTGAGGATGAAGATATTGGTGGTGGAATTTTTTTAAAATTTTTAATTTGATTTATGAGGGTCTGGTGGAATAGATATTCTGAATAGTCTTAATTTAATAGCTTTAATGTATTGATCCAGGCTCTTGGTGACTTGGTAGAGTCTTGTTTCGGTGCTATTCTCCTTGATACTGGGTTCAACTTGAACCATGTTTGGAAGATAATGCTATCCCTTTTGGATCCAATCAAGAGCCTTTCAAGTGTGCAGCTCAATCCTATCAGGGAATTACAGGAACTTTGCCAGTTTCGTAAGTGGGATCTGAAGTTTCCAACATCTAAAAGTGGCAGAAACTTTTCAGTGGATGCAAAAGTAAATGCAGGAGATGTTCTGGTAGCTGTTTCTGCAATCAACCCTAACAGAAAAGATGCTATCAGAACTGCTTCACATCAAATATATGTAAAGTTAAAGGTACAAGGTGCCCTGCATGCTTTTCTATTCCCTCTTCTTGACACCATTAAAATATAATGCTTTTGGGTTTTTACTTATATTTGACTCCTTTTAGAAGTTTATACTGTTTATAGTGCAATCTTAGTGGGGGTACACGCCAAACTTATGAAGCTTGCCTTTTATTGCTCGTTGATAGACAGAATGATTGTGAATATGCAACTTAATCCCGGGGCCTCATTGTCTTTGAATGTACAGGATCTAGGTTATGCACCCAAGTCAAAGTCCTTAGAGGAAGTTTTAAAGGGAAGCTGCAAGATGGAAGCCAAACTGATTGGATTTGATGAAAAACCAATTGATGTTGCTGATCCTTATACTAATGGATTTGAAAACATGAAATTGCAGCAATCTATTGTGAATGATTTCAACCCCGAAACCTATTCCATTAATAAGGCAACTACTATCTGTCCACCTTGCATCTCACCTGTTACCAGACCTCTGCATTCTTTTGAAGTCAAAGCAGGATGGACGTCATCAAATATTGAAATCAAAGGGCCGCTCCCCAATATCTCCATAGTGGATCCTAATTGTGGGATTGACTTGCTATCCAGAGGTCTGTAATAGTAACATTTTTTTTTTTTGAGTAGTCAGTGTGGAGCAGTTATCTTATTCGTCTCTTAATTTCTCAGGTGAATCACATAAACGGACTGCCAGATCACAGTTATATGAAATTTGTACTATCAATTGTTGGAAACCCCCTTTGTTCGAATGTTGCAAAGAGGAAGGACCAAGCCATTTGAGATCGTAAGTACATGACCTATATGGTATTCCAAATGTTGATTGTTAGAGCTCAAAAGTCTCGTTTAGGATTGAATGAAAGCTGGGAAGTTCACATTATTTCCCCTTTCCTTGATGGATAGTTTTTCTCAAATTCTATATTCAAAATCTTTTGCAGATTCATTTACAGGGTAATTCTTGAAATGGAAGAAGCCCCAGATATGATCTTGGAGTGCTTTGGCAGTCCTAGAACCACAAAGAAGGCTGCAGCAGAGCATGCAGCGGAAGGCGCACTCTGGTACTTGAAACATGAAGGATACTTACAGTAGATTACTTGACAGACTTAACCTCATTGCCAGGCATGTTGAAGATCTTCCCCTGCAGATGTAGTTTTAGATGGTAGCTTGAATTTAGTCAATTTTACTATCCCAATTCAATGGTTTTAGTCATTCTTATTCCAATTTTAATGTTCATTCTTACACTTTCATTAGAAGTCGAGTTAAAGGATAATTAATAACGGCATTAAAAATTTGCTTTTAACTTGCATATACGATATGGCATTTTGGTGATGACCTTGCATGCTTAGTTAGATTAATTTTTTTGACCAAAATAAATCATATTTTACTTAAATTAAACAATAATAACTATATTTTGTGCTAACGTGTGTCATGTAGCCAAAAAATTCTATTTCTGTGTCATGCAACCGAATCTAATTAAAAAAGTTTAACATTGTTACTAATTTCCTTGATTTGATTTTTAATATTAAAATTGGGGTAGAAAGCTAAAACCGTTGGATATTGAGACAGTAAAGGGATAAAATTTAGACTTTGGTCGTCTAATTTGTTTTATGTTGGATGATGTTTCTCTCTCTCTCTCTCTCTCTCTCTCTCTATATATATATATATATATATATATATGGCTGTCAAAAATTTTTTTTAACAAATGCATCACGAAATTTGACCATCTTCTAAATGATCAAATATATGATCATAAAAATATATATATTTATAATTAAATGAATTGGTTTTAATTAAATAAATTCACTCGTCAATTTTAAATTGTTATAATTTTTTAAAGGTGGAGTTAATCTAAATAATCTGCTTGACATGTGTCCTTTATTTTATTGGGCTTTCTTTTTTCATTTGGGCCTCGTAGCTTGGTATAAGAGGACGGGCCACCATTTAAACCCATCAGATTCACTTAACCCAATCCAATCCGCAATCACGAGTGTCTCACGCACCTGCGAGGCCATTTTCCCCGCCAAAACTCCATCCCCTTCCCGCCCAAAAGAATCCCGCTTATCATTAGCGTAGACCATAGAGGAAAAACAATCGCCCCAGAGAGAACGCTTCTTCATTTCAGTGAGAGAGAGAGAGAGAGAAGATAATCAAAGAAAAATAAGAAAATGTCTGGATGGGACGAAGGAGCGGTGTACTACAGCAACCAGGCGCAGTTCACGGAAGCCTCCTCGGAAGTGGAAGCCGCCGCCTCATCCGCCACCGCGAGTCGCCATTCCATCCTCCTAAAATTCAAGGAGTTCATCAGAAACTTCGAGAAGGAGAAGAACTTGTTCCCATACAGAGAAAACCTCGTCAACAACCCTAAATTCCTAGTGGTCCATCTCGAAGACCTTCTCTCCTTCGATTCCGATCTCCCTTCCCTCCTTCGCTCCTCTCCCTCCGATTACTTACCTCTGGTAAAAACATTTTTACAAATCTTACTATTAATTCTATCGAAATAGATTCTTTTAGCATAAGATTTTTGGTTCTCAACAATCGATGCAGTTTGAGACAGCGGCTGCGGAGGTTTTGGCGGGTTTGAAGATGAAAGTAGCGGGAGATTCAGGTGAAATGGTGGAGCCACAGACAGGCGAGGTTCAGATTTTGCTTAAATCAAAGGAGGATCCAGTTTCTATGCGCTCACTGGGGGTAATTTTTTGGAATACGTTTGATCCATTGGTTTGAAAAGAACGGTTACTTACAGTTTTGACCCTTTATTTCCCCTTTTCCTAGGCTCAATATATATCAAAATTAGTTAAGATATCGGGAATTACCATTGCTGCTTCAAGGGTTAAGGCAAAAGCAACTTATGTGCAATTAATCTGTAAGAACTGTAAAAGTCCAAGGACAGTTCCCTGCCGTCCAGGTCTTGGTGGGGCAATTGTTCCACGATCATGTGACCATATACCCCAGGTTTATTCATTACTACAGTTTGTTGTTGCTTTTTCGAATATTACTAATTTCAAGTCAAATCTCTGATAGAAGTTACGGAATGTCTGTAGCCTGGGGAAGAACCTTGCCCTATTGATCCCTGGCTTGTGGTCCCTGATAGGAGCAAGTATGTTGACCAACAAACCCTGAAACTGCAGGAAAATCCAGAGGTAAGGGTCTTGATTTTAGTAGAAATATTAGCTAGTTATGAAATTTATTTGCTGATGTGTTTATGTTAAATTTGAAGGATGTACCTACTGGGGAACTTCCTAGAAATATGTTGCTTTCAGTGGACCGTCATTTGGTTCAAACCATTGTACCTGGTACAAGATTGACAATAATGGGGATTTATAGTATCTTTCAAGCTGCCAATTCATCAACAAAGTAAGTCTTTATGCATGGAGTTGAATGCTTACTGTATTTTGACTCTCATCTTTCTCTTCTGATTGGAATTCTAATTTGATCTGATTTTATGCAGCCATAAAGGAGCAGTTGCAGTTAGACAGCCTTATATCAGGATAGTGGGAATGGAAGAGACAAATGAAGCCAGTTCTCGAGGACCTGTTACTTTCGCACAGGAAGAGGTAAACATCAAAGTGATCACGAATGTTGTTTACTTAAGAAGTTGCATCGCCACTTTACTGCTTCCTTTCCCTTTGCATCATGCTTTGTGGGTTTGTATCAACTGTGTGCATGATAGTCCTATCCATATGTTCCTGAGCGAGCATGCTTATTTTTTGTTTGAGTTGATTATTTAACTTGCTTGTCTTGTAGTATTCTGCACAAGTGCTAAAATTAAGTTACGATGGATTCCTTTTTTCATCATCATCGCTATTTAAAATGATCATTTGCAGGTAGAAGAATTCAAAAAATTCGCCTCAAATCAAGATACATATGAAGTCATATGCTCCAAGATTGCTCCCTCTATATTTGGTCACGATGATGTCAAGAAGGCTGTTGCTTGTCTTCTTTTTGGAGGAGCCAGGAAAGTAAGTTTCATACCTTAACTTCTATAATTAAATATTCCTTCAATCTACTGCCATCATAATCGTCTTTCACGAACTTGTAGAATTTGCCGGATGGGGTGAAGTTAAGAGGTGATATTAATGTGTTGCTTCTTGGTGATCCATCTACTGCCAAGTCACAGGTTAGTTACATGTTTTTTTTGGTTGGTTGAGGTTGCTGAAATCCACTGCTGGTTGCTTTGCTGTCTCCTTGAGCCCAGTGTCAGTTGTTATCCATTTAGTTTTAGGGCATTTTCTCTGGATTCTCTAGTTCAAGCTATTTCATAATATAATTTCTAATGCTTCTCACACAAGTTGGTGCTAATTTTATGGTTATCACATAAAGTTTCTCAAGTTCGTCGAGAAGACAGCTCCCATTGCTGTTTATACTTCTGGAAAGGGCTCGTCAGCTGCTGGTCTTACAGCTTCAGTTATTCGAGATGGTAGCTCTGTAAGTTCTTGATATGCTTCGGCATATGTGGAGATAATTTTGTTTAACTGGTTACTTTATTTTTGAGAAAAGTTTCCTGCTGAATTGTTAGTTTCGTCTGCCCTTCCATATGGAAGAGTTTCTCACATTGATTCATGTATCTATGCAATGCCAGCGGGAGTTTTATCTTGAAGGAGGAGCCATGGTTTTGGCAGATGGAGGTGTTGTATGTATTGATGAGTTTGATAAGATGAGACCAGAGGATAGGTAAGGTAAATTAGTGGTGAAACTTGTAAGGCCTCACTATGTATGATGCTTATGGAGTTTTGCTTTGTATTGCCTAGGGTTGCTATTCATGAAGCTATGGAGCAACAGACAATATCTATTGCCAAAGCAGGAATAACAACTGTTCTCAATTCCAGAACTTCAGTGCTTGCAGCTGCTAATCCTCCTTCAGGACGTTATGATGATCTTAAGGTCTGCAGCTGCACTTTCTGTTCCTATTTTGTCAATTTCTCCAATTTATGCTTGCTATTCTTATGAAGCAACTGAAAGGAATATATTCGCCTTGCAGACGGCACAAGATAATATTGATTTGCAGACTACAATTCTTTCAAGATTTGACTTGATCTTCATTGTCAAAGATATCAGGATGTATGACCAAGACAAGGTAGTCTAGTTTATTTTTCTTATCTTACATTTCCCCCCCTCAATGGCATTGTTTCAGCTGAGAATTGGTTGTCAGACAGTTTTATTTCTTGATCACTAAACACTAATTCTTCTGTTTTAATGCTGCAAGGGCAAAAAGAAAGCACTCACTTACAGTTTTAACATGACTTCCAAATGCCTGTACAAATGGGCTTTAAACTTCCATTCTCCTTTTGCAGATTATAGCAAGTCATATCATAAAAGTTCATGCATCTGCTCAGACAGCCTCCAATGATAGTAGAGCTTCTAGAGAAGAGAACTGGCTGAAAAGGTATATGTAAAGTGAAGTCACTTTCTATTTTTGATATTAAAGTGAAGTTACTGGACCGTATCCAATGTCTATGCTACCTTGTATCTGCTGCTAAATTTAGTCAAATTTTACAGGTATATACAATATTGTCGAACAGAATGCCACCCTCGCCTATCAGAATCTGCATGTGCTAAACTCCAGAGTGATTATGTAGATATCAGAAGGGTATTCCCAAACTTTAGCCATAAATGAGTATTTTCTTCATGAGTTTGAGCCCGTATTAAACTAACAAAGGAGCCCTTGCTGCCCATTAACACCAGAAATTGTTTGAAATTGATTTTAAAATAATCTCAAGATTTTTTTAATATGCTAACTAAAATTAGTCATCAACATTGGTTATTCTTGTAGGGAATGAGGCAGCAAGCAAATGAGACAGGAGAGGCTGCCGCAATCCCCATCACTGTGAGGCAGCTGGAGGCCATCATAAGGTTAAGCGAGGCTCTTGCAAAAATGAAATTGTAAGTGTTGGTTGTACCAAATCAATTTGAGTTTTGAATGCATAAAATTAAATTTCAAACTGGAAGTTAACTCATCCAGACTCAGTGACTATTACGATAACTAAATTAAAATCTAGCGGCCTATTCTGATATAAACTATTATTAAAATTTGCCACTTTTAACAGCAAACTGGAAATGTATTTTAGGTCACATGTTGCCACTGAAGGTGATGTAGCTGAAGCACTAAGACTTTTTAAAGTTTCCACAATGGATGCAGCACGTTCTGGAATAAACCAACACATTCATATCACTCCTGATATTGCCAATGACATAAAGGTTTGTAGACATTAGTACCTTTCCTTCTACGTTATTGCAGAACTTTTTGTCATGTTGTGTTTTTTCTCAAAGTTACCAAAATTTTGATTATATAGCAAGCAGAAAACCAGATAAAGAGAAGATTGGGAATTGGAAATCGCATATCAGAAAGAAGGTTGATTGATGATCTTACTAGAATGGGGATGAATGAATCAATGGTAAGTAGTGACTTAAATACAGACTCATTGACCTTTTCTATAAGATGCCTAACGTTCCCACTACTCCTGTCGTACTTAATCTTGACATTATGCTTTTGGAGTACCCTCAAAATTTGGTTGGACTTAATTTTAGTATCTTAGTAAATATTAGTAAAAAATATGATAATTTTAGTCAATTCAACCATATTGTGTATTTGTTCAATATCTCATTCAACATACTAGCTGATTTTCTTTGGAGTTTTGTATTTGTAATATTTTGTTATATTTGGCAGGTAAGAAGAGCCATTTTAATTATGCACCAGAGAGGTGAAGTTGAATACCAACGAGAAAGGCGTATTATTGTTCGTAAAGTATAAACTACTGCACTATCACCCATTATTTTCAAGCAATTTATCAGGTCTTCACTGATTAGGAGCAGGTAGCTGAGCCTGATTTTATCTGGCTTCAATCGGTACCGCAAGCATCAATTGTACTACCTTTATGTTCTTTGCTAACAAAAAGTTGTATTATACCGCAACTGAGGTTTGGCTTTTCTCGTCCGAGGGTCTTAATGTGTCGTTTCAATTCCAATCTTGGAATGTTACTTAGCTATTTTAGTTGATATGAAAGTCTTTACAAATCAAATCCATCACTGTATCGGTTACGGCAAACCTTTGTGAGTGATGAAAAGCCCGTCTTGATTTTCAAACCACTCAACCCAACATCCAAATTTAGTGCTGAAGTCATTTTCCTGTTTGTTTGCTTGTCATTGTTAATTTCGTCTATAATACTAATCCCAATGAACTTTACCAAAATCTTGGGACAATTATACAAAAATCTTACTAATAAAGTGTGCGGTTAGTAATTTATAATTCTGTGATTTGATGGTAAAATATTAAAATTTTAATTAAAAAATTAATTTTTTTTACTTTTTAATCACTTACTAAGCCTTAAGCCAAAAAATGTACAAATTAATTCCTACCAGAAAAAAAGATGAGGAAAGGCTAACAGCTAAACCTTCAAGTTTGGAATGGAAATTATTCTAAGTCCAAACTTTATGTTTAACAATTAACATTGAAAAATGACGTAGAAATATTTTAAATCTCCAAAGTAGTAATAATAGTATTGATTTTCTAGTAGTATTTCTTTATATTATTACTACCACAACAAAGACAACCCAAAAAAAAAACAGAAAGTCTAAAAGTCCAATGAAATGAAACACCGGCAGTCTCAAACTCTCATCTCCGCGCTCTTAAAATAAATATTATTTTTCCCGTTTCTTATTCTACAGCGTTGAACTTGAACCCCACAATCAATTTGAAAGACGTAGAAGGAGAGGCTTATTCCGTTACTCTCCTCTGCAAATCCCCCCCATAGCCATAGGGCAATCAGTATCTTTAAACCCTAACCTGGTAACCCCTCAACAACAGATGCTTCTCTTAACCCACTCTGGAAAACTCACTTCCCCACTCCTTTCTTCTCTCTCCCAACGTCCTCTCAGGTTCCTTAACCTCCTCCACTCTTCCCTTAAATTCATATTTACAGTTAAGTTCTAACGTCAACGTTGTTATTTTCTTTATGAATGCAGATATGCAGTTCTTGGTGCTGGTTTTGCTGGCCTCTCTGTTGCATGGCATTTACTCAAGGTACCCCCTTCGCTTTGAAATTCAAAATCTTTTATCATTACTGTTAATGGGTTTCATTTGAATTTTTTGATTCTTGTCGACACTGCTTTGCAGGAGAGTCCTAAGGATTTGCATCTGCAAATTGACTTGTATGATGAAATGGGTATTGGAGGAGGTGCTTCAGGAGTCTCTGGAGGACTCCTTCACCCCTATTCTCCTAAAGGTTTTCCATCAACTTCTTTCAATGTATGCTAATCCTTTATGCTATTAATAAAAAAAAAAAAAAAAAAAAAAAAACCTAACTTTTTCCCCCCATGTTTTCAAAAAAATTTTTCCCCTGTTGAGCTTATCGGTGAATATGCTGGCAGTTAAGCTTCTATGGAGGGGCGCCGAGTGTTGGAAAGAATGTCTAAAGCTCTTAAGCATTGCAGAACAAGCCGTTAGCTCCGAGGAATTGGATTCTGAAAATGGAGAATATGGTCAAGATTTTGGTGGGTTTATAGTCCGGAGAAGGTTTGTTTTTGGTCTCTTAAATATGCTTGCTTTCCTTTATTTCACATGCAAATGTCTAATTTTTATCCTCCATTTTTAATATCTTTACCCTTTTAATGGCATTTCATCTTCATTGATTGCCTAAGCGCATATTTTATGGTGCAATCTCAAATTAATTTTATATACATTTTGTTGTGCTTCTGGTGCAATCTGTGCTCACAGGGGCATTCTAAGACCGGCCACCAACATGAAGACTTTGAATGTATTGAATGATGTAATTCCTCAATCCCTCTTAATGCAGCCTTAATTGTTTAAGATATGACATCGATTTTCATGCTAATATTGGCCCTTTTTTTTGCTTGATGAAATCAGAATGCTCAGAACTGCCTTGCCAATTGCAGAATAGAGATCATTGATAAGGACACTGCCCTAAAGCTTGTACCCCCTTTACATATGCCTTTTAACTTAGCTTTTTACATGCCTGGGGCTGTAAATGTGAATTCTCAGTGTTATCTCAAGGTAAGAAGAACTAGGCCACTGATGTTGTTTCAATTTAATCTATGTGTTTAGTTTTTGGTAATTTCCTTCTTTTTTGGTTACCTTATCAGGCACTCTTCTTAGCGTGTCAAAATTTAGTGAAAGAATTATCTGCTTCTGGCTTTGGAGAGAAAAAGCTATGTTTGCAGAAGAAATCTGTTCATGAACTCCGTGAATTAGAAGGTACCACCTATAACATTGTTATCAACTTTACTTTTTTCTAGTAGGGTGTGCTTGTTAGTTGTTAGAAGTGGTGATCTCAAAACTTGTCAAAAAAAAAAAGTTCATCCTCTGGTGGACTTGCTTATATATTTAAAGATTCTGCCTAAGCCAAAAAAAAAAAAAGGGAGGGAGATTGGGAAGAAAGAGCTGTGGAAGCTTTTTAGGCTTAACAGGAGAGTCATTATGTTGATTTTTGGGATGGCTGTGTTTCTTTCTTAATTAATTTATGCTTGTGTTTGTCCTTTAGGGGAATATGATGCTGTGATAATATGCCTAGGTGCCAAAGCTGACTTGCTTCCAGAGCTTGCAGGGAGGCTTCCTTTGAGGACATGTAGAGGTGTTATTTTGCACCTGCGACTGCCTGATAATATAGGGTAAGACTTCTTCTTGCTTGCACTACAAAACTAGAAGACTGGTAATTCAGGCAACAGTTTAAGATATGAAATGTGGAACGAAGTCTTCACCTAAAGCAAGATGTTCTGAGTTCAAAAAGTTTGATATAGTCAATGCATCGAAATGCCTCTAAGAGTGAGATATGTATTAAATTAGGGGATCTAAGCATGGCATAACAAATGATAACTCTAGTTTCCTCTTGCTTTTATAAACCCTACCCCTAACCCCATTGGGGAATAATGAATGCAGACCAAAAGTTTTCTAGCCATCTGGTCTCCGAATGGCCTATTCTTCTCTCTTTGGGTTTATTCACCAAAATTTAGAATAATGTTCTTCAGGGAATATTACCCGGACCATGGACCCTCAATATTGTCAGATGCATGGCTTGCTATCCAAGGGAACCGTAGTTTGTATATGGGTTCAACATGGGAATGGAAGTCAAGAAATTCTTCACCAAGTGTCTCAACAGATGAAGCTTCCAATGCTCTTCAACAGCTTCTACCTAAGGCATCTGCTGTTTATCCAGGGATAACGAGCTGGACTTTTGCAGGAGCAAGGGCAGGTTTGAGGGCAATGCCGCCTCTCACTCCTAATGGATCCCTTCCGCTTTTGGGATGTGTCAACAATTTTTTAGGTGATAATCTTAAATGTAAATATTGGTTACTGGGAGGGCTTGGTTCGAGAGGTTTGTTGTATCATGGTTGGCTGGGTAAGTTGACGGCTGAGGCCGTGCTCTTTTGTAATGAACAAATAATCCCTTCTGAACTAACCTCATGGAATAAAAAACAATAATTGAATGTCACTTTTGGTATAATTCTGTGTTGGCTGGCTTTTCGAACATAATTTGATCAACGAAAGTGAATCACTCTTGAAAGAGTAAAAGAGCATCATAGATTAATAGAAAAAAAGAATTTGAGGTTCTGTTTATAACAATGAGCATCACCGCATATTTCTGCTTGTAACAACTTGCATAGGCTTTGCCTTTGTTTTTCCCCAACCCCATGCATCAGCTGAATGAAACACACTGAAAAAATTAGTCATGACTTACAAGTTCCAGAATTCCAATAATACAACTAAGGAGATGCATATTTATATCGACAGCTTGAATCAAGTCAATAACCCACTTAACATCTCATTCATACACCACTTTTCTAAAACCCTTCTGCCAAGCCAAAATCAATCCAATCCTTACTGTTTTGGATTTCCAGAAGTAGAATACATTGCCCTGCTTCATATAATTGTCAATAACAAAATCATACATGTTAACATTAGCTAATAAGTGCAAAAGCTCATTCCTCAGAATCAGTATTCTTGTCTTGGTGTCCACATATAAACTTGACCCCCACTGGTGGCTCCTGCTAACATCCCAACTTCATGAGGGTGTGAATCAAATCTGCAGGGAATTGCAGACATTTCTGGACTCTGTAAAGTCATAACGGTTCTTCTTTGAGCAGGAGAGATGACATCAACACCCCTTTTCATGTTGCCAATGAAGATGTATGAATCATCCCACCCCCATATTGCTCTGCTTACGGAAAAAGATGATACGATATAAAATTAAAACTCAACCTTATGAATGCAAGATATGGCGTCAAGTTGTCAACTACACAACAGAATATCAAGCAGATTATTTGAGAAGAAAATAGTAGTACATAACAGACAGGCAAAAGCCTACCTGAAAGAAGAAAGCCACCTTCCTGTCCAATTATCATGGTATATCATAGAAATGCCCTCGAAAGTGACTCCACTTATTATACCAATCTTGTTGTCAAAACTACATGAAAAGAAAAAAAATATATTAGTCCAACAGGGACCAGGATCAAATTAAATACTACTTTCGGTAAGTTAATCGTAGAAGCTACCATACAACCAGAACAAATTCTCCAGTCATCCAGTAAAAATAACCAATTTTAGCAATGAATTCCATCTTGAAGACATATTAGAGAGTTTCTACATGTATATGCCAAAAGTAGGACATCAATTAATGCACAAGGTAGCATCTATGAACCACCTACCACAAAAGACATGCTCAAAGGAATAGAAGCTATGTCTCAACACAGAAGAACATCCATTCAAGTTAATCTTTATTTGACATATAATAAAGTTCGTCCTGCAAAGCATTCATCAGTGTTGAAGACAAATTCTACAAATAAGTTTGAAACAAAAAGTATCAGTAAAATAAAGACTGACTCTTAGCAAAGTGCTAAAACTGGATGCTCAAACGTGGAATGAAATTTAAGCATCAATATACTTTTACCCTGAAAATCACCAAAAAGGGTTTAGGCTCAGAAAAAACTTAATACCTAGTTGTTGCAAGAGAGCTTCCAGAGGGTGAGAAGTAAGCAGAATGAACAGCCCTACTATGGCTCACAGTCTTTAAGGTTTTGGTTTTATGTGCACTCATACTCCTTAAATCCCAAATGCAAGCAGTTCCATCCGTGGAACTGGTTGCCATAATGTTGGAGTTCTGTGAGTTGAAGTCTATGGTGTTGATCCTGTCTTCATGCAACATCCAGGTTTTGCTGGACTTCCCCGTCCGAATATCCCAGATGTTCAATCCTCCACGGCCCTCACCAAAATATAAGCTTGTGAAATTATTAGGCTGTTGAGAGAGGCAAAATATATTATCATCACAGGAATGCACTAGATCAAACACTTCCTTCTCAGCATCCATTAGTCGAATAAAACCATCATAGCAGCTAGTAAAGATCTGCACTCAAATGCAATAAATATAGAGAAAACATTATATATGTATTTACCCTAAACAAATTGTAAACCTGAAATCATAAATTCTGTATCTTCAAAATTTATGAGAGTAATTATGAATATTAATGCAGTACAACTTTTGAAACTCAAAGTACCTTTGACATTGAATATTGCTGAATCAAAATCCCAGAAACAGGAGCAGTATGTGGGCGATAAAGATATATCCCATCTTCTTGTTCATCCTCACAATCCACATTCCAAAATGCAATATTCCCAAATTTGTTCCCCGCTGCAATCATCCTCATACTGCTGCAAGGGAAAAACTTAACCACCATAATCCTTCCAGGCAAAAGCCGTGCTACATTCTCTGGTTTCAAATCCATTGATTCAAGCCAGGGATCAATCTTCTCAATCTTAACTGAACCATCCAAATACTCACTTTTAACCACACCCTCAACTAAGCCACAAGAAACCAGCTTGCTTTTTCCACTCAAATTTTCATTCAACTCTTCTTTAAGTTTCTCTTCCTTAACTGGACATTCCAAAACCTCTCTTTCGCAAGATACCGGTTTTCCTTTTTCATTAAAATCACTCAAATTCTCCTCTTTAGCATCCTTAACACCAGCAAACTCTTCCTTAGCTGAAACACCAACTTGGGTCTTCTTTGCAATACTCAAAATTGTCTCAACCAGCACTTGATTGGACTCCATTTCATCTCCACTAAAAGCATCTCTCATACTAATAGGACCCAAAACACGCGGCGATTGGGGCTTTAAAGGGCTAACAGATTTTGGGGTTTTTTCAAAATTTTCACAAAAATCATCAGCCAAACCCTTTGTATCTGGTGGCATGCCTCTTGTTCTTAATGATCGTCGGATTACAATTGGGGTCTCCGTCTTGGGTTTCTTCACTGGACTCACTTTATACGTTTTAGCCCTGCAAAGCAATCATATTTAAAAAGACAGTATCAAATTATTGTAGCAAAAATAGATGAAAACGAAGATAGATATACCTTTGGCGTTTGGTAGTGGCGGAAAGTGCGGTGGCTTTGGAGTGGATCTTGAGGGCGGCCACCATTTCAGCATTTCTCTTTATATTCTCAAGTCTTCTACGTTCATACTCCGTCAAATTCTGAGACGCCATGAGAGAAAAAGATTTGATAGCAGTGAAGAAGAGAGGAAAAGAGAGGTTTTTTAAAGGTTATTAAAATTTTTTTCCGTGGTCTTTTACGATATATTTAGGTGTATGTATGATGAGTGGGGAGTTTGGGCGGGAAATAATCTTGGCTGCAAAGATATTGAATTACTACGTGGCAGGTCTCTGGCCGTTGATTTTTCTACGCTTTGGAAAGTGTGGGAAATTGGTTAACATGAAATGATAAATGGGCCATAAGCCCATAAAATTTAGAGGACAGGTTCTGAGATTTGACTTCCGGGCTTCATGCTTGGATAATAGACTATTTTTAGTTTTACCTTTCTTTTCTTTTTTTTTTATTTGGTTTTGGAAAAAGTTTGATGCAGACAACGTATTTTATAAATGTTTTAATGTGAAAAAAGCTTAAGTTCTAAAAATATGTTATGATTAGTGAATAATTTAAATGTTTAAGTTCTTTGAATATCTTAGAAATCTAACCTAAATTCTGAAAAAAAAAAAATCTATTGTAACTTTACATGACGACATTGCTATTTATGAATAGTCTTCTCCAAGGAAAATGTTACAGCAAAACCAAAATGATGAAGGATGTTTTGTTGTTCTTTTTCTTCCTATTTTCATTTAATGAAAAAGATCATATTGAAAGTTTCCTTTGTTATAAAAACAAATACCGTCATTTGAATCTAATTAGAGAAAAAAATTATATAGGTTAAAATTTGAACTCAATAATTGTATGATTCATCTGAATTAAAATCCCAAATTCAGATGAAAATCGCTTCTTCCAACGTTTTAATCTCTTCTCTACCACGTTTCGCTATACTCCACCATTAAATATGTTCCAGCCTTGAATTTATGCTGTGTAGTGCTGCTGGGTGGTATCAGTGTCTAGCCCCTTCAACTTCACCACTGAATCAACGTGATCCTTGAGAATGTGGAGCTCCTATGAAAAAGGAAAAAATAATATAAGCATGCATGCTTCTCAATAATGGATGCTGAGGAATCAGGGTTTTGGACAGTTTACCTTGCAATCTCAGCTCGCTTCTTAGCCTGCTCAGCTGTTTCTGACAACTGGCTGTAGCTCTTTTCATTCGACCTGGTTTCTTGGGGTGAAAGGCCGTGGAGAGTACGTTGATTTGCTCCCATTGTGCCTCCCACTCTCCCTTGCCGCAGTCCTTCTTTGTTGTGAATGCGGTCTAAATTGATTATTGGAAACAACAAAAGAAATTTAGTCAAGCAATATATAGCGAAAAAGATGCTTAGAATCAGCTCAAAATGTCTTAATAAGAATATGTTTGACCTTGTTCTGAAGAAGGTTATCCCAGGCCTTGCCACTCAAAGAGTAACGGATGATGAACTTGAGGATATCAAGAGGGATGTACGTAATTACGCTGAAGACTCAGATAACACCTGCCCATCCCCATCCAATGCCTTGGATCCTGGCGAAGCGCCACTCTCCACAGACAGCAATGAGAGTAGCCACCTTATTGAACAAGTAAGAAAAGTTGTTATAGTTTTGAACAAACTTGCAAATAATATGAATATAATCATTGCATAGAAGTGAAACTTAGAAATATATCTATGCTGACCGGCTGTGCTGCAATGAAGGCTACAAGAAGCAAGAGACCAGGGTGCTCAACATAGGATCAGTGTCACGGGCTCTGACCTTAGACTCAGAATCCGTGCGGCCTTAGGCTTGGAATCTCCTCCTTTATGCCTAAGTTAGCCTAAAACACAAGCGTGCAGGCACTAGAACAATTGGAAGGGCTGATTACGCAAGTTAAAGAGAAACAGGACAAAAAGACAGAATTTTGGAAATGCTCTTGTATTCACTGAAACAGAAGTGTTTGATGGTGTACAAATGAGGGTGGAGCAACCCTCTATTTATAGTTGAGGCTTCAGCTACAACTTAATGGCAAATCCCTAGAATAAAGGCTAAAATCATGGGATTACAATCAATCAGGATGTTGGCTCCTGATTTTCAGGGTCAACCAAATCTGTCAGGATGCTGATGTTGATCCTGCCTGGTTCCAGAAGCTTCCCTTGCGTGTCCAGCACCTTGGGCCCTTCTGGATGTGGTGCGGGCAGCTTGTATGCCAGGCCTTGGTCTCATGGGCTGGCCTGCAAGTCGAGCGAGCGTTCTGAGCTCGTTTGCTAGGCTTTGCGCACAGATACCCGCCAGCACGCCTAGTCTGCGGGCCTGAACCTCTGGCTCGCCTGTTGGTCTACCTGATGTGCCTGGCGCGCCCGCCCAGGGCATGACATTCTCCCCCACCTGATTGCGCAACGCCCTCGTTGCGTCTTCTGCATGGTACTGCCTGATCTGATCCCCGAACTGCCATAAGTCCTCTGCTGGTTCCCAGCTCGCCTCACTGTCTGGAAGTCCCTTCCAGCGCACCAAGTACTCATGTCTTGGCTGATAGTTCTTCCGTCTCACCTTTCGATCATCTATGATGCTGTGGACCTCTTTCTCATATGAGGCCCTTGCTCCCAATGGCGCACGCTTTGACTCTGCCCGTCCTGGATCTCCCTCATCCTCATGGAACGGCTTGAGCATGCTCACATGGAACACCGGGTGTACCCTCGGCTTGGGTGGCATATCCAGCTTGTAGGCAACCTTGCCTACTCTCTTGACTACTCGGAAAGGTCCCTCATACCTCCGGACTAGGCCTTTGTGCAGCCCCTTGTGGCGCACAATGGGATACAGCTTCACTAACACCAAGTCTCCAACCTGGAACTGCACGTCTCGCCTATGCTGGTCTGCCCACTTCTTCGACCTCTTGGCCGCCTTGTGTAGACAAACTCTGGCCAAGTCAGTTTGCTCCTGCCATGCCTTGGCAAACTTGTATGCTGCTGGATTCGGCCCTATATAACCTGCAGCAATCGAACCGGGTGTTAGTGGTTGTTGCCCTGTCACAACCTCAAATGGGCTCTGGTTCGTTGCCTCGTTCCTTTGCAAGTTGTAGGAAAACTGTGCAATATCTAGCAGCTTTGGCCAGTCCCTTTGTGTGGCACTCACATAGTGCCTGAGGTAGACTTTCAATAATCCATTCACTCGTTCTGTCTGCCCATCGATCTGCGGATGCATGCTGGAGGAAAAGTTCAAGTCTGACCCCAACAGCTTGAACAACTCAATTTAGAACCTGCCCGTGAAACGCCCGTCCCGGTCACTAACAATGGTCTTCGGCACTCCCCAGTACTTCACCATGTTCTTCAGGAACAATCGAGCTGCCTCATCGGCTGGGCACTCCTTGGTTGCTGGAATGAAAATTCCATACTTGGAAAACCTATCCACCACTACCATTATGCTTCCAAACCCGTCTGCTTTGGGTAGATCGACTATAAAGTCCAGAGAAACACTCTCCCATGGTCGTTCTGGCACTGGCAATGACTCCAAGAGACCCCCTGGTTTCTTGAGCTCCACCTTGTCCTGTTGGCACACAAGACAAGTCTTCACATAGGCCTCTACATCGTCCCTCATGTGCGGCCAGTAGTACCGATCCTCGATTAGCGCCAAGGTGCGGCTCACTCCTGGGTGTCCAGCCCACCTTGAATCATGACACTCTTGTAAAACTTTCTTGCGGAGCTTTCCGTGCTGCGGTACAAACAACCTACTGTCCCTGGTGTACAGCAAACCATCCTGCAAACAAAACCGCCTAGTCTTACCTTGCTGGGCGTACTTCATCAGAGCCTTGGCTGTAGGATCATGCGTAAGTCCCTCATTGATGCGCGGCACCAGTGACCCCTCTGGTTGGCTAATGGCAGCAAGGTTAGCCTTCATGCTCAGGGCGTCTGCCACTAGGTTCGCCCGCCCCGGCTTGTACTCTATCTGAAAATCAAATTCCGTAAGAAAATCTTGCCATCTCGCCTGCTTGGGGGACAGCTTCTTCTGCGTCTGGAAGTAGCTGGTCGCCACATTGTCCGTCCTCACCACGAACCTCGACCCCAACAGGTAATGGCGTCAAGTGCACAAGCAGTGCACCACTGCAGTCATCTCATTCTCTTAGACCGTGTACTTGCGTTCAGTCTCGTTCAGCTTCTTGCTCTCAAACGCGATTGGACGTCCCTCTTGCATCAACACGCCTCTTATGGCAAAGTCTGATGCATCCGTATGCACCTCATACAGCTTGGCATGGTCTGGCAAGGCCAAGACTGGCTCCTCGATCACAGCCCGCTTCAACCTGTCAAAGGTTTCCTAGCACTCTGCACTCCACTCCCATGCTCTCCCTTTCTTGAGCAAGTCAGTCAACGAATGACCCTTGATGAAGCGCCTGTAGTAGTTAACCAGCCCAAGGAACGATCTCAACTCAGTGACCTTGGCTGGCGGTTGCCACTCCAGGATGGCGTCTATCTTGCCTTCATCCATGCGTATCCTGCCACCTCCCACTATGTGGCCTAGAAACGGGATCTCCTGCTGGGCGAATAAGCACTTCTCCCTCTTGACAAATAGCTTGTGCGCCCGTAACACCTCGAACACCTGTCTCAAGTGGTCTACATGCTCTCTCAAAGTCTGGCTGTAGATCACAATGTCATCCAAATAAACCACAACAAATCGATCAAGGAATGACTGAAGTATATTGTTCATAAGGGTGCAGAATGTTGCTGGGGCGTTCGTGAGTCCGAAAGGCATCACCAAGAACTCATACGAATCATACCGAGTGACACATGTTGTCTTTTGCTCATCTCCCTCCGCGATCCTGACTTGATAGTAGCCTGACCTTAAATCCAGCTTGGTAAACCACCTTGCGCTCCCAAGTTGATCGAACAAGTTCGCAATAAGTGGGATGGGGTATTTGTTCTTGATGGTCAACTTGTTCAAAGCCCGGTAGTCTATGCACAGCCGCAACGACCATCATGCTTCGCTGAATAGAACCGGTGCACCATAGGGTGCTTTCGATGGCCTGATGAAGCCAGCATCAACTAACTCTTTGAGCTGCTTCCTCAACTCCTTCAACTCTGGTGGAGACATTCGGTAAGGGGCTCTGGCTGATGGCTTGACCTCGAACACCAGCTCGATCTTGTGGTCCACCTCCCTCTTAGGTGGTAGCTTGCTAGGCAGCTTTGCGGGCATCACATCACTAAAGGTCTTCAGCACCTTTAGCACCTCCAAGGGTGACTCGGTCTCCTTCTCCTTGGCTCATCATATTCAGGGCTGCCAAGAAGGTGTCTTCCTGTCTGCTTACCGCCTTGGCAAATTGGATGGCTGACACCACCCGTGACCCAACTCCAGACCCTCTCCTTAATGGTACTAGGCATTGGTACCGTACATCCAAGATACAAACACAATCGGTAAAAGGCACAAGGAGGGCGTTAATCCGAACAAGAAAATCCAACCCAATCACAAACTCATAGTCGTCAAGGGGTATTACCTCTATGGTCTCCTTGCCTTTCCAGTCTCCAAGCTGCAACTCCACTCCCCGTGCTATTCTAATGACTGGAACTTCCTTGGAGTTCACTGTTTTAATGGTACCAGTCCCTTTCTGCACTTTTAGTCCGAGCTTCTGGGCTCTATCACCTGAAATAAAAAGATGTGAAGCATCTGTGTCCACCAGTACGCTCACCTTCTGACCCGCAACCATCAGATCTGCAAATATCAAGCCCTTTGGCTTGCGGCTCCCCTTACTCTGGACAGCATTGAGCACCAACGACCCACGCTTTACTGCCCCTGACTCTGGCTCCTCGTCAGACTCCTTGTCTACAGCAGCCAGCTTGCCCTTCTGTGGGTAATTACGCGCTATGTGGCGTCCTCCACATAGGTAGCATGCTAGTGGTTCTCGGTCCCCTTTTGCTTTCCACTTGACTGCTGGTGGCTTCCTCTCGCCATCCTTAGTTGAACGGTCTCGGTCTTCATCTTTGGACTCTCGATCACGGTCCTTCCCCTTGGACTGCTTCTTCTGGTCCCTATCGTCCCTGCCCTTACCCTTGGGCTTGGTAGACTCGAACTTGTTCAGAGGCTTGAACTCTATCAAGGCCTCGGCAGTAGTCATGGTTTTAGCCAAGTCATGAACTCCTCTCCTTTGTAGCTCATGCTTCACCCACGGCTTCAGCCCATCCATGAAAGCAAAGAAGGCGTCCTTCTCGCCTAGATCCGAGATTTGTAGCATTAGTTCAGAGAATTTCTGGACATACTCCCTTATGTCCCCTTGCTGGCTCAGCCTGCGTAACTTTGCTCGCGCCTCATCATTGGCATACTCCGGGTAAAATTGTTCTCTGAGCTCCTTTTGGAACTCTACCCAGGTTCCAATCTTAGCGCTCCCATGCCTGACATCATCACACCTACGCCTCCACCACAATAAGGCTACATCAGTGAGATACATAGCAGCGGTGCTTACCTTTATCGCCTCGTCTTGCATGCCCATGGCCTGGAAGTACTGCTCCATACGCCAAAGGTAGTTGTCTACTTCCTTGGCCGCCCTAGTCCCCTTGAACTCCTTAGGCTTGGGGACATCCAATCTGGATTTGGACACTCCAGCAAACATGCCATTCCCAATGGCAGTCTTGCAAACAACGAGCTCACTGGCAAGCTCCTTCATCCGCTGGCACATGGCCTCCATGCCATCGTGCAAGGTCTGCACTTCAGCCTCCAAGGTCTGGTTCTTTTGGGTGATCGCATCTAGGCTTCTATTGAGGGTAGCTTCCAGCCCACTTTGGATCTCCTCCCCCATGGAGTCTAACGATACAATGTGAGTCTCGACTTCCTCAAGCTTCTCTCCCATGTCGCCAATGGTCACCTCCACCTTGGCCAGCCTACCGTCCATGGTAGACCAGATATCTCTAGAATTGGCTTTCTTGCCTCTTCCCCAGCCATGCTCCTGGGCCTCTGGTTGTTGGCTAGCAACGTCGCTTTGGGATGCCATCTCCTCAATCACGATCTAACCTGCACAACACAAACATGCAGAATCGAACTTGCTCTGATACCAACTATCACGGGCTTCGACCTTAGACTCAGAATCCGTGCGGCCTTAGGCTTGGAATCTCCTCATTTATGCCTAAGTCAGCCTAAAACACAAGCGTGCAGGCACTAGAACAATGGGAATGGCTGATTACACAAGTTAAAGAGAAACAGGACAAGAAGACAGAATTCTGGAAATGCTCTTGTATTCACTGAAACAGAAGTGTTTGATGGTGTACAAATGAGGGTGGAGCAGTCCTCTATTTATAGTTGAGGCTCCAGCTACAACTTAATGGCAAATCCCTAGAATAAAGGCTAAAATCATGGGATTACAATCAATCAGGATGCTGGCTCCTGATTTTCAGGGTCAACCAAATCTGCCAGGATGCTGATGCTGATCCTGCCTGGTTTCAGAAGCTTCCCTTGCTTGTCCAGCACCTTGGGCCTTTCTGGATGTGGTGCGGGCAGCTTGTATGCCAGGCCTTGGTCTCATGGGCTGGCCTGCAAGTCGGGCGGGCGTTTTGAGCTCATTTGCTAGGCTTTGCGCACAGATACCCGTCAGCACACCTGATCTACGGGCCTGAACCTCTGGCTCACCTGTTGGTCTGCCTGATGTGCCTGGTGCGCCCGCCCAGGCCGTGACACCAGCTCCTTGACCTTGTCACAAAGATGAGGGCTTGACTGATGATACTCACTTGAGGTACAGAGCTGAAGTAAGCTCATTCATATTATCATTAATTGGCTTCACGCCAAACTTCTTCTGCAAAAATGGAAGACAATGTTTTTTTTTTTTTCCTTCTAAATGGAATCATTAATTTGGTTGATTTCTGGTCAGCGTAATTCACGCATGGTGAAGAAGTCAGTGTCGTGAGCAAGCCGGAAAAATAGCACGGTCACCAAAGCCATGTAGGCACCAAGGACAATGCCAGTGGCGAAGATTTCCTTCAGCTTCCATGAGTCAGGCATAGGCGATGGCTTGACCCTGTCCTTAGAGATAGTCATGATGGTTCCATCATTGAGGATGGAAATGATCAAGACCATAAATGGCGAGAAGTCAAACTCCCAGATGAGAGCAACAAGCAGGAATCCCATCACAATACGTATTGTGATGGAAACAGCATAGATTGTGTAGTTCTTCATCCTCTGGAAGATGGCTCTGCTTGTCAACACTGCGCTTACAAACGCACTCAATCCTGGCTCAGTCAAGACTATGTCTGAGGCGCCCCTGGCAGCGTCAGTTGCATCAGCCACCGCAATACCAATATCCGCCTTCTTAAGTGCTGGGGCATCGTTGATACCGTCTCCTGTCATGCCACAGATGTGCTTCCTATCTTGGAGCCTTTTAACAATCTCGTACTTGTGCTCTGCATACAACAAATTTAGAGTAATTAAGTAATAGGCCTTCCTAACACATCCTAACACATTAAATCTACTATGAATATCGTTGGTGTTCTTAGTAAATTTGAGACTCGAGATGATTATCTAATTACCAGGGAAGACTCCGGCATATCCATCAGCCTTCTTCAATGAGCTTATCAACAGGTATGGCAGCAATAGCCTCATCCTTACTCTGGCCAAGGAGGGAGGAAAAAGGATACATGTTAGTGCCAATGCCAAGTCTGCGACCAGTCTCTTTTCCAATGGCAAGCTGATCACCAGTGATCATCTTAACATTGACACCAAAGTCAAGGGCCCGTCGAATAGTCTCAGCACTATCATGCCTTGGAGGATCAGAGAGAGGCAAGAGACCCACAAACTCCCAGGGTCCTCCAACGCTCTCTTTTGTCTTCTCTGGAATTGTCTGTGCAAAGACAGAATAATTGGTTGAAAAGTGATCAATCTTATTAGACACTCATGAAATCATGCAAGTATATTAGCATTAGGGTCATCCACCTGTTTAGCAACTCCCAAGGACCGAAGGCCACGGTCAGCAAAGCTGCCAATGACATCATGCGCTTTTTTCTTCAAGTCTCCAGTGAGCCCGCAAAGCTCAATGATGGTGCCAACCAACATTAGATTTTGGATTGAGAAGCCACATTTATGTCACTAGTGATTACTTGGAGATTCAAAATGAACTACCATGGCAGTTCAGTTGATGTAGTATCTTACTTGCTCAGAAGCACCCTTGCTGCAACAATGCCACTCACCATTGCTGTCAATAACTCATTCAATAACTCTATTATTCTAGCCTGTATGATCGAAATGTGGGCTGTATCAGATACCTCTTTGGGGTCACCCAACATCCCTACAATTGAAGCATCAATGGCATCCTGGTTTTCAACCCTGGAAGCCCTTGTGTCACGGACATAAGGGGGAGTCCTGAATCCCACATCGAACATAATAGGAAGGTCACTGGGGTATAAAAGGGTTCACACCATCTCCGTCTTATGAGGCACCTTTTGTAGGACAAAACCGTGAGGCTAAGGGGGCCGGAGCGGACAATACCTCACAAGGGTGTAAACCATGGCGGTCAGGCTGATTCGGGACGCCGGAAGGATGAATGTCCGGGTCCCGGAGCCGCGCGGGTTCGAAGCTTAAGTCTCGACCTGTGACAAGTGGTATCAGAGCCAGCCCTAAACCGTTCGATCCACGCCAAGCACCTCAAGGGAGGCAGGCAGGGTGGTCAGCCTCCGTGACGAGGGCGAGGGCGTCACGAGGTTGGGTGCGGGAGAATATCACGGACTTAAGGGGGAGTCATGAATCCCACATCGAACATAATAGGAGGGTCACTGGGTATAAAAGGGTTCACACCATCTCCCTCTTATGAGACGCCTTTTGTAGGACAAAATCGTGAGGCTAAGGGGGCTGAAGCGGACAATACCTTACAAGGGTGTGAACCATGACGGTCAGGCTGATTCGGGACGCCGGAAGGATGAATGTCCGGGTCCCGGAGCCGCACGGGTTCGGAGCTTAAGTCTCGACCTGTGACAAGTGGTATCAGAGCCAGCCCTAAACCGTTCGATCCACGCCAAGCACCTCAAGGGAGAGGGTGGTCAGCCTCCGTGACGAGGGCGAGGGCGTCACGAGGTTAGGTGCGAAAGAATGTCACGGACCTAAGGGGGAGTCGTCACGAGGTTGGGTGCGAGAAAATATCACGGACCTAAGGGGGAGTCCTGAATCCCACATCGAACATAATAGGAGGGTCACTGGGGTATAAAAGGGTTCACACCATCTCTGTCTTATGAGGCACCTTTTGTAGGACAAAACCGTGAGGCTAAGGGGGCCGGAGCGGACAATACCTCACAAGGGTGTGAACCATAGCGGTCAGGCTGATTCGGGACGCCGGAAGGATGAATGTCCGGGTCCCGGAGCCACGCGGGTTCGGAGCTTAAGTCTCGACCCATGACACTTGCAGCAAGCAGCACAAGGGTGTCGTTGTCCATACCACTTATGAACACCTGTAGATATAAATATACTCATAAATAAATACCAAGTTTATGCCCGTGAAACAATGCAAAAGTGCTCATAACCAACCTCAATGAGACTCTTGTCTACTGTTAGCTTGTTGAGGGTGAGAGTCCCAGTCTTATCTCTGCACAGAACATCCATCCCTGCCATTTCTTCAATGGCAGTCATCCTCTTGGTGATGGCTCCTTGCTGCAACAAGCGGTGAGAGCCAATAGCCATTGTCACAGACAATTGGGATACCTCCAATAAGAAGCACCAACAGGTTGTCAATACCATCTCTGTACCTCCTGTGCTGGATTGTGTACATAACTATGATCTCAATGATTATTCCCACAGCAATTGAGCAGATACAGGAAGTTACCAATGGCTGTCAACACCTGTGCCATTAAGGAACATGAAGCAGTAGGTTATTACATAATATAAACATGATCATTTTGTGCTATCATATTGAAACAAACACAATTACAGTACCTTTTGGAAGTGACCAACATTGTTGGTGCTGTCAACAAGGTGAGCAGCCTTGCCAAAGAAGGTATGGACACCAGTGGCAATGACAACGGCCTCAATCTCATCTTGTTTGCAGGTGGATCCAGAGAAGACCTCATCAACTGGATTCTTGGTAACAGGCAGGGATTCACCAGTGAGAGCAGATGGATCAATCATGAGTGCATCACCCTCCAAGCGACAAGCATCCGTGGGAATGATGTCTCCCAATTTGACAATAATTACATCTCCTGGTGCCAAAATTGCTGCATCTTGTCCACCCCATTTTCCATCTTTCAACACCTACAAAGTGAACCATGATGTTGATAGAACCTGGAAAAGGGACTCCAAAGAAGCAATGAACATGTACGAAAATGAACAAACAAGTATACCTTAGTTTTGGGTGCAAGACCAGCCATCAAAGCAGCTGCTGCATTGCCAGCGTTGTTTTCCTCAACGAAACTGATGGTTGAGTTAATGATAAGCAAAGCAACAATACCAACGAAGTCTTGCCAGTCTGGAGGCTTGCCTCCTTCATTGGCCAAAACAATGGCCATGATAGCAGCAGCCTACATCACCCACGACAGAGGATTCCACATAAAGCCCAAGAACTTAAGAAATTGTTCTCTTTTTTCTCTTAGAGCTTTTTATGGCCAAAGATGTGGTCCTTCTGCTGTTGTCAAACCTTCTCTCGTACATTTCAGCTGCTCAAAAACCTCCTCCATAGGGATTCGCTCGTATATAAACACACACAGAACACGGTACTTCTAGTTTTTATTTTTAATTTTCAACATATTTAGGAACAAAAAGCACCAAGAACCAACAGAAATGGAAAGCTAACAGGGAAAAAAAATTTTCAAATGCTTACAAGATCAATAGTCTCGTTCTTGATCTGCTCCAAAGAAATGTCATCGTCGGAAGACATGGCTACGGACAATCCAAATGAAGTAACAAACCCGTACTTTGTTTAAAAGAAAAAGGAAGAAACTCTTGATCACAGGAGTTGATCTTTGAGCTCCTTCTTCCTTCGGTTTTTGTGCTAGCTGCCCCTCAGGCTATCCCGTCCTCCATAAGACCTGGATGGTGCGGTGCCGAGACAGAGGAAAATGAAAGAGAAGAGGAGATTAGTTGTTCTGTTCTTGAAAGAGACAGCAATCTTTTGGCTTGAGATGTATTGTTTCTATAACCAACTTTTGAAAGAAAATGAGAGGAAGACAGTAACGACATTGAATTCGAGCTGGTTTCTTCGGATCTCCGTGGCTTGCCACAAGTCCCAGTCTTTTAGTTGCAGTTAACTGTTTCATTAGATCATCTGACAGCCTTTATATTACAGTATTGACTTGTCCGTACTCTTTTGTAAAAGGTTTTCTTTGGTTTGTGTCAAAAACAAGTGCCACCCGCCCAAATTCTCATTTTTTTTTTTCCCTTTTGAGAGGATAACATCTCATTTTAGGACAAACTTATCAGTTCAACTCGAGACAGATGCCGCATTGCTCATCCAGAAACCGATACCATTAAGCCTTAAAAGATCATACCACATGACCCTAATCCTTCATTGTCCACAGAAGCTAAGCTTCAGGAAATATAACGATGCTTTGAACTAACTAACTGATTCAATAAATTACTTTTAATTTATAAGTTCAATCTGATACTTAAAACCACTATGTCCTAACACACACGTTAACAAGTTTTCTAACCATCTCATTTTTAACCCACCAGCTATCAATCATGAGCATCATGCAAAATCTAATGAAAATCGAATGAATTCGACTGATTCAATTCAATTTATTTAATTTTGATTATAATCAAATTTTTAGATCGATTAAATTAATTAATTCAATTGATTTTTAATTTTTAAAATTGATAATCGATCAAATCAAATTAATCAATTTTTTAATAAATAAAAATAAAAAATGAAGATAAATATTTTTTTAATAAAATATTATTAAAATTATTAAATTTTTTAATGATTTAATTTGAATGATATTTAAATTTAAATTTTATTAAATTAAATTTATAATTAAATAATTATTTATAATAAAAAAATAAAAAAATTGATAATTTAATCGAATTGATCAAACCGAACCGATTTTAATCAATTCAATTATAATCGTTATTTAAAAATTTTCGAATAGTTTGATTATTTGTTAAATAAAAATTGATTAAATCAATTATTGATTTTTTCAAATCAATCCAACCGAACCTGATCAATTACTCACCCCTAATGATTATTACTCCTAATGATTATTACTTGCAATGTCATCTACCTCTCTAGGTCCAATTCATTACTTATCCAAGTTTACAAACTCTCCATTCCCCCGGCAAATACCACCATAAACTGTTATTCACTGACTTCATTTGCACAATTGACTTCTACGAGAGATCTGGACTCATGTCCTGCAGCCTCATAAAATGCAAACCTCCCTAATCAAAGATAAATAGTTCCCTCAAAAGGATACTCCATTTCAAGCTACTTAAGTGCTCTCGTCTAGAAACAACATAGCATTTGCCCTTCCAAACAAACTTCATGATAATCTTAAATAGAAAAGCCAGTAATGCACACCAGAAATCAACATTTCTCTTCCTATTCTAAACCAATTTCCTAATCTTTATATTGTCTCTGATAGTCAGTCTTGGCCATAAGTTTTTTCACTAGCACATGAGCACACTGCTCTCCAGAATTGAATGCATCAAGGCATGTCACTCAAAAATCTGGCTTAAACAATATCATTATTACCTAAGAATTTCAAGTTCATTAATTCATGATACCGCAAAGGTTCAGCTTTAAATAAACTCAAAAAAAGTCACTCTCAAGCACAATAGAGATCATCCAGGTGAGAATAGCTTAACATATCAAGATGAGTTAAAGCAAACAACATAGCCGAATTCAACACCTAACACTCAAATGAAGATGAGATAATAAGGAACTAAAAGTTTAATATAAAATCAAATATTAGCTAAAACAAAGTTGCAACTATGACCGGAAATACTACCAACAATCTCATCAAAATCTCTAATAAAAGAAACCCTCAGTAGTTCTCAATGTTAAATCCCACAACAAAATGTCTGCAAATAAACTTAGAAAAATAAAAACAAAGCTTGAAACCAAATAGGCCCATCGAGCTTAGAACCCTAGCTTGGTGCGGCGCCAGTGCCGACGTTTTGCATTGTACCTGCAACCCAAAAACAAAAATTGGAAAAAACCCATCAATAAATGCTTTAAAAAAACCTTAAAAATGAAACAAAAACAAAAACTTATAAACATATTTAAGCAAAAAAAAATGGAGAACATATTGACCGGATGGTGTTGTCGGTGCGCATGCGGATCCAGTAAGGAATTGGCCTGTTCTGCCTCATCTTCTTGGCCAGCTTCTTCTTGATCTTCAAGCTCTTGTGTGAAGGCTGCCATGTCAAGATAAACCATTCAAAATATCATAGAACTACCTTTCAAAACTCAACTTTGTTTACATATAAACAGAGATAGCCAACCATTTTTGCAGAAGGAAAATGAAAAAGAACTAAAGCAAGTCAAGCTAGAAACCAATGCCTCAACTATTATCTATGGAAGAAGGGAAAGAAAGGAGGAAGATTACCATTTTTGGCTGTTGGGAGGAGATCCGGCGCTAGGGTCTTGAAGCTGCGGAGTACAAGCTTTGAAGCCGGTAAGCGCTCAAACCTAATAAATCTGTGCTGAAGTGTGATTGTAGGGTTTACTTTGTTGGGCCTTTAGTGGACTATGAATTCAAAAATGTGGACTATTTGTAGGTGATATTCGGCCCAAAACTTGCCCTTGTTGTGATCCATGTGGATCGCTTCTATTCATTGTCTGGGCCTCCTCCAATTAATAGTATATGATTTCTTTATTATTATTATTAATGAACCTTTTCATTCACAAATAACAAGTAAGGTTATTATGTCGTATATATTGAATATTATATAGAGTTATAAAATGGGATTAAATTTTTTTAATTTAATTTGTTTTTGTTAACGTTTGTATTTTTTTTCATTTATTGCTTATACCATATAATGTAAACAAGAAAGAATCTTAAATTATTGATGCTTAACAATCTTAAAGTAAGAACAAATCCATCATAGTTTTATTTTTCATTTTTCTTCATATCATACTCTTATTGATAACTTTATTTTATTTATACATGTAATTAATATAAATCATATCATGTCCTCTAAATCCAATCTTTTTCATTTCAAAATTCGATTGAAAATTTTTCAAATTAAAATCTCATATTTTAACTGTGATATGTTAAGATATATTAATAAAGTGAAGTGCAAAACGTGTTTGTTTATGAAACAAACGTAAGAGGCTTTAAACTATCGAGTTATTAATTTGTATGGTTTTCAACTTCAAAAACCCATTTTAGTTAGGAACCTTAATGGATCAATGGTTACCTTTGGAAATCATATTTTTGGATTCCCTTACTTTTTATGATTATCCACTTTTCAAAATTTAAATTATTTCTTTTAAATGTTATTCTTTTTTTTTTTTTAAGAATTCAAAAAATTTTGTTGTTAATATGATAAACAAAATGTCAATTTCGATTAAATTTGTACATTTTAACTTGCACATGTATGATTGAGTTTTTATATTTTAGAAGATGACGTGTAATAAAATCTCTATGCATTAATTCTTACTATCAAAATGATGCAAATTACCTCAAGAGATTGATTTAATTTATATCTCAAATTGCATTACTCTTTTTTTATTATCATATTTATAATAATTTTTTATAATTATAATATTTCATTACTTGTGATTTTAAAACATTTTTAGACTATGATAAGTTTGTTATATTGTATAACCTTACAATTATTGTTATATCAATGATTTTTAATCAAGTAAAATAGATAAATATTTTACAAATATGCAATGATAGATTTTTTTGCCATTGCATCTCGTAAACCTTAAAAATATGTTTATTCATATTCAATTATTCATCAAAATTAATTACTCAAAATTTATAAAAATCTTTTATATTAGAAAAAATATGTGAAACTTACTTGAAAAAATAGATAGCTTTAAAAAAATTACAATAAGATTGTAATGTGGTTAGGTTTTTTTATTAGATTTTTAGTATTTATAAAAAGATAAATACAATAGTTTTTTTATAAAAATAAAGTTTTTTCAACTTTCATTTCCTTAGCTTTTTCTTTAATTTGGAGTATTAAAAAAATGAATATTACACGAAAAATCAAAATTTATTGAGTTTTCATCCATTTTTTTAAAATTAAAAATTTATTTAAATAAAAAAATATTTTTCTACTTCAATTACTTTTTTTATTTTTTTCCCCTTATTTCAATCCAAACATAGTATTAGAGTTTAGTTGGGCCTTTTAGCCATCGTTTATACCAAAAAAGATGAAGATGAAGAAGAAGAAGAATTAACGAAGGAATGGATTTTACACCCAATGGGCCTAGCAGTCTACAATAGATTCCAATGCGGATTAAAGATTACAACCCATCGTAATTCGTCGTGATCCTTGTAGCACACGCCCTCCATGCGCGGATGTTCGCGTCGATGAACCAAAAAAAATAAAGAACGGCCTTTCTATGGAACTTCGGTTCCTGCACCATTCAGACTCGATTTTCTCAATCTCTCTCTCTCTCACTTATATAAACAGTAGAAAAGCGAAGCATCTTTCTCCCAACACTACTCTTCAGTCTCGCATTCTATTCCAATAATCTCTCTCTCTCTCTCTCTCTCTCTAGTATTATTGGATCTAGGGTTCTGGGTTTTTCCAACTTAGTCAATTGGTCAGCAAATCAAGCGGTTGTGGTTGCTCCTCTGTTACAATCTCTTTTAACACAATGCCTCCTCGCGCATCTAAGCGAAAATCGGCCCCACCCACCTCCTCATCCGTCACATCATCCGACGGTCGTTCTGGTACCTCCTTTCCCTTTCCCTTTCTTACATTCTCTTTCTTTTTCTTTTTCTTTTTTCTTGAAAAAAAAGATTTGCATCTGTTTGGTAAACGAGAAAGCGCGGGAAAAAAAAAGGACTAAAGAAAGTGAAAGAATTTAAGCGAGAATTGCACAAGTCTGATTAATTTTAGTTCTGATGGAGAGTTCTTTACTGTCATTAGCGTTAGGTTTCTTACTTTTGGTTTGTTCGACTGTGAAATGACTATTTATTCTAGTCTGATTGGTTTCTCAGAAACCGCGGGAAAAGAGAATATATTAAATTGAAAAATCGTACGGTCATATGATTCGGCTATTCTTTAATCATTGTGATTGATTATTATCTTGGCATTGTTGGGTTATTGATCATAGTTACTGGGTTTCGTGGCTGAATGTAATTGCTACTTATTTCTACGTCTCCACTGAAATTTAGTAATATTCCCTTTAACGAATTAATATTAAAATTGATGTTCCTGGTTTAATCCTTCACGGTAAATTAGGGAAAATAGCATTATTGATGTGTTTGGGAGATTGTTACATCAAAAAGGAGTCTGTTAGCATTAGACCTGAAGTTATGCAAGGAGTGAAGACATAGGTAGAAGATATTAAAAAGGAGAAAAGGACCTTGCTTTTTTTTTTTTTTTTCCGTTTAGGATAGTTCTAAATAGAGTACAATGACCTAATATAAACCCGACTTAGGCTCGGGTTCCTGTTGTCGTTAAGATTTGTCTTTTCATACTTCTACATTTGGTGGTGTGGATACCATTATGTGGTCTCCGTAAAGTAGCATCCTGACAACGTTGATTCCTATAATATTGGCAATATTGGTAGTGAAACGATTGCCTGATGTTTACTTCCGAAAACTATTGGAATCGGCATTCTGAATCATATTTCAATGTGAACTGAATGTTTGTTAAATAGATAAAATAATGATAATGGTGGTTCTCCTCGGTTGATTAGGCTGGAAGAATTTTTGTTCCAAATGTTCTTGTTATTATTCAACTAAACCTTTGTGGTTTTTCCGTGAAGTGCCTGGTATTCTAATTCGATAATGCTAATTTTCTTTTCCAGTCTCAAGTAAAGCTAAAACAAAGGGGATGGAAAAAATAGATCGCTTGTTCGATTCATATGCAAATAGTTCATTAGGCATGATTGAGTGAGTATATTCCGTCTACAAGTTTTATATTTGTAGAGTACAGAGTTACTGTATGATGTCATGTTTCACTCTAGCTATTGCCAATGGTGATTGGTTTCTTTTAGATACAAAAGAAGAAAAAGCCAAATAAATTCATTATATTTATCCATGTCATGCTGTTATCATTTTTCAAGGTCAAGAATCTGTCTGAGCTTTTGATTCTTACAGGTGTTACATTTCATTTCTTGTTTGTTCTAAGTTGTGGTTTGAACATAATGCCAATGAAAGCTCATGAACCTTATTAAATTGTTTGAACATAATGTCTCAGCATTTTGTAGTTTATATTTCATATCAAGGTACTTACTTGCTAAGAACAACTTTTAGTTGTAAGGATTTTTACCTACATTTCCATTGGGTCAAAAAGTAATGAGTTCCCTTGAGAAGAAAAAGAGCTATGGTTCTTTTCCTTATCTGCATGTTAAAACCAATTCTGATCATTTTGGAGGTGGCCATACGTCCTCAGGAATCTATTTTGTCTGAAAAAGTTAACATAATCCCCAGCGGGCGCACAGGTTTTTAGAGGATTGCATGCATATCCTTTTGTAACACTCTTATTTTTGCTTGAGCAGTCCAGATGGTATTGAATCTCTCTGTTCAGATCTCGGAGTGGACTACACTGATGTGAGGATATTGATGCTTGCTTGGTATGCTATATTCTGTGGTTATAAGACTGGGCCCATTCTTTGTTGTGAGTTTTTCCTAACAACACGTGTTCTGCTTATATCAGGAAATTAAAAGCTGAAAAGCAGGGCTATTTCACCCAGGTAAGCTGAAGCGATACTTATATGACATGCTGCTTTCAATGGATGCCATAGTAGAAAAAATGAACCGACCTTAGATGAATGACTGCCTTTTTTCTTCTTTTGCACTGAATCAGGATGAGTGGCGAACTGGCCTGAAAGCATTAGGGGTTGATTCACTTAGCAAACTGAAAAAGGCGCTTCCTGAACTGGAGAATGAGGTATTTGTATCTGCTGTAACAGTTATTGCAATCATTGTAAAATTATTTTATGGTTTATAAGTAAGCAATTAAGTGGTAGCACTGAATTTATCACTTTTTTATATATGAAAAAAAGGTGGGGAAGCCATCGAATTATGAGGATTTCTATTCCTATGCATTCCGATACTGCCTGACAGGTTTGCCCTTTAATTGTAATTGAATGAAAGGAGCCTTTCTTTTTTCGCAATGCCTAGCTTCTCTTTTATAGTAATTTGTTCTTTTAATAAAAAGCTGATATTGATCAACTGACTCAGAGGAGAAGCAAAAGAGCGTGGACATTGAAAGCATCTGTGAACTGTTAAATCTTGTTCTAGGGGCACAATTTCGTCCTCAGGTAGATTTACTAATTGAGTATCTAAAGGTAGGTAGGCAATTTTGTTTATGAGGCTGTTATTCTTTCATCTTTAGCAAAATAAATGCTGATCATATGCACTGTTTATTATCAGAGCATGTGTTTCATGACATGCTTTTGATGCTTGGACTTGATTTTCTGGCAGGTCCAGAGTGATTACAAAGTAATAAATTTAGACCAGTGGAATAATTTTCTACGTTTTTGCAAAGAGGTGAGCCTTTTGAAAAAAAAAAATGTAGAAGTCTGCAATTATTATTTTCCCCCAAAACTGATTAACATGAGTGTTTCTTTCCCTCTGCATTGAAATTTAGTGTTGGCTGCTGAAGGAAAGAAAGAAGAAAAACAAAGAAAATAAGAAATGACATGTAAAGGGATAAAAAATTCATCCTAGATATGTTTGGTGATGGTTGACGAAAGTGCTAATTTATAGTATTGCATTGATAGAACTGAACTATGTATGATATTTGATGAAAAAGCATAATTTTCCATTTTTCTTTCCCCCCCCCCCCCCCAATCTGAGGCATCTATAATAACTTTGAAGCTTTGCTGGCAGATTAGTTTTCCAGATCTCGAAAATTATGATGCAAGCCAAGCTTGGCCCTTGATCCTCGATAATTTTGTAGAATGGAGGAGAGAAAAGCATAGCTAGTGTTGGCATCTTTCGTATGTCTTGCAGATTGCTGATTTCATACGGTAAATGGTATCTCTCTCTCTGTGGATTTGGTCAGATTTTATTCTCTTGAAAGTATTAAAGGAATGATCAAATTCATTTTTATTCACCCGTCAGCAGGACCTTGCAGAAACCTAACCAGTGACCATGGAGCTGGCTCATATTATAACTGATTAAACTGATTTTTGCTGAACCTTTTCCCAGGTTAAAATTGCAAATTTGTTGTCCGGAGATGGTTTATACATTCTGCATTCATCAATATTAAGTTTCCTTTTTCTTTTCCCTGTTAAAGCTATTTTAAGCAGAAAAAAGATGCGTTACCTAATGAAGGATGGTTCTATAAATATGGCATTAAACCATCTTTTCTCACCACAGTTTCATTCTGGATTGCAATGTTATTATCTACTCACCTTTAAAAACATCAGAAAGAGCTTCTGCTTTAGGTAAATCCAGTGACAGTTTAGCCTCTTACACCTATGCAAACATATTAGCAAGGTGGTGGCCTGTTGCCAGCAAATTCGCAAAGCTCAACATAACTTCTAGCAAAAGAAAATACAAAAGTCAAAATCACAATTGCAGAGTACCAGACCAAGCTAACTAAAGTATTAATGAATTAAAGTCACAGTTGAATCCATAGTTTGTGCATGAGTTAGGACCTTTAAGAAAACACTAGTTGAAATTGCATTAATCCTACCAAAGGAGATCATTCTTGAGCTTCGAACAGCATGGAAAACAAAGAAGAATCAACTAAAATTTCAGCGTCGCTTTGCCTTGTTTAATTACTTCTTACAAAGGCGAAAGATGTATCACTCTCAAGTCTAAAGCTAGTGATGTTGGAACTTATTACGTCATTGCATTGAATTATGTTAGACCATCGGAAGGCTCGGTTTTGTTTCTTTCTTACAACTGCTGAGCTGTTTGCAGCTGGTTTTCTGAATTCCTGCTTGTCACAGAGTGTTTTCTGTTTGTAACTCTATGTATTCCATATCTAAGTGTTTTCTGTTTAACTTATGTATTCCATATCTATGTTAATGGATTTATTGATTTGCCCAAAAATAAAATACTTAAGAGTGGACCTAAACAATCGATAATGAGAAAATTGAATCAGTTATCAACTTCTTCCTCCATTGATCAACTCTTTCAAATTTGTAGGATCACTTTGACAAAATTAACAAGAAAGCCGGCCTACAGCAAACCTAGGAAACAACATATTGATCACTAAAATTCGAAGTTTCTCCCTACTTATCATAATAGAAAACTACAAACACAGGAGCAAAGCAATCAAGTAAATCGATAAAACCATAGCTTAGTTATTCTACTGTCACATGCTCTATATAAGCAGCATATACTCCTTTGGTTCTATCAATTGAAAAAATTAGAAAACTCCTAGCTTGTAATCGTCACAATATCCTAAGATGGCCAAGCAAAAATTAGCTTCAGTCTTCTTGGCCATTGTCTTAATTCTTGGTGCAAATATCTCATTCTCTACTGCTTCATTTCCTACTTTGTTGACTCGTAATTACTGGCAGATGTCTAGACCAAGACCAACGAAACTAATTGGGTGGAGTACACCGGGCCCTGAGCCTGCCAATATCCCCCCATCTCCATCACCCCAAGCGTCTCCTAGTCCTCCACCTTATTCTTACCATGGAATTAAAGGCGGCTATTGGCCCTCATGGCTAGCTTATAATCTCCCTCCCTCATCAACCCCTACCAAGTACTTCACACGTGTTTTATGCCTTTATTGGCATTGATGCCTCTACATACCACTTGTCCATCACCAAACCTGATGATCAATGGATGGGAAACTTTACAGCCATCCTTCAGGCCAAAAAAGCCACCAGCAAAAGCCTTGCTATCCATTGGAGGAGCCAATTCTGGCACTGGTACTTTCTCCACTATGGTTAGTAACCTTCATAATCGTGCTGCTTTCATCAAATCCACTATTGCTACAGCCAGAAAATATGGTTTTGATGGCCTTGACATTGACTGGGAATTTCCTAACAACCCAGATGACATGTCAAACCTCTCAAAGTTCTTTAAAGACTGGCGTCAGGCTGTTGAGAGTGAGGCTTCCGACTCAGGCAAGCCTTCCCTTCTTTTAAGCGCTGCTGTTTATTTTGCTTCCAGGTTTTTCTTTGATCTGCCTAGGACATACCCTGGTGACAATATTGCAAAATATCTTGATTTTGTGAATCCTATGTGCTTTGATTATCATGGAAGTTGGGACACTTCTGTCACTGGTGAGCATGCTCTGCTATATGAACAATTCTAGCAATATTAGCACAAGCTATGGTATATCATCCTGGATTGAGGTTGGAGTCCCTCCAAAGAAGCTCGTTATGGGAATGCCACTTTATAAAGAACATGGAAATTGAAGGACCCAAAAAGCCATGGGATTGGAGCACCTACTGTTGGAGTTGGGCCTGCAGATAATGGCATATTGTTTTACAAGGATATTGTAACTTACAATGCTGGACATCATGGCCATGTAGTGTATGACAGGGATACCGTATTAGAATATTAATACTGAGGAACAGATTGGATTGGTTATGATGGGCCAAAATCAGTGGCAAGGAAGGTTGAGTATGCCAAGGCTCATCACCTTGGTGGTTATTTCTTCTGGGCCCTTGGATATGACATGAATTAGGCCCTTTCAGTAATTGGTACGTTCTCAACTCGGGCAGTTTCCATATTTTCGACACAGATTCAATTATCCGATTCCAAAATATGCTAAATTTTCTACTTTTTTTTTTGAATATTCGAATATAATCAACGTTCAAAGCATATATATAGGCCTCAAACTAAAATTTTGTTAGGAGATTCAATTTACTTCTAGTCTAATTCTGTTTATGTTGTATGTGTTTGGCAGCATCAGATGCACGGGAAGGAACACGCCAGTAGCACCTGAAATCGTAAGTCCGATGAAATATTCACAATTTCATCTGGAGCTTTCATGGAGCATTATTCATTTGGAACTCAAACTGTTTCTTTTTCTTTTTCTTTTTTTTCCCACTTTCCCTTCTTTTATGCTTGATTGCGTGTGTTGCAAATAAATTTGATTTGTCAATTATGCATGTCAACTATCATTGGTTTGTAATTTTCAATCCTTAGACACGCAAGTGCATGTCATGAAAAAGGATATATAAATTTTCAATCCTGTTTCTTGATTGAAATAATTGAAGAATTCAAAGTTTGAGTTAGAAGTACTTTTCAACACTATTCATCAAGATTGATCAATTATCGTTGTTTTTATTATATAAAGTATGATTTCCAGGATAAGGTAGTTTTGAAAGGCAAATATATATATATATATATATAAAAGAAGAATTTCCATTTTTATCTATATAACTCAAACCAATATCTTCAACCGGCATTTACAAATCTCTTTACCTGGTAGTAGTACTAGTCAAATCAGAGACCAAAGAAGCTTCAATCTTCATTCACCAAGAACCCACGCTCCCGAAGCTGCAAAGACATAAACCGCATCAAGTTATATGCCAATTAACCAAATCATCAGGCTATTGAATTTATCTACTGTATATAAATATCATATTAACTTGTCCAGAGATTTTCCACTCCCTGTCGAAGCTAAGAGCCCAAAAGAAATAACCACGAATTCCAAGGGCCTGAGCGAACCCAATCTTCAATGTTGCTGATATTGCATCGTCATACCCAACCCACGTTGAACCAACATAAGAATATGTTGATACAGTATCCAGGTCATGTTTTACCCTGGCTCCATTCTTCTTGTTGAACTTCTCTACCTGGACAAATGTCAGCAACCCATGGTCTCCTGGGCCTACAGCAACTGCAGCCGATCCAATCTCATTAAAATTTGGGTCCTTTAGCAGCCAAGTCCCCCCATAAAGTGGCAGCCCCATTACTAACTTGCTCCTATGCACCCCAGCTTTGATCCATGACCTAAGGCCATAACTAGTACTCACGTTACTGTTTGGGTCATAAAGTGTTGCGTGGGCTCCTGTCTTCTAAGTGTTCCATCCACCATGAAAATCATAGCATATTGCACTAACCCAATCCAAATGTTGATTAATATAGCTTACTGGGTATATGCGGTAGACTTCATCCAAGAAAAAGTCGACTGAGAAGTAAGCAGCCGCCGTTAGAAGTAGAGGAGTTCGGTGGGTGGCCTTAGCCTCATAGTTGATAGCTCGCCGCCATTCCATAAATAAAAAGGCCTAAATCTTGCATATCTTTTGGGCTTTTAGGGAATTCCCAGTCTAGGTCCATCCCATCAAAACCAAATTTTCTGCAACCTCGATAGCTGAAGTTATAAAAGCTTTACGCGACTTTCCCTCTGAAGCCATGCGGGGAAAAACAAGAGTATCAGCACCACCGCCACCAATAGAGAAAAGGGTTTTTGCCGGCGGATTCTTGTGGTGGAGGGTGGCAGTAAAATTCGACAGAAGAAGTGCTGTTGGACTTGAGATTTCAAATTTATAGGTGACGTTGCTTGGCATGAGAAAAGCATAGTAAATATGAGTAAACAAGGATATATCTATGGCTGATGGTGGGAAAGTTGTCGTCCACGAAGGCCAATAAGCTGCTTTGACAGACGGTGGCGACGCCATGACAACAGATCTTGTAAGCATGGTTAAGAAAACAATAAGAATAGAAGAGAGCTGAAAATATGTGGTGAAACCTTCCGTCGTTGCTAGAGGGCTTGTCATAAATGATTTCGAGCAAGAGTGTCGAGAAAGTACATATAGCAATCATCTCGCTAGATAACTAATAGTCAGAAGAAAATTTTGAACAATTCTTTTGTCTATAGTTTTGGATGGTTGTGTTTGTCCATGACACATAATTTTTAGTCTTTAGATGATCTAGGGAATTTAAAATAGAAGCAGCCAGTACTAATACTACTAGCTACTGCTATCAGAAATGTGACAATGCTCTTCGTATCATGGTGGGTGGGCGTCAACTCTCTAGAAAGCCTGACATATCTAATTGAAATTTTGATTTAAAAATGAATTAGGGGTTGTCCAATCTGATTGGCATTAAGGTTAAAAATGAGAGTATTGGGTAACTGTTCAAGACAACGTTTTAATACTCATGGTGTGTTTGAGCTTTATATGACGGTATTTTGTGTTTGTCTAGCACTAGCGTTTGCTTGTGGAGGGACATGAATGCGAGAGTGAAGCTTGGGACAAGTGGATCAGCAAAATCGACTTCCGAAATATCTTTTAATGATTTGCCAATGCAGTTATACATAATTTTCAAAACTTCACTATGATGGTTACGGATTACCCTTTGATTTTTCAATATCCCGAAAGCTTTCATATAACAATTGTTTGTACTTAATATGCTAAAATTAGGAAATATTCTGCTTGACTTGGGTTGGGCATGGGCCTGTGAGGTGGGAACAACAAGGAGCTCCAAGATGAATATAAAGATAGTTCATGATTTTATGAGGCTTGAACATACAAAATTTGGTTGCAACTTTTACGTGGTCTGGGTTTTAGACCCTTTTTAGGTAGCTTAAAACAGAAAGAATTTAGTGTGCAATACACTTTTTAACATTAATTTGAATGTTTTTGCCATAACCAAATATATATAAACACTAGTTTTATGCATCCAAATAATTAATTAGCCATGCAGTTATTCAATTTCTTTCCTTGAAATTCAATCGATCCCTCCAAGCCATCCAATTTTCCAAGAAAGCTATACATAGCTTATTGTGTTTAAAAAATTCCCAAGAAAGTCATAGATTCATTAATATCTTTACACGTTTGCATGATTAAAAGAATGGTAAACCATAATTCTTCTAAATTATGTTGCCCAAATGCATGCCTATACTGTCAATCATCGAGGTACCACTTGGGTCATCGTTGCATCATTGACTGAAAAAACTTTCTTCTTGCCAATGTCTTTACTTTCCTCCTCTTCATCTCTTGTAACTGAAAATGCAGGCTGCTTAGGGGTAGAGATTGCTGCAGTAGTTTCATTCTTCAGGAGTCTAAAAACTTCCACCATGGATGGTCTATCTGCAGGGTTTTCCTGCACGCATAGCAGTGCTACTTGCATGCATCTAATGAGCTTACAAGACAAAGATGAATCATCCAGTGAAGCATCAAAAAACTCAGCCCCTCGACCTTGTTTCCACAATTCGTACGACTGAAATTGTTCAATGTTGTACATTTTTAGCATATTTGTACTACAAATATGAAAAAGTGGGTGTGACGAAGAAACTTACATATTCAAGAAGATTCAAGTTTTCACTGCAGCCATAGAGACTGGAATTCCTCTTCCCACTTACAATTTGCAGAAGTAGAACTCCAAAACTACAAACATCATACTTCATAGAGTATATTCTTTTCTTAACATATTCTGGAGGAACATAGCCACTGCATTTAATGAATTAATTAATAACAATAATACGGATGTAGGGCAAAGGAAGAAAAAGATATGATATGTATCATTTGAGAACACCTGTTTCACTTTCTATGTCCCAACAATTCTGCTGGTGTTTGCTTCAAGTTCGTCCTTTTTGAAAAATCTTGCCATACCAAAATCCAATATTTTTGGGTTCATATCATCATCTAATAAAATGTTGCTAGCCTTTATATCATGATGAATTATTGTGAAATTTGAGTATTCTTGGAGACATAGAATCCCTTGAGTAACACCTTCAATTATTAAAATACGTCTTCTCCAATCTAAGAGATACTTTTTAACAGGATCTGCATCAATTAAATTTATGAACAATTTTAGTCTTTTTTGCTTAAAAGTTTAGGATAAGTCAATCCAAACATTAATATGGAATAACATGACATAGAAATGTACTTAACAATCATACTAGGTAGAATAAATTAAGTATTGCTTACCATAGAGGTAGAAATCCAAGCTTTTGTTTGGCATGAACGCATAAATCAGCATTTTTTCTTCTGTCTCGGTACAAATTCCAACAACTCGAACTAGATTCACATGTTGAAGCTGTGCCGTAAGTGTGACCTCATTTTTGAATTCCTCAAGCCCTTGATTAGAAGTTTTGGAAAGCCTCTTCACTGCTATTTCCTGCCCCTTCGGTAACTTATCCTGTCATAGTCCACGTTAGTATGGTTGGTAGTATTTTTCAATAACTCTGTGCCTGTTTGTGGCTTTAAAACCAATCAAATGTTTGATTAAAAATTATTTTGTCAATAATAAAAGACTAGTTTCATTGTTTTGGATGTCCTTCGAATTTCAGAATCTCTTGCTGGTAAGCAGAATGCAGCAAATCCTCAACCACGGCTGAATCTGCCTGGTCATCTCAATTTCATGTCTAGAACATAACAATATTAGAGATGAAGATACTTTTCCAATACCCATGTTTAGATTTTGTATAAGAAAATAGACTAATATATAGTATTACCTTGTAGACAAGTCCATATCCACCCTCCCCCAGCTTATTCTCATTTGAAAAGTTATTTGTGGCTGCTTTAATGCTAGTAAAACTGAAAACTTGGAGATAAGGAGCACCATTGTCATGCTCTCCCTCAGCTGATATTTTGTTTATTATCCAGGATGATGATTTTTTCACAGTACCCAAAACTCCTGCAGCCAAAACCTTGTGGAATTAATTTATGATTATCACCTCTAATCACTGCAAATTCTCAAAATGTCCAATCAGTTACCTTGTGACTTGAATATTTTTGTTTGCAGGTAACAAATGATAGTCCACATCAGGAGAATCGCTGCTGCAATTATAACCAGAACAATAACCAATAATTGATGCTTTGCCCGGTGACTGGTGCCTATTCCATAAGCTGTGAACATTGAAAGGCCCAAGTCAATAGCTTTTTTCTGTGTGGAAGTGAAAAAAGAAACAGCTCACTACATGAGAAAGCCCCAAAAGTCAGAATATAACAACTGAGGTAAAATGATGTTAATATACAGATTTTTTTCAAGCCAATGTTTAAAAATTCAGTTTTGTCAAGAAATTGAATAAACAATTAGAAAGAAAAATGAAAGGGTATGATGTTCCATTTCCACATATTTTTATTAATTTGGTGTCAGTTGTATGATTCTTTTCTGGTGTGGAATTGTATCTCTCTTAGTTGGAATTTGAGAAAAAGAAACTGGTTTAAGTTCAAATATCTTTCAGATAGGAAATGATTTTGACTATTACAAGTCCTGTTTTCAAAAAGGGTTTAAATATGAAACAGAAAAGACTAGAGAACCCACAAAATTAAAGGGAGATAACCATCTTACCAGCTTTAGAAAGCACCCAATTATCGTCATTGGATAGTTGAAAGGCATTGTAACCGAGTAGCCCCTTCGCCTTGGCATAAGAAACCTTAGCTTTAATGGCTTCCACATCATCAAAATTGATCCAAATCGATCCAATTTTGCAAAAATTGACCACATAAGTAGAATTATACACAGATTCAACGCCATAACCGTAATTTTGAATGAATGATTTGATTGACTTAAAGCCCATTGAACCATCAATTGTGACAGCCGGCCCTGAAGCTGGTGAACCAATGTCATTGTCACCAGATTTAACAAGTGTCCATGCAAAGCCATGGTAAGGCAAACCTAAAACTAGCTTGTCAGCAGAAAATGCTCGGTGTAACCATTCCTTTATACCATCATCAGTGTTAGTCCTGCTCAACGGACCATATAAAGCGGCATGAACACCAGTAAAGCTGTCAACTGTTGGCACATAGTAGTCATATGCTATAATATTTACCCAATCCAGGTTTTTCTTTGTAGAATCAATAGGATAACTCACTGAGTTGACAATTGGCATGCTTTGAGCCAACATAGTTAACAGCAACTGTGTCTTACCAGAGTTTCTTGACTCAGAAGCTACCTCAGCTCGCCACTCATCCAAAAAATTTCCCAAACTGGTCATGTTGGTAATATTCCTAGGCACAACCCCAAAAAGGTCCAGGCCATGAAAGCCATAAAGCCTGGCTGTTTTTACGGAAGATTCAATGAAAGATTTTCTGTTGGAAGTGTGATTAATCATCAAAGAAAATGTTGTCGACTCACTTTTTCCAACCAAAATGGATAAAAGTGTAGTAATCGATGGATTTTTGAGTTTTAGAATGTTGGTGAAGTTAGAGAAGGGTTGTTCATTTGAGGAGTTGATTTGAAGCTGGTAGGAAGTAGAATTTATAAAAGCAAAAGCGCAAAAAGGATGAGTGAAAAGAACAGAATTTATATCATGAAACAGAAAAGACTGACTAATGAAGCTTTCCATTCCAAGTCTACATGAAGCATTATTGTTTGGCTCAAAGCATACCCTCTACTGTCTGACCATTTGCAATTGGCTTTTGGGTTACAACGGCAAAAAATGGAGGATAAAACTTATACGAAGTTACATAGTTCGTGAAATTTTTTATTAAAAATAAATAAATAAAATTTAAATCAATAAATCAATAAAATTTATTATGAAGACCAAAAATACATAAAAATTTTTATTAAAATATTGATTCTAATTCAAATTTGATCAATATTTATTTAATAATAAAATTTTTATTAATATTTTTACTAAAAATATTTATTTAATAAATATATCAAAATTTTTCAAAATTTTAAAATTTTATACCTTTGATTTATATACTGAGATCTTTTAGTTTATCAAATTCGATTTTTAATTTTAATTTTTAATTATTTATTTTTAATAAAAAATTTACGAACGTTATAAAATTTAATATAAGTTTTTCCAGGAAGTGAAAAAAGAAAATTTGTTTCAAGCTTGGGCAGTTGGGCTCTATTTGCAAGCCGAATATTCACGAGAGGTCCGTTGTTTTATTTGGAAGTTGGAACAGTCTGAAAAGTGAAAACCCAAGATGTCTGGCCCAAAAGATTTACGAAAACCAGCCTAGCTACCATGGAAGCATAAGCTTGCTTATTAGTAGTTTAGCACCTCCACCAAAAAAAAAAAAAAAATTGAACCCAGATCATTGGTTTGAATGGTGTTGTTCAACCCTCTATAGCCAAAAATGTCTTATTGTTATTGATGGCATAACCTTTTTGATCTATCAAGTTGGACGAACTGTGTAAACCATAGTCCTTTGAGGAGAAAAGAGACTGGAACTGTGGAACAAATTCTATTAATGAATTTTCACATGCAAAGCCTAAACTCTCGCCCAGCGACCACTTCTGAAATTGTAGAATCATTAACTGATCATATTTCTATCTACAATGCAGATCTCTTTTCCTCATCGTCATTGCATTTTGTCGAGAAAGCAGGCCTCTTTGGAGTCGCCATTTGTGTGTTTTCATTTTTCAGCATTGAAGAGACATCCAACATGGTAGGCCTATCATTTGCATTTTCCTGGACAAACAGCACAGCTATTTGAATGCATCTTATGAGTTTGCAGGCTGAAGTTCTGTCATCCAATGAGGGATCCATAAATTCCAGGCAGGTCATACGCCTGAAATCATGACATATATCATGAAACTTGCAGCTCAATTAACAGAAAAACAGAATATATTCATTCACCACAATGTTAGTATAAAAATAGATGTAATCAAGTCCTTCGCCTCTTGGTCTACTGGCTGGATCTCCTCACCTTTCCCCCTTATAAGTGTATGCCCTCCCTTGTACCCAAAAAAAAAAAAAAGATGTAATCAATAAAACTTACAAAATCTAACAGACTTAAAACTTTATCCAGGCCATATACAATGGCATTCCTCTTTCCACTTATAACTTGCAAAAGTAGAACCTCAAATGCATACATATCAGATTTGAGAGAGTACTATATATAAACGAAGTTTTATAGATAGAGTTTGTGAACTTCCTTATAAGAACTTAGTAAACAAGAACTAAAATAAAAAATCAAAATAGATAGATTGAAATATCTTATAGGTAGATTAAACGTGCAAAATTTAAAATTTTTTTTTATAAATTTTGATATATTTATTAAATAAATATTTTTAATAAAAATATTAATAAAATTTTAACTGCCAAATAAGTATTATTTAAATTTGAATTATAAATAATAGTTTTAATAATTTTTTATATATTATTAACCTTCACATTAAATTCTATTAATTTATCGGATCAAATTTTTTATTAAAATTTTTATTTACTTATTTTTAATAAAAACTTCATGAATTCTATTTATAAAACTTCTTGTAAAGTTTTATTCTCTCCAACATATTCAAGAGGAACGTTACCACTGCATTAATTGGACAAGTCAAAAAATGTTTAATGGTTCAGTATTTACTAACAATCTTCTTGTGTCAACTGTCAAATAGCTTTGCTTTGAATGTATTTGGTACTTCCTATGCCCAACAATAGGACTTGTGTTTGCTTCAAGTCCTTATTTTGCGAAAATTCGTACCGTACCAAAATCTGATATCTTAGGCATACCAGCGTCCAGCAAAATGTTGCTAGAGTATTCTCGAGAGATAAAAAGCCCTTTAAATGATCTCAACACGGTTTTCTCCAGTCCAATAAAAGCTTTCTAAGGTGGTCTACATCACAACAGGTTATACTCAATCAGCTAAATACCCATTCAAATAATCTAACTTAAAACACAAGTTGCAAGCTAATGCATATGATTTTCAATGCAAAGTGCCAATCAATATCGACTCATCAGTTATTGTATTTGACGCAAAATAGTTCAGGGCAGACCAAAAGGGAAGTAGTCCAGGCTCTTATTCGGCATGCACTCTTATATCAGCACATGTTCTTCTTTACCTATGAAGAATCCCAAAACTCTTAACAAGATTTACATTCTGTAATTTTGCTGTGAGCATAACTTCATTCTTGAACTCCTCAAACCACTGGGTAGACGTTTTTGAGAGTTGGGGCAGGGAGAGAAGTCCCTACCGTACGTACGTGCTTGTTTGTTGTGTTTCTCTCAGCAAACAGTGTTTTCATGTCTCGTCAATATTCGTTTGCATTTGGTTTTTCAGCCTTAAAAGCCTGAAATACAAATCAATAATGCAATAGCAAAGTTCTTTGACTTTTTCTTTGATTTTGACGTGAGCGGGATTGAGTTAGCGGATTCTGCGGACTGCAAACCACCAGTTTAAATGCTGTCGGCCCGAGTAGAAACGACCCCAAGACTCATAGACTTAAACTGCTGCCCACTCAGACAATCCATGACCTGTACTTGGACTAACCAAGCCTCAAGTCAGAGGTGCCTTAAAGTCTGTGCAGATTAACAGATAAGGGCTCGGATGCAAGCCACACCTTTTTTTCCCTCTAATACCCCATTATGCACACAAAACGATACGAGCGATGAACACTGACGTGTATATATAATATATATATATATGTTTTTTTTTTTTTTTAAATTAGACGTTTGTGAGCATGATGCGCTATCCGTGCTATGAAATGTTTATCCAATGAAAATATACAACAACGTCAAACTAAGTTTAATATCTTATAGTTTTAAAATTAATTATATGAAAATTAAAAAAAAACATATTAAATTATAATTTTAAATTTTTTATGTTATTTATTTTTATTAAAAATATTTATTTATTTATTTTCTTAACTATCCCGTATAAATGTGACGTGAAAAATAATAATATTATTGGTTTTAGAAATTACAAACTTTTTTAGAACAATTTTTTAAGTAACATATGTCATCGAACGACCACTTCTGTAATCGGTGAATTATCGATGGAACTTATTTCTTGCTGCAAGTGAGATTTCTTTTGCTCATCATCTTCATTGCTTTTAGTTGAGAAAGCAGGTCTCTTCGGAGTGGCCACTGGTGTAGTTTCATTTCTAAGCATTGAAGAGACTTCCAACATGGTAGGCCTGTCATTTGCGCTTTCCTGGACACACAATAGAGCTATTTGCATGCATCTCAATAACTTATAGGATGTACTTGTGTCTTCCAGCAAGGGATCCACAAATTCCATGCCTTTGCCCTCTCTCCATAGCTCATGTGCCTGAGATTCATTTAAATGAAAAATCCAATAATTTCACAATATAATAGAAAGGGTGTTGAGATATGTTAGAAATGAAACTTACGAAATCGAGAAGACTTAAATTCTCATGGAGCCCGTATGAATGTGCATTCCTCTTTCCACTTATGATTTGAAGAAGTAGGACCCCGAAACTGTACACATCCGATTTGATGGAGTACAAACCCTTCTTAACATATTCAGGAGGAACATAACCACTGCAACAAATTGGCTAATAGTGTTTAGCATTAGTTTATGATTATATGAAATTAATATCTTTGATTTGAATAATGCACTTACTATGTGCCCACGATTCGGTTTGTGTTTGCTTCAACTCCATCTTTGGTGAAAATTCTAGCCATGCCAAAATCTGATATCTTAGGTTTCATGTCTTCATCTAATAAAATGTTGCTAGCTTTCAAGTCTCTATGAATAATTGTCAATCTGGAGTATTCTTGAAGATATAGAAGCCCTTGAGTAACCCCTTCAATGATATCGACACGCTTTCTCCAATCCAACATGAATCGTTTTATGGGGTCTGCATCTCAGCGGATTATGAGCAGTCAATGAAACAAACAATCTTTGTGAACCAAAATAAATAAACAAAACACAAAAGGAAAAACAAAGATCACATAGATTTCGATGCTAATCATCAACAAAAAATTCTAATGTATTGTCATAGGACGTAAGATAGGTTAACTGCCAACCATAAAGGTAGTAGTCCAAACTCTTGTTTGGCATATATTCATAGACCAGCATATGTTCTTCTCTATCAACGCAGAATCCCAAAACTTGTACAAGATTTACATGCTGTAGTTTTGCTGTGAGCATAACCTCATTTTTAAACTCCTCAAATCCTTGTGCAGATGTCCTTGAGAGTTTTTTTACTGCTATTTCTTGTCCATCTGATAATACACCCTAACAATTAAATGAGCAATTATTGTTAGTGCTCCATGTCTCGATCCATATAGGTAGTGTTCTGGCAAAATTAAATATGAATTCCAAAACTTTACCCCAATTAGCTAGATAATTAGTGTAGTGCATTACCTTGTAAACAGGACCATATCCACCCTCTCCCAGCTTATTTTCAAATGAGAACCTATCAGTAGCCACCTCAATATCAGAGAAACGATAGACCATCAGATTAGGAACATTGCGATTAAAATCTACAGCAGCTGTTATCTGATTTGCTTTGGACTTGGAATTTTTAGCTACGTGCACCATCTCTATCAACCAACCAAAAAAGAGTATGATTAAAAATCTTTTGGTTAATTGCATTTCAGATGGGATCTAAAAATGAGAAAAAAGTGTCTATAAAATGAAATTTGCCTAGGCAATGATGCTGATAAGTTTCAACTCAAAAGATTTACCTTCCCTCTTTCTCGTTACCCTTAACAAGTGGTACGCCAACGCGCCAACCGAAAGCAAGAGCACAACAATTGGAATCAAAATAGTAATCAGCAATAACCGCCCTTTCTTTTGTGGAATATCAGCGTTGGCAGAAGCAGATGCTGACAAGAAAAATATAGAAGGTACATCAAGAAGATTCTTTAAAACATTTTCTTTTGTAAGATGTTTATGTCTTGGCTTCTTTGGATTATATCTTTCTTAATTCACTCATTTTTTTGTCCTTATCATGCCAGCCCATCCATTCAAATATTTTCTATGTGCCAAAGAATTAAAGAAAAAATGACCTGAGAAATCCTAAATCTCAAGGAAAACCTTTGAAAGGGAGTAATCCATTGTCCAGACTTTTTGGCTAACTTTTTGGATAAATTTCTAGTATATGCCCTGTTCAACAATATTATTTTCCTTTCTTATCAAGACATAGAATTATTAATACTTATGCAGAAGAAAATTGAATTGGATGGAAAGAGTGAAGCATCCGTTTCATACCAGCTTGGGAAAGCATCCAGTTGTCATCATAGGGAACTTGCCAAACAAAGTAACCCAGCAATTTCTTTTCCTTGGCATAGGAAACTTTAATTTTGACAACCTCAACATCATCAAAACCAATCCAGGTCGCTCCAACAGTGCAGTAATTCACTACATATGTACCATTATACGCTGAATTGGCTCCATATCTTTGAATATAATTCGTGATGTCCTTGTACGTCAAACCCCCATGTTCTGAAATAGCTGGTCCTGATGCTGGTGCGCCAATGGTGTTATCCTTGGGGTCCACAAGTGTCCATGCATAGCCATAGAGAGGCAAGCCCAAAACCAACATACTGGCTGGTAATCCTCCACTAATCCATGACTCTATACCAAAATCTATATTAAAAGTACTGGCTGGGTCATACAGAGCTGCATGAGCCCTTGTAAAGTTCTCCCTCTTTGGAGTATAGAAGTTATAAGCCATAACATGTAACCAATTCAAGTTTCTCTTCAATGAATCTACTGGAAAAGTTGAGGACTGTGAATACCGCGAGAATAGAACTACTGCAGTCAATATCAACTCAGATTGGCTAGAATTTCTCGCCTCTGAATCAATTGCAGCTCGCCATTCTTCAAAGAGAACAGCCATATTGCTCATATCAGAGCTGGTGTTGGCTGAAAGCCAGCAAAAGTCCAAGCCCTGGAAACCATAAAGCCTAGCTGTTTTTATTGAGGAATCAATGAAAGATTTCCTGTGGGAGGAATTGCTTACCATTGAAAGTATGATCGAATGGTTTGCACTTCCACCCCCTATGGATAGAAGCGTGGTTATTGATGGGTTTTTCTGTTTGACAGTATTAGTGAAAACAGAGAAGTATCGCTCATCATAAGACGAAATAGAGAGCTGATAGGAGGAGGAATTCAGGTTTGCAAAAGCCCAAATAAGGTGAGTAAAGAGAGCAGAATTTATATCAGAAATGGGGAATTCACTACCTGAATCCCAGTAACCAGCTTGCATCCAGGTTTGTGCTATTGACGGATGCAATACTAAAGAGAGAAAAATATGGAGAAAAACTATGATAAACTTAGGTGCCATGGAGGAAACTTGCAGGGGTGATGATTTCTACCAGAATTTAGATCTATTAAAAGTAAAATTTGTTGACAAAATACAGTGAAGTATAAAGACAATTGTACATCACACATGACACATGCATTTTAATTTTCACGTCTGAAATAAGTTGACTGATTAAATAGTCAGCCATTTTATTTAGTCAAATGTTCAAGAACAAAAATTTGGACATTTTTTTAATTAAAAATGTTATTTTTAATTTAATTCAATTAGGCTTCGTTTGATAATCATAAAAATAATTTTCGAAAATCTATTTTTTTTAATTTCCATTTTTTGGATGACTTAATTTAACAAAATCAACAACAAAAAAAAAAACTTTCGATTAATTTAAAATCGTAAGATAAAACACAAAAATTGTCTTCCGTTTCTTTTGGGTGAAAGACAATTTGCAAAACACATCAACACCGGCAAGCTGTGAGACTCCACCCCAAACCCAACAAGCAGTCAACCGTTACCGTCTTTCCCCATTTTTAGCAACTGCCTCCTTTGAATTACAGAATGTAACCAGTCCATTTTTTTCCCTTCCTTCCCCTTTATGTTATCTTTCTTTTCCCTTTGATTTCTCACTCTTTATCTAAAAGAGTAAGTAAACATAAGGATGGCAATAGATGGTAAATAAACAGATATTTATTATTATTTTATCTATTTATGTAAGATTCTGATAATTATAAATATATAATTAATTAATTCATATAAAAAATTTATTATTCATGATAGAATTAAAGTAGATACAATTAGTATACTTAAATATTTAAAATCTGAATCTATTTAAATTTTAATAAATAATAATAGATATTTGAATTCGTTATCCTTTTATATATGTAAAATATATAAAATTTTATTTTGATAAAAAATTTCGAATTTTAAAAAATAATTTTTATTTATTATTAATTAAAATTAAAATTAAATTTTAAATTAAATTCTTATTTGTTTTATATTTTAACAAAAAAATTTAAATTAAAAAATATTTTAACATATTCAAATATTTAAACAAATTTGGATTTAAATAATGATATTAAAATCAAATAAATATTTAAACAAATTCAAGTATTAAAAATATTAAACAGATTTAGATATGATTATCTCAAAAACAACATATATCCATTCCATTGTGATTCGTAAATAAACAAACTCTCTCACTCTTCCTGAGGCTTTTCCCTTTCCAACAATATTCTATTATGGAAGCTATCTAAAAGCAAGCTACCAAGTTACAGAGGAAGTTACTAAGCAACAGTAACTTTCGTTAAGTAGACCCATCAAGTTACCAATCCTGAACCAAAACCAGAGGAGTGGACAAGTTCTTCCAAAACATGGGTGGTTATCCGTCGCATCCAAAACAATATATATATATATATATATATATGAAATCAAATATTTGGTTAGTTTGAATCTGGATTATGAAATTTTGGACATGATGAAATTTTAAAGTTTTGGATATTTTTCATTGAGACACCATGGGAAAATAGCTTCAAAAAGTTTACCAAACTAAGAAAACTATTTTCTTTATTTCTGAAAATCAATTTCATTGAAAATAATTTTTTTTTTCTAGAAGCTCATTTCCGTAACCGGAGCCTTAATGATCAAACTTTTTCCAAATTACTCAAATAAAATTTTTTAATGAGTGATATACACGCGTGATTAACTTTGTTTATTAGAACAGCCGGAAAAAAAATGTTACAGCTGGTAAAAAAGTACACATTTGATAGCTAACTCATAAAAAATTTATGACAGCTGGCAAAAAGATACACATTTGAAAGCTTACACCTGTATCCTTCGGTTCTTCCCAACACAATCCACGTAAGAGGGAAATTTTTGGCTATTTTTTTCTTTCTCAAATTGTTTTTTTTTTTAATTTTTAATTTTGATATTTTATATTTGAGAATTATCATTTTTGTTAATTTTTAAAAATTGATTATAAATTGAAAAAGAAAAATAAAGACGGAAAGAAAATAAAAAGATGTTGCTTTTGAATCTCCAGATTATTATTGATTCTGCAGAAAGTAGTATGGGAGAGTAGAGAGGAAAGAAAAGAGTTAAGGTTTTTTTTTTTTAATACCTGTCATGTCACATGTGCAAAAATAACAGATCAGCAAAATATTTTAATGTTTCACACTATTAAACAACGAATATAATCCATTCCCCGTAAAAATAAAATAAAAATCTTATTTACGCAATATTTTAAATGTTTTATCCTTATTTTAATCAAATTAAATATTATATTTTTAATTAAGATTTGATCTAAATGTTAAATCCTGAACTTAGCTTTTAATTTTATATTTAATAATAATTCTTTTGTGAGAAAGACAATAGAAATTAACTATGATAATAACTTTGATTAAATATTTAAAAATTTTGTTAAATTTATGTGATACTACTTGAAGGAAATTTATGTACCATCATACTATATCTTCAACCGTCTCTAATTATCCATAGGATTTTTTAAACCAAAGATCATTTCTTGTAACTTTTTTCTTGGTACTAAATTTATCAAGGTTGAATATTTGAATAATAAAGATATTGCAAGAGGTGGAAATTAACTTCATTTAACATGTTGATATATATATATATTTATATATATACCTTTAAAGCTAGTAAGTTTATTTATTAAGACTCACCATTCAAAATACAATAGTCAATAGGATAAAAATGCATTAGACATATTAATAAGGAACTAGTTTATTCAAGCTTTGTCTATTATACTATATATATTTTATTAGCAATCGAAAATATTTAACATCATTCTTATTTGGGGCAGCATCATTCCAAATGACATAAATCAGAAGGAGGATCATTTTATTCATAAACTCGTATAAATCTGTCACTAATTTACTTCATTGACAGGCCATTAGCGTCCATGATCCCCATGTTTGCGATGCTGACACATAAAAACAAAGAAGAGGATCGTTAGGATTAGAACTAATTACGAAACATTAAACTGAAAATAATTCATCCAACAAACCATGAAATCAAAAAATACAAATAGATCCTTTCAATTTAAAGCGTGGTCTCAATGATTAGGGTAGCCCATGCACCCCCAGTACGTGGGGGATTAATCACCTTCAAAGTGTGGATATGGTTTCAGAAAATATTAGCCAGGTCTGATTAAAATTAGTCGTTTACTAACCTGCTTGTGAAAGAGTCCAATCGTCATCTGCACCAACATGCCATGCGAAGTAACCAAGCAAACCATTTTCTTTAGCATATGAAACCTTGGCTGTAACGCTTTCCGTATCGTCATAACCAATCCATGTCGTGCCAGAGTAGCAATAATTTGAAACTACTGTAGTAAACTTCTGTGGTGCTGTTCTGGGAAATAAAATTCTTGATCTGACCGTAACCCAAGTCTCCATCTGCTGATATAGCTGGTCCACTAGTAGGTGCAAAAAATCCATGGTTATTTGCATCTACAAGCTGCCAGGCATAGCCGTAAAAGGGAAATCCGAGTACTAGTTTATTCGATGGAATCCCTGCTTGTATCCATGTTCTGATCCCATAATCCCCACTGACTTGAGTTCCAGGATTGTATAATGCTGCAGGAGGACCGGTTACATTGGACCATCTAGGACCGTAAAAATCATATGCCATCACATTGATCCAATCCAACCTGTTTTCTATCGCCTGGATTGGATAATTCAGAGCAAAATAATCTGAGTTGTGGAAAAGTGCTGTAGATAGAAGCAATTTTGTGTTACCAGTGCTGGTGGATTCATTATCCACAGCAGCTTTCGATTCATTGAGAAGCAAACCCAAGTTGTTCATTTTAGTCGTGGTCGGATAACGATATAACAGCCACTATTTCACCATAACGTTATCATCCGTCATCGCTATTGAAGAAAAAATAAAAGAGAATTTAAATCTCATCAATAGCGATATATCACAATTGTAAATTGCTATGTAATGTTGGACAACGGCAATAGTGATTCGCAATTGTCCATTATTCTATTTTTCATTCAAAAATTCAAAAAAAAAATTTTTATTTGATTCTAGTTAAAAACTTAAAATAAAAACAACAAGCCGAAAAATAAACATTAATTCACAAATTTAGGAAAAAAAACCCACAAAACTTAAACTTTCAAAGATATCAATTCTTTCAAATTCAACTTTAATCAAGATCAAACACAAGCAATTTAAGGTAAATAATTAATTCAGTATTCAAATTACTTTTTTTCTAAGTTTCAAAATTTATTGTAATTTTGTGTGTTTGAGATTGAACTGAGTTATGGTGCATTGCTAGGAGTTGTTAGGACTTAAAATGAGAGACAAGAGACGAGAGTGAAACTTGAGGTTAAAGAAGACAAGCAAATAGCACAAAAAAAAAAAAAAAGAGCTGAGAGATGAAAATGAAGATGAAGGTCTAGAAAAAATTTTATTGAATGCAAAGTGAAGGGATAAGAAGTTGTGTGGGTCTATGCAATTTAATCAAGAGACAGAGAAAGTAGACTTAAATCTATTGTTGTTGATAATTACTCTCACCAAGGAAACTACCAAATTTGATTTATTGTAGGTTCATAAAAAGTAACTTTTTTAGCTTATAAATAGTAATACTCTTGTTTAATTTATGATGTCTAATCACTTGTTAGTTGATTTATATACAATATAGTTCGATAATAATTTAATAAGTAAGATAATTAAATAATTAAATATATCATTCATTATGATTATTTATTTTTTATATCTTTATTTATCTCTTATTATTTTTTAATTATCATATGAATAATTTTTTAAATATGAATATTTTACTATAAATATTTTTTATTAAATAAATAAAACGTATGATATGATATAAATTATTTTAAAAATCATAAATAAGAGTTTTTATGATTAATAATTAAAATTATTATGTTTTATAACAAGTTAAGTAAAATTAAAAAAAATTAATAATTGCGATAACCATAATGACCATAAAGATCTTCGTTATATTTATAATCATGACAAACACAACGCGATAAAAAATATGATTGTTATCGTAATTTAAATCCTTAGCTGTGAATGAATGCTTCCAATCAAGGTCATGGCGACGGAAGCCATAAGATCTTGCTAAACTTAAGAAGGAATCATGAGTGATTTTCGGGTACTAGCTTGGCTTGCCATGGAAGCAAAAGCTGACGCCTCTGAACTTCCCCCACCATTTCCGTAGAATGGATGAGAGAAAAGCATAGCTAGTGTTGGCATCTTTCGTATGTCTTGCAGATTGCTGATTTCATACGGTAAATGATATCTCTCTCTCTTGTGGATTTGGTCAGATTTTATTCTCGTGAAAGTATTAAAGGAATGATCAAATTCATTTTTATTCATCCGTCAGCAGGACCTCGTGGAAACCTAACCAGTAACCATGGAGCTGGCTCATATCATAACTAATTAAACTGATTTTTGCTGAACCTTTTCCCAGGTTAAAATTGTAATTTTGTTGTCCGGAGATGGTTTATACATTCTGCATTCATCAATATTAAGTGTCCTTTTCCTTTTCCCTGTTAAAGCTATTTTAAGCAGAAAAAAGATGTGTTACCTAATGAAGGATAGTTCTATAAATATAGCATTAAACCATCTTTTCTCACCACAGTTTCATTCTGGATTGCAATGTTATTATCTACCTACCTTTAAAAACATCAGAAAGAGCTTCTGCTTTAAGTAAATCCAGTAACAGCTTAGCCTCTTACGCCTATGCAAACATATCAGCAAGGTGGTGGCCTGTTTCCAGCAAATTTGTGAAGCTCAACATAACTTCTAGCAAAAGAAAACGCAAAAGTCAAAATCACAATTGCAGAGTACCAGACCAAGCTAACTAAAGTATTAATGAATTAAAGTCATGTTGATTCCATAGTTTGTGCATGAGTTAGGACTTTTAAGAAAACAATAGTTGATTGCATTAATCCTATCCAAGAAGATCATTCTTGAGCTTCGAATAGCATGGAAAACAAAGAAGAATCAACTAAAATTTCAGCTTCGCTTTGCCTTGTTTAATTACTTCGTACAAAGGCGAAAGATGGATCACTCTCAAGCCTCAAGCTGCTGATGTTGGAACTTATTACGTCATTGCATCGAATTATGCTAGACCATTGGAAGGCTCGCTTTTGTTTCTTTCATACAACTACTGAGCTGTTTGCGGCTGGTTTTCTGAATTCCTGCTTGTCACCGAGTGTTTTCTGTTTGTTACTCTATGTATTCCATATCTATGTTAATGGATTTATTGATTCGCCCAAAAAAAAAAAAAAAAACTTAAGAATGAACCTAAACAATCGATAATGAGAAAATTTAATCAGTTATCAACTTCTTCGTCCATTGATCAACTCTTTCAAATTTGTAGGATCACTTTGACAAAATTGACAAGAAAGCCGGCCCACAGCAAACCTAGGAAACAACATATTGATCACTAAAATTCAAAGTTTCTCCCAAGTTATCCTAACAGAAAACTACAAACACAGGAGCAAAGCAATCAAGTAAATCGATAAAGCCATAGCTTAGTTATTCTACTGTCACATGCTCTATATAAGCAGTATATACTCCTTTAGTTGATTGAAGAAATCAATTGAAAAAATCAGGAAACTCCTACCTTGTAATCGTTACAATATCCTAAAGATGGCCAAGCAAAAAGTAGCTTCATTCTTCTCGGCCATTGTCTCAATTCTTAGTACAAATATCTCATTCTCTACTGCTTCATTTCCTACTTTGTTGACTCGTAATTACTAGCAGAAGTCTAGACCAAGACCAACGAAACTAATTGGGTGGAGTACACGGGGGCCTGAGCCTGCCAATATCCCCCCATCTCCATCACCCCAAGCGTATCCTAGTCCTCCACCTTATTCCTACCATGGAATTAAAGGTGGCTATCGACCCTCATGGCTAGCTTATAGTCTCCCTCCCTCCTCAATCCCTACCAAGTACTTCACACATGTGTTTTATGCCTTTATTAGCATTGATGCCTCTACTTACCACTTGTCCATCACCCAACCTGATGATCAATGGATGGGAAACTTTACAGCCACCCTTCAGGCCAAAAAGCCTCCAGCAAAAGCCATCTGGCACCGGTACTTTCTCCACTATGGTTAGTAACCCTCATAATCGTGCTGCTTTCATCAAATCCACTATTGCTACAGCCAGAAAAAATGGTTTTGATGGCCTTGACATTGACTTGGAATTTCCTAACAACCCAGATAACATGTCAAACCTCTCAAAGCTCTTTAACGAGTGGCGTCAGGCTGTTAAGAGCGAGGTTTCCGACTCAGGCAAGCCTCCCCTTCTTTTAAGCGTTGCTGTTTATTTTGCTTCCAGGTTTTTCTTTGATCTGCCTAGGACATACCCTGGTGACGCGATTGCAAAATATCTTGATTTTGTGAATCCTATGTGCTTTGATTATCATGGAAGTTGGGACACTTCTGTAACTGGTGAGCATGCTCTGCTATATGACAAATCTAGCAATATTAGCACAAGCTATGGTATATCATCCTGGATCGAGGTTGGAGTCCCTCCCAAGAAGCTGGTTATGGGAATGCCACTTTATGGAGGAACATGGAAATTGAAGGACCCAAAAAACCATGGTGTTGGAGTACCTGCTGTTTGAGTTGGGCCTGGAGATAATGGAATATTGTTCTGCAAGGACATTGTAACTTACAATGCTGGACATCAGGCCCATGTAGTGTATGATAGGGATACTGTATCAGAATAATCATACTTAAGAACAGATTGGATTGGTTGTGATGGGCCAAAATTAGTGGCAAAGAAGGTTGAGTATGGCATGGCTCATCGCCTTGGTGGTTATTTCTTCTGGGCCCTTGGATATGACATGAATTGGACCCTTTCAACAATTGGTACGTTCTCAACTCGGGCAGTTTCCATATTTTCGACACAGATTCAAGTACCGAATTTCAAAATATTGTAAATTTTCTACTTTTTTTTTTTTTTTAACATAATCAACATTCAAAGCATAGATATGGGCCTCAAACTAAAATTTTATTTGGAGATTCAATTTACTTGTAGTCTAATTTTGTTTATGTTGTATGTGTTCGGAAGCACCAAATGCATGGAAAGGATCACACTAGTAGCACCTGACATCGTAAGTCTGATGAAATATTCACAATTTCATCTGGAGCTTTCACGGAGCATTATTCATTTGGAACTCAAACTGTTTCTTTTCCTTTTTTTTTTTCCCACTTTCCTTCCTTTTATGCTTGATTGCATGTGTTGCAAATAAATTTGATTTGTCAATTATGCATGTCAACTATCATTGGTTTGTAATTTTCAATTCCTTAGACATGCAAGTGCATGTCATGAAAAAGGATATATAAACTTTCAATCCTGTTTCTTGATCGAAATAATTGGAGAACTCAAAGTTTTAATTAGAAGTACTTTTCAACACGATTGATCAATTATCGTTGGTTTATTATATAAAGTATGATTTTCAGGATAACGTAGTTGTGAAAGGCAACAGAAAAAAAAAGATAAAGAATAATTTCCATTTTTATCCGCATAACTGAAATCAAAATCGTCAACCGACATTTATAAATCTCTTTACCTGATAGTAATACTAGTCAAATACAGAGATCAAAGAAGCTTCAATCTTCGTTCACCAAGAGCCCACGCTCTTGAAGTTGCAAAAACATAAACCACGTCAAGTTATATGTCAATTAACCAAATCATCAGGTTATCGAATTTATCTACTGTATATAAATATCATATATTACCTTGTCTCGAGATTTTCCACTCCGTGTCGAAGCTAAAGGCCCAAAAGAAATAGCCACGAATTCCAAGGGCCTGACCGAACCCAATCTTCAATGTTGCTGATTTTGCATCGTCATAGCCAACCCAGGTTGAACCAACATAAGAATATGTTGATACAGTATCCATGTCATGTTTTACCTTGGCACCATTCTTCTTGTTGAACTTCTCTACCTGGACAAATGTCAGCACCCCATGGTCCCTGGGCCTACAGAACTGCAGCCGATCCAATCTCATTAAAATTTGGGTCCTTTAGCAGCCTAGTCCTTCCATAAAGTGGCAGCCCCGTTACCAATTGCTCCTATGCAACCCAGCTCTGATCCATGACCAAAGCCCATAACTGGTAATCACATTACTGTTTGGGTTATAAAGTGCTGCATGGGCTCTGTCTTCGAAGTGTTCCATCCACCATAAAAACCGAAGCACATTGCACTAACCCAATCCCAATTTTGATTAATATAGCGCACTGGGTACATGCGGTAGACTTCATCCAAGAAAAAGTCGACTGAGAAGTAAACTGCCGCTGTGAGAAGTAGAGGAGTTCGATGGGTGGCCTTAGCCTCATAGTTGATAGCTCGCCGCCATTCCATAAATAAAAGGCCCAAATCTTGCATGTTTTTCGGCTTTTAGGGAATTCCCAGTCTAGGTCCATCCCATCAAAACCAAATTTTCGTGCAACCTCGACAGCTGAAGTTATAAAAGCTTTACGCGACTTTCCCTCGGAGCCATGCGGGAAAAAACATGAGGATCAGCACCTCCACCACCAATAGAGAAAAGGGTTTTTGCCGGCGGATTCTTGTGGTGGAGGGTGGCAGTAAAATTTGACAGGAGAAATGCTGTTGGACTTGAGATCTCAAATTTATAGGTGACGTTGCTTGGCATGAGAAAAGCATAGTAAATATGAGTAAACAAGGATGTAGCTATGGCTGATGGTGGGAAAGTTGTCGTCCACGTAGGCCAATAAGCTGCTTTGACAGACGGTGACGACGCCATGACAACAGATCTTGTAAGCATGGTTAAGAAAACAATAAGAATAGAAGAGAACCGAAAACATGTGGTGAAAACCTTCCATCGTTGCTAGAGGGCTCGTATGAAATGATTTTGAGCAAGAGTGTCGAAGAAAGTACATATAGCAATCATCTGGCTAGATAATTAATAGTCAGAAGAACATTTTGAACAATTCTTTTGTTTATAGTTTTGGATGGTTGTGTTTATCCATAACACATAATTTTTAGTCTTTAGATGATCTAGGGAATTCAAAACAGAAGCGGCCAGTACTAACACTACTAGCTACTGCTATCAGAAATGTGGCAATGCTCTTCATACAATGGTGGGTGGGCATCAACTCTCTAGAAAGCCTGACATATCTAATTGAAAATTTGATTTGAAAATGAATTAGGGGTTGTCCAATCTGATTGGAGTTAAGGTTAAAAATGAGAGTATTGGGTAACTTTTCAAGAAAACATTTTAATACTCATGGTGTGTTTGAACTTTATATGATGGCCTTTTGTGTTTGTCTAGCACTAGCGTTTGCTTGTGGAGGGAGATGAATGCGAGAGTGACGCTTGGGACAAGTGGATAAACCAAACCGACTTCCGAAATATCTTTTAATGATTTGCCAATGCAGTTATAAATAATTTTCAGAACTTCAATATGATGATTACGGGTTACGCTTTGATTTTTCAATATCCTGAAAGCTTTCATATAACAATTGTGTGTACTTTATATGCTAAAATTAGGAAAAATTCTGCTTGACTTGGGTTGGGCATGGGCCTGAGCTTGATGAGTTGGGGGCAACAAGGAGCTGCAAGATGAATATAAAGATAGTTCATAATTTTATAAGGCTTGAACATACAAAATTTGGTTCCAACTTCTACGTGGTCTGGGTTTTATACCCTGTAGCTTAAAACAGAAAGAATTTAGTATACAGTACACTTTTTAGCATTACTTTGAACGTGTTTGCGATAACCAAATATATATAAACACTAGTTTTATGCATCCAAATAATTAATTAGCCATGCGGTTATTCAATTTCTTTCCTTGAAATTCAATCGATCCCTCCAAGCCATCCAATTTTCCAAGAAAGCCATACATAGCTTATTGTGTTTAAAAAATTCCCAAGAAAGTCATAGATTCATTAATATCTTTACACGTTTGCATGATTAAAAGAATGGTAAACCATAATTCTTCTACATTATGTTTCCCAAATGCATACCTACACTGTCAATCATCGAGGTACCATTTGGGTTATCGTTGCATCATTGACAGAAAAAACTTTCCTCTTGCCAATGTCTTTACTTTCCTCCCTTTCATCTCTTGTAACTGAAAATGCAGGCTGCTTAGGGGTAGAGATTGCTGTGGTAGTTTCATTCTTTAGGAGTCTAAAAACTTCCACCATGGATGGTCTATCTGCAGGGTTTTCCTGCACGCATAGCAGTCCTACTTGCATGCATCTAATGAGCTTACAAGACGAAGATGAATCATCTAGTGATGCATCAAAAAACTCAGCCCCTCGACCTTGTTTCCACAATTCGTACGCCTGAAATTGTTCAATGTTGTACATTTTTAGCATATTTGTACTACAAAGAGGAAAAAGTGGGTGTGACAAAATAACTTACATATTCAAGAAGATTCAAGTTTTCATTGCAGCCATAGAGACTGGAATTTCTCTTCCCACTTATAATTTGCAGAAGTAGAACACCAAAACTATAAACATCATACTTCATAGAGTATATTCCTTTCTTAACGTATTCTGGAGGAACATAGCCACTGCATTTAAAGAATTAATTAATAACAATAAATATGGATGCAGGGCAAAGGAAGAAAAAGATATGTATCATTTGAGAGCACCTGGTTCACTTACTATGTCCCAACAATTCTGCTGGTGTTTGCTTCAAGTTCATCCTTTTTGAAAAATCTTGCCATACCAAAATCCGATATTTTTGGGTTCATATCATCATCTAATAAAATGTTGCTAGCCTTTATGTCACGATGAATTATTGTGAAATTTGAGTATTCTTGGAGATATAGAAGTCCTCGAGTAACACAATCAATTATTGAAATACGTCTTCTCCAATCTAAGAGATGCTTTTTAACATGATCTTAATCAATTAAATTTATGAACAATTTTAGTCTTTTTTACTTAAAAGTTTAGGATAATTTAATCCAAACATTAATATGGAATAACATGCCATAGAAATGTAGACTTCATCCAAGAAAAAGTCGACTGAGAAGTAAGCAGCCGCCGTGAGAAGTAGAGGAGTTCGGTGGGTGGCCCTAGCCTCATAGTTGATAGCTCGCCGCCATTCCATAAATAAAAGGCCTAAATCTTGCATATCTTTTGGGCTTTTAGGGAATTCCCAGTCTAGGTCCATCGCATCAAAACCAAATTTTCGTGCAACCTCGATAGCTGAAGTTATAAAAGCTTTACGCGACTTTCCCTCTGAAGCCATGCGGGAAAAAACAAGAGGATCAGCACCACCGCCACCAATAGAGAAAAGGGTTTTTGCCGGCGGATTCTTGTGGTGGAGGGTGGCAGTAAAATTCGACAGAAGAAGTGCTGTTGGACTTGAGATTTCAAATTTATAGGTGACGTTGCTTTGCATGAGAAAAGCATAGTAAATATGAGTAAACAAGGATGTATCTAAGGCTGATGGTGGGAAAGTTGTCGTCCACGAAGGCCAATAAGCTGCTTTGACAGACGGTAGCGACGCCATGACAACAGATCTTGTAAGCATGGTTAAGAAAACAAAAGAATAGAAGAGAGCTGAAAATGTGGTGAAACCTTCCGTCGTTGCTAGAGGGCTTGTCATAAATGATTTCGAGCAAGAGTGTCGAGAAAGTACATATAGCAATCATCTGGCTAGATAACTAATAGTCAGAAGAAAATTTTGAACAATTCTTTTGTCTATAGTTTTGGATGGTTGTGTTTATCCATGACACATAATTTTTAGTCTTTAGATGATCTAGGGAATTTAAAATAGAAGCAGCCAGTACTAATACTACTAGCTACTGCTATAAAAAATGTGACAATGCTCTTCGTATCATGGTGGGTGGGCGTCAACTCTCTAGAAAGCCTGACATATCTAATTGAAATTTTGATTTAAAAATGAATTAGGGGTTGTCCAATCTGATTGGCATTAAGGTTAAAAATGAGAGTATTGGGTAACTGTTCAAGACAACGTTTTAATACTCATGGTGTGTTTGAGCTTTATATGACGGCATTTTGTGTTTGTCTAGCACTAGCGTTTGCTTGTGGCGGGACATGAATGCGAGAGTGAAGCTTGGGACAAGTGGATCAGCAAAATCGACTTCCGAAATATCTTTTAATGATTTGCCAATGCAGTTATACATAATTTTCAAAACTTCACTACGATGGTTACGGGTTACCCTTTGATTTTTCAATATCCCGAAAGCTTTCATATAACAATTGTTTGTACTTAATATGCTAAAATTAGGAAATATTCTGCTTGACTTGGGTTGGGCATGGGCCTGTGAGGTGGGGACAACAAGGAGCTCCAAGATGAATATAAAGATAGTTCATGATTTTATGAGGCTTGAACATACAAAATTTGGTTGCAACTTTTACGTGGTCTGGGTTTTAGACCCTTTGTAGGTAGCTTAAAACAGAAAGAATTTAGTGTGCAATACACTTTTTAACATTAATTTGAATGTTTTTGCCATAACCAAATATATATAAACACTAGTTTTATGCATCCAAATAATTAATTAGCCATGCAGTTATTCAATTTCTTTCCTTGAAATTCAATCGATCCCTCCAAGCCATCCAATTTTCCAAGAAAGCTATACATAGCTTATTGTGTTTAAAAAATTCCCAAGAAAGTCATAGATTCATTAATATCTTTACACGTTTGCATGATAAAAAGAATGGTAAACCATAATTCTTCTACATTATGTTTCCCAAATGCATGCCTATACTGTCAATCATCGAGGTACCACTTGGGTCATCGTTGCATCATTGACTGAAAGAACTTTCTTCTTGCCAATGTCTTTACTTTCCTCCTCTTCATCTCTTGTAACTGAAAATGCAGGCTGCTTAGGGGTAGAGATTGCTGCAGTAGTTTCATTCTTCAGGAGTCTAAAAACTTCCACCATGGATGGTCTATCTGCAGGGTTTTCCTGCACGCATAGCAGTGCTACTTGCATGCATCTAATGAGCTTACAAGACAAAGATGAATCATCCAGTGAAGCATCAAAAAACTCAGCCCCTCGACCTTGTTTCCACAATTCGTACGACTGAAATTGTTCAATGTTGTCCATTTTAGCATATTTGTACTACAAAGAGGAAAAAGTGGGTGTGACGAAGTAACTTACATATTCAAGAAGATTCAAGTATTCATTGCGGCCATAGAGACTGGAATTCCTCTTCCCACTTACAATTTGCAGAAGTAGAACTCCAAAACTATAAACATCATACTTCATAGAGTATATTCCTTTCTTAACATATTCTGGAGGAACATAGCCACTGCATTTAATGAATTAATTGATAACAATAATAAGGATGTAGGGCAAAGGAAGAAAAAGATATGATATGTATCATTTGAGAGCACCTGGTTCACTTACTATGTCCCAACAATTCTGCTGGTGTTTGCTTCAAGTTCGTCCTTTTTGAAAAATCTTGCCATACCAAAATCCGATATTTTTGGGTTCATATCATCATCTAATAAAATGTTGCTAGCCTTTATATCATGATGAATTATTGTGAAATTTGAGTATTCTTGGAGATATAGAATCCCTTGAGCAACACTTTCAATTATTGAAATACGTTTTCTCCAATCTAAGAGATGCTTTTTGACAGGATCTGCATCAATTAAATTTATGAACAATTTTAATCTTTTTGGCTTAAAAGTTTAGGATAAGTCAATCCAAACATTAATATGGAATAACATGCCATAGAAATGTACTTAACAATCATACTAGGTAGAATAAATTAAGTATTGCTTACCATAGAGGTAGAAATCCAAGCTTTTGTTTGGCATGAACTCATAAATCAGCATTTTTTCTTCTCTCTCGGTACAAATTCCAACAACTCGAACTAGATTCACATGTTGAAGCTGTGCCGTAAGTGTGACCTCATTTTTGAATTCCTCAAGCCCTTGATTAGAAGTTTGGAAAGCCTCTTCACTGCTATTTCCTGCCCCTTCGGTAACTTACCCTGTCATAGTCCACGTTAGTATGGTTGGTAGTATTTTTCAATAACTCTGTGCCTGTTTGTGGCTTTAAAACCAATCAAATGTTTGATTAAAAATTATTTTGTAAATAATAAAAGACTAGTTTCATTGTTTTGGATGTCCTTCGAATTTCAGAATCTCTTGCTGGTAAGCAGAATGCAGCAAATCCTCAACCACGGCTGAATCTGCCTGGTCATCTCAATTTCATGTCTAGAACATAACAATATTAGAGATGAAGATACTTTTCCAATACCCATGTTCAGATTTTGTATAAGAATATAGACTAATATATAGTATTACCTTGTAGACAGGTCCATATCCACCCTCCCCCAGCTTATTCTCATCTGAAAAGTTATTTGTGGCTGCTTTAATGCTAGTAAAGCTGAAAACTTGGAGATGAGGAGCACCATTGTCATGCTCTCCCTCAGCTGATATTTTGTTTATTATCGAGGATGATGATTTTTTCACAGTACCCAAAACTCCTGCAGCCAAAACCTTGTGGAATTAATTTATGATTATCACCTCTAATCACTGCAAATTCTCAAAATGTCCAATCAGTTACCTTGTGACTTGAATATTTTTGTTTGCAGGTAACAAATGATAGTCCACATCAGTAGAATCGCTGCTGCAATTGTAACCATAACAATAACCAATAATTGATGCTTTGCCCGGTGACTGGTGCCTATTCCATAAGCTGTGAACATTGAAAGGCCTAAGTCAATAGCATTTTTCTGTGTGGAAGCAAAAAAAGAAACAGCTTACTACATGAGAAAGCCCCAAAAGTCAGAATATAACAACTGAGGTAAATGATGTTAATAGACAGATTTTTTTCAAGCCAATGTTTGAAATTTCAGTCTTGTCAAGGAATCGAATAAACAATTAGAAAGAAAAACGAAAGGGTATGATGTTCCATTTCCACATCTTTTTATTAATTTGGTGTCAGTTGTATGATTCTTTTCTAGTGTGGAATTGTATCTCTCTTAGTTGGAATTTGAGTAAAAGAAACTGGTTTAAGTTCAAATATCTTTCAGATAGGAAATGATTTTGACTATTACAAGTCCTGTTTTCAAAAAGGGTTTAACTATGAAACAGAAAAAACTAAAGAACCCGCAGAATTAAAGGGAGATAACCATCTTACCAGCTTGAGAAAGCACCCAATTATCGTCATTGGAGAGTTGAAAGGCATTGTAACCGAGTAGCCCCCTCGCCTCGGCATAAGAAACCTTAGCTTTAATGGCTTCCACATCATCAAAATTGATCCAAATCGATCCAATTTTGCAAAAATTGACCACATAAGTAGAATTATACAAAGATTCAACGCCATAACCGTAATTTTGAATGAATGATTTGATTGACTTAAAGCCCATTGAACCATCAATTATGACAGCCGGCCCTGAAGCTGGTGAACCAATGTCATTGTCACCAGATTTAACAAGTGTCCATGCAAAGCCATGGTAAGGCAAACCTAAAACTAGTTTGTCAGCAGAAAATCCTTTGTGTAACCATTCCTTTATACTATCATTATGTTAAGAAAATGGGGTCCAATCTCATGTAAGTGATTTTGGATCAAGTAAAAGTCATGAGCTTTAATCTTTTATTTTACATAGAGCCCTAGCTACTTAATAAAAAAGAGGTGGGGTTGTTTTAAGGGTGTGTCGAAAACCAAGTAGAGAAAAAAAAGTCAAAAAAAGCAGAGAAAAAAGAAAGAGAGAGTTGGTTGAACGGAAGTCAATCCATGGTCCGATTGAGTTGAAATCTTGTCAGGAGGTTTATGATTCAGAGTTCTACATTCTGAACGGTGAAGATCGGATTTGAAGCTCTCTAGGAACAAATCCAATGTGTATTTGTTGAGTCACTTATTTGGTGAGATTTCTCCAATTGTTTCTCTAGTTGTTGTTTAGCTCTAGTTTTAGGTAGAAAAAAACTTTGTATACCTATTATTTGATAGTGAAAATTTTTTTGGTGGTCCGTGATGTTTTCCCTCTACACTGGAGGGTTTTTCACATAAATCTTGGTGTGCTTTATTTTTCTTACGTTTTTTTATTATTGATTGTTGTCTATTGCTTCTGTATTGTTGTGATTATTACTTCAGGAGTAACAAGTGATATCAGAGCGATGGTTATTTTAAGACATCAATACAAAAGCAACCCAAGATAGAAGTAAATTTTGTTTGAGATCATGGAGCGTGATACATGTTCCATGATAAAATTAACAGCATCGAATTATTCAATTTGGAAGCCTATGATAGAGGATCATCTATATTGCAAAGATTTGTATGAGCCAGTATTGGGTGATTCGACTAAACTCGCAGATATGAAATATGAAAGTTGGAAAAAACTAGGTAGAAAAATACTGGCTACAATAAAAAAATGGGTTGATATCAGCATGTTCCATCATGTAGCGCAGAAGTCAGATGCTCGCATTGTTTGAAAAAAATTGACAGCATTGTATGAGAAAAACATGTATGAATAAAGTTATGCTTGTTAAAAAGCTTACAACTTTACAGTACAGGGATGGACGATCTGTTACAGAGCACTTGAGTAATTTTTAAGATATATTTAATCGGATGACTACTATGGTGCTTAAGATGGATGATGAAATGAATGTGTTATTTCTTTTGAGTTCATTGCCAAACAACTGAATACTCTAGTTGTGACTGTTCTTAATTTAGCTCCTGATTATAAGGTGACATTGGAGATGGTAAAGGATAATATACTTATTGAAGAAGCAAGACGAAAAGATATAGACCCTGAAAATCAAGCTCTGATCACAGAGAACAGGGATAGAAACATTGACAGAGGTCAGGACTCAAAAGGCCGTGGTAAGTCTAAACATAGATTCAAGTCTAGAGGTAAAGTGAAGTATTTCTATTATGGTAAGGCATGTCATATAAAATAAAACTGTAAAATCTTGAAGTAAGAGCGAAAATATGAGAAAGATAAGAGTTCAGATGATGGTAATGTTATAGCAGTGAGTTTAAATAGTGATTCAATTACTTTGATTTGTACATATGGTGATTGTAATCATGTTAGTGATCCCGACATTGAGTGGATAGTTCACACAGGATCGGTATATCATTATATTCCTAAGAGAGAATTGTTTACAACTTATAAAGCAGGAGACTTTGGTTGTACTAAGATGGAAAACAAGAGTGTGTCGTAGATTATTGGGATTGATGATATTGTTGTACAAACGAATACATGCTACATGTTGACTTTGAGGGATGTCAGACATATTTTAGATATGAGAATGAACTTGCTTGTTATTAATGTCTTTGATAAAGAGGGATATGAAAGTCGATAAAAGAATGGACAGTGAAAGCTTCTCAAAGGATCTATGGTAGTTGCAAGAGAAAAATTATACTGCACAATGTATAAAAGATGGATACAATTGAACGGTAACCAAGTAAATGCCATTGAAGATGATGCTTCAGCAAACTTGTGGCATAGGAAGCTGGCACACATGAGTGAAAAAAGGTTACAGGTTTTGGCAAAGTAGTCTCTTATTCCCTTGACCAAAGGTATATTTCTCGATTCATGTGATTATTATTTGTTTGGTAAGCATCATAAAGTTTTTTTTCGTAAAAGTTCTTAGAAAAAAGAAAATAGATTGGAAATAATTTATTCTGACGTATGTGGTCTCATTAAGATTGAGTCATTAGGTAGTAGTAGATATTTTATACTTTTATTGATGATACTTCACGTAAGACTTGGGTATATATGTTAAAATACAAAAGTCAAGTACTGCAGTATTTTCAAAAATTTTATGCCATGGTTGAAAAGATGACAGGGTTACCTTTCAAGTGTATTCGAACTGATAATGATGAAAAATACACATCTAAAGGCTTTGAAGAGTATTGTTCAAAACATGGGATCAGGCATGAGATGATAGAATTTGAAACACCGTAACATAATGATATAGCTGAAAGAATGAATTATACCATTATGAAAAAAGTCAGATGTATGTTGAGGATGGCAAAATTACCAAAGCCATTCTGAAGTGAAACAGTCAACACAGCTTATTACTTACTTAACAAGTCACTATCAGTTTCTTTAGACTTTGATATTTCAGAAAGAGTGTGGACAGGGAAAGATACTTCATACTCTTACTTGAAAGTTTTTAGGTGTAAAGCATTCATGTATGTGTCGAAAGAGCAGAGATCAAAGCTTGACAGTAAAGCCACACAGTGTGTGTTTGTAAGATATAGTGATGAAAAATTTGACTACAGGGTATGAGATCCAGTAAAGAGAAAGATAGTCAGAAGCAGAGATGTGGTCTTCATGAAAAAAAAACTATAGCAGACTTTGAGAAAAATGAAAAGACTACACGGGTTACTGTTGAGTGTGATATTTCAACATCGACAGAGATTTTACAAGAAAAAGCCACAGATGGTGGAAATGAGCAAGAAACAAAATTTAGGGATATGAATGAGCCAGTCACAGTTGGTGATGAGTCAGATGTAATTAATTTTGAGTAGAAAAAGCAATCTTCTCTACATGAGAATGTTGAACAAGGGGAGCTACCTTCGACATCAAGTGATATAGAGTCTCAGCCTAGGAGATCTACTAAAGAGCGAAAGTCATCTATCAGGTATCCAAGTTCATATTTTATTTTAGTTACTAGTAAAATAGAACTAAAAAGCTTTCAAGATGTGCAGGCTACTTCGGATAGAGAGCACTGGTTAAAAGTAATGAAAGAAGAGATGAAATCATTACGAAATAATGGTACTTATTATCTTGTTAAGCTTTCAAAAGAGAAGAGGTCATTAAAAAATAAATGGATGTTTAAGTTGAAAAAAAGATGGTAACAAACTAGTGATGTACAAAGCTCGATTGATAGTAAAAAGTTTTTCTCAGAAATCAGGCATCGATTTTGATGAGATTTTTACTCCAGTTGTAAAGATGAGTTCTATTCGAGTGGTACTGAGATTAGCAGCTAGTTTGAATCTTGAGTTTGAGCAACTTGATGTTAAAAGTATATTTTTACATGGTGATTTGTAGGAAGACATTTATATGAATCAACCTGAGGGTTTTGAAGTGAAAGAAAAAGAGCACTTAGTTTGTAAATTAAAAAAAAAGCTTGTATGGCTTGAAACAAGCTCCGTGACAGTGGTACAAGAAGTTTGATTCTTTTATGGTGAGTCATAGCTATAAAAAAATAGCAACGGATTCTTGTGTGTATATTAAATAATTTTTTAATGGTAACTTCATTATCCTATTATTATATTTTAATGATATGTTGATTATAGGATAAGATGCTAGTATGATTTGTAGGTTGAAAGAATAATTATCTAAGTCTTTTGATATGAAAGATTTAGGTCCAGCAAAGCAGATTCTTGGTATGAAAATTATCCAAGATAGAAGAGCTGGAAAGCTGTGGTTGTCATAGGAAAAGTATGTTGAACGAGTGCTTGGTAGATTCAACATGCAACATACCAATTCAATTAGCAGTCCACTTGCCAACCATTTTCATCTAAATAAGAAATCTTATACAGTGTTTAAGGAAGAGCAACTAGCTATGTCTAATATTCTTTATTCTTTCGTAGTCAGTTCTTTAATGTATCTTATGGCTTATACAATACCTAACATTGCTCATGCAGTTAGTGTAGTGAGCAAATTTTTTTCTAATCCGAAAAAAATTCACTGAAAAGTAGTGAAATGAATTTTTAGATATTTGAGGGGTACCTCAAAAATTATGCTTGACTTATGGAGTTTCACAACCAGTTCTAAAAGGATTTACTGATGTTGACATGACAGGTGATCTTGATAGTAAGAAATCTACTTCAGGGTATTTATTCACTTTTACAGAAAGAGCTGTATCTTGGTAATCTAAGTTACAGAAGTGTGTTGCTTTATTAACTACAGAGGCTGAGTATATTGCAACAATCAAAGTATGTAAAGAATGCTTTGGATGCAATATTTTTTTCTTGAATTGAGGTTGAATCAAAAAGAGTATGTGATATTTTATGATAGTCAGAGTGCTTTAGATTTGAGTAAGAATACCATGTACCATGCTAGAACAAAACACATTGATGTTAGATACATTGGTTATGTTCAGTAATTGAAGAACAGCAGATGTTGTTAAAAAGTTCATACTGATAAGAATGTAGTAGATATGTTGATTAAGATACTTCTTAGGAAAAAACTTGAATTTTGTAGTAACTTGGTCGGAATGAATTCCTTGGCCAAGGTAAGTTTCAAATGAAACTACTATGGTGATGAATCTCCTCCTAATGAGGTTGAAAAGGGAGATTGTTAGAAAAATAGGGTCCAGCCTCATGTAAGTGATTTTGGATCAAGTAAAGGCCATGGGCCTTAATCTTTCATTTTACACAGAGCCCTAGCTACTTAATGAAAAAAAAGTGAAACTGTTTTAAAGGTGTGTAAAAAACCAAGTAGAGAAAGAAGAAAAGCCAAAAAAAGCAGAGAGAAAAAAGAGAAGAGAGAGTTGGTTAAACAAAAGTCGATTTGTGGTTTGATTGAGTTGGTACTTTATCAGGAGGTTTATGATTCAAAGTTCTACATTCTGAAAGGTGAAGATCGGGTTTGAAGCTCTCTAGAAACAAATCCAATGTGTATTTATTGAGTCACTTATTTGGTGAAATTTCTTCAATTATTTCTCTAGTTATTGTTTAGCTCTAGTTTTAGCTAGAGAAGAACTTTGTATACCTATTATTTGATAGTGAAGATTTTTCTGGTGGTCCATGATTTTTTCCTTCTACACTGGAGGGTTTTCCACGTAAATCTTAGTGTGCTTTATTTTTCTTACATTTTTTTATTATTGATTGTTGTCTATTACTTCTATATTGTTGTGATTATTGCTTCAGGTGTAACACATCAGTGTTAGTCCTACTCAACGGATCATATAAAGCGACATGAACACTAGTAAAGCTTCAACTGTTGGCACATAGTAGTCATATGCTATAATATTTACCCAATCTAGGTTTTTCTTTGTAGAATCAATAGGATAACTCATTAAGTTGACAGTTGGCATGCTTTGAGCCGACATAGTTAATAGCAACTATGTCTTACCAGAGTTTCTTAACTCAAAAGCTACCTCAGCTTGCCATTCATCCAAAAAAGCTCTCAAACTGGTCATGTTGGTGCTATTTCTAAGGACAACCCCACAAAGGTCCAGGCCATGAAAGCCATAAAGCCTGGCTATTTTTACGAAAGATTTAATGAAAGATTTTTTATTGGAAGTTTGATTAATCATCAAAGAAAAGGTTGTTGACTCACTTTTTCCAACCAAAATGGATAGAAGTGTAGTAATCGATGCATTTTTTAGTTTTAGAATGTTGGTGAAGTTAGAGAAGGGTTGTTCATTTGAGGAGTTGATTTGAAATTGGTAGGAAGTAGAATTTATAAAAGTAAAAGCGTAAAAAAGATGAGTGAAAATAGCAGAATTTATATCAAAAATAAAAAAGTTAGTAGAAGAATCCCAGTAACCAGCTTTGATCTATGTTTGTGAGCTTGAGCATTGCAGTTTGAACGAGAGAAACATGAGGGGAAGAAGGAGGTAGATGTCATGCCTCAGACCAAAACGCAACACTACCATATTATCTTGAAGTAAAACCTTAAAGTAATACGAAATTTTTTTCTTAATCATTCTAAAATTCTTCAATAAACTGATATAGTCTGTCAAGTAAAATACATATATTTAATCTAACAATGATGCATCTCTATATATCTAAATACCAGCCATATAAAAATACAAAATCGTTTCATAAGATCTTATTGACCAACAATATCTCCAATGCCCAAGTAATTTTTTTAATTTGATCCTCTAGCTCTCTCAAGACTAAGCAAACCTATTATTTCAATCGTTTGAAAAGAAAAAGTAAAACGTGAATGAGCAAACCACAGCTCAATAAGTATAGGCTCATACACCTTATCGAATTAAGTATTTTTTTCATACATATTATATAAACTATTCAAAACATTCATCAAATTATAATATCAAAATATTTTAAAAATCATCTTTCTATCAAACATTTCATCGATCATAAATCAATATAAAAACATGTCAATTTATAAATCATTGCAAAATACTTTATCATTTGAATATCATAATCAAACCAAATCATGGATCAATTATTAAAAATTATCGTAAATCATCATCATCATAAATCATCATTATCATTCATTTATCGTTAGTTATGATCATTGCTATAACTCATGACATTGGCTGTATCGATAATTTCATCATCGTGATCATTGCTAACTATTATAACTCGTTAGCCAAGGTTTTATGTCACGAGCTGAAACTCAAACTCCAGGCCCGCGCGACTTCAGAACTCGGGTATCCACTCATCCTATGTTTCAGATCAGTTTACCAGTCACGGTTCATACTCTTTTGAGGTATTGTCCGCTTTGACCCCTTTGGCCTCATGGTTTTGTCTTATAAAAGGTACCTCATAAGGAGAGAAATGTATGAACCCTTATATTTCATAGCTAACTCTAGTACATAGTCGATGTAGGATTTTTGACTTCACTCTATGATCGTAACATTCTCTTTCACTCCAATGGAGGCCCACCATCCTTGGTGGCACATCGCTAGTACTCCCAGAGCTGGCTTTGATTTCACTTGTTACGAGTTGAAACTCAGCCTCCAAGCCTACGTGACTCTAGGACCTGGGTATCCATTCATCTGACTTTTCAGATCAGTTTATCAGTCATGGTTCACTTCTTTGTGAGGTATTTTTCGTTCTGACCCCTCTGACCTCACGATTTTATCCCATAAAAGGCGCCTTATAAGAAAGAAAATGTGTGAACCCTTGTATTCCATAGCTAAGTCTAGTACACAGCTTATGTGAGATTCTTGACTTCACTCCAGGACCTGACACTTACGTTAACTACTATTACCCGTTAGCCAGAGTCGTATGATCATATCTTTGCAAACTACTATTACCCGTTAGTTAAGATTATAAAACTAATTCTGGTGTCGATGATCTCATTTTTCAAAAATTGTAAAAGCGTAGCTATTATAAAATCGTTCTTTAAATATAAATCATTTTCTTATTTTATTCATTAGAGTGATCCAGCATTTACATAAAAAAATACAAAATAATCATATGCTTGATCTTATTTTCATACATTGAAAATAATGAAATAAAACATTATTCATTTAAAAACTTACTTATATATATTAAAAAACAAGCAAAGTGTATGAGATTCTACTTGCCTCATTTCGTTTTCACCATTTAGTTTTTCTCCCAAAATAATTAATGCCCTATTTAAAATCATTTCAACATTATAGTAATTAATCAACTCATTTGAGACCACTTATACTAAAACAACTAAGTTAAACAAGAAATAACTCAAGTAACTAATTCCGGTAGCCTATGCTACTTTCATTAAAACGATCATATCTCAAGATATCAAACTTAAAATTAAAATCTTTTTAATGTTTTAGAAACTAGACTCGATAAGCTTTCTAATCATATATTAACCATCTCGTGATTCCTTGTGAATTAATTATAATAATTTTTGAAATCTACATCAGATGCTATTGCCAGACAGCCTGTATACCTTCTAATAAAAATTACATATTTATTCATAGGAAACTCCAAATTCGATTCTGCTTCTTTTGTTGGAAAGTGGACTCAATTAGCTTTTCAAACATATATGGCTTAATATGTAAATCCTTGTATAAAAATTAAGACAAATTTTAAAATTCAACTCTGATGCTGTTACCTTACAGCCTGCATATCCTTAAGTAAAAATTAGACAACTCTTCGTAAAAAACTTGGATTCGACTTTCGTTTATTTCATTAGAAAATATATTCAACATGCTTTCCAACGATATATAATAATCATAGCAATAATTTATTCATTAGTATAAAATTTTATTTTATTCACTATTATAGATCATAACATTTCATCTAAAAATAAAATTTCTACTTCAATCTTTAAAATCTTAAATCCCTATTTTCAGCTTTTAAACTCCATTCAATAATCATCAATAAATCTTAAAAACATGAAATAAACAAAGCCCAATAATTTACTCAAATAAATCATAAAGATTAATAAAAGATTTTATAATTTTTCTTGATTTTTCTCTTAGAACTTCAACCATAAATAATAGCGGCCAATATTCAATATGGTATATCTCTTAAACAAAAAGATAGTATATACTTATTTTTAGAAGATTAATTTGATTGTAGTTTTTGATTTTGAATTTTATATTTGATTTTGAATTTTATATTTGATTTTTATACTCTCCAATCTTAAGAAAAACGAGAAAAAAAAACTATATATTTTTTTATTTCACGATAACTAAACTTTTTTATATAATATTTTAATTTTTTTAATTAAATAATATCATAATAAATTAATAAATTTTTATATTAATCTAGCTCAATTATTATTTGAGTTAGATATTACAGTAGATGGGTTTAGAAGATGGGTTTAGAAGCCATCGAAAGAAGCAAGGTCTTGCCAAGAAAGTAGAAAGTACACGTTTTTATAATTTGTTAAGCAAGATGCACATGTCTCTTGACTACATGTAGATTACGTAAGAAAAATAATATTCTTTTGGCGACAGTCGTTGGCCGACAATATACGGTATGTATTGAAGATTTTTTATGGCAATTTCACGGGACATGTCTGTCGAGTATTGCAGAAAAATGAAAGTGTTCAAAAAGACTTTTGTTAATGTCTTCCAATCTCTGATTTAAGAGTTACTAAGTTGAATTTTAGAAGCCAAAGAGAGCTTTTCATACAGATAGACTTTAGGTAGGGATAGCTGTCTATTCCATTTGACAGGTGCCACCACTTGGGTCCCTTTCTCTAGCCCTTAAAACACTTAACCGGCCTACGTTCAAATCACAAAAAATCCTCTTTATGCAATTTATTGTTCCTATTTTCTCTCTTCCCTTAGAGTAATGGGTACTTGCAGCATGTGGAAACTCAAATCAAAACTAAAGGGTTTGAAACCTCTGAAAAACCTATGATGGAATAAGCCTTTTGCCCATCTGTTTTGATGAATGGTACGTGAGAGAAAGGAAAAAAAAAAAGATGCTAGAGGCTGTGATTTTTATTGATCAGGATCGAATTTCTTAACCATTTGATAAGAAACCAATGTGCCTTCGGTTTCATATTGGATCAAGTTTCGTGTAACCCTTCACCTTAGATGAAAATAGAAAATAAACGTGGAAAACAGTTCGGAAACGGCCATTTTCAAGGCTTACCAATTTCCGAATTGGCTACTGACTAATGAAGCTTTCCATTCCAAGTCTACATGAAGATCGTTGCTTGGTTCCAAAGCATACCCTCTACTGTCTGAACATTTGTAATTGGCTTTTGGCTTACAACGGTAAAAAATGGAGGATAAAACCTATATGAAGTTATATAAGTGGAGTTCGTGAAATTTTTTATTAAAAATAAATAAATAAAAATTTTGATAAAAAATTTAAATTAATAAATTAATAAAATTTATTATAAAAATAATAATATATAAAAAATTATTTAAAATATTAATTATAATTTAAATTTGATCGATATTTATTTAACTATAAAAATTTATTAATATTTTTATTAAAATATTTATTTAATAAATATTTCAAAAAATTTTAAAATTTATACGTTGATTTATATAATAAAATCTTTTAATCTATTAATTTTAATTTATTTATTTTCAATAAAAAATTTTACGAATTTTACTAATGAAATTTCATGTAAGTTTTTCCAAACGCTGAAAGTGAAAAGAAAATTTGTTTCATGCTTGGGCATTAGGGCTCTATTTTCAAGCCGATTATTCATGAAAGGTCTGTTGTTTTTTTTGGAAGTTGGAACAGTCTGGAAAATGAAAACCCAAGGTCTCTGGCCCAAAAGATTTACGAGAAGCAGCCCAGCTACCATGGAAGCATAAGCTTGCTTATTAGCAGTTTAGCACCTCCACCAAAAAGAAAAATGGAACCCAGATCATTGGTTTGAATGGTGTTGTTCAACCCTCTATAGCCAAAAATGTCTTATTGTTATTGATGGCATAACCTTTTTAATCTATCAAGTTGGACGAACTGTGTAAACCATAGTCCTTTGAGGAGAAAAGAGACTGGAACTGTGGAACAAATTCTATTAATGAATTTCACATGCAAAGCCTAAACTCTCACCCAGCAACCACTTCTGAAAGTGTAGAATCATCAACTGAACATATTTCTACCTACAATGCAGATCTCTTTTCCTCATCGTCATTGCATTTTGCCGAGAAAGCAGGCCTCTTTGGAGTCGCCATTTGTGTGTTTTCATTTTTCAGCATTGAAGAGACATCCAACATAGTAGGGCCTGTCATTTGCATTTTCCTGGACACACAGTACAGCTATTTGAATGCATCTCATGAGTTTGCAGGCTGAAGTTCTGTCATCCAATGAGGGATCCATAAATTCCAGGCAGGTCATACGCCTCAAATCATGACATATATCATGAAACTTGCAGCTCAATTAACAGAAATACAGAATATATTCATTCACCACAATGTTAGTATAAAAATAGATGCAATCAAGTCCTTCGCCTCTTGGTCTACAGGCTGGATCTCCTCATCTTTCCCCCTTATAAGTGCTACGCCCTCCCTTGAACCCAAAAAAAAAAAAGAAGAAGAAGAAGAAGAAGATGTAATCAATAAAACTTACAAAATCAAGCAGACTTAAAACATTTATCCAGCCCATATACAATGGCATTCCTCTTTCCACTTATAACTTACAAAAGTAGAACCTCAAATGGGTACATATCAGATTTGAGAGAGTACCATATATAAACGAAACTTTATAGATAAAGTTTGTGAACTTCCTTATAAGAACTTAGTAAATAAGAATTAAAATAAAAAATCAAAACTAATAGATAGAAATATCTTATCACATAAATCAAACGTGCAAAATTTAAAATTTTTTTTTATAAATTTTGATGTATTTATTAAATAGATATTTTTAATAAAAATATTAAATTTTGATATATTTATTAAATATATATTTTTAATAAAAATATTGATAGAATTTTAATTGTCGAATAAATATTAATAAAATTTAAATTATAAATAATATTTTTAATAATTTTTTATATATTATTGATTTTCACGTTAAATTTTATCAATCTATTGAATCAAATTTTTTATTAAAATTTTTATTTACTTATTTTTAATAATAAATTTTATGAATTCTATTTATAAAACTTCCTGTAATGTTTTATTCTCTCCAACACATTCAAGAGGAACGTTACCACTGCATTAATTGACTAGTCAAAAAATTTAATGGTTCAGCATTTACTAACAATGTTCTTGTTTTGAATGGTCAACTGTCAAATAGCTTTGTTTTGAATGGACTTGGCACTTACTATGCCCAACAATACCACTTGTGTTTGCTTCAAGTCCTTATTTTGCTAAAATTCTTGTCATACCAAAATCTGATATTTTAGGCTTCATATCAGCGTCCGGCAAAATGTTGCTAAAGTATTCTTGAGAGATAGAGAGCCCTTTAAATGATCTCAACACGGTTTTCTCCAGTCCAATAAAAGCTTTCTAAGGGGGTCTACATCATAACAGGTTATACTCAATCAGTTAAATAACCATTCAAAGAATCTAACTTAAAACACAAGTTGCAAGCTAATGCACATGATTTTCAATGCAAATTGCCAATCAATATTGACTCATCAGTTATTGTATTTGACGCAAAATAGATCAGGGCAGACCAAAAAGCAAGCAGTCCAGGCTCTTATTCGGCATGCACTCTTATATCAGCACATGTTCTTCTTTATCTATGAAGAATCCCAAAACTCTTAACAAGATTTACATGCTGTAATTTTGCTGTGAGCATAACTTCATTCTTGAACTCCTCAAACCACTGGGTAGACGTTTTTGAGAGTTGGGGCAGGAAGAGAAGTCCCTCCCGTAACGTGTTTGATATGTTTCTTTCAGCAAACAGTGTTTTCATGTCTCGTCAATATTCGTTTGCACGTCGTTTTTCAACCTCAAAAGTCTGAAATACAAGTCAATAATGCAATTGCAAAGTTCTTTGACTTTTTCTTTGATTTTGACCTGAGCGGGATTGAGTTAGCGGATTCTGCGGAGTGCAGATTACCAGTTTAAATGCTGTCGGCCCGAGTGGAAAGGACTCGGTTTAAGTTTTTTTTGGACGGTGGATTGATTGTGATTAAATTAAAAAAAATAAAAATTTTTTATTATAATTAAAATTAAAAAATTATTATAATTATGTTTAAAAAATTTTAATAAAAAAATTATTTTAATTTAATTTTATTAAAATTAATATTTAAATTTAATTAATATTACGATAAATTTAATCACATCTAATCAAAATACGGCGAAATGTAAACGAGACTTAAACCGCTGCCCAGTCGGGCAATTTATGAGCTGTACTTGGACTAACCGAGCCTCAAGTTAGAGGTGCCTTGAAGTCTATGCAGATTAAACAGACAAGGGCTCGGATGCAAGCACACCTTTTTTTTCCATTTAATGCCCGATGATGCGCACACAACACGATAAGTACGATGAACCCTAACGTGTGTGTGTAAATATATATATATATATATATATATATAAAATATAATATAATATAATATAATGTAATATAATTTTTTTTTAATTAAACGTTTGTGAGCATGATAAGCTATCCGTGCTATGAAATTTTTATCTCATGAAAATATGTAACAATAATGTCAAATTATATCCTATAATTTTAAAATTAATTGTATGAAAAGTTTAAAAAAAAAATTAAATTATAATTTTGAATCTTCTTGTATTATTTATTTTTATTAAAAATAATTTTTTCATTTATTTTCTTAACTATTCCTTATAAATATGGCGTGAAAAATAATAATATTATTGATTTTAGAAATTACAAATTTTTTTAGTAACATCATAGGGGTTTAGGTTTTTAGTGATATTTTTTTAACATTTAGTGGTATTTATAAATGCCACTAAAAGATTTACAGCATTTGTAAAAAATGTCAGTCAGAGTACCAGCTATACATGCGTCGAAAAAAATAACGACGTTTTCTATAAAATTCAATTATATTAGTAGCGTTTATATGTGAAAATTACCGTTATTTTAACGGCATTCGTATATTTGAAATACCTCTAATTTAGTAGTGTTTTTATCATAAAAACGTCACTAATATAGTAACATTTATATGATAAAATATCGCTGTATTAGTGGCATTTGTATATAAAAAATACTACTATTTTAATGGCATTCGTATCTTTAAAACGCTGCTAATTTAGTGATATTTTTATCAAAAAAATATCGTTAATTTGGTGGTGTTTTTTGATAAGAATACCGCTACATTTAGTGGCATTTTATGGTATGGTAAAACACCATTAAATTATTCATTTAGTGGTGTTTCAGAATGTGAACGCTGCAAAATTAAGAAATTTTAATTTTTTTTAAAAATATTCTGTTAATATTTATTATTTTCATTAATAAGAAATGTTAAAATAAATAAAAACGAACTTAAATTTGAAAACTGAAATTAATAAATACTTAATTACATTCAAATATGCATATAATTAACACAAAGTTTAATAATTAGTATAATAACATTCAAATTTTTTTAATACATTAACAAAAAAAATTAAAATGTATGAAATTGATGACTACATGGATTTGAAAAACTGCCATTTAATGAAAGAATTTTTTCACCTTGGTCACTAGTATGTTCAAGAACCTACTGAATAATACTATATAATTTTTAACACTTCATAATAAGCTTTATTATATAAATATTTACTAAATATAATACTTGAGTTGGTAGACCACCGAGATTAGTTTTTGAAAATTATTATTGCACAAAATTCGTAAGATGATCGAATTGATTATACAACTACGAAAATTTTGCACACTCTTGCTCCATTCTAACACGTTTTCCTCAATTTTGGCATACTCTTGTTCTCTTTCTGCTTTCATTTGCTGAAAACATTATTGTATAGTTTGCAACTCTTCTCTCAATATCAAAATATCTCGCGAAGACTGACTTGCTGAGAATATAAATTGCTGAAAGCTATGTCCATAATAGATAGATGGTGTTGGACCCAATCCAAGGCTTCAGACCCGTCCATGCCTTTTTTTTTCAGCAACTTTTATGAATATATGATTTTTTTAATTCTTGCATGTTAACAAAACCATCAGCTGCTACTTCAATTTCAGCAATCATTTTCACTTTCGTTTTCTCCTGTAAATTAGTCATATACAACTATAAAGTTTAATGATTAATTGACAATATGTTAAAAAGAGTAAATATTTACTTTCTATTAAAATACATATTACAAATTACCATAATTTTTTGTGTTTTGACATTCATGTAAGATCTGTATTTTTTTGTGTGTGTTAAGTAAAAAAGTTTCACACGTCTAATTTTTTATCCCATCTCAATCTCCTATATAAAAACATATGTTATTGTTAAATACATATCAACTGTAACTTATTCATGTATATCAAGCTTGTCAATCAAGTTAAAAATTTTTGAATAATTTTACTATTATGTATTTAATCTATCTAAATTGTTAAAATATAATATAATTGTAAAATTTTATTTTGACCCCTTAACAACACAATAGTCTTAAACAGACGCAAACAATAAAAGCATTTTGGTCTTTCACAGATATCGATCATGGTTACTAAATTCAATTATTTAGACAAGTTTACACCTCATGGATTGAAGCCATCCAAACTGGTCAAAGCCATCTAAAAGTTTAATTTGTATTTTTTTCTTTTAAAGGCAAAAATAGTCTCAAATAGATATAAACGATAACTTTTTCATACATATCAACCATAGAAATCAAATTCAATTAATCAGACAAGTTTATATCAAGTATTGAAGCTATCCAAACTATTAAAATAGAATAATAACAACAGTATTGTATTTTTACCTAAATAGACATAAACAATAATTTTTTCATACATATCAACCGTGGCAATTAAGTTCAATACTTTTGATAAGTTTAATATCATGTATTGAAACTATTAAAACTATTAAAATAGAACAATAATTGTTAATGTACATATTTACTTTTTAACAGCACAAAAAGTTCATTCATTAGAATAAGTTTAAAATTATAAACTTACTATTTCTTTTTACTTTTTTGCAAAACTTTTTGATCAATTTGTGTAGCTATATTTTTGTTGCTTTCTGCTACCAATCCTAATATGTTCTATTTTTTATCATAAAAAATAATTACGTATATGGTAGAAATACAAATATTATCAACTTAAAGCATAAAACACTTTCATTATTTCATTCTACTATACAAAGTTATAAATTAGTATCTCTTTTTTTTCTGTGAAAATTATCATAGATAAGATAAATGATTGTTGCTTCATAGCAATCTATGGTGGTAAATTCTAAAGAATCAATATAACTAGCCAAGTACTATAAGAAGTACTCATCATTTTAAATGATTTAAATCCATCAGATGCCAGTCCAAGCATAACATTTCGAGGATCAGACGCAAAGTCTGAAAAACCTAAAATGAAATTATTTTCATGCCAAAGAATCTGCAGGATGCCTCAATGATCCATTATCCATCTGCCTCTTATAACGTCACCTCATTGAATCTACAGTTTTGAAAGACATGAAGAGTCATTGAAGTCTTGGTATTAATGAAAAATAGCATAAAACCTTACAGACTTTTTTTTTTTATGTAGATTTCATCACCATCCTCATTTAACCATTCATCGGGGTTTTTATCTACCCAACGAGCAATACCACACAAATGATAAAATTCTTGATTTTTTCTATCACCCTAACACAACATGCAGTCATTGGGACAACTATGAATTTTTTCATATCCGAGACCCAAACCCTTGATTATTTTCTTTGATTCCTTACAAGATTCAGAGATTTTTGTCAAAATAAATATTTTTTTTATAAACTCTAATAATAAAGTTAGAGAGTTTCTCATCCATCCACATAAGTATTTAAAGTAAAAAAAAATGAACACAGAAAGATAACCTTGAATGTTTCGATCTCTCATAAAATTTTTCATTCATATCTTCAAGTAACTTATAAAACTTTGATGCTTTTTTTCTAGGTTATTGGTCACCTACACCTATCCCAAGTTCACCATATTCATTCGTTTCAACATTAGATTGATTAAATCCATTATTTTAGAGAAACGAATTACGAAAATGTTGGTTATGAATATTAAAAACATCTCATAACATACCTTTAATGTCATATATTATAAAAAGATCATATTAGGATTGAGGAGCCCTTGAAGTTGAATGAACTTTAGTGAAAGATCTTGAAAGTACAGACTCTTCATGAAAATACCAATTAATCTATCCAGAGACAAATCCAATACAAATTAAATGTTCGAAAATAACTTCACGCATTTATCAATTAATATTAGCACACTTCACATATGAGCATAATATCATATTATCTTCACTTGTATTCTCAAATGTAAAATTAAAAAAAAAAATTCACTCTTTCTCTGTACTCTTGACTTAATCTTGATTTTTGCATCCAACTTTTATCCATTTAGTACTTACTACATTATCAGACCAAATGTAGATAAATAATTTATATGAAAACGAACATGTAAAATACTTAAGTTTACTATGTTTTAAACAAAAGATAATAACAAGACAAGTACTTAAAGAAGACCAGAACTTTTTGTTGTGAAGTATTTTCTTAACTATCCTAGAATATTTGTAGTTGTGGTTCCATAATAAGGTAAAACAGGTTCAGAGAAAACCTAAAAAAAGAAAAAAATGAAAGGGAAAGGGAAAGGAAAGTGGATGATGAGTTCCAAATAGGTATTTAAGGAAGATGGGTTTTTGGAGAAAATTTTTAAACTAAAAAGAATATCTCGAATTGCAAAAGCTAAAAAAACAGTAGAATGAAGCAACAGCTAAAGTAAATAACTAATGAATAGTCGAAATAGGTTCTAAAAGAGAAAGCTCAAATGCTAAAAGACAAAGGAAAAAGAAAGTAAATTGTAATTGGTCTGAAAAAAAAATAGTAGAATAATAAAGATGAAGTTTGAAGTTGGTGATTGGATGCACTAAGTTTGGGGATAATTTAATTAGACCGAATTATTGAAGCCATTTACTAATAAAAACGCCTTCAATAATTTTCTCTTAAATATTTTTTGGGTATATTATAGGCACCTTCAATATTCTTGTAATAAAATTTTAAGGGGATTATTAAAGACGTTTATACACGAAAAACGTCTTCACTAATTTTTTTTAATTTTTGTGGTTTATTTATTAAAGATATTTTTTACATAATACGTCTTCAATAATTTCTTTCATTTTTATCAATGAATATCAGTAAAGGCAGTTTTTTACTAAAAATGCTTTCAACAATTTCCTTTATTATACGCCTACAATAATTTGTTTACATAATTATTGAAGATCTTTTTTGAAAAAAATGCCTTCAATAATTTTTAAAAAAAAATTATTTGAGATTATCAAAGGCGTCTTTTAGTAAAAAATGCTTTCAATATTCCACTGTTTAAATTTTAAGTGGCTTATTGAAAAAGTTTATTCTAGAAAAACACTTTCACTAATTCATTATAATTTTTTAAAGAATTTATTGAAGGGGTTTATTGCATTATACGCCTTCAATAATTTTTGTACATAATTATTAAAGATGTTTTTTGAGAGAAAACGCCTTCAATAATTTTCTTATAAAAATTATTTTAGATTATTAAAGGTGTCTTCTAGTAGAAAATTCTTTCAATATTGCACTACTAAAATTTTAAAAGGGTTATTGAATGCGTTTATTCCAAAAAAATGCCATCACTAATTCGTTCTAACTTTTGAAAGAATTTATTGAAGGCATTTTTTGCATTATACTCCTTCAATAATTTCTTTTTAAAAATTGTTTAGGATAATTAAATGCATCTTTTAGTAGAAAACGCTTTCAATATTTCACTACTAAAATTTTAAGTGGTTATTCAAGGTGTTTATTATAGAAAAACGCATTCACTAATTCATTATAATTTTTGAAGAAATTTATTGAAGGCATTACTGAAGGTGTTTATTCCACAAAAAATATCTTTACTAATTCATTATAATTTTTTGAAAGAATTTATTGAAGGTGTTTTCTGTAAAATATGCCTTCAATAATTCACTCATTTTGTTAATACAAAATTATTGGAGGTGTTTTTAGCATCATGCACCTTCAATATTTTTTGTACAAAATTATTGAAAGTATTTTTTTAAGGAAAATGCCTTTACTAATTTTCTTTAAAAAATTATTTGGGATAATTAAACGTGTCTTTTAGTATAAAACGCCTTCAATAATTTTAATCAGATTATTGAAGGTATTTTTTTGAAAAAAAATGCCTTCACTAATTTGCTCTAATTTTTTCAAGGAATTTATTGATGATATTTTTTGCATAATATGCCTTTAATAAATTCCCTCCATTCTTATCACGGGAATATTAGTCAAGGCGATTTTATACTAAAAATGCCTTTAATAATTTTTATACTGAATTATTGAAGACATTTTTTTACGAAAAATGCTTTAATAATTTTCTTTGAATTTTTTTTTTTGAGATTATTAAAGGTGTCTTTTAGTAAGAAATGCCTTCAATAATCTCCTAGTAAAAATTTTAAGAGAATTATTGAAGGTATTTTTTTCCAGAAAAATGCCTTCACTTATAATTTTTATATTCATTCCCTTGTCTTGAATATTGAAATCACAAACTGCTAGTACAGAGAATGATTAAAAGCTGTAATAATCAATTAAACCAAACCCATAAACACATTTATATCAGACTTTTAGTTTTTTTATCTTTATCGTCACCACTGACCTTCAACAACTCAACGATGCGCACATTTCTGTTTACCGATATGTCTTTATTTTTTTGTATACTATATTATTTATATTATTTGATAGAGATTTTTTTCCAGTTCTTTACTATTTATAAATGCATATATATTTTTATTCATTTCACCGTAACCATAGTCATCCAAGCACCTGTCATTGAATGTATGCTATTTATGTATAGTTATTTTTAAATATTATGGTTTACTGAATGGTATTGTGTGATATTATTTTGTTGAATGGTATTGTACGATATTGGTATGCTGAATGGTTTGCTTAATGGTTTACGAAATGGTTTGCTAAATGGTATTTTTGAATGGTTTTTTGAATGGTGTTTCTAAATGGTTTATTGAATGGTGTTTCTGAACACATTGCTGATTGGTTTACTGAATGGTGATTCTGTAGGTAATATGGTTTTGATTGTATTTAATTACGTATAGTGTTAAATTTAGACAGTCATTTTAGTATATTTCGTATAGTTATGATTAAAATCGTAAGTATTATAGACTCCGAACAATATAATTATCATTTTACTGAACATGCATAAGACACACTTGTAGACCAAAAAAGAAAAGAAAGGAGATGAAATAAATAAATTAAAATGAGTGACACAAAAATTCAAATTGACTTCAATCAAAGTGGACAGCCTGTGTTTGAAAGAGTTGTCAAGTTGGCTATTCATATTGGTGCCGTAGTTCGTAGTAGCATTTCAATTATGTACACCAATTGATGACGAGTTCTTGATGATCTAAAAGATGATATATGGCAATCGGTTGTGGTATGTTTATTCAACTATTTTATAAAATTTGTTAAATAATCATTTAATTGAAATTTAATGTGTTCATACTAATTGTGTTAAAGTATTTAGGAACGGTTTGACATCCCAATTGATTATAAAAAAATTGTGTTACAATCTACTGAAAAAGCATTCAAAAACTTTAAAAGCATATTGACAACCCAATATATTTTACAACTCGCTGATCAAGGTAATGTATTGGCTATTCCACCTATGTCATATGCATATATAATAAGTGTTAAAGATTGGATAAATTTTATTCTAGATCGACTATCAAAAGATTTTTCAGTACGTAAACCCATTAACAAAAAAATTATTTATAAGATTTTATACAATATATTCAACATCTTCATATGTGATTGATGTAATTTCTTTTTTTGTAAAAAATCAAAGAAAACCAACGAAACATTTGGGCCAAACAAATATATCACCATCGGACAGCACCAAACAAATATATCACCATCGGACAGCAAGAAAGGGATATGCAAATGTGAAGTATGAGCTTGTAAGTATTCACACACTTGTTTTATACTTATTAATGAATATTTATGAACATTCATTTCATAGATTCTGATTCTTATATTATAATAATTTAATAAGAATCAATGAGCTCTAGAACTAAAGTTTCTAGATAGGATATTTGGAAACAAAGATATTTGATGAATGATGGATCATTTGCAGATGAAGTAACTGAAGAAATGGCTAAAAAGATTGTATGTATAACTACTTGTTTAATATCATGTATGATTGGCATTGTGGTTGTATGCATGACTCTATACTAGCTTATATAGATTTGTTATTACAGCCCATCTTATTATTGTTTTTTAGGATAATTATGCTATCAAAGTTAAATCCGATGAACTTGCAACCCAATATGGCGAAGATCCATTGTCTTTACCATTGAAAGCTAAAGAAATACCTCGTCAAGTTTGTGGGGATTGGTAAATTTGTGTTGCCATTAAAGTTTTTTAGTAATCAACCAAAAACTTAGTGAATGATAAATGCACAATATGAAGCAATTATTGAGCAACAATAACAATGACTTGATGATTAGGAGCAACGCATCAATGACCAACAGCAAAGAGTCATTACTTTGGAGGTTATGTTAGCAACAATGCAGCATCGCATGCCTGTAAGCTAATCGAATAGCATCGTCCACGTAAGACAAGCTTCCGTTACAAGTCAAGTAAGAAACCCAACTTCTGTTACCAGCTATGAAGTATGATTTTATTAATAAGTTTAATATTAATTAATTTATTATATTTATTGATTTAATTTTAATACTTATATTTCATTATATATTGTAGCAGGATGTTGAGACTCAAAGTATGAACCCTTGCTCAGGGTACCATACATGAGTTATCTAATTATTTGCTCAATCATTTATCCAAAGGAAACTGTATAACCATTGAGTCTGAGGAAGGATTATTTGATAAACCATCATTTTCTTACATTAATATGGATGAGGTTAAAAAATTTTGTGAACTGGATGAAATATCAGCTGTTGATATTATTTCTTATATGAGGTTAGCTTATAAACACAAATATGCATACTTAATATGTATTAATCTATATTATGATGTAATACTAACTAGTATTATTGATTGTTATCGCGTAACTTTCTATATAGAGAGTTCAATGCGAGACAGTTGACCCATAAATTTAGATTCATTGACCCCAACTTCATTATTGAGCAAAGTGACATGTCACTTTTCATGCTACTCATGTGATTGAATGCATGAAAAAATCAGCTGATTATTATTTGCTCTCGTATAATGCACAATAAGTTATATTCATACAAATAATTATTTCAACCTTATCCAATTTTGATATGATACCTAATTTGAGTATATCATTCTTATTATTTTGTAGTCGTAATTGGGTGCTTATTGTGATTGACACCAAATTCTTAACGCCATACTTACTTAATTCAGCTAATCCAACGGCGATGCCTAACTCCAAATTTAAACTTTTATAAAGAGGTATTACATGTTATTATATTATATATCTTCTATTTCTTCATAAGCAATTTTATTTATGTATTAAGTAAATTTTTTCTTTTCAATTTAGGGTAATATATGCATTCAATAAGAAGGCAAAGAAAAAATGGATGTCATTATCGGTAAATATGAAATTTATTCTTTTATGTTGAGATTGTGTTGATAAATATTTGTTAAACCCACTCAATTTAATTTTCAGGTATTTCGTTAACCTGAAAATACTGAATGTGGATATTATGTCCTTCATTTTATACGGAAGATAGTTTTATATGATTTTATGATCACACCATTCAAGGTTAGTATAAATTTTATAAAGTTATTATATCTTCAAAAAAATAAAAAGCTAAATTATGTTCTCATTTATTAACATTTACTTTTGATTTTTTTTTTAGTGGGAGAGTAAAGAAAGCTTCACGGTAAAAGAATTTGATGAAGTCTGTAAAGAATGATGTGAGTATATATTATCATTTATTGATAAACCTTAAGGTTGGACATTGCTGGTTGAATGTAAATATATGAAGATCATTTATTATAATGTATTTAACATGGCATGTTGAATGGATAATTTAAGTTTGTAGATTGGGGTATTGATTTAATATTATTGCTATATATTGTTTTATATGAATAAACATATATTGAGTACGATTATTTGAGAAAAATATATTAATATGACAACGTTATCAATTTTAAATTTAGATGTGTGGTCAATTTATTGAAACACAACAATGTTCATAATATAAATTTCAAAATGTAATTCGTAGTATCACATATATAAACCAAATATTTTTTGGATATAAACCTATAACTGACTTCAAATGTTTTATGAGTATAAACCTACAACTGACTTCACATATATAATTAAACCAAAGTTTTTTTGATGAGATTACTGAAGGCGTTTTTAGCAAGAAAACGCCTTGAATAATCTTTAACAAAATGTTATTGAAGGCGTTTTTGACCAAAATCGCCTTTAATAATCCAACTTAAAAATTTATTGTGTGGATTATTAAAGGTGTTTTACGCCAAAAACGCTTTCAAGAATCCGCTCAAACTTTTCTGTATGAATTATTAAAAGCGTTTTTGACTAAAATTACCTTCATTAATTGCTCATGAAAATTTATTGATTAGATTATTAAAGACGTTTTTGATCAAAAACGCTTTCAAGAATCTGTTTCATATTATTTTTATGGATTATTAAAGGCGTTTTTCTGTCAAAACTGACTTCAATATTCCCTTTCCAAAATTTTTTAAAACGATTTGTGAAGGCGTTTTTGCCTAGAAAACGCCTAGAATAATTAATTACAAATAATCCATTCAAAAACCAAAAAAAGGTTAAAAGGAGGGATCAAACCTATCACTCTATGGTTAACAACTGTATGATCCTTAAATTTTGATAGAATATTTATTGAAAACGTTTTTGAAGAAAAACGCCTTCAATAATCTTGTGAAATTTTTTCATGAAATTATTAAAGGTGTCTTTTGTATAAAAAACCTTCAATAATCGTATATTTTTTTTTATGAAAAAATTATTCAAGACGTTGTCTGTCAAAAACGTCTTTAGTATTCATTCAAAATTTTAAAATAGTATTATTCAAGTCGTTTTAGTCCATAAACGTCGTTAATATCAAGTCTTTAGTAGAGTTTATAAGTAGAAACGCTACTATTTGAATATTTAGTGTCGTTTTGATAATAAATGACTTAAGTTTTATAAAAACATAAAAGCTAGCGACGTTTGTAAGTGAAATACTGTTACAAAATTGTCACTAATCTTCAATTTTCTTGTAGTGTGACCTGTGTCAACGAACGACCATTTCTGTAATCGGTGAATTATCGATGGAATATATTTCTCGCTGCAAGTGAGAATTTTTTTGCTCAACACCTTCATTGCTTTTAGTTGAGAAAGCAGGTCTCTTCGGAGTGGCCACTGGTGTAGTTTCATTTGTAAGCATTGAATAGACTTCCAACATGGTAGGCCTGTCATTTGCGCTTTCCTGCACACACAATAGAGCTATTTGCATGCATCTCAATAACTTATAGGATGTACTTGTGTCATCCAGTGAGGGATCCACAAATTCCATGCCTTTGCCCTCTCTCCATAGCTCATATGCCTGAGATTAATTTAAATGAAAAATCCAATAATTTCACAATATAATAGAAAGGGTGTTGAGATATGTTAGCAATGAAACTTACGAAATCGAGAAGACTTAAATTTTCATGGAGCCCGTATGAATGTGCATTCCTCTTTCCACTTATGATTTGAAGAAGTAGGACTCCAAAACTATACACATCCGATTTGATGGAGTATAAACCGTTCTTAACATATTCAGGAGGAACATAACCACTGCAACAAATTGGCTAATAGTGCTTAGCACTAGTTTATGATTAGATGAAATTAATAGCTATGATTTGAATAATGCACTTACTATGTGCCCACGATTCTGTTTGTGTTTGCTTCAACTCCATCTTTGGTGAAAATTCTAGCCATGCCAAAATCTGATATCTTAGGTTTCATGTTTTCATCTAATAAAATGTTGCTAGCTTTCATGTCTCTGTGAATAATTGTCAATCTGGAGTATTCTTGAAGATATAGAAGCCCTTGAGTAACCCCTTCAATGATATCGACACGCTTTTTCCAATCCAACATGAATCGTTTTATGGGGTCTGCAATGCATCTCAGTGGATTATGAGCAGTCAATGAAACAAACAATCATTCTGAACCAAAATAAATAAACAAAAGAAAAAACAAAGATCACATAGATTTCAATGCTAATCATCAACAAAAAAATGCTTATGTATTGTCATAGGACGCAAGATAGGTTAACTGCCAACCATAAAGGTAGTAGTCCAAACTCTTGTTTGGCATATATTCATAGACCAGCATATGTTCTTCTCTATCAACGCAGAATCCCAAAACTTGAACAAGATTTACATGCTGTAGTTTTGCTGTTAGCATAACCTCATTTTTAAACTCCTCAAATCCTTGTGCAGATGTCCTTGAGAGTTTTTTTACTGCTATTTCTTGTCCATCTGATAATACACCCTAACAATTAAATGAGCAATTATTGTTAGTGCCCCATGTCTCGACCCATATAGGTAGTGTCCTGGCAAAATGCAATATGAATTCCAAACTTTACACCAATTAGCTAGATAATTAGTGTAGCGCATTACCTTGTAAACAGGACCATATCCACCCTCTCCCAGCTTATTTTCACGTGAGAACCTATCAGTAGCCACCTCGATATCAGAGAAACTATAGACCACCAGATTAGGAACATTGCTATTAAAATCTACAGCAGCTGTCATCTGATTTGCTTTGGACTTGGAATATTTAGATACGTGCACCATCTCTATCAACCAAACAAAAAAGACTATGATGAAAAAGCTTTTGGTTAATTGCATTTGAAATGGGATCTAAAAATGAGAAAAAAGTGTCAATAAAATGAAATTTCCCTAGGCAATGATGCTGATAAGTTCCAACTCAAAAGATTTACCTTTCCTCTTTCTCTTTACCCTTAACAAGTAGTATGCCAACGCGCCAACCAAAAGCAAGAGCACAACAATTGGAATCAAAATACTAATCAGCACTAACCGCCCTTTCTTTTGTGGATTATCACCATTGGCAGAACCAGATGCTGACAAAAAAAATATAGAAGGTATATCAAGAATATTCTTTGAAAACATTGTCATTTGTAAGATGTTTATGTCTTGGCTTCTTTAGATTATATCTTTCTTAATTCACTCATTTTTTTATCCTTATCATGCTGGCTTGGTGAGCCCACCCATTCATATGCCAAAGAATTAAAGAAACAATGACCTAAGAAATCCTAAATCTCAAGGAAAACCTATGAAAGGACTAATCCATTGTCCAGACTTTTTCGCTAACTTTTTGGATAAATTTCTAGTATATGCCCTGCTCAACAATATTATTTTCCTTTCTTATCAAGACATAGAATTCTTAATACTTATGCAGAAGAAAATTTTATTGGTTGGAAAGAGTGAAGCATCCGTTTCATACCAGCTTGCGAAAGCATCCAGTTGTCATCATGGGAAACTTGCCAAACAAAGTAACCCAGCAACTTCTTTTCCTTGGCATAGGAAACTTTAATTTTGACAACCTCAACATCATCAAAACCAATCCAAGTCGCTCCAACAGTGCAGTAATTCACTACATAAGTACCATTATACACTGAATTGGCTCCATATCTTTGAATGTAATTCCTGATGTCCTTGTACATCAAATCCCCATCTTCTGAAATAGCTGGTCCTGATGCTGGTGCGCCAATGATGTTATCCTTGGGGTCCACAAGTGTCCATGCATAGCCATAGAAAGGGAAGCCCAAAACCAACTTACTGGCTGGTAATCCTCCATTAATCCATGACTCTATACCAAAATCTGTATTAAAATTACTGGCTGGGTCATACAGAGCTGCATGAGCCCTTGTAAAGTTCTCCCACGTTGGACTATAGAAGTCATAAGCCATAACATGTAACCAATTCAAGTTTCTCTTCAATGCCTCAACTGGATAAGTTGAGGACTGTGAATACCGCGAGTACGGAACTGCTGCAGTCAATATCAACTCAGACTGGCTAGAATTTCTCTCCTCTGAATCAATTGCAGCTCGCCATTCTTCAAAGAGAATAGCCATATTGCTCATATCAGAGCTGGTGTTGGCTGAAACCCAGCTAAAGTCTAAGCCCTGGAAACCATATAGCCTAGCTGTTTTTATTGAGGAATCAATGAAAGATTTCCTGTGGGAGGAATTGCTTACCATTGAAAGTATGATCGAATGGTTTGCACTTCCACCCCCTATGGATAGAAGCGTGGTTATTGATGGGTTTTTCTGTTTGACAGTGTTAGTGAAAACGGAGAAGTATTGCTCATCAGAATACGAAATAGAGAGCTGATAGGAGGAGGAATTCAAGTTTGCAAAGGCGCAAATAAGGTGAGTAAAGAGAGCAGAATTTATATCAGAAATGGAGAATTCACTACCTGAATACCAGTAACCAGCTTGCATCCAGGTTTGTGCTATTGACGGATGCAATACTATAGAGAGAAAAATATGGAGAAAAACTATGATAAACTTATGTGCCATGGAGGAAACTTGCAGGGGTGATGATTTCTACTAGAATTTAGATCTATTAAAAGTAAAGTTTGTTGACAAAATACAGAGAAGCATAAAGACAAATGTACACCCCACATGACACGTGCACTTTAATTTTCACGTCTGAGATAAGTTAACTGGTTGAATAGTCAGCCATTTTATTTAGTCTAAATGTTCAAGAACTAAAATTTGGACATTTTTTCAATTAAAAATATCAATTTTAATTTAATTCAATTAGGTTTCGTTTGATAATCATAAAAATAATTTTCTCAAATTTATTTTTTTAATTTTAATTTTTTGGATGACTTAATTTAACAAAGGCAACAAAAAAAACCTTTCGATTAATAAAAAATCATAAGATAAAACACAAAAATTGTCTTCCGTTTCTCTTGGGCGAAAGACAATTTACAAAACACATCAACACTCGAACCCAACAACTGCAAGCCGTCATGAACTCGACACCCCAACCCAAACCCAGCAAGCAGTCAACCGTTAACTTCTTTCCCCTTTTTTAGCAACTGTCTCCTTTGAATTACCGAAAGTAACAAATTCATTTTTTTTACCTTCCTTTCCCTTTATGTTATTCTTCGTTTTTCATTTGATTTCTCTCTCTTTATGTTACCTGAAAGCAATTAGCTCATAAAACCAAACACAAAAAAGCAAGTAAATAAGGGCGTGACCATAGATAGTAAATGAATAGATATTTATTATTTTATTCATTTATGTCGGATTTTGATAATTATAAATAAATAATTAATGAATTTGACTATTTATTTTTCATGATATATTTAAATAGATATAGATAATATCTCTTAATATCTAATATATAAATTTGTTTAAATTTTAATAAATAGTAATAAATATCTGAATCAATTATTCTTTTATATATGTAAAATATATAAAATTCTATACTTGATTATTTGTAAAAAGTTTTGGACCTTAAAAAATAATTTTTATTTATTATTAATTAAGAGTTAATTTAAATTTTAAATTAAAATTTTATTTTATATTTTAACAAAAATGTTAAATAAAAAAATATTTTAATAAATTTAGATATTTAAACGGATAATACTTATTTAAACGAATTTAAATATTATAAATATTAAATAAATCCAGATATGAATATATATCTATTTCATTGTGATTTCTAAATAAACAAACTCTCTTACTCTATTTCATTGGGGCTTTTCCCTTTGCAACAATATTCTATTATGGAAGCTATCTAAAAGCAAGCTATCAAGTTAAGGAAGTTACTAAACAACATCAATTTTCGTTAAGTAGACCCGTCAAGTTACCAACCCTGAACCAAAACCAAAGGAGTGGACGAGTTCTTCCAAAATATGGGTGGTTTTCCGCCGCTTCCAAAACAATATATATATATATATATATATGAAATTTAACATTTGATTAGCTTGAATCTGGATTAAGAAATTTTGGACATGACGAAATTACAAATTTTTGGGTATTTTTCATTGAAATACCATGGGAAAATAACTTCAAAAAGTTTACCAAATTGAGAAAACTAATTTCTTTTCTGAAAATTAATTTCATTGAAAATAAATTTTTTTTTCTAGAAGCTCATTTCCGTAACCGGAGCCTTAATGATCAAAACATTTTCCAAATTACTCAAATAAGAATTCCAAGGGCCTGAGCAAACCCAATCTTCAACGTTGCTGATATTGCATCATCATACCCAACCCAGGTTGAACCAACATAAGCATATGTTGAAATAGCATCCATGTCATGTTTTACCTTGGCACCATTCTTCTTGTTGAACTTCTCTACCTGGACAAATGTCAGCACCCCATGGTCTCCTGGGCCTACAGCTACTGCAGCCGATCCAATCTCATGAAAATTTCGGTCCTTTAGCAGCCGAGTCCTCCATAAAGTGGCAGCCCCGTTACCAACTTGCTCCTAGGAGCCCCAGCTTTGATCCATGACCTACGCCCATAGCTCGTGCCACATTACTGTTTGGGTCATAAAGTGCTGCATGGGCTCCTGACTTCGAAGTATCCCATCCACCAAGTAAATCCAAGCACATTGCACTAACCCAATCCAAATTTTGATTAATATAGCTTACCGGGAATTTGCGGTAGACTTCATCGAAGAAACAGTCGACTGAGAAGTAAACAGCCGCCGTGAGAAGTAGAGGCGTTAGGTGGGTGGGCTTAGCCTCATAGTTGATAGCTCGCTGCCATTCCATAAATAAAAGGCCCAAATCTTGCATGTCTTTTGGGCTTTTAGGGAATTCCCAGACAAGGTCCATCCCATCAAAACCAAATTTTCATGCAAACCTCGATAGCTGAAGTTATAAAAGCTTTAGGTGACTTTCTCTCTGAAGCCATGCGGGAAAAAACAAGAGGATCAGCACCTCCGCCACCAATAGAGAAAAAAGTTTTTGCCGGCGGATTCTTGTGGTGGAGGGTGGCAGTAAAATTTGACAGGAGAAGTGCTGTTGGACTTGAGATTTCAAATTTATAGGTGACGTTGCTTGGCATAAGAAAAGCATAGTAAATATGAGTAAACAAGGATGTACCTGTGGCGGATGGTGGGAAAGTTGTCGTCCACGAAGGCCAATAAGTTGCTTTGACAGACGGTGGCGACGCCATGACAACAGATCTTGTAAGCATGGTTAAGAAAACAATAAGAATAGAAGAGAGCTGAAAATATGTAGTGAAACCTTCCATCGTTGCTAGAGGGCTTGTCATAAATGATTTCGAGCAAGAGTGTCAAGGCAAGTACATATAGCAACCATCTGGCTAGATAACTAATAGTCAGAAGAAATTTTTGAACAATTCTTTTGTCTATAGTTTTGGATTGTTGTGTTTATCCGTGACACACAATTTTTAGTCTTTAGATGATCTAGGGAATTTAAAATAGAAGCAGCCACTACTAATACTACTAGCTACTGCTATCAGAAATGTAGCAATGCTCTTCATACAAGGGTGGGTGGGCGTCAACTCTATAGAAAGCCTGCCATATCTAAATGAAAATTTGATTTGAAAATGAATTAGGGGTTGTCCAATCTGATTGGAATTAAGGTTAAAAATGAGAGTATTGGGTAACTGTTCAAGACAACATTTTAATATTCATGGTGTGTTTGAACTTTATACGATGGCCTTTTTGTGTTTGTCTAGCACTAGCGTTTGCTTGTGGAGGGACGTGAATGCGAGAGTGAAGCTTGGGACAAGTGGATCAACCAAATCGACTTCCGAAATATTTTTTAATGATTTGCCAATGCAGTTACATATAATTTTCAAAACTTCAATATGATGGTTACGGGTTACCCTTTGATTTTTCAATATCCTAAAAGCTTTCATGTAACAATTGTTTGCACTTTATATGCTAAAATTAGGAAAAATTTTGCTTGACTTGGGTTGTGTTAGAGATCACCGTAGTTATAATACCATTTGTTGAGCAAAAAAATCCTAACCCAATCAAGCGAACGAAAGCATAATAAAATAATTAATCAAACACACAAGAGATAATAATTTAACATGGTTCGGTCTAATTAATCTACATCCACGGATAAGAAACAAGATTCACTAGTTGTGAAAAATTACAAACATATATCAAAATGTATCAATCACTCAACAATCAATACCCATAGACCCTCTCAATCTCCTCTAATCCTATGGAGTATTCTTAACACAAACAAGCACATGTTCATGTGTATCATTTCAATACAACCAAATACATACCCATATGTACCCATACATCATACTTATGTGGACACTTTCAATCTCCTCTAGTTCACTCCCATGCACCATACTTATGTACACCTTCTCAATCTCCTTTAATCTACTTACAAACATTCAAACGTTCATATCTATAAGACGTAAATCTTAAATAGACTTAGGTGGTATCTATCTCATAAAATCCTATAACTCTATTACATCTGTTTCTCATACCTAACCCTATAAAAACTTCATTTATATATTAAAAATCCATTTCCTTTTAGAATTATTCTTTTGCAAGTCAAACTTGCTTATTAAAAATTTTTTTTCTCTTTAAATTCTTCTTCTGCAAGTTTTTTTTATCCATCAAGCAATATCTGACCAATCCCAAACAAAACTTTTATGGGATTTGAGTCATTATTCCTAATAATCTCCACCTTAACTCAAATTTTATCAAATCATCTATTTCATGCTAGATATACTTAGCTCCACCAATAATGAAAGTCTTATAATTATCTTCTCTTTTTTATTTTCACGCTTCACATAAATTAATCCTCAATTCTCAAAACTTAAAATCGAATTCTTCTCTTAAATTGAGCTCCTCTAAACTTATCTCTTCTCATGACTCAACCTGCTAGCTCTTCTCATGTCTTGAACCTTCAACTCTTTCAAAGTCTTAAACTTTAAGCTTTTCCTACATCTTGAACCTTTAGCTCTAATACTACTTATTAGAGATCACCATAGTTATAATACCACTTGTTAGGCAAAAAAAAGTCTCAACCTAATCAAACCAATGGAAACATAATCAAACAATTAATTAAACACATAAGAGACACAATTTAACGTGGTTCGGTCCAATCAACTTATATCTACAAATGAGAAATAAGTTCACTAATTATAAAGAATTATAAATATACATCAAAACGTATCAACCACTCAACAATCAATATCTATAGATCATCTCAATCTTCTCTAGTTCTATAGAGTATTCTCAATCCAAACAAGCATATACCTATGTGCACCCTTTCAATACAACCAAACATATATCCACATGCATTTATACGTCATACCTATATAGACCCTTCCCGTCTCCTCTAATCTGCTCTCATGCACCATACTTATGTGAAAAATCTCTTCTAGTTCACACACAAATATTCAAACATACACACCTATAAAACGTAAATCTTAAATAGTCTTATATGATGTTTATCTCATAAAATCTTACAACTCTTTTGCATTTTTTTCTCATATATAATCTTAAAAAGACTTCACCTATGTATAACTATACAAATTTGTCTATTAAAAATCACTTTCTTCTTAAAATTTTTTTTTCTGTGAGTCAAACTTGACTATTAAAAAATTTTTTCTCTTAGAATTCTTCTTTTGTAAGTTTTTTGTCCATCAAATAATATCTTATCAATTCTAAATAAATCTCTTATAAAATTTGAGTTATTATTCTGGATAGATTGGGCGTGGGCTGAGCTTGATGAGTTGGGGGCAACAATGAGCTGCAAGATGAATATAAAGATAGTTCATGATTTTATAAGGCTTGAATATACAAAATTTGGTTGCAACTTTTACGTGGTCTGGGTTTTATACCCTGTAGCTTAAAACAGAAAGAATTTAGTATACAGTACACTTTTTAACATTAATTTGAAAGTGTTTGCCATAACCAAATATATATAAACACTAGTTTTATGCATCCAAATAATTAATTAGCCATGCTGTTATTCAATTTCTTTCCTTGCAATTCAATCGATCCCTCCAAGCCATCCAATTTTCCAAGAAAGTCATAGATTCATTAATATCTTTACACGTTTGCATGATTAAAAGATTGGTAAACCATAATTCTTCTACATTATGTTTCCCAAATGCATGCCTATACTGTCAATCATCGAGGTACCACTTGGGTTATCGTTGCATCATTGACTGAAAAAACTTTCTTCTTGCCACTGTCTTTACTTTCCTCCTTTTCATCTCTTGTAACTGAAAATGCGGGCTGCTTAGGGGTAAAGATTGCTGTAGTAGTTTCATTCTTTAGGAGTCTAAAAACTTCCACCATGGATGGTCTATCTGCAGGGTTTTCCTGCACGCATAGCAGTCCTACTTGCATGCATCTAATGAGCTTACAAGACGAAGATGAATCATCTAGTGATGCATCAAAAAACTCTGCCCCTCGACCTTGTTTCCACAATTCGTACGCCTGAAATTGTTCAATGTTGTACATTTTTAGCGTATTTGAACTACAAAGACGAAAAAGTGGGTGTGACAAAATAACTTACATATTCAAGAAGATTCAAGTTTTCATTGCAGCCATAGAGACTGGAATTTCTCTTCCCACTTATAATTTGCAGGAGTAGAACTCCAAAACTATAAACACATACTTCATAGAGTATATTCCTTTCTTAACATATTCAGGAGGAACATAGCCACTGCATGTAGTGAATTAATTAATAAAAATAATAAGATGATATGTATCATTTGAAAGCACCTGGTTCACTTACTACGTCCCAACAATTCTGCTGGTGTTTGCTTCAAGTTCATCCTTTTTGAAAAATCTTGCCATACCAAAATCTGATATTTTTGGGTTCATATTATCATCTAATAAAATGTTGCTAGCCTTTATGTCACGATGAATTATTGTGAAATTTGAGTATTCTTGTAAATATAGAAGCCCTTGAGTAACACCTTCAATTATTAAAACTCGTCTTCTCCAATCTAAGAGATGCTTTTTAATAAGATCTGCATCAATTAAATTTATGAACAATTATAGTATATTTTGCTTTAGGATAAGTTAATCCAAACATTAATATGGAATAACATGCCATAGAAATGTACTTAACAATCATACTAGGTAGAATAAATTAAGTATTGCTTACCATAGAGGTAGAAATCCAAGCTTTTGTTTGGCATGAACTCATATATCAGCATTTTTTCTTCTCTCTCGGTACAAATTCCAACAACTCGAACTAGATTCACATGTTGAAGCTGTGCTGTAAGTGTGACCTCATTTTTGAATTCCTCAAGCCCTTGATTAGAGGTTTTGGAAAGCCTCTTCACTGCTATTTCCTGCCCCTTCGGTAACTTACCCTGTCATAGTCCACATTAGTATAGTTGGTAGTACATTTTAATAACACTGTGCCTGTTTGTGGCTTTAAAACCAATCAAATGTTTGATTAAAAATTATTTTGTAAATAATAAAAGACTAGTTTCATTGTTTTGGATGTCCTTCGATTTTCAGAATCTCTTGCTGGTAAGCAGAATGCAGCAAATCCTCAACCACGGCTGAATCTGCCTGGTCATCTCAATTTCATGTCTAACATAACAATATTAGAGATGAAGATACTTTTCCAATACCCATGTTCAGATTTTGTATAAGAAAATAGACTAATATATAGCATTACCTTGTAGACAGGTCCATATCCACCCTCCCCCAGCTTATTCTCATTCGAAAAGTTATTTGTGGCTGCTTTAATGCTAGTAAAACTGAAAACTTGGAGATTAGGAGCACCATCATCATGCTCTTCCTCAGCTGATATTTTGGTTATTATCCAGGATAATGATTTTTTCACAGTACCCAAACCCCTGCAGCCAAGACCTTGTGGAATTAATTTATGATTATCGCCTCTAATCATTGCAAATTCTCAAAATGTCCAATAAGTTACCTTGCGACTTGAATATTTTTGTTTGCAGGTAACAAATGATAGTCCACATCAGGAGAATCGCTGCTGCAATTATAACCAGAACAATAACCAATAATTGATGCTTTGTCCGGTGACTGGTGCCTATTCCATAAGCTGTGAACATTGAAAGGCCCAAGTCAATAGCTTTTTTCTGTGTGGAAGTAAAAAAAGAAAAAGCTCACTACATGAGAAAGCCCCAAAAGTCAGAATATAACAACTGGGGTAAAATGATGTTAATATACAGATTTTTTTCAAGCCAATGTTTAAAAATTGAGTCTTGTCAAGGAGTTGAATAAACAATTAGAAAGAAAAATGAAAGGGTATGATGTTCCATTTCCACATATTTTTATTAATTTGGTGTCAGCTGTATGATTCTTTTTTGGTGTGGAATTGTATCTCTCTTAGTTGGAATTTGAGTAAAAGAAACTGGTTTAAGCTCAAATATCTTTCAAATAGGAAATGATTTTTGTTAGGTTAAAAGTCTCTAATTCAATCACAACAACGGAAACGAAATCAAATAATAAATTAAACACACAAGAGAAAATAATTTAACGTGATTCGGTCCAATTGACCTACATCCATGAATGAAAAATAACATCCACTAGTTATAGAGAATTACAAACTCACATTAAATCATCAACCTCACTATTTTTAAACTTTTCCGAAAAAAAAAAGAAAAAGAAGGATGGTAATTGGATTATTTATTAATCTGGGTCTAATAGACTCTATATTTTCTCTTTTTTTCGATGAAAGAAAAAAGAGAATTCCATTGTAAAGCCGTATGCAATTGTAAAGCCGTATGCAATGCGCAAAAAATGCCTGTACGGTTATTCAATTCTATAGCTATTCTTCTCGCCTCATTATGTGAGTTAGAAGTATGTTATATCATCAGGGTAATGATTCATCTCCTCTAATCTTATAAAATATTTTCAACCCAAACAAACACAAACTCAAATCCTTGTGTACCTTTTCAACATAACCAAACACATATCCATATGTTCTCATACATCATACCTATGTAGACCCTCTCCGTCTCCTCTAGTCCACTCACAAACAAACGTATACACCCATAAGACATAGAACCACAATACTCTTATGGAGTGTCTATCCCACAAAACTCTACAACTCTCTTACATCTTTTTCTCATACCTAATCTTATAGAGACTTCATTTATTTATAATCATACAAATTTGCCTATTAAAAATCCCTCTCCTCTTAAAATTCTTTTCATGTAAATCAAACTTGTCTATTAAAAATTCTTTTCCTTTTAAAATTATTCTTGCAAGTTAAACTTACTTATTAAAAATCCCCTTTCTTTTAAAATTTTTCTTTTGCAAGTCTTCTTGTCCATCAAGCAATATCTAATAAATCTTAAACAAATTTTTTATAAGATTTGAGTCAATATTTTTAACAATTTTGATTATTACAAGTCCTGTTTTCAAAAAAGGTTTAAATATGAAACAGAAAAGACTAGAGAACCCACAAAATTAAAGGGAGATAACCATCTTACCAGCTTTAGAAAGCACCCAATTATCGTCATTGGATAGTTGAAAGGCACTGTAACCGAGTAGCCCCTTCGCCTTTGCATAAGAAACCTTAGCTTTAATGGCTTCCACATCATCAAAATTGATCCAAATCGATCCAATTTTGCAAAAATTGACCACATAAGTAGAATTATACACAGATTCAACGCCATAACCGTAATTTTGAATGAATGATTTGATTGACTTAAAGCCCATTGAACCATCAATTGTGAAAGCCGGCCCTGAAGCTCGTGAACCAATGTCATTGTCACCGGATTTAACAAGTGTCCATGCAAAGCCATGGTAAGGCAAACCTAAAACTAGCTTGTCAGCGGAAAATCCTCTCTGTAACCATTCCTTTATAACATCATCAGTGTTAGTCCTGCTCAACGGCCCATATAAAGCTGCATGAACACCAGTAAAGCTGTCAACTGTTGGCACATAGTAGTCATATGCTATAATATTTACCCAATCCAGGTTTTTCTTTGTAGAATCAATAGGATAACTCACTGAGTTGACAATTGGCATGCTTTGAGCCGACATAGTTAACAGCAACTGTGTCTTACCAGAGTTTCTTGACTCAGAAGCTACCTCAGCTCGCCACTCATCCAAAAAAGCTCCCAAACTGGTCATGTTGGTGCTATTTTTAGGCACAACCCCACAAAGGTCCAGGCCATGAAAGCCATAAAGCCTGGCTGTTTTTACGGAAGATTCAATGAAAGATTTTCTATTGGAAGTTTGATTAATCATCAAAGAAAAGTTTGTCGACTCACTTTTTCCAACCAAAATGGATAAAAGTGTAGTAATCGATGGATTTTTTAGTTTTAGAATGTTGGTGAAGTTAGAGAAGGGTTGTTCATTTGAGGAGTTGATTTGAAGCTGGTAGGAAGTAGAATTTATAAAAGCAAAAGCGCAAAAAAGATGAGTGAAAAGAGCAGAATTTATACCAGAAATAGGAAGGTTAGTAGAAGAGTCCCAGTAACCAGCTTTGATCCATGTTTGTGAGCTTGAGCGTTGCAGTTTGAACGAGAGAAACAGGAGGGGGAGAAGGAGGAAGATGGGCTTAGAGGCCATTGAAAGAAGCAGGGTCTTGCCAAGAAAGTAGAAAGTACACGATTTTGTAATTTGTTAAGCAAGATGCACGCGTCTGTTGACTACATGTAGATTACGTAAGAAAAATTAAATTCTTTTCGACTGCCGTTGGCCGACAATATACGTTATGTACTGAAGATTTTTTATGGCAATTTCACGGAACATGTCTTTTGAGTGTTGAAGAAAAATCAAAGTGTTCAAAAAGACTTTCATTAATGTCTTCCAATCTCTGATTTAAGAGTTACGAAGTTAAATTTTAGCAGACAAAGAGAGCTTTTAATACAGAAAAAAAACTTTAGATAGGGATAGTTATGCATTCCATAGGACAGGTGCCACCAGTTGGGTAATCTGCCCACTGTCAAATAAAAACTAGTTATATCACAAAAAATCTTCTTTGAACTCTCATGTTATGCAATTTATAGTTCCTATTTTCTTTCTTCCATTCGAGTAACGGGTCCTCGCAGCATGTGGAAACTCAATCAAAATTAAAGAGTTATAAACCTCTGGGTAGACGTTTTTGGAGTTGGGTTAGGTAGAGAAGTCTCCCTTCCTTACGTACGTGTTTGTTGTGTTTCTTTCAGAGTGTTTTTATGTTTGCATTCGGTTTTCCAACCTTAAAAGTCTGAAATACAAGTCAATAATCCAATAGCAAAGTTCTTTGACTTTTTTATTTGATTTTGACCTGAGCGGAATTGAGTTAGCGTAGTCTGGGAGTGCACAGAACCAGTTTAATGCTTTAGGCCCGAGTGGAAACGACCCACGACTCATAGACTTAAACGGCTGCCATGGGCCGCAGTTGACTAACCGAGCCTCAACCCTCAAGTCAGAGGTGCCTTAAAGACTTTGTAGACAAGGGCCAGGATGCAAGCCGCACCTTTTTTTTTTCCCTTTAATGCCCCTTGATACACACAACACGATGAGTACGATGAACCCTAACATATATATTATACATTTACATATTTCTAATTAGAGGTTTGTGAGCAATATGAGCTATCGGCGCAATGAAATGTTTATCCCATTAAAAGATGCAACCACATCATCAAATTAAATTTTATATTCTATATTTTTAAAATTAATTATAATTTAAAATTTTTTACGTCAATTATTTTTATCAAATACAATATTTTATCTATTTTCTTAATTATCCCATATAAATATGATGTGAAAAATAATAATATTATTGGTTTTAAAAATTACAAACTTTTTTAGAACAATTTTTTTAGTGACCTATGTCATCGAACGACCACTTCTGTAATTGGTGAATTATCAATGGAACATATTTCTTCCTGCAAGTGAGATTTCTTTTGCTCATCATCTTCATTGCTTTTAGTTGAGAAAGCAGGACTCTTCGGAGTGGCCACTGGTGTAGTTTCATTTGTAAGCATTGAAGAGACTTCCAAAATGGTAGGCCTGTCATTTGCGGTTTCCTGGACACACAATAGAGCTATTTGCATGCATCTCAATAACTTATAGGATGTACTTCTGTCATCCAGTGAGGGATCCACAAATTCCATGCCTTTGCCCTCTCTCCATAGCTCATATGCCCGAGATTCATTTAAATGAAAAATCCAATAATTTCACAATATAACAGAAAGGGTGTTGAGATATGTTAGCAATGAAACTTACGAAATCGAGAAGTCTTAAATTTTCATGGAGCCCGTATGAATGTGCATTCCTCTTTCCACTTATGATTTGAAGAAGTAGGACTCCGAAACTATACACAACCGATTTGATGGAGTATAGACCCTTCTTAACATATTCAGGAGGAACATAACCACCGCAACAAATTGGCTAATAGTGTTTAGCACTAGTTTATGATTGGATGAAATTAATAGCTTTGATTTGAATAATGCACTTACTATGTGCCTACGATTCGGTTTGTGTTTGCTTCAACTCCATCTTTGGCGAAAATTCTAGCCATCCCAAAATCTGATATCTTAGGTTTCATGTCTTCATCTAATAAAATGTTGCTAGCTTTCAAGTCTCTATGAACAATTGTCAATCTGGAGTATTTTTGAAGATATAGAAGCTCTTGAGTAACCCCTTCAATGATATCGACACGCTTTCTCCAATCCAACATGAATCGTTTTATGGGGTCTACAACGCATCTCAGTGGATTATGAACAGTCAATGAAACAAACAATCATTCTGAACCAAAATAAATAAACAAAACACAATAGGAAAAACAAATATCACATAGATTTCGATGCTAATCATCAACAAAAAATGCTTATGTATTGTCATAGGACGTAAGATAGGTTAACTGCCAACCATAAAGGTAGTAGTCCAAACTCTTGTTTGGCATATATTCATAGACCAGCATATGTTCTTCTCTATCAACGCAGAATCCCGAAACTTGAACAAGATTTACATGCTGTAGTTTTGCTGTGAGCATAACCTCATTTTTAAACTCCTCAAATCCTTGTGCAGATGTCCTTGAGAGTTTTTTTACTGCTATTTCTTGTCCATCTGATAATACACCCTAATAATTAAATGAGCAATTATTGTTAGTGACCCATGTCTCGATTCATATAGGTAGTGTCCTGGCAAAATGAAATATGAATTCCAAAACTTTACACCAATTAGCTAGATAATTAGTGTATCGCATTACCTTGTAAACAAGACCATATCCACCCTCTCCCAGCTTATTTTCAAATGAGAACCTATCAGTAGCCTCCTCAATATCAGAGAAACGATAGACCATCAGATTAGGAACATTGCTATTAAAATCTACAGCAGCTGTTATCTGATTTGCTTTGGACTGGGAATTTTTAGCTACGTGCACATCTCTATCAACCAAGCAAAACAGAGTATGATTAAAAATCTTTTGGTTAATTGCATTTCAAATGGGATCTAAAAATGAGAAAAAAGTGTCTATTAAATGAAATTTCCCTAGGCAATGATGCTGATAAGTTCCAACTCGAAAGTTTTACCTTCTCTCTTTCTCTTTACCCTTAACAAGTAGTATGCCAACGCGCCAACCAAAAGCAAGAGCACAACAATTGGAATCAAAATATTAATCAGTAATAACCGCCCTTTCTTTTGTGGATTATCAGCGTTGGCAGAAGCAGATGCTGATAAAAAAAATATAGAAGGTACATCAAGAAGATTCTTTGAAACATTGTCATTTGTAAGATGTTTATGTCCTGGCTTCTTTAGATTGTATCTTTCTTAATTCACTCATTTTTTTGTACTTAGTGAGCCCATCCATTCAAATATTTTCTATGTGCCAAAGAATTAAAGAAAAAATGACCCCAGAAATCCTAAAGGAAAACCTATGAAAAGGACTAATCCATTGTCCAGACTTTTTCGCTAACTTTTTGGATATATTTCTTGTATATGCCCTGCTCAACAATACTATTTTTCTTTCTTATCAAGACATGGAATTCTTAATAATTATGCAGAAGAAAATTTTATCAGTTGGAAAGAGTGAAGCATCCGTTTCATACCAGCTTGGGAAAGCATCCAGTTGTCATCAAAGGGAACTTGCCAAACAAAGTAACCCAGCACCTTCTTTTCCTTGGCATAGGAAACTTTAATTTTGACAACCTCAACATCATCAAAACCATTCCAGGTCTTTCCAACAGTGCAGTAATTCACTACATAAGTACCATTATACACTGAATTGGCTCCATTTCTTTGGATGTAATTCCTGATGTCCTTGAACAACCAAACCCCATCTTCGGACTTAGCTGGTCCTGATGCTGGTGCGCCAATAGTGTTATCCTTGGGGTCCACAAGTGTCCATGAATAGCCATAGAAAGGCAAGCCCAAAACCAACTTAGTGGCTGGTAATCCTCCATTAATCCATGAAGACACCAAAATCTGTATTAAAATTACTGGCTGGGTCATACAGAGTTGCATGAGCCCTTGTAAAGTTCTCCCACCTTTGACTATAGAAGGCATAAGCCACAACATGTAACCAATTCAAGTTTCTCTTCAATGAATCTACTGGATAAGTTAAGGACTGTGAATACCGCGAGTATGGAACTGTTGCAGTCAATATCAACTCAGACTGGCTAGAATTTCTCGCCTCTGAATCAATTGCAGCTCGCCATTCTTCAAAGAGAAGAGCCATATTGCTCATATCAGAATTGGTGTTGGCTGAAACCCAGCAAAAGTCTAAGCCCTGGAAACCATAAAGCCTAGCTGTTTTTATTGAGGAATCAATGCAAGATTTCCTGTGGTAGGAATTGCTTACCATTGAAACTATGATCGAACGGTTTGCACTTTCACCCCCTACGGATAGAAGCGTGGTTATTGATGGGTTTTTCTGTTTGACAGTGTTAGTGAAAACGAAGAAGTTTAGCTCACCATCAGACGAAATAGGGAGCTGATAGGAGGAGGAATTCAGGTTTGCAAAGGCGCAAATAAGGTGAGTAAAGAGAGCAGACTTTATATCAGAAATGGGGAATTCACTACCTGAAGACCAGTAACCAGCTTGCATCCAGGTTTGTGCTAATGACGGATGCAATACTAAAGAGAGAAAAAAATGAAGAAAAACTATGATAAACTTAGGTGCCATGGAGGAAACTTGCAGGGGGGATGATTTCTACTAGAATTTAGGTCTATTAAAAGTAAAATTTGTTGACAAATCACAGAGAAGTACAAAGACAAATGTACACCACATATGACACATACATTTTAATTTTCGCGTCTGAGATAAGTAAACTGGTTGAATAATCAGCCATTTTGTTTAGTCTAAATGTTCAAGGACTAGAATTTGGACTTTTTTTTAATTAAAAATATTAATTTTAATTTAATTCAATTCGGCTCATTTGATAATCATAAAAATAATTTTCGAAAATCTATTTTTTTAATTTTCATTTTTTGGATGACCTAATTTAACAAAGTCAACAAAAAATAACTTTCGATTAATAAAAAATCATAAGATAAAACACAAAATAGGTCAGATCAGCAAAATATTTTAATATTTCACACTATTAAACAACGAATATAATCCATTCCTGGTAAAAAAAAATTTTATTTACGCAATATTTTAAATGTTTTATCCTTATTTTAATCAAATTAAATATTATATTTTTAATTAAGATTTGATCTAAATGTTAAATCTTGAACTTAGCTTTTAATTTTTTATTTAATAACAATTCTTTTGTGAGAAAGACAATAGAAATTGGCTATGATAATAACTTTGATCAAGTATTTTAAAATTTTGTTAAATTTATGTGATACTACCTGAGGAAAATTTATGTACCGTGCTTCTACATCTTCAACCGTCTCTAATTATCCATAGGATTTTTTAAACCAAAGACCATTTCTTGTAACTTTTTCCCTGGCACTAAATTTATCAAGGTTGAATATTTGAATAATAGAGATATTACAAGAGGTGGAAATTAGCTTCATTTAACATGTTAATATATATATATATATATATATATATATACACCTTTAAAAGCTAGTAAGTTTATTTGTTAAGACTCACCATTCAAAATACAATAGTCAATAGGATAAAATTGCATTAGATATATTAATCAGGAACTAGTTTATTCAAGCTTTGTCTATTATACTATATATATTTTATTAGCAATTGGAAATATTTAACATCATTCTTATTTGGGGGCAGCATCATTCCAAATGACATAAATCAGTAGAAGGATCATCTTATTCATAAACTCGTATAAATCTGTCACTAATTTACTCCATGGACAGGCCATTAGTGTCTATGATCCCCATGTTTGCGATGCTGACACATAAAAACAAAGAAGAGGATCGTTAGGATTAGGACTAATTACGAAACATTAAACTGAAAATAATTCATCCAACAAAACATGAAATCAAAAAATATAAACAGATCCTTTCAATTTAAAGCTTGGTCTCAATGATCAGGGTAGCCCATGCACCCCCAGTAGGTGGGGGATTAGTCACCTTCAAAGTGTGGATATGGCTTCACAAAATATTAGCCAGGTCTGATTAAAATTAGTCGTTTACTGACCTGCTTGTGAAAGAGTCCAATCGTCATCTGCACCAACATGCCATGCGAAGTAACCAAGCAAACCATTTTCTTTAGCATATGAAACCTTGGCTGTAATGCTTTCCGTATCGTCATAACCAATCCATGTCCTGCCAGAGTAGCAATAATTCGAAACTACTGTTGCATTGTAAACTTCTGTGGCGCTGTTCTGGGAAATAAAATTCTTGATCTGACCGTAACCCAAGTCTCCATCTGCTGATATAGCTGGTCCATTTGTAGGTGCAAAAAATCCATGGTTATTTGCATCTACAAGCTGCCAGGCATAGCCGTAAAAGGGCAATCCGAGTACTAGTTTATTCGATGGAATCCCTGCTTGTATCCATGTTCTGATCCCATAATCCCCACTGACTCGAGTTCCAGGATTGTATAATGCTGCAGGAGGACCGGTTACATTGGACCATCTAGGACCGTAAAAATCATATGCCATCACATTGATCCAATCCAAGCTATTTTCTATCACCTGGATTGGATATTTCAGAGTAAAATAATCTGAGTTGCGGAAAAGTGCTGCAGATAGAAGCAATCTTGTGTTACCAGAGCTAGTGGATTCGTTATCCACAGCAGCTTTCCACTCATTGAGAAGCAAACCCAAGTTGTTCATTTCGGTAACTGTGGATGGGTGCTCCCAATCAAGGTCAAGGCCATGGAAGCCATAAGATCTTGCTAAACTTATGGAGGAATCAATGAATGATTTCCTGGTACTAGCTTGGCTTGCCATGGAAGCAAAAGCTGACGCCTCTGAACTTCCCCCACCAATTGACAAGAGTGTTTCGATGGAAGGATTTTTTTGTCGGACAGTTTCTGTGAAGGCGGAGAAACGGGCCTGGTTTGCAGAAGAAACCGCGACTTGGTTTGTTTGAGAATCAAGATCAGCAAATGCACAAAAAAGGTGAGTGAAAAGCTTAGAATCTATGTCCGAAACAGGAAATTCACTTCCTGCGGACCAATAAGCAGCTCTAACAACATTTTGACCGGTAGATAAGTGAAGTTGAAGCAGAAAATGGAAGCTGAAAAACAGGAAGCCAAGAAGTTTTGCAGCCATTGAAAGTAACGGATGCACCTTGCCTGGAATAACAATTAGCTTGGAGCACCAAATGTATATAGATACAGGGGTGATGTTTCATGTTTGAAAATTGAATGAATTGATTAAAATTAAAACACTATCAAATTCTGGAAAGCTCATTCAATTTCTTCAATGCATATCCATTTTTCTGGCATTTGACTGTGAAGATAAAAAATCTGGCCAAACCTTTTAGAAATGATCACTTACGTATGTAATGTGTTCAAGTAATTAAACAAGATAATATCGGAGAATAGAGATTCAAAGACAATTATTGCAAAAAGATCGCTTGGGTGTAAAAGCATTCATGGAAGAACCGGCTACAACATGTGCGTTTTCAGTCAAAAAAAAACAGCCATAGAAAATTAGTCACAAAAATTAATTGGTCAAAGTAATTAATTACATAAACAAGCAAATAGAACAGTTGATTTGACAGTAAAAATCTTTTAATTTGGCAAAATTATTTGCTTTTGATAAAGAAAAGAATATAAAATTTGAATTTGAATTTGAATATTTTTATTTTTATTTTTAAGATGGTTTTTTATAAAAAATATCTTTTTTTTTTACAAAATTACAGGTGTATATACAACAATCATCAAGTACAATTAATCCATATAAAAAAATAAAACCAAACAAAAGAAATAGTTTCTTTCTATCTATGAATAAATAAAATAATTCATTTATAAAAAATAGTTAAACGTATTGAAAGAATTAAAAATTTTCAACAAATCAAAATGAGATACATTTTAGATTAAGTAAAACCAATTGTGGGAATCGGACGGCCACAAGGCCTCCTTACTTGATCAACAATAAAGGGTTGACTTTTTAATTTTACTTTGTCAGCTTATCAACCATTAAGCGGGAAACTATCGTAAAACAAATGCTAAGCGCGTTAATCCACGCGCATACTCTCAGTTTTCTTTCCTCTTTCCCTCAGCCAAACCCCCGCCTTTGTCGCCCTTCCATGGCTTCATCTTCTCTTGTTCGAATCGCTGTCGTCGGAGACGTTGTAAGTTCACCTCTTTCTCTCTCTTGGATTTCCTTTTCATTATTTAATCATAGATATTGAAAATTTTCCATTCGATTTTTTTTATTTGGGTTTTTGTTGAAGCACGATGATTGGGACCTCGGAGAAGATACAAAGGCTCTTCAACTTATGAAGGTAATTTATATTTCATATTTAAAAAAAATTATAAATGCTAAAGTTTAAACAAAAGTTTGGATTTTGAGAGAGAAATAAAAAAATAAAAAAAAAGCTTCTGCTTTAATGTGAAAAATGGAAAGAATCATAACAAAATCCTATACTATAATTTGCTAGTAGCCATAATCAAATTGGGTTCTTCTAATTAACTCAGCATAATAGTTTTGGGGATTCGCTTAAAAGTGTACAACTTGGGTTTCTTTTTTGGGTAGGCAGATGGGGGGCTAATGATGTAACATTTTCATGGATTTGATTGCTTGTTGACGATTTGCCACTAATTAAAATTTGGTTTTTTGTTGGCTGTTTTGGCATTGCACTTTTTTTGAAGTTTGAGAGTTTGCATATAGATCTTGGATACATATCTGATAAGAGGTTTTGTAAAAATGCAGCCGGATTTGGTGCTCTTCACAGGCAGGTTTCTCATTTCTCAGTGTCTATCCACCCTATGTGTGCTACGAATATTTGTTTGTGGTGTATTCCCTCTAATTTTTGCTGGCTTTAACTAGTGAGTCAAGTAGAAAGGAGACGAGTATTGGGATCATGTCAGGGCTAGAATCTATTGCCACTTGACACTGCCAGACATGTCCCATGCACTCTAGAATAATCCATTCATTTAAAAGAAATTAGATAACTGTAGTTTATGTGCCAACATCATGCAGCCAATTTCTAGCTCTAGCTTTACACAAACCAACTTGTTAGATTCATTTCCCCCCAAATCTAACCCCGTACGTCTTTTGCCTTTGCCCTTTTTCTTCTTTCACCTGCTTTTGCTTTATTCAGGTGATTTTGGTAATGAGAATGTCGAACTAGTTCAAAATGTTGCTGCTCTCAACTTTCCAAAAGCAGTTATTTTGGGAAATCATGATTCTTGGAGCACTCAACAGTTTTCTTCTAAGTAAGTTACTCATGGCCAATGGATTCACTAATATGCCAGTTGGGTGTGTTTGGATTTGGATGTTGTGGTTCTTTTGCATGTCTACAATACCTAGCTATGCATCAGACAATCTAATGATTTCTAATCCAGCTCATCTTTTTGTGGTTAGGAAGAAGGATCGAGTTCAACTTCAGCTAGAATGGTGAGCTTTGCTGACCCATAAAAAGGAATTTTGTGAAGCATTCTTCTGTAGTTTTTTTTCTATTCCATCTCTTTTTCCATGTTAGATGCTAACTACGAAAATTTGAGGCTTGGATTAGTCAGGTAAATTTGTTTCAGGGCTCAACATAATTCTCAGTAATAATGATATTCTGTTACCAAAAGTTAAATAAAAAAGAGAACATGTGGATATAAGGACTTTGACTAAAGACACAGTTAATGGTATACATCAGCATATCAGAGGAGAATCGTATGGCCTTTTGGCAAGTTGTTATCATTTGTAAGTTGCAGAGTTCGTAGGGCATCAGTTGGCAATAACATTACTTTCATGCTATAGTCTTGGACAGGATCATGTAGGTTATAAACGTCTGGACTTTCCTTTACTAAAGCTCAGTGTTGTCGGTGGAAGACCATTTTCATGTGGGGGTCAACAAATATTTCGGAAAAGGCTTCTGTCTACCAGGTAGTATTGCATAATGGCAGCATTCACTAATTGACTATCCGTTTGTTTGACCTTTTATGCTGTTCTTGTTTTGTATGTTTGAGTCCTATGACCCTTTCTCCCTAATGATTCACGTTTTTGCTAGGTTGTATTTGAACCTTCATTTACAATTTCCTTTCATTGGTAAATCTTGTTTGGCTTGTCTGTTAATTTTGCAAAACACTTAAATTGACTTTATTTGATTTAAATTATTCTGTAATCTAATGAGCTTTCAAATTAAGTAGGCAGTGCTAATGGGATTGTTAATTGTAGAGTCTTGCGCTTGTCTTACCATTTTTTTGAATATTGCTATTTACGAAATTGGAGTGTGTCTAGGTATGGAGTTCAAGATATGGATGGAAGTGCCAAGAGAATCTATGATGCTGCACTTGGGACCCCAGAAGATCATCTAGTTATACTTCTTGCGCATAATGGACCCACAGGTGTATGGGCTTGCCAATTCAACCTTTGTTTAGACAAATTGTTTTTCTTACAAAGTATCAGGCGTTATTTTTTGCAGGTCTTGGCAGTGAATTGAATGACATTTGTGGAAAAGATTGGGTGTTTGGAGGTGGTGATCATGGTGATCTAGGTAATTTATCAGGATTTGGCTCCTTCCATTACAATGTTCTACCGTTCCTTAAAATTATGTTGTTATTTCACTCTGTATTGTGCTTGATAAGATTGGTGGAATAATATGAAACTGATGACCAGATATAGGAGCGTCAGAACTAATATATTAATGTCCTTCCTCATGCAATATATTTGTCTGTGCTGAGATAGATTAGTGGCCTCATTTTGTCATGCTAACAAAAATATCTTCTGGTACAGATCTAGCGCAAGCCATCTCCCACTTAAAAGAGACTACTACATTCTCTATTCCACTTGTCGTGTTTGGTCACATGCATAAAGAGTTGGCATATGGGAATGGTCTTCGGAAAATGATTGTAGTTGGGACTGACGACATTATATACCTGAATGGAGCCATAGTTCCCAGGGTTAAAAGACCCATAAATGAACAAACAGCGTACAGATGCTCCGTAGATACTGAGACCTCACTGCAGGCATCCAATTCTAATGGCACAAAGAGAGCCTTCACTTTAGTTGAGATATTAAATGGACATGTGGATAAAATTTCAGAAAGTTGGGTTTCCGTTGTTGGAAATGAAACAACATTAGAAGAGGAGTACATACTATTTAAATCTAACGGGCAATCTTCTCTCTGATTGGAGTTCAGTTTGAGACGTCCTTATACTCTTATGAGACCAAGAACAGAATTTGTCTGCTAAAGACACTCTTGAATCTTGCGTACTACACATCATTATGTAGCAAACGTATGGCTGTTCCATAAACTCTCTAAACAATTGTTACTATGAAATGGAGAACCTTGGTTTTTATGTTTAAAAATAGTATACTAAACTGAAGGATGTAGTTTTTCTTATGCACAACTTGAAGCAGGGACAGGTCCAGGGCCGTTGTTCAACCCCGGTTCCCCTGGCTGGTTTAGCTTTGCAGGGTACTGTTGACTTCGGATCATTTTGCTCATGCTCCCCTCAAGAATTCTATTCTTGGGAAAGAGAAAATGGGGCCCCTCATGTTCCAACTTTCCGACTGTTTCATTAATATTCCGATTCATTCATGCTTTTACATTTTAGGCGCATAGTTCAGGTATTGTAACATGAACCCAGTAGCTTTATTATGGCCAATGGCTTTGGTCTAATCAGGGAAACTCACCTCTTGCTTCCTGATCTAATGTGAGTACCCAAAAAGAACAGTAAAAAAGGAAAAAAGATGAAGGGATAAGTCAAAAGGGAAGTAGGGCGGCAAAGGTTGACCAATTTGTTTCTGATTTGATATGCTCACCATTTCATCTTCATTTAATGAAACAATTGAACCTTTTTTCTGGTATTTCTTTTATCTTAATCTATTAGTTAATCATGGCCAAAATGGACAAATTTATCAATTAATCAATTGTATTTGCAAATGAAAAAGGTATTGTGCACATGAAAGTGATGATCCATTGCCTAGATTTCTTCAATCATGATCAAGAATAAAGGGAATAATAGCATAACAACTGATCTTAAATATATTAAAATATAATTTGTGGGATTCTTTTTCTTTTTGTTAGACACCTTTTAAACAGTTCTCTTTTCAAGTTGCATACCGTAACATATTTTCGTAACCAATCTTTATGTCTTTAGTCATCTTTAAGACCTGTCTCCTTTTTCTCTTTATGTTTAGTGCACCACTCCCAAGCATTCTATGGGCCTTTTTTGACTCAGTCTCTTCCTTTGGACCGAAGCTTATCCCCCCACTTACCCTACCAGGGGTTTTCCGGTGGAGGAACTGTAGAGAAGAAAAACTCACTCTAATACTATCATTATTGAGGGAGGGTAACCCACCAATCCAAATGCATTTAACTTACTGTCCTGCTAACATTTAATTTAGCACAAACCTAATTATTTCATACCCTCTCGTGATTTCACTTGGCAATCTTACTATTACTTCAAACTATAAATAATTAAAAACTCAATAATTGAGTTAAATTTTTGTAATCAATTTAAAGTATTAAATTTTTAATTTTAATGATTAAAATTTAATTATAATTCGATGCGTTTCGAAAATAAAATTTTAAAAATTAAAATAAAAAGAATGTGTTTTATAAGCATTTAAAAAAATATTAAATTCAAACGAATCTTGAGACAGTCCAAAAATATTATTAAAAAATGCAACAATAGAGATTGAAAATTACTACCATAATCAATAAATGTTCTGATAACAACTACATTTTAGTCAAAGTAGTATTGGCTTCTGCATGGAACTGTGGCTCTCGTTAGTGATTTTAAAGCCTTTATAAATTATTAGAATCAAAATCAGATTAACATTGCCTGCTCCTGCCCAATTTTGAAGCCTGGCAACTGAAACCAGAAATTGTTAAACAAATATATGATCTCAAATGAGTAAAATAATGTTAAACATTTATAAAAAAGAAAAAACCCTAAAATTTTGTTTGCTTTGCATATTAATGATACATAAAATTGGGAATGTCCATGTTAGTAGAAATCTTTTAATGTATGAAAATTAGTACAAAGCACAACTATTCATTAAAACTAGTTAGGCACACTTGTTTTTTTAGACAATGAATTTACAATATATCTTTTTTTAATTTTGATGTAAAAAAAGATAGATAAATAAATAAATAAATAAATAAAAGAGAGAAGGAAAATAATGAAGATTTCTCTTTTATTGTATAATAAGTAGGGTTAACAATAAGTCGAGGTAGGGATGGGACGGGGTTTTGCTCGTCCCAAACCCAATTCGATCTTAATTTTTTAAAATTTTTTATATTCGAATTCAATTTGATATTATATAAATCATATTCAATCTAAAATTAATAAAATATTATTTTTTAAAATATATAAATAAATATTAAAAAATAATTTTTAATATAATATCAAATTGAGTCTATTTAAAACTTAAATCCGACCTAATTTCGATTTTTTTTAATAATATCTTACTTGTCTCAAAATTTAATTCTTTTAAAAAAAAATTTGATCTTATGAAATTGAATCAAATCAACGCTAAGTTAAACTCAAATTAGGCTACCATCCCTACTAATAAGATTTTAGGCAGACAAATTAAGGGAGGAAAAGGTAAAATTGATCTATCATTTCCCTTGTAATGGTAAAATTTGGAGATGATCACAGTAAAAAGTGAAAGCAAAATAGAAAGTTGTGGTAAAAATGGTCAAAGTTGAAGCCAGAAAGACATTTGTTACAAAAACATAGGCTGAACTGAGCAAAGCAAAGAAGGGAATGTCTGATTCTGACAACTTTCTGTTATCTTCGCCCCTTCCAAAAGATCCCACCTGCCTTTGACCAAATCTCGGCCGTCCATCTTTATCATGGCCTTTTTCTCTTTAAAATCTAATCCATCCATTTATGCTAATTTTGAGTAATTTATAGGAGTATATTTTAAGGGGCACTGGATATTAGGAACCACCCAATGTTTTGGATAAAGAGAACATTCAACCTAAGGACATAAAAGTCAAAAACACTTCTTTTTGACCATGATTTGTAAAATTCAAAGTCTACAAGCTTGCTTGAGCAAATTTTTTTAGTATTATTAAAAATTGATAATTATAATCAAAATTTGACTAGGAGTTTATAAAGTTAGATATAATTTTTTTTCGGTACATGAAACTTGATACTATTTTATTTGATTTAAATTGAAATCTTGAATTTCTCTAAAAAAAGTTGAAATCTTGAATAATTCTAATTTTTTAAATCAAATATATTATTTTTTTGACTAAATGCTTAAAATAAGGATAAAATCTATGCACAATCTACTATATAAGGATTAAATCTTTTATTTCTTTAAATCAAGATAAAATGTTTGAGAGATTTTACATTTTAAGATATATTTTGATGGAAAAAGAAAGTGTTTATTTGATCATTATTTGAGATTTTGTTTTTTTCTTTTGTATATGTGACATAGTAGTATATGATTATTAAAGGGTAAGTTGGACATTTTGGAAAATACCAAAACTAGGTGTCGTCAATCAGATAACGAAAAATAGAGGCCAGATCATCATGACGATTGAAGACAGCCATTGTTTCTAAGCGCCCTGAAAGCAATAAAAACAAGAGAAGAAAAGCTTATTAGCTAGCAATATTTCTAGGCCTCTGTTCCTCTCCAGCGACGGTACCAGCTCACCCGCTTAGATCGGATCCAACTGTCGTTCTGTTCCATTCCCTTTGATTTTTCACCTTTGGATTTTTGACTTTTCATCATCCCCAGTGAAACCAAATAATAAACGAAACCCAATCCACCAATCACAAAAACCCAAAAACCACTCCCCAACAAACAGAAATTTTGCCAAAAATTCAAAGCAAAACTCAAGGGAACATAACAAAAACAACACCCTTTAAGCCAAACATAAAAAAAAAAAAAAAAATCCCTGCCCATATGTTCATTGCATGTGTTGTCCAGTTTCATATCTGAAAAAAAAAAAAAAAACTGGGCTTTTTCTTCTCTTTGGTGGTGTGTTGTAAATGGGGAATGTAACGTCGAGTGTGGCTGCAAAGTTTGCGTTTTTTCCACCAGACCCACCAACGTATGATGTTTACAGGGAAGAAAATGGGAAGCTGGTTTTGCCAGGGGTCACGGCTGACAAGAACATGGATGTTCATTTGCTTGATACCAAAGGTGGTAATAAGATCGTAGCTACCTTTTGGAAACACCCTTTTGCCAGGTTTACCCTCTTGTATTCTCATGGCAATGCCGCTGACTTAGGCCAGATGCATGAACTCTTCATTGAGCTCAGAGCCCACCTACGCGTCAATATTATGAGGTACCTTTCCTTTATTTGTCTTATTGATTTGGGAGATTGGTTTTCATCTTTTTCTTGGATTTTGATAATGATGTAATGGTTAAATTTTCTCCAAAAAGGGCTATTTTTAAAAAATATATATTTGTTTTGTTGTTGATTTCTTTTTTTTTTTTTTTCAAAGTTTAATGTATTCTGAGTTCGGTAGTTCTGTTGTTGTTTCTTGTTTCTGTATATGTTTTGTACTAATTTGTTCTGTCCGTATGATTTGTCAGATGATTTATGATATTTTCCGTTGGAGGAACATGTGTTTGTCGTATGGATCTTCGTTTTTAGTTTTTTTTCAATTTGTTTTCCTTTTTGTCTTTGCATATTTGGGAACCATGCTTTTTGTCAACTTTAATTATTATGAACGAAAACCAATTTCGGATGTGCTGCCCATCATTGCTTGCTTCAATTTCAGGTCGGCCGGCTATAACTTTTCTGTTTCTTCCTCCCTGGAATTAGAGCGTCCGAAACTAATTGAAGAGAAAAAGTTAAAAAGAAATATGATTAATTTGTAATTTTATTAATGTTTGAACTTTGAACACAAGCCTTTATCATTTAATAGTTTCAGCTGAGCTCTCATAATTTAGCCTTCTTTTTGAAACAGCTTCCATTTAATGGCTTCAGCTTCATTAATTTGTTCTTATTCGTAGATATCTGCCATTTTCCCCCCAAAAGAAAAAGGAAAATGAATCTTGAAATTTTGATTGTTGGTGATGTTCATAATAGTTCTACTTTGCTTTCCAATTTTCTTTTGAATTTTAACGTAAAAGGCTGAATAGCTATTCATGCAAATCGTAGCTAAAATGGTTTCCCATGGTAGAATCTGTCATATGTGGCTGTGATGTAATTACATTGACTTTTTGCTTTTTATTTTGCAGCTATGATTATTCGGGATATGGAGCATCCTCTGGCAAGGTAAAGGAATCTTTGAGATTGTTTTATTCGTTTTTTCTTGTATTTCTCTTTGTTTTGAGGATCAACAACACGGTGGATTAACTCTTAAATCGCTTGAAATTTTCTTATGAAAAGGTTTTTAGTAAATAAAAAGATAACTGGAAGTCCGGAACCAATGAAGTGATCAATAACTTACTTGCCCAAATCTTTATTCATCTTTTTGCCTGCGTGACTAACTTTGCACTTGATAAGTTAACTTTTTCTGCTATTGCAATAGCCAACTGAGCTCAACACATATTATGACATAGAGGCAGTGTACAATTGTTTGAAGAAGGAATATGGGGTTAAACAAGAAGATTTGATAGTGTACGGGCAATCTGTTGGAAGTGGACCAACTCTCCACTTGGCTTCTAATTTACAGAAACTAAGAGGAGTTGTTCTTCATAGTGCCATCCTTTCAGGCATACGGGTGTTGTATCCTGTCAAGATGACATTTTGGTTTGATATCTTCAAAGTAAGTTTGATTTTGTTCTTCCTGTAATCTTCCATTCTGCTGCAAGCTTTAAATAACTTAGTCTGTATTGAGGAATCTCTTTCCAAATATTTACAGAACATAGACAAAATACGGCGGGTCAACTGTCCAGTTCTAGTTATACATGTAAGCATCTTTTCCTCTGTATAATTATTTTGGTTACCTTCTTTAGCTACAGTTTAGCATATGCGCTGTTAGTTATGGTTCAATACTTCACTTTCATATGTTTCGTGTTGAAAAGATCTAACAAGTTGTATCAAGTTCGTATAATCCTCCTGGATTTATCAATAAGAAAAGTTTTAACTAGATCTATGTTCTAGAAATTCATAATCCATAGATGTGTCTTTGACTCCTGGTGAGTTTAATCGTTACAGAATTTTTAATAGTCAAGAAAGGAAAAGAAGTTGACCCTTATTTCATTGTTATTTTTTATCTCTATCTGGTTCGGTTCTAGACAGTATGTAGGATGGCGGCAATATGAACTAAGGTCTTTTTAGTTTATTTCAGGCATTATTGATGCATATTTGTTGATCAATGCTTGCAGGGTACAAATGATGACATTGTTGATTGGTCTCATGGGAAGCGATTATGGGAACTTTCTAAGGAAAAGTATGATCCTTTATGGGTAAAGGGTGGCGGCCATTGCAACCTTGAAACTTATCCTGAGTACATCAAGCATCTACGCAAATTCATAAATGCAATGGAGAAGATTTCCATTACGAAACCAGCAAAACAACTTACTTCTAACCCCAGTATTACAGAAACTAAAAACAATAAATGCTTGAGACTTAAGAAAAGGGTAGCTGTTTCGAAAAAGGAGTGAGTTGGAACAGCTAGTTTCATTGTCTCCTAGAATTGATGTTGCTTGCTTGCCTGCTTCATGGACCAACTGACTGGCAGCCAGGGTTGTTGTGCTCGATCTGTTTCTCTGAGATTGTAAGCTAATAGAGTCATAGATATGTAGTCTTTTTGATCCAGATCTTTTTTTCAACACCATTTATGTGGGTAGGGAGTTCTTAGACTTTCTTATAGCCAAAGTGTTCCATCAGAATATCCCAGTGCATATTTGCTTCTTGGCCTAGGATTTCATGTATAATTTTACGAAGTTGGTCTGTATAAACACTATCAACATTTAGAACAAAAACAAAGGAAAAATACGTGGATTAGTTTTGTGTTCTCCCTATCGATCTTAACAGAAATACAGAACTAATGCTCCAGCTTCAGCTTTCTACCCTATCAAGGAACCAATCGTAAAGATCAAGATCAATTCTAGGACGAGGGATTTTTTTTTTTTTTCATAAATAGGAAGTCCTATAGCTGTTAGTATTTGAGCTGTTAATATTTGAATTTCAGATTTATTGAATGATATCTTTTAAGAATATCTAAATGAACCAATTTATCTGAGATGAGCTGGGCTTGAATTCTATAATCATTCATGTTTGATTTGCATGAATTTCTAGCTATAGGATTCTTCTCTCGGTGCAAAACTAAATCTTGTGGAAGGAAACAATAATCCAAGGTCTAAGGTCGAAACTTCCATTAAAGAGAGCCCAAGGTGCATTAATTCTTGTAATCTGTTTCTACTCAATTACTAAAAATCAGGGCCCAACCCTTTATGACAGCCTCTGGAACAAGATCCCGCTTCAAGGCCTAACGAGTATCCATTATACTACAGAAGGGCCTAAAGATTTAATACCGTCTCAACTCGAGAAAGAAATGGCTAAAAAATTTAGACTTATTTTTTTATTATTATTTTCGTTAAACATTAGTGAAGATTACATGGCTGACATTGAGCTGAACTCAATGGCAAATTGAATACTGTTTTGTAAACATGTCGCCCCCACAATCAAACGAGGCCACAAATTAGCCACTATATAAACAAGAAAGAGACGGCTATACGAAGAAAACCATTAAATTTGTGTTGTACTATTTACATGAATTCAAATTTTAATTCAATTAATTTATATAATTATTTTTAAAAATAATATTAATAAAATTTAACTTAAATTTAATATTTTTTAATAATTTTTAAACTTCAAACCATAATTTTTGTATAAAATATTATCACTATAATCATTGCAAAAAAATATATAATTTTATTTTTTATATAGTTGGGCAAGTTTAGAGTCACTCAACAAAAAAAAAAAAAAGGAGGTTTTAGTTTTTAATAGTAAATGGAACAACAAATGACAGCTAGTTAGCTAGATATACATTACTATTTTTAATCCAACAAAATAAGGCTAGTGTGAGATATCTATGGCTAAATTACTATTTTTAATTAAATGCATGACTTTTTTTTATTTTTTTAAACAAAATTGAGGAAAATGACAGAAGAAATAATAGTAAATTTTTTTTAGGGCTTTTTTATTTATGCTGAGTTGTTTTTCTGAACATGCTAAAAATATAGTGGAAGATTTTTTTTTTTTTTTTTGGGTTCATAAACTGTGAAAAGTTGCATGGAATTTATGAGTAAACATTTAGAATATTGCTTTTTTCGGGTATCACAAGCTTTGTCCTCTCTAGACCATAAGTCAAATGCATGCCCACAATCACACAATAAAAGAAAGAAAAAGAACCCAAAAAAAAAAAAGCACAAAATGACGAGAAATTCCTACACCAGGGAACATGAAAGTTTGGAAACTTAATGAGAACAAAACAAAACATAGAATCTTCCTTAAACCAAAATAAGATCATATATATATAGTCATGATAAAAGGGAAAGGAACATAATGTGTGTGTGTGTGTGTTTTTTTTTTCATAAATCATTTTTAATACCATGAAATCAAGATTTATGTCTCCAATTACAAGTATTAGAATAAGAAGTTGAATAATAAAATATTAAAAATTTACCAATAATCATTAATTTATTAATAGAGTGTTAGATTTTTAATTTTGATAATCTCATTAAATGTAAAAAAATAACAAAAATATTAGCAAATTGAACATAATTTTTTATATACGATTAAGCTTTAAATCAAGCAACGCTACCATCATCAAATCAATATTAAGCACATATTTAAATTAAAAAATGTTCCATTTTGGATGATTGATTAATTGGATTTGGATGTGAACTTGTTGTTTGTTCATTAATGGCATCCACTTTAGTCACCAAAATGTAACACTTAACAACTGTTTTTAAACCGTGTGATGAATCCTTTCAAAATACTATAACTTAAAAGAGTGGTTCCACTTTGAAAAAACTTTGTTTGAACTTTTAACAGCTCTCACTATCACCCACCTAAGTTGGAGAGAGAGAAAGGTAATTAACCGAAATCCTTGTGGACCAACTTCTCAACTTTATGAACCCAAAATATTAATATTGAATTTCAAGCCACATGGATTTCATTTCTCCAATGAGAACAGCTTTCCTCTCCACAAACAAAATAATGGGCATTCAAGTGTTTGATGATTTGTTCACATAATCCACTTAGCTTTACTTTTTGTTAATATTTTTCTCCACCAAACAAGTTAAAAGTTTAACTTTGCTCTTATTTCTGAAAGGATGTGACCCCGCCCCTCCCCCACCCCCTTTTTTTTTTTTTCCTAATCTGTTGCTAATTTTGGGATATGAAGATAGGAATTGAAAGTGAGACTTTGGGATATTCCATTTCCTCCCAATTAGATACCTCGATCCTGCCTTTTGTTTGGCTGATTGAAAATGCAAATTGTGAGTTGTGGCTGGGGACACACCAAACTATATATATTTTAATTAATGAAAAAAACTACAAATTTTTAATTGGAAAAGGTCGTATTCATTTAAGATAATGCATGAGTGTTTGTTATTCTTATACCCATAATTTTTTTTTAAATCATTTATATATTTGGTGATTAAGATTGAATTTTTAAATTATAAAATGTGCACACAATTTAAAAATTAAATAACACGATAAAAAAGGCTCTTAATATATCACAAATTATAATTATGTTTTATAATTAGATTTTAAGAGATTTAATCATAAAACAATATCATGACATAAAGAAGAAACTTTCATCATACTGCCAAAGAGAACCTTAATCTTAATAAAAAAGATTTTGGGGACAAAAAATTAGGATAATCAATTTTACTTGGGATCACTTAGAAGAGGTTAAACCCATGAATTTGAGTGCTTTAGGTCTGTTTTCCATTAAGTGCTGCACCACTAATTAATGTGGACCATTTAAGCTTAATTTATTGTTTTGCTTAAAGTAAATTGTAAATTAAAATCTCTGTCTCTCATTTTTGCTTTATCAATCTCACAAGCCTCCATTGGACGGTTTGGAATTATATCAACATTTGTTGCAAAACTAAAATAAAGAGGTGGAGTCTTATTCATCTGGACACTGGGCCCAGATTGTTCAATAAAATTGAGTCCAAGTGTGATTAAGACCCCCCCAAATCCCATCATAAATCATGTTCTTGGCTGAACCAAGTCTATTTTTCAACTCCATGGATTCCAACTTTTATCAATTTGGTTTCCACAGCAATGATTTGTTCCTTTCAACTCACCTTGTAAAGGTAATTAGTTAATACATAAAATTAAGTATTAATTAATCTTATTTCATCTCAATCATCAAATATATGTAAGAGCCCTATTCGTTTGACAAGTAAACCTTTCATGCAATAGTCATTTTTTTATTCTCTAGCTATTTATTGTGTGTTACTTGCGTTCTCCTACTAATTTCAATCATGAATTAGATTAATATTTGTCGTAATCTTTTAAGATATTGAGATTCTAATTTTAAATTTATTAAATATTATTTTTTAAAAATAATTATATAAATTAATTAAATTTAAATTTAAATTTAATTACATTATTTGCGTTTTAACCCAAAATCCTTGAAGGTGATCAAGGCGAGGGACTAGCTAGTGACCTTGAAAGAAAGATTTGATCACATAGGCTCAAAAAATGTTCAATCAAAGCATGGCTGTATTTAGCTGGATAGCAACCAAATTTGTCAAGGATTGTCATGGCATTAAAGTAATAGTTAATAATTAGTACTTAAGCAACTTGCTTGATCACATAATACATTTCCCACCTTGTTGGGGTCTATACTTTATACCTAGATGGCATCTCACTAGTGGATTGTTAATTATGATTATATGACTTTAATCTTTCCTTAGCATTTTTAAGCTATGATTTTTTTTTAAAGAATTATTTATAATTAACCTGAGGTGATTTGAAGTTCACATGAAACAGATCATTTCTGTCCCAATACTTCCATAGTCCACTTGGAGATTGTTGGAACCATAGCTAAATAGTTGACTTGTACTTCATTACAAAAACCTTATATCTAAAACTATATGTAAAGTTTTATATGATAAAACCATTATACTCTACTTTTTAATATGCTTTCTCAATCTTACATCACTATAAAAAAAAAAAAAATTATCTTTATGACAAAAGGCTACATATAACTTAAAGTCACCAAAATAGAATCCCTTACATAATTTTGTTATTACATTAACCTTTTAAAAGGAAAAAAAAAAATCTAAGAATATATTTCATTAATCTTCATTTCTAATTTCCTCTACATTTTTCGTTGGAATGAAAATTCTATTACCTAAAAATAATAAATACATATATAATATATAGACAAAACGTATTCAACTTATATGATAAATGATATCCATGATTATAACAAATAATCGTACCTCCATAAAGATTAATTTAATAAAAAAAAAGAAAAGATTTTATTTTATCAATTATGGTTTAAATTTTGTGAGAAATATTTTAAAAATAAAATTTTAAATGAATCAAATCGATTTAAGGAATGCATTTTTAAGATTTTTTGAGGAAAAAAAATTAGTTTCATGCAATATCTTTGATTGTATTATAAAAATATATATATACATACAAATTTACGTATATGTATGCAAGTGTACATTGGAGCGTGTAAGGGTAGAAAAGGGCAGCGAAGGAAACAAGGGCAGCAGAGCTGCAGAGGGGGCAGAGGCCGAAGGGGGTTGCTTATTGGATGCGGCACAGTTAGAGGAAAACGATGTGGAGCCCACAAGTTCCCATCAGCAAGTCCTTGTCTCTGACATCCTGCGACCGACGTGTCGTTTTAAAAAAAGGCTGCATTTTCATTCTGGGGTCTGGAATCTATAGTGGGTCCCATGCCTAGATGTCTAGCCAATAGGAAGAGGAAACGTGGAGGACTCTGACTCAAAAGTGGGGCTACCCCTCTCTTACACATGCGGAAGCAACGAAAAAAGGTATACTCTTTTTGGTACTTTTCGTTTGGTGACACGCTGACCTATTCCCCCGAGGACACTAGCCCCGCCCCCTCTCACTCTCCTTTTTATTGCGTGGCACTGACCCCCCTCTTCTAATTTTACAAAAAAAAATTTCTAGTATTTATAAAGTTATAGAAATAGATAATGATATGATTTATAATATTTTCTTATTACATTCACATATATTATTTTATTTAGCATAAAAAATACATATCCAAAACATTTTTAATTTATCGAATTTGTATTTTCAAAAAATTTTAACCTTATTGAATATGTATTTTCAATTTTTCATAAAGGTTAAAAACATTTTAGATTTGCATTTTCTAAAAAATTAAAAATGTAAATGTTGATATTATTTAATTGGGTGTCTTGAGTCATTTTTTTAAGTATGTTTAAAATTTGATTATATTTAACATTTTACCATAAAAACCAAAAAAAAAAAAGTTGCAATTAGAATTTCTCTTGAAAATTTTTATTCTTAAAAACATATCATATCATTTATGAAAATTATGATAATTTAACATACTTGAAATATTGAAATCCTATCTAACATGAAATAAATTACAAAAAGGAGAAAAGGTTATTCAATGTTTTTCTTTTTAATGGATTCATAAGCTAGTTCCTCTAATAAAATAATATATGATCCTTTCATAAAAAAATAATAGCAATAGCATATGATCACTCACCCTTACCAAGAAAATTCAAGCATGATAAAAATGAAAAAATATCGGATGGGACAAACGTGGAGAAGGAGGAATTACAAAGAACAAACATAACCCATAAATAAAATGATTTAACAAATGTGTAATGTATTTAGACATAACAAATATTTTGAAATTTAACATGATATTTCAGCTATAACTAGCTTCCTTGTCTAAAAATAAATAGGCATTTGGAAACATGAGTAGCATGATGAGATAGATTATTGGTTTAGAGCTAATTAAACAAATGAATTTGCTCATGATTAGCCAATAATAAAATCAAGTTCAACATGTAAACATACGCACATATTTGATTTTGGCATCATTATTTTCTATAAAAAAAATAATGGGAATTGAAGCCATGGAATGTTAAGAAATAATGTAGAAGAAGTCTTCACAAAAAATATATTAAGATTTTATAAGAATTTGGGTATTTGAAACTGAAATTTGAGCTCCCTAATGCAAATAAGCAAAGAAGACCACCATTATATGAACTTATTAAAGGAATTTTTTTATATCCCTTTACTCCAATAGATAAAATTTCTATTTTAGTATTTGAAAAGAGTGAATTCAAATATTTTGAACGTAAATATATATTTATTATTAAATTAAATATTCGGATGTAATATTTATGTTATTATTTTGTTACAATTTTTGCACAATTTTAGAAATTGATTTAAGATTACTCTACGCGTTTCCTATTGTAGTATCATGGCCATATAATTATAAACTCATTAAAAGAATATTTTGTATATCCATTTACTTTTATAGATACACTTCTATTTCATTATTTGTCTTAATTTTTTTATTTGAAAAAAATTAAATTTAAATCATTTGAATATAAAAGAACATATATATATATTTATCATTGAATCAAATAAATAAATATAATGTTAACATGATTGTTTTGTTAAATTTTTTACACAAATTTATAAATTGATCTAAGAGTACACTCTAGTTGGAGTTTATAAGGTTTGTTTCAATTTGAGAAGGAACCAAATGTTAGTATGCTCAATGCTTCCCTTGGAAACCCTTGTCCTTAAAGGGTACTGAAATTGATGATCAATCAAGTTTTTTTTTTTTTTGGGGTCTAAAAGGTACTAAAATCAAGGGATTGTGAAAAGGAAATTAGGAAATTTATGTTGGAGGTTGTCCCAAAATAATGCCAATTAGTATTTAAGGCCCTAAATAATTACCATAATTTGTTTAGATTTTCATTAATTTTAAATTTTAAATTTTGAAATATTTAAAGTCAAGGCAAAGATATTAATACACACTTAAAAACTACTTAAGGAAAGAGTACCTTTAAAAGAAGTTTATAGTAATTGAAAAAATTTTACAAGATTTCATCACCGTTTAATTGTGAAGGTACCCTAATCGACGGTCGAGATTTCGTTGTTGATTGAATCTCATAGGGTAGATATGGTAAGGTCTATTTATGGTGGCTTAGATAACGTTTCGACCATATTACTTCTTAAAGCCTTGTTTGGGGTACTACTTTAAAAACACAAAAAGAAAATAAAAAAGAAAAAGAAAACAGGCTTTAAAGGGAAGTTTATTATTTATATATAAACAAGCTGAATTAAAAAAAATAAAAAATAAAAATAAATAAAATAAAAAAGGATGCTCTGTTCTGTTGAAGAAAAAGATAAAGACAAGTTCAGAGACAGAGTAGAGAGAGAGAGAGAAAAGGAGTTAAACAAATCAATTGAGAAAGAGAAAGGAGGAGAATATTGCATCAAAAAATTTAAAGGAAAAAGAAAAAAAATAAGATTTCTGTTTTGTTGGTAGGTTGAAACATCTTTAACTCTGTTCTGGCTATCAACATCATTGTCTCTTTGTGCAGCTTTTACTTGCAAAGCCTTTTTTTTCTCACAGTTTCAGCTTCCAATTCTCCCTCGCTTTCAATCTCTGTCTTTGTACTTTTTTTTTTTTTGCTCTTAGGGTGTTTTGGCAATCTGGGTTTTATTTTGAAGTTTTAATAACAGTGGATAGACATGAAAGGATTGAAAACTTTGGTTCTGTGATCTCTGTTTTTGCTCTGTTTTCTCATCTGGGTTGTTTCAATTGCTTATTTTATCAATGACTATGGAGGAGAAAATGGGTGGTTCCAATGGTGAAGATGGCAGCAAGGACCGGTTTCCAGTTGGTATGCGTGTTTTAGCCGTTGATGATGACCCTATTTGCCTCAAAGTTTTGGAAAATCTGCTTCGTAAATGCCAATATCATGGTTAGTTATTCTTTACTTTTGAATTCTCGTGAAAATTTCTTTTTTTTTTTTGCCAAAGGTTTTCTTTTGAATTTGCAATTTACTCCCAAATTCTGTTGATTTGTTACCTGTTTACTGTTCTGTTCTCAATCTTTAATTCAAACTTCGGTCTTGTACTCAAAATGTTAGATAAATTGTCTTGATGTTTCTTCTCTTTGAGTTTATTGTGTGGTTGGTTAACTTTTCGATACTGTTTCTGTCCGGAAGATCTGTCTGTTGTGTTTTGAAGCGTGCATTTTAATTTGGATCTTTGTAATTGAAGTATGCAAATTTTGACTCTTAATATTGTTAAGACATTGGGCTTCTTTTTGACATATCATGTATGGGTTTTTTGTGCAGTTTCTACAACCAATCAGGCAATTACAGCCCTCAAAATGTTGAGGGAAAACAGAAACAGATATGACATGGTTATTAGTGATGTTAATATGCCAGATATGGATGGCTTTAAGCTTCTTGAGCTTGTGGGGCTTGAAATGGACCTACCTGTAATCAGTAAGCATTACCCTTTTTCCATTTAATGGCACTGAATGATATTCATTTGTTTTTTGCTCTTTTCCCCCCCTTTGTCTTTTGAATAATTTGTGGAATGAATGAACTTTCTTATCTTTTTTCTGATTCCGTGTTCCCTTTTAAGATTTGAAGCTCAGTAGTTTTCTAAACCATAATTATTCTGGGGTCTAAATTTGAATAATGGATTAGAATTGTTTCAGCATGATTTAACATATTTTCTTTCTCTTGATGAATTCAGTGTTGTCAGCTCACAGCGATACCAAGCTTGTAATGAAGGGGATTACCCATGGTGCTTGTGACTACTTATTGAAGCCTGTTCGCATTGAGGAGCTAAAAAACATATGGCAACACGTGGTTAGAAGAAAGAAACCTGACTCTAAGGATCAAATTAATCCCCCAAATCAAGATAAGGCTCGGAGAGGAACTGGAGAAGCTGGTCAAACATCGACTAGCAGTTCTGACCAAAAAGTCAATAAGAAGCGAAAGGACCAAAGTGAAGATGAGGAAGAAGAGGGTGAAGATAATGAACATGAGAATGAGGACCCTTCAACCCAGAAGAAGCCTCGAGTTGTTTGGTCTGTAGAGCTGCATAGGAAGTTTGTTGCAGCTGTCAACCAATTGGGTCTTGACAGTGAGTTTTCTGCTGTTGAGATTAGTGTCTTATATGCTGACAGTGTGATCCTCATGCCACTGCATTTTTAACTATAGTTTTTCTTTTCTCTTTATTCAAATGCAGAGGCCGTTCCAAAGAAAATTCTTGACCTTATGAATGTTGAAGGGCTCACAAGGGAAAATGTAGCAAGCCATCTTCAGGTAAACCCCTTTCCTCTGTTCTTTACTCTCTGCATTATGTTTCCTATATATTGCCCTTGCATGTTAAAGTTTTAAGTATACACGGGATCTAGGTAAGAGGTTGCTGGTTCTGTAGAAAATTAGATGCTCTGTTGACTAGCTGAATAAAATACAGTAGTGAATCTGGTGTGTACAAAAGCATCACTTACCATAGGCTCGTTATTACCTTCTATTTAATTGGTTGTACTAGTTTGTAATAGAGAGTTTCCTTACTGTTCTACTCGTTAGAATCAGCTCATAGTTTATGAAGTTATTGCAACTCTAGCTCAAGCAGGTAAGAGCTAGGCTGGGCCATACACATGGGGAAAAATGCATATACTTAAATGATGACGTTTTATAAAAATGTGCAGTAACAGGGTAATTGTCTCCCCTTTAAGCTTACTGTCTTATGTTGTCTTGCAGAAATATAGGCTTTACCTGAAAAGACTCAGCAGTGTTGCAACCCAACAAGCAAACATGGTTGCTGTATTAGGCAGTAAAGATCCCTCTTACTTGCGCATGGGTTCACTGGATGGGTTTGGAGATTTTCGCACATTGACTGGACCTGGAAGGCTTTCGAGTGCTTCTCTATCATCATATCAACCGGGTGGAATGTTTGGTAGACTGAATTCCTCAGCTGCTTTAAGCCTACGTGGGATATCCCCTCGTGTAATTCAACCGGGACATTCTCAAACCTTGAACAATTCCATCAATGGTCTTGGGAATATCCAGCCAGCTGTGTTACCTTCAAACCAGAATCAAAATGGAACTTTGTTTCAAGGGATCCCAACATCAATAGAGCTCAACCAACTGTCGCAGAACAAGTCCACTAACCACTTTGGAGAATTTAATCGCGATAATGATCCAAATGTTTTTGGTGTTGCCACTAACTTCCAAGATGCCAGAGTGACGGTTGGTAGCTCGAGCAATTCTCTGTCTACTGCCTCAGGCAACCCTTTGTTGTTACAAGCAAACACACAACAGACGCAATATAGTGGTGCATTTGGAAATCATTCGTCTCTTGGTGTGACATCACTGAATCAGGAATCATTTGACATGGATGTTTGTGGTTCTTCTAATTTTCTTGATCATGGTAGACGCAATGAAAACTGGCAGGGCACAGTTCAACCATCCAATTTCTCATCAAGTTCATTGTCAACAAGTGAAGTTTTCAGTTGTGAGCAGTTGCCGACCAATAATCTTCAAGAAAACATCTCTTGGACACGCTCTCACCTTAGTAACAGCCCTATTGATCTTTCTTCTTCCATGGCAAATTCAGTACGTTTGGAGGACTCTAGAGGAGACGTGCCATCCCAAGTTGGTCTAAATAATAATGTCATTCAGAATATAGATTACACAGCAAAGCAACAGTGGGGAGATCGCAGACATAATTACAATGAAAATTTGAATCATTCATTCAGCAGGGTGGACTCCCTGGTTTCTGCTAGTGGGTCTATGATGGACCGAAGCAATGCCCTCAGCACTAAAGCAACTGATGTTTCTTTGTTCAGCCAATTAAGTAGTGATGCTCCTTATGTCTTTCAGCACCCCGAGGGTGAGAAATCAGCTTTTGACACAAAATTGAGGTCCAATGAGGACTTCCTCTTCGAACAGACAAAGCCACATAATGGTTTCAGTCAAAATAATTTTGAATCTTTGGAGGATTTAATGAGTTCCATGATTAAACCGGTATGACGAGAACTTTCTTTGCCTCTGTCAGTTTCATTTTTTATGTTTTCTTTTTCTTGTCCATGTGTGAGGTTCTGTAAAGCACAGTGGGCATAATAGTTTGCGCTATGTAGTTAGGCATAGATTAGATAAAGATATAAAGCTTATTTCCTTAACAAGTATTATGTGCCTTCCCCATGCTTACATCTTTCTCCGCTAGTTAACTATAACAATTAGTGCCAAACAGTGAAATTCGTGTATGCTTAAGAACTGTGAAAAATGTTCAGTTCTCTAAAGTACAAAATATGTACAGGATAAGTTTTCAAGTCTCCAAAAGTTGAAAGAATGGCATTCTTGTTATCCCAGGATCTAACTAGCAGTGATTGGCAAAATAAGTTGGGACTGGTTTGCCTCTAGTTGAGACTATTTAATTTCCTTGAAATGCAACACGTAAGAAAAATGATTATGATTGAGCCTGGTTTATAGTTTAGCTTTTGTAGGTTAACTTCCTTTTGTATTTTTTAAAATATATTCTTATTCCTTGTGAGCATAGATTCTTTAAAATGACTGTTTTGTCTGATGCAGGAGCAAAATAATGAAACTCCACTGATTGAAGGGGAATTTGGATTTGATGCATACACCCTTGGATCATGTATGTGAGACGGTTGATGCTGATTTTCAGATAAAAGTCGGTGACAAAGGCATAAATCTACTCCTCTTTATGGAAGTCTGTATTTTTGTAATTTATTCTCTGTTAAACCATTTAGTTTTTGGTTGAAATTGATGACAGCATCCTCCTTTATGGAATTCTTTCTTCATGTCCTTTTACACATTGATGGAATAGTAGGTTGAGAAATTTTAGGTTTCTCGGTGTTTATTAGTTTTAGTTTCATTTGTATCTTGTTTTCCATAATATATTTGAAGGCAGCAGTTAAGAATTCAACCTGCTGTGACCAAGAACTTCAAATTTCAGTATTTCACCAATATCATTTATTTTTCTTAGGATCATGAAGCTTGCAAGTGATTACATTAGGATTTAGGGGTTCATCAAGTTCCAATGGGATGATGTTTTACGTGTACTAAATTAGAGATTTTTCAATACTTCATGGGTGGGACATTATCCCAAATCCATGTGATTAGCAACGGAAGCGAACCACTATTTTCTGCCACATCCTTGAGAAGAATTCAATATCTTATTTCTTGGATAATCAGAAACATTAATATCAAGTTCTTTTGGTTGAAACTTTACAAAATAAAGTTACATCCCTTTATGTAAGAATAAAACTAATGAAATTATTAGTGTTAAAAGCACGACAATATTATACACCTGGAGCAAAGAGAATGGCATAAAACTGGCCTCAAACTTCATATACAGAAATTCTTTTACTTCTCATCTTCACTCTATTTTTCATAGTCAGACCAAACATTAGCAAAGATTACAGAACTTGGAATCATGCAACAATGTTTGCCAACGAGGGTTAATGATTTCTGAGGCACCAATCCTTTGTTAAGCAGCTAAAATATATGATGTTAAAATAAGTTTAAGAATCAGAGTCAATCAAGCTCAACAAGCTGAGCTCTTCTCTCAGCAGCTCTCTTTCTTATAAATATGCCCCACCTTAAGGCAGCTTTCAACTTAAGCCACCCCACAACCGCCTTCCCTGAGCCTTTGCCACGTTCCTGAGCATAAGAGTGATCCATCTGATGATCATAAGGAATGGTGCAAGTATAACAAGCCTCATCAGAATGACCAAAAGCAGCTCCCATACCAACACCCACACCAAATGTCTTCAGCAGTCTTTGCATGTCATCAGTCTCTAACATTTCTGAACTCCTGAGCCGGATTTCCTCAGCTAAGAAATCTTCCAATCCCTGCCCATTCCTTGGCCGAGACCAATCTCCTGCAAAACCTGACACCTCATCTGTAGAGTTGCCAATTGGCTCGTAATTCATGCTACTAGGTAATAATGCTTTTTGATTATTCATTGTCATTACTGTATTCTGATCAGACCTTCCAAAGGGAAATTCAATCAACTGATGGACTGCATGGTTGTTGTTATTATTATTATTATTATTATTCTGGCACTGTGGATTTGGCTCTGAGGTGAGATACTGCTGCCTACTCTTTTGAGTATTGGTGGTGTAGTAATCTGCATCATAGTTGGTCTCATTTACTGATGCAATTGAGGGATTTGCTCCCTTTCTACTTGCAAGGGTGTTGAGAACCTTGTCATCATATTCTATTACTAGATGCCAATTTTCATATGCTCTTTTCACCAGGGAATCCACAAAAACCTGCAGGCAAAATTTCATATCAATCAGTCAAATATTTTTTGCTGGGCAGGGAGCTTATGCCATGAAAGGCGCATGGTAAAATAGCTTAGTGCCACGACCAGTATGTTCCATCATCAGCCTCTCATTTTTACCTCATGCCGAAGGAGTAGTGATTACAACTACGCAGATGTGAGAGATTCTGACGATCCATTCATTATATATTTTAAGGGACAATTAGACATTGCTCTAAAGTTGACTCTATCCTGTGAATCCAGTAATACTTTTGATGCTGCTTGTCAGCTCATCATCCTAGTGAAGTCAGTGCATTAGATATTGTATAAAAGTTTCCCACCAGTATCAGTTTTAACAAAAAGATTAGCAAATTAAATGTTGAGAAACGTCAGCAGCATTGCAAATATAAAGAAAATCTAACCTTTTGATTGTGGTTAAGTGATTCCAAAGGGAGGAACTGGCCGCCAGCAATAAGACCTCTGAGTTCATAAATGTGATTGAAAACAACACCGGTGCTATTTGTTTGATCAGTGTAGTAAACATAAAGTTTTTCCCCCAAGACACAAGTCTTAGCATGCTCCACCGTATTCTCCCACATTCTATTGGACATTCCGCTTCCGAGGATCTATATCAGGAATGTGAAGGCAATTAAGAACAACCAATGCAAAAAGGAGGAGTCTGAATGTAGAGGTAAAAACAAGTCTAAATGAAGACAGTTGAGAGGGGAAGGGAGAATCCCTTACATTTCTTAATCTTGGCGGATCCCTAATAAGAAGTCGAAGAAAATCTTCAACTGTTACAATTTCAGCCTTTAACAACTTTTTATGTAATGCTCCATCCTTAGCTATTCTGTCCAATCTCCACACTTCATCATGCAATGCAGGTGGGTAATGTTTCTTGTACACTGCAGTAAAAAGAAAAAGGGAAAAAATCATGACAACACTCTAGCCTGCCAAACAATGGAAAGCTGTAGAAAATGCTGGAGATCTATAAAGAGCAGGATGTGAAATAAGTCCAACTAACCAAACTGGTTGATTGCATTAAGCAAGATGATTACTAAACAACTCATAAAGTATTCAAGCCAAATGCAAAAGCAGCATATGGTTATTATTTAGGAGATGCAGCATGTAATGTGCCTGGAATTGCCTACCAATCACAATGCAAACGCTCTACTGGAATACTCACATTCTCCCCTATGATCTTTAACAGCAAAAGCCTCTGTTTTAGCCTCACGCACACGAATCCCTTCACAATATCCAGGAGCAACCTTCAAACCAAGCCTGAACTTTCTACTCCTAATCCAGCTGGAGTTGTCAGTGAAAGTAAGATCTCCTAGAGTTCCCACTCCTTCCTTGAGGATTACTTGTAGTTCCCCAGTCAAAAGCGGCCTTTTCCCCTCACGCTCTTTCACTTCGTAGTTCTCAAATTGCTCCTGGGTCCAATCCTCATCAGCTTCCTCGTTGAAGTCACCTTCTAGCACCACAACATTTAGTTTGGCTGCTGATTCTGATCCAGTTTGCACCACAGTGCCTGAGATCACATCTAGCAAGACAACATGAATGGCTGCTCCTTGCTCACCCTCAACTTTTCCTCCTGTGAATAGGTGAGGGGGCATTCTTGTTCTGAAATGTAGTTGTAGATTTCTTCCTTCTGCATTTTGTATCCTCAGTGGTGAACACCTGTTATAGATTAGACATACTTCATCAGTAACATATGACAACCCATTTTGTCTGTTTAAGGTACATTTCTGATATCCCTTATACCTCATTTGGACAATACCTAGGTTTCATAATATACGTTATTATCAAAATCTGTTTCAGACGTCAATCAGGATATGCATCACTATTACTTATGAGCATCATGAAGATCAAAGAGATATAAGCAGAATTCTAGGTTTAACGTCCAAATCTAGGTGTAGAAACGAACCTTCCAGTCAATTTAGCATTCCCTATTCTCGTCAAAGCCCGCTCTAATTCCTCACTGACCTGTAATTCAGTCAAAATGCAGAATCAGTAGAAGCAGACTCATGATAGAACCTATACATGTTAGTGCTTTTACTTATCTCAAAGTAAAATTTATCCTCAAGATACTAGCCAATATGACAAATAATTGAAGCAGCCTAGGATTCTACTTAGAGTTTTAGAGTGCATTTACAAAACTTAAAGGCCATATTATATAGATGAGACCAAGAAAATAATGCTTCATAAACAAATGGTGCTTATTATCAAAAAGTTTTACATAAGCAGCAGGATTGATTGCTCAGAGCTGGTTATGTTCTCCAACTTTTTTCTTGAGAAAACAACAATAAATAAGACTTGATTAAGACAAGACTAAGAAGGGATTGATGAATCCTTATAGCTCAACAATTTATATGCAATAATTCTGCAATAGTTAAGTACTGCCAACAAACATTTGACTCACAATTCTGCGTAACATAGGCTCCAAAGATGAGGAAAGCCTTTGCATACTGTCCACCTTCAGAGCTTCCACAATAACACTGCATGTAGGTCAATTTGTATATCACAGGAGTGCACTTGCAGAAAATTTGACATTGAACACTTACATATAAAGTATGTTAATCAAACTCCCAAATTAACAAATGCAGTTCGTCTACGTGATCTTGAACTGTAAAATTATAGAAATCTATAAAATTTCAATGTCGACTAAAAACTAAATGAACTCCTAAAGTTTTTTATTTGCTTTCTACAGGAATAGAATAAACACATTTTGTTCACAAATCACGGGTTGAATAACTCAAACGTAAAAATTTTTAGCCATTCTTGACATAAACATCTCAACAGCGCAGGTGATAGATCAAATCAAGGATGCTATTAGAACTAGGTTGGATGGGCTTAATAGGATTGCTACGGATGTCATTAATAAAGACCTTTGTGATGCTTACTACTATGTTCGAATAGGCTGATATCTTGAATAAGCTGATAGTAGAATTTATTCTTTGATTACTTGTAAAGTTGTGAATTATTATTTTCTGTAGTAGATCACTGCTAGCTTAGATGAATGAATTACAAATTTATCCAAAAAAAAAAAAAAATCTTAACAGCTTTCTGACTTGTTGAAGCCACTGAAACTAGATCATCAACTTAATCAAGAGGTCAAGCTTTTTATTGAAGTGTTTACCATAACTGATCAATATCATGTTCAAAGTTCAAACAGTTCAAGTAGTAAGATATGCATTTGGTCAAGCAAAAATGATTCAAGAACTCGGGCATGTCATCAATCAAATTTGATCTCTATATTCTTCTTAGCAACCCTATAGAGATATCGTGAATCATCCAAAATTGATCTAGTCCATCAAGATCACAGCAAAACTTCAAACCGTAACTTCAGAAAAGTCAAAACTGGGTTTCTAAGCAAGAAAAAACAAGATAAAAATACCCATTAACTTGAACTAGTACCTTGCCAAAGCGGGTAACTTTGGTTTCTTCAGTTCTGTAATGTAGCCTGCATCTTCAACGCCCTCCTCATACCCTCTCTTGTTCCTAGAACTTTCCATTTATGGAAACTTGACCAACTCTTCCTCCTTTATAGTATTGTTCCTTCAACTTGGAAAGGAAAAGGGCAAAAAAGGGAAAAAAAAAAACCCGAAGATAGTTCTAATGATCCCAAGAAGATTCAAAGAAGAACCTGTAGAACATAACTCAAAGTTTGCTAAATCAAGGTCCAAAGTTTAGACACCCATTTTTTTTTTTTGTTAAAGAAAAAAAAAAACCCTACTTAACGAAATTATAGATCTAGATGATATAAAATAACTGATATAACAAGGCAGAAAAGATAAGTTTTTTGGAGAGTGTTTTTTGGGCAGATCTAGATTTGTAGTATATTATTTTATTTCTGGTCAGTGATCAATATTATAATTTAATAACTTAAAACAAAAGTTTATATAATTGAAGAACACAGCTGTGTTTTGAGAGTGAACGCATGAACTTTGAAAGTCTAAAAACGCGTTTAGGTATCTGATGTGGTTTAACTCAATTACGACGCATGTGATATTTACTTTTTTTTTGTCTTTGGTTCCCGGGGAAAGTCAATGGTTGGTCCACGTATCCACGGCTGACATGTTTGTTTGGATGTACAGAAAAAGTGAAATTCGAATAAGCAGGAGGTTTAGACAAAATTCGTAGTCCTTTACTGCTCCTTTTTAGTTCTGATGTCCAAAAACATATAAGTACAACATTTTCAGGTTTGTTTTATTAATGAAAACTTCATCTACCATTCATCCTAAAATCAATAAGAAATTGAAATATTTTCATTTTCTAATGCTCAAAATGATGCTTTTCCCTTTGTTGTCAAGTGTTCAGTACCTCCCAAGGATGCCTTTTGGGTGAGAAATGAGGAACATGAATCAAGTATTGCAGTCTCAGTCTCTCACGACTTAGGCAAGGCAGTAAATGAAAAGAAATTACTACTAAAAGAGATTAACAAAAAAAAAAAAACAAAGAAAGATGTTCTTGTTTTTTAACTTTGCTTTAAGCTAAGAAATTGAGATGATATTACAGTGAGAGATCCACAGAGTGTGACAATTACAAGTGAAAATCCTTTAGATACTTCGTATCATCTAAAGAATTAATGCAACTACAAATGGAGAAGGAGGGAGAGATTAAGGGGCCCTTTGCCCAAACAAGACTACTCAAGCAACTTTGCTTGCCTGCTTGAATAAATATCAAGGTGGAATGCTTCAATTTCTTGACTAGGATATCTAAATGAATTATACAAACAGTTATTCCCCTTCCCAACCCATCTTTCGAGCTCTTTGCTCCCATAATGTTGTAACTTTCCTCTCCTTGATCAGCAAGGCCTCAGCCCGCTCTCTCGCCTCCTCACAGGTTTCTGTCGCTGCAATACATTTTTCTGCCTCTCTTTGGTACTGGGAAGCCACCCTTTTTGCTTCACCAAAGGTGATGTTCATATGGCGAGCATGCTCTTTAGAAACAGCCTCCTGCAACTTCAACTCCTCCGTCAGAAGGTCCACAAATTGCTTCTCCATTTCTTGCTTGAGATCAGGGTCATTGCTTCCACAATCTGTATCACCATAATTCTTATCATGCATATATGATTGTGGTTTCACCAGATGAATGGACAAAGTACATGAAAGGAAGCAGGGCAATGATTTGGTAGAAATTAAAATGAGTATTAGAAAGAAATAAGTCACAGAGTTAACCAATTTGAGTTGTGGAATAAACTCTGACCTGTGACTGAGAGATTGGCCAACCCTGCAAAAGAATAACAAATGAACAAAAAGTAAATAAGTAATTCAAAGAGATGCCAAAAGTATTGAGTACCTGTACCAGACAGGCAGAGACATGAACACTTGACACAATTTTACAACCATTACCCCCCTAACTAGCAGGAACACATAAAACAAGGAAACAAACAGCATAAGCCATAAGGAGCTGCAGATTCTGCATGCAAGATTGTGATTACAAGGTAATATTGTCCAAACACAAAAAAGAAGCCATAATATCAGGAGTGAAAGAAAGAAAGAAAGAAAATAGAAGTTCATTTAGTTATCTAGTTACAAATTTAACAAGTTCTTCCCTTCTTCTGAACACCAATTTCAGGCACTATAACTTCGACATTTTGCACTTTGTACTTGTTATTTTGTGTCACTATGGTTTATGAAGAATAGAAGCAGCCCAAATGCATGTCACTTTATTTTGTCAATACTAAATTTGTTGCTATTCTAGACAGTTGTTAATAAATTAAAAAGCAAGATCAATGGTGCAACAGCACTGCAAAAAATCAATGAAATTCCAGACTTATAATCAATTCCCATCATTCATGGACAAGTCATGTATATTATCCTGATGTCATTCTTAAGCTTCAAAAAAATGATGTAGTTCATTACTTTACACGAGCTGAACAACACAGCTAGACAAAGTTTAACAAATTTCTACAAAGAGATCCATAATAACAAATTTCTACAAAGAGATCCATATTAAATGTAACCATAAAGGATCCTGGAAGGAAAAGAATACATCCAGTCTGAGATGTTTAAGAAAGAGACTGTTTTAAAAAGTCAACATGCTGTGATTTCTCAATAGTCAATTCAGAAATGTAGAGATTGTTTCAGTACCACTGAAGTAAAACCTAAGAAGATTGTTTGTTTATATCTCCCTACAGTGAGAAGGACCAAAATCACCAGAAAAAGGGAAACAATACTTCTTTCAGACTATGAAATCTTATTGCATGGTTAGTTGGCCCCTAAAATAAATAAAGGTTGTCACCTAAATCAACTTACTTCTTAGTCATACGCATCAGAAATGGACCTAGAAGTGGCATTTTTCCTTCAAGTAGTATTAATAAAGTCATTGTGCACATCAGGATGGGGACATAGCATAGAGAGAGCAGAAAGCTCCATTTTTAATTAGCAATGCCAACAAACCGAGTGCCTCTAAATTCCTCAACTTAATATATGATTAAAGAAGCACAAATCAGAATTGAAATTTGGTTTTACTACTTGATTACATCCTGTTGCATGTTAAAGCCAAGCAAACTGATACCTTCAAAATTAGCAGCAGCAGTAGATCAAAACCTCAAATTGAAGAAAAGGGAATTTCACAAGGAATAAGCATTAAATCTAAACCCAACTTGAGGCACACCCTGTCACCCTATAACAACCACCTTAACAAAGCATTGCCAAACCTCAAAATGCAAAATTAGCAACAACAGTAGATCAAGACCTCAAATTTCCCAAATGGGTATTACTTGATTACACTCCAATAAACAACCAATCAAAATCAAAATTTGACAACAACCCAGAATCACAAAAAAGAATAAAAACATGGAATTTGATTAATAAATAAAATGCCCAAAACAAGGAAGGAGTAAATACCAGGGGCAATCTTGAGAAGGGAAAGAGGAGCAGGACAATCACAGATGCAAGGAGGACAAGAGGATTTGGAATCAGCGAATCTAAGAGTTTTCTTGAATCTCCAATAAAGAGCAGGTCCGCACACTCCCAAAGCTGAAACTACTGCAAATATTACTAGACAGAACCTTAAGCAAGTCCCTGATCGCCGTGACATGTTCCTTTCTATCTCTCTTTAGTTTATTTCTCCTACTAGACTCTATCTCTTTCTCTCTCTTTACTCTGTCCGTGTTTATGGAATAGTGAGATCTAACCAGGGATGCATTGATTAATGGCTGTGAATATGAATCTACTGCTTCGACTGTCTTTTTAATTTTTTATTATTCTTTACACTTGGTTTTGAAGAAGTTAGTGTCAGCAGGCCAAATTTCATCCCACTTTTGTCAAAATCACTGAGGCTGGGGTAGGTTCACCGTCACAAAGAAGGAAAGTTATCGAAGCCCAATAAAATCCAAGTAAGTGTTAAAAAATTCTGGTCATTGGTCAAATATCTGTCGGTTTTGGGCTTGGGTTATTGAAAAGAAAAAGGAAAAAGCAAGAATCATCGAATGCCTCTGCCCAAATGAAGATTTTGGGATGCTGAGAATATGAGATGGCGTTTGAAATAGAGATTAAAAGGGAACACCCAACACGTGTTTGTGTCGGTGTCATCAGGCCCCACAATTAAAGAAGGCCATGGCACAACTCATAACCGTTAACGTATTTCTTCCAAGTAGCCTGTAGCCTGTAGCAATACAATTTTGGGTCTAGTAAATCAAGTCAATCCTGGATGGCTTGGAAAAGCTGGAATGCAATAGTTTTACAAAGTTTTCTAAGATTGAGAGAACATAGCTCTGTCAGATAAATGGCTAGTTTCTATATCAGCCTGAGTAAGACCCTAAAATTAGATTACAGAAAGAAAAGTTTCAAAACATTGATCGATCCAAATTGCCAAGGTTTTACACCAAAACTTCTGTCGATGCATGTCTGAGATCTGCATGGTATTCATTTAACCACTTCTGGATGATCTCAACTTCTTGCCTCCTCAGTTCAGTAAGCCAGTCAGGATCTTCTTTTGTTGCAGACCGGAAATCAACATGGTGAGCTCCTAATAAAGAACAATGGGAGAATTTCTTAAGTTCATAACAATTGACAAATGTATCAGAAAAAATGTAGGACAGAAATGCTTTGTCATAATTCACATACCTTTTTCTGTGACAAGAGCAATGATACTGGCAGATATATTTTTCAGCACACTGCATAATTCAATTCATAAATTAGTTTCATTATGATAGAAATTGATGCTAATTTTGGCTCATGGAAATTGTTCTCTAAGAAGATCAAGGAACAGGATATATTGTCACCTGGTAATCAGCATATGATCTGTTTAATGAATCAGAAGAAAGAAAGTAGTAAAAAGAGAACAACTTACCCTCCTCTGCTCCATGGATCCTGCATTCCATTGGAAAATATGATATTGCTACCAAATCTCTTCAATACTTTCTCAATTCTCTGCACAGGCAAGACACATTAATAAGTTCAAATCTTCGACTCTACTAATGAAAAAGACATTTATCTACACCTTCTCAAAATGGTATATCTCAATAGAAAGAATCAAGAAGGAGAAACAATTAAAAAAAAAAAAAAAACTCACTTGGCCACCAAATTCGGTTGTGATCCAGTGTGGCCGAGGCAAAACTCCATATTTCATTTGGCATTGTTCTGCAAACTCTTCATAATCAAAGCCAGATGGAGGAAACATGCTCTCCTTAGAGCGAGTCATTGGCATAACCATCTCTGTGCATGTCTGCATAACGATTTGGAAAATTAATTTGTTTAGGCAACAATGTATTAAGATTTAAGTGGCAGTAATCAAACTCTAGTTAAAACTGTTTCTTTATTGCAATCAACATTTACTAAATAGATATTGATTATTCAGCATAGTTTGGAACTCCTTCCATAACTTAGTGGTCACATAGAACTAGATTCATTCAATCTCATCGATCATCAGTAGGCTGCAGCATTTACACTGATGTGATCTGAAATATAACTACATGGAAAAGGTAGTTGCAAGCTCTAAATTCTGGACAAATTTTGCATCCACAACCTGCTATACGGATACTGCAAATGTTGTGGTCATGCCAACTTTATGATCTATTCCTCAATAGGTCTGGTTGCATCTGACTCCAAACAACTTTATAAGCTTTGAAATTGGCACATTTTAAATTAGATACTAAAACAAAATGTTTACCTGCCAGTCCCAACCATGAAGGCCATGGGGATCAACTTCTTGTTCTATCTCAAAGCAATTTTCTGCTTGAGAATAGTTGTAATATAAGCTTGCAGCTGCGAAAGCACAACTAAGCTTTGTTGCTCCTGATGGAAATTTATCAATTATCTTGCACATCTACATATAAATAAAGGTTTAAATGCCACAAGGAGAAATCAACAAGAGATCTTTGAAAATGTTAAAACTTAGAGCTTGAATTGAACTAGCTTATATGCAAATCTTACCTGCTGTACAGGATAAGCAGGTAATGGCTTCATGAAATTTGCCTCAGTTGGATAATTAACCATGGCTGTATAAACAAAAGCAGCCCATAGCCAATCTCGAGCAGAAGTAGTTGAATGAAGGCTCCTGAACTTTGAAGAACGAAATATGATTAACTCTGAGGAAGGAAAATAAGCAAAATGCATAATATAAATTGCATCATGACAGGAGAAATGCTAAACTTGGTTGTAATTGCCAGTTATCAACTTGGATGAAGGTAAGAAGATTTTTATGGAAAAACTAAACTTGATCAACAATTGTGCCAATGAAAGTTGATCTAACAACGTTCCCAGAGTAGTAAGAAAAATCTTTCAGCATGCTTATTCTAGTTTCAGGATATCAATCAAGGCAGGACCCCAAAGAGCAACTCTTCTTATTAAACCCTAATGTTTTAACCGCCCTAATCTTGGCTGTGGTAATTCTTAGCTCTGTTGACCTCCATCTATGATTGTATCATCTTTAAACTAGTGGTCTCGTTTCATCTAAACTGCAGCATTATCATATAATTCCTTCTTGGACTGTTTATAACACACAAAATATATTTTGAAGGAAACCAAAATTAAATGATGCAAATACATTTATTTTTTCTACAAATGAAGCTTACCCCTTGCATAAACAAGCAACTTTCACAACAATCTAATGATCAGAATCAAACTCTACAAACAAGTTTACTTAATATAATCCCATTTCATGACTCACTTGCAGGTTCTGAAAGCTTTGCTTAGTTCAGTCAAGGCTTCTTTCTGAGTTGAAATTGCCTCCAGTTCTGCCCAGCTCCCCTTTATCACTTCATAGCAATTCCGGCTTACATCCTGAATGCCCATTTTAGTTTAGTTATAGAGGAGAATTGAAGAACACAAAGAAATGTGAAGTTCAAGCACAAACTCATCTCTGTGTGAGAACTTAAAGATAGACCTTGAAATCCTGGGAAACAGCATCATAGAAGCTTGACCATGGGATTATCTTATCAAACTGTAATATAGGGGCTGAAGAAGCCAATGCACCAACTGCTATATGAGGGTATTTAAGTCTAAACCACGCTGCAAGCACTACAAGAAAGAACTTTTTTCATAATGATAAGAAAATGACAGCATAGCAACATTGGTGGTAAAAAGAAACAGCAATTAACCCTTTTTCTGATAAATTCACTTCAACTACCAGCGTACCAGTATCACACAATCACACTAGAATTTCTGTTTGTTTATTAAAACATGTTCCTTGAAATTCTTTACTATGATCAGCAAGTACCACTCAACTAAAAGGAAAAGGATTTTTTTGCTAATTACTATCAATATGCCATATTAATCCATACATCACAGCAATAAGTTCTTGAAAGACCCTAAGAAAATGAAGTGCTATATGGGGTTTTTATTTAACTTACTTCCTCCATAAGACCCACCGAAGGCCACGACAGCGGATGCTTCAGAAGACAGATTCTGCTTCAAGCTCCTTATCAAAACTGCAAAATCAGCCAAGGCTTGCTGTGAATTCAAGTACCCCAAGGTCTTCGCTGACTGGTACGAGTCTTTCCCAAATGGCATTGACTCCCCATAAAATCTATGCTGAAAATCCCAACAGAAATAGACCAAAAAAAAAAAACAAAATCAGCTCTTTGAATAAGACATGGGTTTTAGGATATGCTTTCAGTTTTGGAAAAACACCCACAGATTTAAAACAGACCAATGTACTTTCTGTGTTCTTACGAACACCAAGAAACTATTTTTAATGCTAAGAGCCACTCACAAGTAACTTTTTTTTTTAAAATTTTAACTCAGATAATAGAATCCCGAGGAAGGGATTTTGCAAACATTACTTCAATGAAGACAAGAAGAGCTTTGAACTTGGGAGCAATGTCAAGCATGAACCCTGTGTTAGCAGCAAACCACTCAATATCTCCTTCATTGCCAGTGTAGAGAAAGATAGGAGCGCCTTTGTGCCAGTACTGACTGTTGATTAGGTACTTTTGGTAGAATATTTTGGAGCTCTTGGGCTGGAAAGTGAAGTGGTCTAAAGTTTGAGGGAAGTAGTGAGTCTTGAATGGAAACTTTGGTTTTGGACTCTTGGCTTGTTTGATCAAAGACTGATAGGTAGCTCGAGGGAAAAATGCTGGCAATGAATTGGCTGGTGTTGTTAGTGTTACAGAAGAAGTGATGAGGAATAGAAATAAAAGAGATAAGCAAGTAGCCATTGTCTCACAGGAAGCAAAATTGCTGGTTCTGTGCTGCAACTTCCTTGGCTTCAACGGTTTAACTCTTTTGTAAGTTAGAATAGTTGGGGAAGGCAAAAGTTAAAAGCATCAGTTCATGATTCTTTGTACATGGATGGTTTTGGAATGGACCATAAAAGTTTGCAAAAACTTTTCGAGTTGAATAGCACAAAGTTGTCAGCTAGCTGCCAGCTGCCAGCTGACGCTAAGAGTAGCAGATTAGCGGCTCATTGAATTAAAGTTTGTCTTAAACATGCATCAACCAGATCATAGGAAAAGACCATTGATGTTCTAATTCTGGTGATGTGATAGCCACGAAGAGGAGGATGGTCAATTCCGTACCAAATAGGGGATTAAATGTTACTGCGACACGGCTGTTGTTGTTGTTGTAGTAGAAGAGAAAGGCCAAGATAAGTTGATTTCCAAACAATAAAAGCATTATCTTATATATTTCCCCATCACACTTAATGTACGAAAAGCTTAGGCAAAATACATGGACGATGAAATTTATGACACTATATAATCCATGAGTAAATGCAAAATTTTAGAAAGATGAAGCATAATGGTAAATCTAAATCCCATTTTTTTGGACTTTAGAGAAGTTGGCAGCTTCATTATCAAAAACAGAAAAAAGTTGGTAGTTTCTGCTTTGACATCTAAAAGTTTGGCCTGGAATTGACCCATGGGACTTCAAGCCAAATAATGCATCTGAGTACAGCTTCAAGAGAATAAGCCATCCGTTCATGCCAGTTGGCACCTTGGACCAGGATCAAAATTGTCAGATCAATTCTCTGTCATCAACATCTTTTTTTTAGTAATTATTGGTTTTCTTTAGGATAACTAGGTAAAAAAAAAAGATTAATTATTGTTGGTTATCTGTTATTTCCTCTTTTATTAAAAAAAAATGCAAGAATTGAAAAATAAATGTTTGAAACTGCAAGAGATGCGGCTCAGAGGATCACTGCTTGTCCAGTGGGATTTTTATCAAAAAATTAGAAGTAAAGTGGTTAGATAAAGCATTTAAGACTGACTGAAGGGTATCTCAGTTTCAATTTAAAATTAAACCACACATTAAGAGTAAGATCATTTACAGTTGCATCATAACATCTAGCATTGATTTCCCAGAAGATGCACCAAAAAAATTTCAATTCAAACTTTCCCCTAGACCAGCATATTAACTTACAATGATTCTTATTAACAGTGATAGAAGAAATCTCACATGGCCAGTCCCCTTCATTTCTTTCCATCCAATGAAATGAAATATAAATGCAACTCATGATTAACACAGCTTGTCTTTGTTATAGGACCCATCAATCTCTGCTCAAAGACAATCATTATGAAATTTCGTTTATCAATTTCATCATCCTTTACTTGGGTCATATGCTCCTTAAAAAAGTCCAGCTATTCTTCAAAATCAAATATCGACATTTCCCTTGGCACTTCTGTTGAGGTTCTAAAATCTATTGTACACAATTTGTTAGACTCGATTGAACTGCTCCCTTGACAACGCTAAAAGCTCGCATGAGAATCTGGCAGATTGATTTTTTTTAACCATTCAAACGTACAGATGTTAAGATATAACCTCTTCCACGTCTCACTTAAGCATCTTTGCTGCACCAAAAATTTCTCTATATATTGAAACCTGCCTAGATCCTGACCAAAAATGCTGGTAAAATTTTGGAAAAGAAGGAAATGCAAGTAGTGAAGAATCTCGATATCAAAAGGTACATGGGACGATGGTATGACATAGCTTCTTTCCCATCAAGATTTCAGCCCAAAGATGGAATGAACACAAGGGCTACATATACTTTAAATGAAGATGCAACTTTGAATGTGCTGAATGAGACTTCGTCTGATGGGAAGAGAGCATACATTGAGGGCAGTGCCTGCAAAGCTGACCCCAGCAGCAATGAGGCCAAGCTCAAAGTGAAATTCTATGTACCTCCTTTCTTGCCTATAATACCAGTTGTTGGAGATTATTGGGTTTTATATATAAATGATGATTACAAATATGCTTTGGTTGGCCAGCCTAGCAGGCAGTATCTTTGGATAGTCTTGCTTTTATGATGGTACTCTTTCAAAATCTTTATATATACCAGTATTTTTATGCGATGAAAGATTTTTTTTTTTAATGGAGTAGTAAGAGGATTTTTGAAATGGGTAATTTGGCCAATGAGCTGGATTTCACTTTGATTTGATTCTGTTCAGTTTGTTTTGTTGTGTTGCTTTTGTAGATATTACGCAGGGAGAATCATATTGATGATGAGACATACAATCAGTTGGTGCAGAAGGCTAAAGGTGAGGGGTATGATGTTAGCAAGTTGAAGAAGACAAAACAAAGTGAGCCTCCACCAGGAGATAAAACCACCCCCGAGGACACCAATGGCATTTGGTGGATTAAATCCATCTTGGAAAAGTAGGAATCAATCAGTTATTGATAATTAAAATGCATAAAAACCTAGAATGATGAGGCTCATCAGAGACAAAGAGTGCGTGGTCCAGCCTTATTTTCTTCCTTTTTTTTACTCTTTGTTGAATTGCATCAACCCTTTTTGTATAGAACTAAACCCAGCCTAGATTTTTCGATTTTGAGTAGACATTTGTTAGACATGATTAACAAGTATATTATTCTTTCAAACAATGTTATTTTCCCTTGTTAGGATACCAATTAGTAAAAAGTAATAAGTTCAAATCCAGGCCCACTCCTATCTATCACTAGAGCTTTCATGGGCTAAGGAGTTGCATATAGGGGCCAGTCTGTAGAAATTTTCCATGGTAACATGGACGGTTGTACTTGGAATTGAGTTCTGAACAAGCCCAAAGGTGCTTCAATGTGCTTTTAAGTTTCAAATGGTGTTTGATTGCGGGATAAGTAAACCATTCCCATTTGAATGTAAAGTGAAGGTAAGCTGAAATTGACTGATTAGACTGTTCTATTATTTTTGTCAGTCTATTATTTTGCTGTTCTTGCTCCCTAAGTTTGCTTTTCTTCGATTTGACTGTCAGAAAGCTCCAAGACCCAAACCTGTTCCACTACCCGTAAACGGCCCAGAAGCTTCCATGTGCATCTGGTAGTTTCAGCCCTTCATACCTACATACGTGAGGCCCTTAGCCCTCCACGTTTCACTTTCAAATTTCCATTGCAATGAACCAAAAATTTTCCCCTATAGTACCGTATCAAGATTCAGCAAAAAGCGGATTACAACTCTCTTAACGACCGGGGTCTCTCCTCCTGCGATCTAAACAAAAACCCAAAACATTGTCCCAGAAAACAATGGAAGTGGTTAAGAATTTAGATATCAACAGATACATGGGAAGGTGGTACGAGATAGCTTCATTCCCATCAAGGTTTCAACCTAGGAATGGGGAGAACACAAGGGCTACCTATACTTTGAACGAAGATGGAACTGTGCATGTGCTTAATGAGACATTTACTGATGGCAAAAGAGGGTTTATAGAAGGCACTGCCTACAAGGCTGATCCCAAGAGTGATGAGGCGAAGCTGAAAGTGAAATTCTATGTTCCTCCTTTCTTGCCCATCATTCCTGTTGTTGGGGATTACTGGGTTTTGTACATTGATGATGATTATCAGTATGCTCTCATTGGTCAGCCTAGCAGGAAGTATCTTTGGGTATATGTCCTTTATCCTCTCAATCTCTTTTGTAGCTATTAATTATAGTTTTTGATCATTTCAATTCCAGTCTATCAGCAAGAATTATATGATATATATGTTTGGCATATTTCTCAAAATGGATTAGATTCAATTTGCTGCATTACACTGATAAAAATTGAGACGAGAAATTATTTTTCATTAACACAGCTTCAGCAATTATTAATGCATGTACTGATGATTGGTCGTCTTCGAATATTTGTGGGCTATGTATGTAGATATTATGCAGGCAGACGCATATGGATGATGAAATCTACAATCAGCTGGTGCAGAAGGCCAAAGATGAGGGCTATGATGTGAGCAAACTGCACAAGACCCCACAAAGCGATCCCCCACCAGAAGGAGTGGACACCCCCAACGACACCAAAGGCATTTGGTGGATCAAATCAATTTTTGGAAAGTAGGAATCTGAATGACTATCCATTCATGGTTTAGTAGAAACATACAAATAAGTCTTGATGCGTCAAAATCCAGTTCGTGGATTAGGGTTAGCGGTCGAAAGTCAATTCCCATATTTTTCTTTGATTTGTAAAAGAAATTGCTGTATGGATGTAAGTTTTTGTCTCCATTATGGTTTGAACCATGAATTGATGATCGAGCTGTATGCAAATTTGCTTTGGTGTGTATGTTGATGATGCCTGTTGGTTGTACAATTATTTGGTTCTTGGAATCCAGTGATGAATACTATATAACACCTGTCGAAAATCGGGTCCATCTTGAATCTCGTCCCTTCTCTCTAATGTGATAGCATGGTTATCTATACGCTATCATCATGTATGCAATCTAGAATCCCAGGAAACCAGCTTTAGATTTATGAAAGGCAAAATTTCTAGTAAAAAGGAAATCATATGCTTATCCAGTCAAAATGATCTACTTGCAAAGATGTTTATCGAGCCAAAAGTTAATTAATTCCCTTATAAAAGGCAGCTCATCAAGTCCATTCAGAATATTTATGATCCAACGAAATGTTTTGGAACAAGTTGAAGAAACCTCAGTGCTGTTGCAAGGATGAAGTTTTTGAAACGACACATGGGCAACCAGATGTCTAGTACTAAGTCACTAACCCAAGGAGGTGGCAGCACTTTCTACTGCCAAGATGAATTATATATTACCATTACAGAAGAATTGCATACATCCAGAGAGATATAAGATATAAAATCTACTAGTATTTGTCAGAAGACAGCGTAAAAGTGATAATAGTATTATTATAACAAGAAAAATGTTTTTGTGAACATTTTGGTTTCCCTTTTCTTTTCATCCAAAATAAACATAACCAGAAAGAGAAAACCATGAGTAATTCTCTCAAACAAACAATCAACCATATAGACAAATCACAGTCACCATCAGCTTCAGAGGCTAAAACAAGTGAATGCCATCACTGCATGCATAGCTGATTTCTCTAGAAGTTTACAGTATGGTACAACATTGATTGGTTTTCTTAGCCTGCTTGTAGAACATCTGTTTCAATAACCAAAGTTAGGTTTCAATGTTAGCAACAACATAATGGTTGTTCAATTGAATTTAGATGATAATGACAATAACAGTTACAACCCTCCATGTTCAGGACCATTTGAAGACAAAAGATGGGTATGCTGACAATCCATTATGATATCAATTTACTGTGTAGTGAAGACAACAAAAAGTTCTAAAAGGACACAAAAGAAAAAAGGAGGGAGGGGGCAATTAGTAAGCATGATAAATAGGAAAGAAGCACAGGCCTCACTGAATATAGTTAGATTAGATGCATATGCAAATCGGTGAATGCATGTGGAATTACATTAAGGCTTCTACATGTACCTGGGATGCCGCGCTGAGGTCTGAACTCTTCTCAACTAAACTATCCAGCCTCTCACCTCGTGCAAGCACACTATCAATAGTTTGATGCTGCATCAAAGAAACAATCATTTCAAAGAATGAGAGAAGAATTAATTTCAATCAAACGCTAACACAAACATAATAATTCTTTCGACATTTCATCTTCAAGTTACATTTTAAACAGCAAAAGTTGACACAAAACTCCAAGAGATGAAGAAATTACAAGACAATAATTCAGCATAACTAACATTGGTTGCTATTTAAACCATTAGCTAGCCAATATTCCTTTCAAATCCTCGAGTTGAGAAAATGAACGGATGGCACTTATTAACTGCTTGATGTGCCAAACTTATCAAACTATGACACAATCTATTAATGGATCTGTAATCAATTCCACAAGGAATTGCTGCCAACCATTAGCAATATTTGCGAGTATGAACTAATTTGAACAACTCATATGCAAAGAATGGAACCTAAACTCACTTCATTGGATAGCCATAAACCTTTTCCTCTTTTCTAAATAGCCACTTGGCAGTTGATATAACCTAAACTTGAACATTTCACGACACCTTTCTTTCCCCTCAATGACAATAGGCTATAACATCAACAAATTATTTTACCTCTTTTCCAGTCATTTCCCTGACAATAGAATATGAAGGAGGGAACAGTTTAAGAAAACAGTAGACTTGCAAATTCTACTCCTATCATCCAACAGGAAAAGCAAAAACCATTTTCCATAACATCACTCCTACTATACAACATCCATGATGACCTTAACTAGTTTGCTATTTATAAAAAAATATTTCTATGAACTGTTATCAATGTATCACAACATTAACGCAAAAACAATTTCAATCTAAAGCATGCCTTCTGCATATTACAGAATCAACAACCAACACAAGTATGAATAGCCAACAAAATGATAATTTGAAGATGAAGATTGCATGGTATCATTGACAGGTGAAAGCTAAAGGGAAAGCACACAAAATCATCAGATCTATGCAACAACAACAACTTCAGCGAAATGCTTACAAGGATGATTTTAGTTTCATCCAACTCCCTCTGAATTTTCAATAATTTATCCGCCTCTGCAGGGTCCTGAAGATGGAAAGAGGATCAGAAAAGTTTTTTCGGAAATAACTCCTCTAAAGCTCCGAGTAATATCCTTTAAAATAGCTTTTGAGATGAATTTGAAAAGTATAAACTATAGCAAACATGTATGAGAAAGAAAACAGGCACCTGAAATTTGGTCAAAGCTTCATTCAAATAGGGCCAAGGTTGAGTGCTATCAGCTTGCACAGATCTCCATGATTCCCCAAAATTTTTCTGATATTCATCTAGCACCTGCCAAACATTATCTTGAAATTTATACAAGAAACAATACAAACTCACGGATAAATTCTACAACATCAAAGCGAAGAACAATAAAAGAACAGATGCACACCAAATGTGATATATGTGACCCATGGACACTTGACATTATCTAAAACTTTTAGGTCATGTTTGGTACACAAAATTATAATAGGATAGGATAAGATGATATTATTATAAATAGTATTAGATTAAATAATGTCATCCTATTTTATGCTTGATGCATGTAAAGATTAAGATAGCATAATTTATTTATTGATCAAAATTATCCTTCCTTAAAATTTATACGATTTAAATTATTGATATAATTTTTCAAGGTATAATAGGACATGTAAGTTTAATCCTATGGATTAAAAATAATCTTCTCCTGGATGGATTGAACCATCCTATACCAAGAAAATGATAATCCTCCTTATAATCTTATATAGGATGATAATCCTCCTCCTAATCCAATCTCTTTCAATTAGATACAAACCAAACATAATATAAAATGATTATCATACTATCCTATCCATCATCCTATGCAGCAAACACGACCTTAATGCAACATATATATAAACACACAGACTCACACATACACATACAATATCTTCCTCCATCCATCCATCTATTTATCACTATCAGATGCAAAGTGAAATAGAACCTCTATCTATCCACAATATGACAAAGATAAAATATCCAACATATGTGCCAGGCAACAAGCATAAACATGAGTGAGTTACTAGTGAACATCAATAAAAAAACTAATAGTATTTAAAAGAAAATTTTAACTGTTATTGATTCTTGCTATATAATCTTGAAACAAGGCAGTTCAAACCAAAAAGTAGTGAGAACTGAGAACTTTGCAAAATTGTACTTGAATACTTAATACAACTAACAGAAAACACCAATACTGCAGTCAATAAGATTGGATGACATTGAAGCTTAAAGCAAATCATGAAACCCAGACAAAAAAAAGGAGTTGCAGTTTGTTTTGTTTACCTGGTTGAGAAGCGAAAAGGCACTTCGAACAGGATAGTGATCATCCATAAATCCCAAGGCAACAAGTCCATTTCTGTTGTAAGCGTGTACCTTGTACTCTACATTAACATCACCAAACAACAAAATTAGAATTAAAAAAATTAAATATCATAATTTTCATAATAATCAACCAAATCACCTTCTCAAACCTAAAATAGAAACAAAATTCACTAAAACAGAAAGATCACATATACATATGAGGTCAAATCTTTATCAATCGTGAGAAAACATACCCGAAATATGAGTTTTCTGTTTTTACTACTAAAATCCCGTTTTAGAACAGATTAAAAAAATTCTCAATCTAATACAAGAGATAATATGAAAGATCCAAACAGGGTGTTATCAATCATATGACACAAATTTAAGAAAGTTAAAATCGGAAGCGAAAAGAGTTGAAAATCGGACGGACCTTCGTGCTGGACAGACTGGCGCTGGCGGGAGGGGTACGTTTGGCGACGGTTCGAGAAACAAAGACGATAAACTCCTTGACGCTTGACCTTTGGAAGTAACCGAAATGGCTCACATCGGATGCGTTCGCTAGTATTATCGGATCGGATCCTTCCGGGTTGCACTTCAACACCAATAACGACGTGATCTTCATCTTTCTCTTTATCTCTGTTTTTCTCTCTCAATTTTTTTCCCCAAGAAAAAATTAATAATAATGATAATAAATTTTATTTCTTTATTTTTATCTCTCTGCGAAGAATTCTTTTTCTTTGTTTGGTTCCAGGAAACTCGTAAGAGGAAAAAGAGAATGGGGAATAAGGATCTGGTGTAGTCGATGCCTTTTTTCGATTCTTTGCAATCGCTTGGCTGGCTCGCATTTAATTATGTGCCGACGCACAAAATAATTAAAAAAAAAAAGGAAGATGCTGGAAGTTTGATACATCAGGACCGTTGATCTGTTTGGTCCCACTAGAATCTTATATTATGGCCGTTATAGGGATTTCCCTTTTTACTTTATAATTTTGAATAATTAAAAAGACGTGATAGGGAAGAACTAAAAAATAAAGAGAAAGTGTTAGGACGCAATTTTGGGATAATGTGAATATTTAATAATATTTAAATTTAAAAAATATATTATTTATAAATTTATTAATTAATTTAATTTAAAATTTATTTATGTATTTTATATCATTATTTAAAATTAATAAAATTAAAAATAAATATCATATTAATTAATAAATTTTTAATTTAAATATTACATTAAAAATTTTAAAATTTTAAATATTATATTAAATAATTTATTATAATTAATAGCTCATTTATAACATTAACCTTTTTAATTCAACAAAAATCCGATTCTCTATTAAAAAAAAAATGTAAGCTTTTATTGATTGGTAACTCATCAAATTCAGAAATAACTACGGTAGATTCCTTTTTTATATTTACTTTTTAATTAAAGAAACAAACAAAATCTTTTTTAAAAAACCAATTCGTTTTTCAAAGTTTAAAGTTATAAAAATAAGCTGAAAGAACCAATTTACCCAATTAAATGACCAAACTTTCTAGCAAAATATAAAATAGAAATAAAATTAGAGTCGTGAAAAGGTTTGTTGGGGAAGATTTTTAGTACGAGTAACGTGAAACGGAGGTGCACAAAGGTAGGGAGGAGAAAACAAATACAAAAAATTGAAAATGGATATAAAATTATGATATTTGATTTAGTTCAAATTAAATTTGATTATTAAATATATATTAAATTTAAAATTAAAAAAATTAAATCAAATTATATTATATATTTTTATTAATTTATATATATGTTTTAAATTTTTATAAAATAAAAATAATTATTTTTTATAAAAATTTATTTAAATATATTACAAATTTTATTAAATAATATATAAAAAATAAAAAATTAATTTTAAAAATCAATAAATCAAATTAAATCGAATTTATAAAATTTAATTTAAGTTAAATTAAATTTTAAAAATTTATAATATTATATATTATTAAAAAATATTAAATCATATCGATTCAATGATACACCCTCTACACAAAAAAGGGGTGATAGGTGTAAGGGTGAGACTGAGTCGCCAATGGCTGCAGGGTTCGCTTTCTCTAGCAAAAAGTTGGTCTGCGCCGGATTTCTTATTGCATTCTAGTCAACTTCGCAATCTAGCTCGACCCAAAGGAGTGAGAAGTGGTAAAAATAAAGCTCTACCTAATCAATGAAACAGAAGCAGGGACGGTGGCACGCCTTTTCCACAAGATTAAGAAGCTTTACTAGTATTGGCGTGCTACGGCTGGAGATAATAATGCAAGGATGATGACCAGATTTTTTGGAAATGTTAAGTATGATATGCAGCTGAGGTGGGCAAAGATTTGTCATCTGAGGGACTACTCCGACGACAATCGCACTAGGGCTAACCGTCTGAAAGCCTCCCCGACCACGGCCGTCGTGTCAATAGAGATTGCTCGGTAGAGAAGACCATGGGGGATCACCATGTTATTGGGATTACCCTGTTGCTGGCTAGTGGGAACTTGTCATTGCTGAGCCATGAACAAGTTACTCTCATGAGTTCACTGTGTCGCTGGTAATTGAGAATATATAGAGTCACTTCCTGTTGTGATGCTTGTCCATGGACGAAGCCTACCCGAGCTTGCAATAAGATGGATGTTGGTAGTAATTTGTTAACTGCCTATAATGAGGATTTTGAAATATTATTGTTTTTTTTTTGTTTTTTGATAAAAAAAAGAATTTGAGATAAATAAGATGGTTAATCTCTAAATCAAGATCAAATGTTTTGTATCTGATAATTTAAAATAAGTGATTATAAATTATGTATTTGATATGATCTCAATAAATGATCATCGAATTCAAATTTAAAATGTTTTTATCGAAAAAGATAATCGACTGAAGCAATCAAGTGAATATTATTATTTAAAATAAAAAATTTATGTTTTATCCGCTGTGAGTGTGTTGCGGGAAAATAAATTGTTCTTAATATAATAGTTTTGTTGGCTAAATAATTTAGCTTACGGTTTAGAATACTTCAAGCTTGGTAAACCAAATTGATTAAAATAAACCCACCACAATTTTGAGCTCTAAAAATCATAATTTTTTTTTTCTAAATTTGAGTTAAATTCGAACACGCATATTTGACACTTTTCTATATCAACATTTGAAATGTCAATTAAAATTCTAAACCAATTGTCATTAAGTTTCTTCTACTCCCATTTGATTAATTTTAAAGAATTAAAGGCTTTAAACTTTAAAGCTTGCTATCTTATAAATTGTATGATGTTAATGGTTATGGTTATTAAATTAATCACAATACTTAATTAGCAAATGAACGACAACATATATATATATATATATAGTTGAGTGAGTTATAGTTTTTTTGTTATTCTCGCAATCAAATATTTGATTGAATGATTGATGCATGATGATTGGTCGAACAACATGATTTTTAATCCCCACCCTCAAAAAAAAAAAAATTACTATGCTTCTTCTAATCTAACCCTTAAATATAGAAAAAAAATTATAAAACTTCTTAAAATAAACCATGAGCAAGATTTGATAAAAGCAGCAAGGAGTTTCAGAAAACGGCTAAGCCGTTAGGTTTCTAAGTTGTTTCCCGCTTATGTCATTTGTTGTCCAAGAAAACAGGAACAATAATAGCATATATAACTATCAGCCCCCTTAATATAAAAGGACAAAAAGAAAGAACAAAAAATAAAAACTGGTCATTCACTCAAACAAATTCTGACCAGCTATTAATGCGAAAATTTTGTAGGGGAGTTATCAAAACAAAACTTTAAACCAGTTAATCTCCCCTACCTTTTTTTTTCTGTTCTTTTCATTACATTGCATTCCCTTTGTGAGTTTCTTCCATATTTTATGTGAAACTTGACAGGGAAATGTCCTTTTGCACATCTGATCAATCAAGGTTCAGGTAAGGTTTTTTTTTCTTCTCTTGTCAGGAGAAATGGGTATCCTAAGATATGTTTTGTTGATGATATTGTTTTTGTTGTTTAATGGTTTTCTTGTTATGAAGATCGGGCGTTATCAAATTTTAGATTTATGGATTTAAGTGATCCTTGTCACATCAAATGACACAAATAAAAAAGATATGAGGAAATCTTTGAGTTGTAAACCTGTGCACCCCAGGAACAAAAAGGTGTCTGATATCAAAACTTTGATAAGAAAAAGAATGCGTTTTGATTGTTTCTAGCAAATGATCAATATATGATCAGTTGGTGTTATGGTTTTTATGTCATATATTCATGTTACATTGGCCATTGGATTAGCTAATAATCTTGTAAACAAATTTGCAGGATTTTTAGAAGCAAAATGATCAGGTGTTTGCTTTTGATTTCCCTGTTGATCCATGCCTCTTTAGCAAAAAAACAAGATCAACCTACTGAGCCTCAGGCTCCTCTCAAGAAATGGCTAACTTTAAGCGGTAACATAAATTTTTTTTCCCAGCAGAGTCTAGTCTTTTCTTTATTTTTCTTCCCCTCCTTTAACAAATATGTTTGGTCTCCAGGTGACCCACCCCTGGTAATTGCTCGAGGTGGATTCTCAGGGCTTTTTCCTGAATCTAGCGCATATGCAAATGACATGGCCAATCAATTGAAATTTACGGAAGTGGCTTTGTTCTGCAACCTACAGCTGACAAAAGATGGCATTGGCATATGCCTGTCAGATATCAGGCTTGATAATTCAACAAACATAGGAATGATCTTCCCAAAAGATCCCAAGTCCTATAACATTAACGGACAACAGGTTAAGGGTTGGTTTGCTTTGGATTACACATCTGATGTAATAATAAGCAATGTTTCATGTAAGTCTCAAATCTTCCTACTTTATTAGCAATATCTTATTTCTCTATCCGAAGGAAGAATGTCGAAAGAGAGTCAACTTGGTACAAACTTCCTAATAACTTCTGTTTTGGCATGTTCTTTCCCTGGCAGTGGTTCAAAATGTATTGTCTCGAACAAATGCATTTGACCGTCAACTGCCGGTATCTACTGTTGAGGATGTCACAGGAGTTAAACCCACAGTGTTTTGGTTGAATGTTCAGGTTTCATATTTCTTTACCAGCTCTTTTTTCTTGTTCAGAGAAGATTTTCTCCATGAATGAGATTAACTCAACAGCAAAAATGACCTCCCTAATTTGTCTGTTCTCTTTTCGCAGTATGACGCTTTCTATACAGAACACAAACTCAGTGTGTCAGGATACCTTGAAAAGGCTATGAGATTTATGGGAATAAATTTCATTTCATCTCCTGAGATTGGTTTCTTGAAGAACATAAACGGAAAGATTAACAGAGTCAGGACAAAGCTCATCTTTGAGTTCCTTGATCCAGATGTGGTTGAACCCACAACCAAGCAAACGTATAGCTCAATATTGAAGGATCTTTCAACCATCAAGACATTTGCATCCGGAATTCTTGTCCCCAAAGGATACATATGGCCTGTTGATGCAAACAACTACTTGGGAAATCCTACTACTCTTGTGGCTGATGCTCACAAGCTTGGCCTAGAAGTATATGCTTCTGGTTTTGCAAATGATATGCCAGGAAGTTACAGTTATAGTTATGATCCAACAGCTGAATACTTGCAATTTATTGATAATCCCCAGTTTACGGTTGACGGGTTGCTGACAGATTTCTCCCCTACAGCAACAAACGCCATTGGTGAGCTTATTAACTGCTGTAGTGCTGTGCCATATTTCTGTTTTAATCACAATTCTTATAAACATATAAAAGAAAAATCAGTCAATCAGTGAAAACAAATTAAACAATTATAGCATGAATTGTGATTAACCCCCTCCGAATGGTCTTTTTGATGCAGCATGCTTTGCCACTAATGAAACCGCCAAGCCCAAGAAAGGTAAATGCTAAGTTTGAATCCTTCAAATAAGTTGTCTTTCTATAACTTTAAAAAATAATCCTTTTAGTACCATAAATTTAGGGATACTTGAAGAAAAAATATAATGTTTGCCTGCGATTTTGTGCATTTACAGGGAAAGCTTTGATCATAACTCACAATGGAGCAAGTGGGATGTATCCTGGTTGCACTGATCTCGCTTATGATCAAGCAGTAAATGATGGAGCTGACGTAATAGATTGCTCAGTCCAAATGTCCAAAGATGGAGTAGCTTTCTGTTTAGATTCAGCCGATTTGACAGGGGATACTACTGCAATGCCTACCTTCGTGGCTCGCTCTGTCTCCATTCCTGAAGTTCAAAAGGATAAGGGAATTTTTTCATTCGATCTTACATGGAGCGAGATCCAGACCTTGAAGCGTAAACTTCTTTAACACTTTCGCTACACGCAGTCCTACAAGTTTGATTTTATAATCTTCTAGCACATTCCCGCTAATGATATATCTTTCTTTCTTCAGCCCAAATGGTGAGCCCTTTTGGACAAAATGCTGGCTACCAAAGGAACCCTGAAGCCAAGAACAAGGGTAAATTCATGACACTGGCTGACTTTTTGGAGTTTGCCAGGGCAAAGGCAGTTTCTGGAATTTTGATCAACATAGAAGTAAGAATTTTTATTTTTCTGCCACTCCTCTTCCTTTTCTTTCCTTTCCACAGCCATAATCATTCACCTATAGGGGAATCTGTTGAACTTTATAATTATGTACATCAATTATGCCGGCTTTCATTCTGTGACAAAATCCTAACACTGATGCCTCTCCAGAATGCTGCTTACCTGGCATCGAAAAAGGGTCTCGGCATAGTAGATTCTGTTACAAAAGCCTTGAGCAATGCAACCTTTGACAAACAACAAACTCAACAAGTCTTGATCCAATCAGACGATACTTCAGTTCTGTCCAAGTTTCAAATTGTCCCAGCTTACAAAAGATTGCTCCGCATTAACAAGGAGATAGGTGATACGCCTAAACCGACAGTAGATGAAATCAAGAAGTATGCTGATGGAGTAGTTGTCACAAGACCTTCCCTGATATCAATTGAAAATGGCTTTACTAAGGCTCAAACGAATGTTCTCGATCAAATGCATGCTGCAAACATCTCAGTATATATCGCTGTTTTGAGAAATGAATTTGTTGCACTTCCATTTGATTTCTATGCGGATCCCATGGTAGAGCTTGCTACTTATGTTGCAGCACTAGAGGTTGATGGGGTTATAACAGAATTCCCTGGAACAGCCAGCAGATATATGAGTGAGTGATTCAACCATAAAATTTATTTCGTGCTATTTTCATCATGTCAGAAGTTACAAACTGAATATTTTTCATAACTACAATTTTGCTTTGGTGCTGCAGGGAGCCCATGCGTGGATCTCAATGGAGAAATTGCCATCATACCCGCTGAACCCGGTGCACTGGTAAAGCAAGTTCCTGCCATTGCACAGCCACCAGCAAATCCCCCCAATCCGCCGCTTGAGGTTAAAGATGTTGTTGACCCTCCACTACCGCCAGTAACCAATCTATCATCCTCTACAGCTTCACCGGGTTCCCCAGGCGCTCCAGCACCTTCTTCTTCAAGTGGCTTGACAATTACCACCAACTTTGGTCTTTGTCTAGCAGCAATTATGGCACTCCACTTACTCTCTCTGGGACATTGACCTTAACGACTATTAACTCCAAAACTTCGATTTTCTTTTTCCTCCTTTTCTTTTTTTTTCTACAGCAAATTTTGCATGATTGATTATTGTGTTTATTATCTTGATATTTCATGGTTTGTATTCATAGCGAACAAACAGCTGGGATAAGTTATCATGAATTTCATATGAATCTCTGATCCGTATATATGGCCTTTATCTTCTTTCCCTAAGGGATAACCCATAAACCGGTAATAGCAATAACTTGGGTTGGAAAGGAACTTGATAGTGTTGTTGACTGAGTCTTAAATGGACATCTAAATTTTGGGTTGGATCTCTCCCTTTCAAGAGGTACCTTATGATAGTAAACTCTTACTATGAAAATTCATGCTTTAGCCAGAGAAATTACAATTCCGCATCACATCCAACTGATTAAAAATAATTTTTCCAACTTTCAAATACCCATTAATATGTGCCAATGGTATCCCCCACCAGCCAGGAAAACTCAAACCAAACAGAGAAAATGGGGAAAAGGGAATGGGGAAAGGAAAGGGAGGCTCAGATTCGCCTTTTGTCAGACAGGTAAAGGAACAAAGTCGGTGGCTGCAACAAACCAGAGTTGCCCCGCCAAGCTACGGCCTTTTTTCCTCAAAGTCTGAACTTTTATAAGCAAAAAAGAAGTCATCATAGCCCCATTGCATCCTTTTCGAGAGAGAGAGAAGAAGAAGAAGAAGAAGAGAAACAATAAAACAGAAACAGAAGAAAAGACAATGATTATTATGGAGACTGTGTTGGGGGATAATTCGCAGAGTGCAAGAGCTTGAGTGTAAGAAGGGACAAAGGGATGTCGTAGATAAACGTTGAGAGTGAAATCATAGGCTTCGCTATCAATCAGAGGAGAAGGAGCTACCATCTCCCCTGAGAGCAATGCCTCATTCTTAAACTAATGAGCCTTTCAGAAAACCCTAGGCCTTCGATCACCTACATATATGCTTTATGTTGCTTATATTTTCGTTTTATTCCACAATTATCCTTATACCCCTCCTAAAGGGAGAAGGTGAAAGACCAAAAAAGGAGTGATATTCTAGTCATTTTACATCGGTAAGAGGGTGAAATAAAGTTTTTTTTTTTACAAAGATCTTAATTCAATGGCGTAGTGATTGGTTATTCAAAGTTGTACTTTGTTTTGTAAAATATTTACCTTTTCTCATTGAATTTTCTTCTTCAGAGGTCTCGGTTAAGGATTGGTCCTTGTACAGTACTGAATCTCCTTTTGGTTCGAAAGTATTTTCTTGGAAAAACAAGTCATTTTTGGAAAGAAGTAGGCTAAGGTTTGGTTTTGACTTTTGATGGAAGTCAAAGTGAAAAAACCACCTCCGCCATGGCCGCAACAGATGGTTGCCCGTGAAGAAAGAACCCAAACCCAAAAACATAGTTCTTTTAGTCGGTATGTAACTGGAAAGCACTGGACCATGTTGGTTAGAATCGGTCATTCAACACAATTTGGAGAGAAGACGAACATTTTGAAATTTATGCTGACAAACAAAATTTGCAAGTACTAATTTACAAGGTGAACAATCACCCCCAATGGAAGGTTGATGTCCTGTAAATTGAATGCCATTTACAAGAATTGTTGAAGAATAGAAGAACGAGTAATAGAAGCTCAAACAAAATTGAAAATCCTGGAAGCACCTCTATACTGGCTTCGAAGAATTGTTGCATGTGCTTTTACCACTGGACATTTACATGGCCTCTCTGGCCCTTTGTTGAACTGCAATTTTGTTCAAGACCTCCCCTGCTGAGGTAACAAAGTAGGTCACCTGCAGTAGAGTGATTGGAAGATGCATCAGTCATTAGAGTTAGAGCTTTGGCAAGAAGAAAAGAAGATTCACACAACCAACCAAGGCCTCATTGCAACAATGGACCATACAAAAAATTTATGGATACCTTAGTTCAAACACCCATCCATAAGACTATTGGATGAAAACTATCTAGTTTGATTGCAGCATCTTTACCATGGATGAGGTCTAGCATTAGACTGCTGAGCTTAATAAAAAAAACGAACTTTATGCATAGCATTATAGTCTATAGCAGCCAATCCAACCAAAATGAGGAAAAAAAAAAAAAAACCAAAGTTTTTGTTCACGTAAAGTTACCTTTGAGGGATGCAAGAAAATTGACAGGTCGCTTCCCCTCTTCTCGCTGCGGCGCCTGAAACTTTCTACACTTCAACTGGACTTGGCTTTCTAAACCCAAATTGGTAAGGGTGTATAACCACCAGACATGAGCCTGCGTTCTCTTTAGCTTTCATCAAGATTTTCTTTTTTCATTTTGCAATTTGGTCAATCGATTATACTGGAATAGGAAGAACGAACACTGCCAATTTGAGAGGAAATCACTCAGAAAATTATTCCTTTTTATCACTTTTTTTGTAAACTTATTTCTCAAAGTACAAAAGGAGCTCTCCACACCGTGTTTCAGCCTTCAGGCTTTGCCGCACCAATTGTCAGAAAACAAATGTAAGGAAAACAAAAGAAAGGAGAAATTTGAAAAAGTCTAATCGAGCTAGATATACAAATAATGGTACCAACCATTCATATATGCCACCTTCTCCAAGTATCTTCTCTAGCCATTGCAAATGCAAAGTATCTCATCTGCTCATTGGTTAGCACCAATTTTTCTTCAAATCACAATTGAAAGCTGTAATCATCAATAACAAGTTACTCACCTCAACTCTGATGCGGTCAACTTTCTACACAGGCCAGAAGAAAGGACCCTGTCACCAAATTTACTTTTCTCGTGTGTGACCCTCATCAGTCATCACACCCAGACTATATGATCTGAGCAACACATCTCAATTTGACACTAAATGGAATATGTGCCACCATTTTGTGACTAGTTCAATGTTACATTCTCTAGTATATACACAGTATTGGAAAATTGGAAAAAAAACGTACATGGCTGGCAGCATTGCTACAATATAATAGTACTTTGATACTAATAAAACTGTAGTAGATACCCATCCCTGGAACCTTTAGAGTAGCCATTTCAAAATATATGGCATGACAAGACCTTTGGGGTTAAAGAATCAGGGGAGGTACACCTTGCAACACAGCAAAAATGTAGGTTACTTATTCCACTGTTAGTTGCTAATCCACCTTCTTTTTCGGGCTGGCCTCTCCTGTTTAATCTCTGAATCTGCAGGAGTTTCATTCTTGGCTGAAGGTAGTGTCTCGCTCTCCATCTTCTTTATTGCCACGGCATCTTTTTCCTTAGGCATTGGAAGTTTGAACCTCTCACTTCGCTTCTTCAGCTTCTCAACAGTGCCAAGGTGCCGATCCTCCAATGGTCTTGTATCAGCATCTTTGATCTCTGGCTCACCAACACCTTTATCATCACACAAAGAATGATGGTTCTCAACAGGCTCAACTGACTTACCAGGTTCATCTGGAATTTTGTTAGATTCTGAAGATCCCACATTATTAATCTTCTCAATCTCCTTGAACTTTGAGGAATCTGATGACTTGCTGTTGCTACTGTAATCCCTCTCCTTATGGCTTGTCCAACGCTCCAATTTTGAGCGCCCTCGTTTTGAGTCTTGCTGTTCGTCATCTGAAGAAGCATCTTCTCTAAGTTTTCTGGAAGAGTTATAATGCACTGGGTTCTCCTTCTTCTCATCACTTTTCAAGCCCTAACCAATGCAAAGGGTAATAATAATAATAATAATAATAATAATAATAGTAATAATAATGATAACAGCAATTATAATTGTTATAATTATAATAACAATGTTAATAGATGAGTTCTGTAGCAGGGCAATTCCATCAGTTAATTGAGAAGGGATGACATAGTTAACAATTAGCCAAATAGCAGTCGAATACATTGTCTTTATGGTGGCACATGAAAAGTTCAAAAACCAAAGTGCTAACCATAGGTGTTAAGTTCAAATCTCAACTTTCCTTCATATTCAAATTAGATCATGTTATCTGAAATCAAGCTTGTTATCAATGATAACTTATCATTTTCTTTCAAAAGTACAACCTTTACAAATTAAAAGGAAACGTTAAAATAATAGCAATTAGTCTACAGAGTTTAAGAAGATTTACTTAGGAATCCTTCCATTCCAAATCCCCCTGATTTTTAAAAAATGAAAAGTTGAAAAGTCTCCCCCATCACCTTGCCTCATTCCAAACAAAATCTTAATGCAAATGAACACAACATTAAATTCATACCCAAATAGCAGGACTATAGAATTCACTTTGCAGGCCTCAAAAATGACAAAGATGATGACAGCCAAATACTAAGGTAAAAACAAGTTAATAATAGATAAACAGAAAAAATCATGTCCAAGGTGCCAAGGAATTATAAACAGCAGTAAATTATTAGCATCAACATCACACCAAGTTTAACATGAGATAATGAATTTGTTATTAAACATTGCTTGCTGAAACTATTGCCAAAACTGATTGCATAACCATGGACATTGGGATCGTATGCTGTGTTTTTGTTGGAGCATTGTAAAAAAATTGAAATAAAAAGCAATAGAGGTAATGACCAGGACAATAAGACTGATATCAGAGACTAACACTACTCAGTAAATCCTCAGCACATGCTTAGGACCATAATTTGAAAAAAAAAAAAAAAAAAAAACACTGCTTCCATAAAACGTATCTACCCTAATGACAAATCATATGCTTGGCAAAAAGATTCATGAATTGCATAGCTTTAAAATTACTCTCAATCTAAAAGCAAATATCTTGGACAGAACAATTGTGCTCGTAACAACACACAGTCCTCCACACTCTTAACAGATATATGCTGATTAAAAGATGACTCAAAAACATAAATGATCAGGTAAGTAAAATCAGAATCTCAGTTTTGAAGAAACTGAACCAACTTTCAATAGAAGAGTTATCTTTATACGTGTATGCACATGTATAGGCTCATTTCCAGAAAATTGCTGTGGTACTTTTCTCCTTATTACTAAAGAAACATTATGACCTTGAGTCTATGAAACATACCGTTTCATTGTTGTGACCAGTTAAATCTTCTTGTTTTCTCTTGGTAGAGCCCAAAGTGATTGGATCTCCACCTTCAGATTCTCTATTCTTCCTAGTGTTTTCTTTATGTTTCTTCTCATGCCCCCTTTGGCTATCTGAAGCTTTGACAGCATGGTCACTCCGAGTGCTTAACCTTTCCTGCCTGGATTTTCTCTCATCACTACTAAATTGGTGTCCGCGTGCATAAGAATCTTCACGCCCTCTATGGCGTGAGAAACTTTCATCAGCATTCCGATCCCTTCTCTTCACCTGTTCACTATGGCATACAGTCTCTTTGAGTTGGTATTCTTTTTCAGAAACTTTATATTCATCATTTGCCCTGGTATGGGCAACCCATGCTTTGTCTTCTGAACCACGGCCACTCCTCACAGTACCTCGTCCTTCTTCTCTCTCCCGCTTTGATAAACTGTCATCATGGGATTGCTTTAGCCTATGCCATTCATCCCTCTCCCGCTGCCTCTCAACCCTCTCTTTGTGCAACCAGACCTCATCTTTGTGCCGTACTGAATGATGTTCATCAAACTTGTCTCTAATTCTTTGTTGCTCATCTCTCTTACGCGGGTCTAAAATTTCATCCCTTTCTCGCTTCCTGCGACTGCTGCTGGATTCTCTGTGTCCACGCAAGATCTCCTCTTTGTCTGCATAGTCCCTCCTCGAATACTCCTCATCTTTCTTTCTTTTGCTGTGGTAATCTTCTGCTGCTTCATACCTACTCTTCAAATTATCATCTCTTTCCCTATGTCTTGCACTGACATCCTTATCATAATGAACTTTATAACTGCCATTATCCAACTGTTTTCTAGAAGGTGGATAATCATCTTTGTCACTCCTCTCGCTTTCTCGAACCTTAGCCCTGTTCCTAGAACCCATTTCCTCATCACGCTCTCTCTTCCATAAGTCCTCAGTTCTACTTTTTCTGCCGTAAAGATCATCTTCTCTCTGTTGCCAAGTACCATCAGGGTTGTCACGCTCCCTTCGCCTATCAAACCCCTCTGCTTTAATGTGCAAATTATGTGACAAGTTAGCATCAAAGGCTCTAAGAGGATAAGAATACTCTCCAGGTTTAGCCACCATCCGATTTCTTTCAATCTCAGGTCTCCCATCACGATCTTTTCTCCGGAAATTCTGATCATGATCATCAAGATGCTTCTTGACAATCCTAATGTGAGAAGAACGTCCACCTTGAACAACTTCCTCCTCGGCACCATCTCGCCACTTCTGATAATCTCTGCTGCTGCCAGATCTTGCTTTGCTGTTTTCACTACTTCTTGCAGCCCTAGAATCCTCATCATCGTCAAATTCTTGAAGCTTCCATTGCTCTACTTGAGAACTTAATTTTTCATTTTTCATGGGATCAAGCGAATTCTCATCTTTATGGGTGTCATTTATCAGCTCATCCTTAGGGCTTCCATCAGCTGGCTCAAGTTCATCATCAACATCATCCTTCTGCTCCACACTTATCTCCCTCGCATCTCTAACTAGAAGAGGAGATTTACCATCCACGCTTTCAACAGATTCTTCTTCATGGGCATCACTGAACTTATCCTGTTTACCTTGAATAGGTGTCATGCAAGGGGATCTCTCACGTGCTCTTCCCTGTTGATGCCTGCATGCAGGAGAGGGTTAGTGGAATTTATTCATGCATATGTAGTATTAACACCTCAATAATAATCTAAGACATCAAGCTAACAGAAACATAAAAACAATCAAAGACAATTAAGTAAGAAATCCTTGCTCAAAGTCACAACCAGCCTTTCACATCAACTTGATGAAGTAGCATAGTGTCACAAAAAAGCAACAATATAAATGATATTAGATAATACTATTAACTTTATCCAAAAGAAATGACAATAAATTATTTCAAGGTTCATACCTCTCATCACAAGGGCTGCCAATGTTTCCACTAGGATGCACAGGACTCTGACCCCTAGATCCAGGGCCGTATGGACATGATGCTCCTGCAGGGAAGGGCAAAGTCCTGTCGTCTTCAGGTATATTAATGTGAACAGAATTAATAGTCCTCCTTCCACCTAGCTCCCTCTTTCTACTATTATAAGCATCTGGAAAACCATCAAAATATTCAGTATCTTCATCTGCAACATCAGCTTCAGATGCAAGATCTCCTCTAAGATCCTCCCTTGGCGGATCATTTTCTGTTCTGTCTTCAACACCATTGCCTGTGGAGGAATCATCATCCAGAGTATCCTGACAGATAATCTGTTCACACAATTAAGAGTTAAACAATTTTGCATAAGCAGCCATAGACACTAAATAAGACTTGGGTTAAGTGCAATTGAAACAAGGTTTGACTGCTAACCTCAATAATTGCATCTGAATCACGGATACGAGGTGGCCGTGTATCAATGGAGGGGAGGCGTTCCCCATAACCTCCCTCCACCTGTATTGCTCTCCCAGTTGGCTGGTACAATAAATAAAATAAATAAATTATTGCACAGATAAAAAGAAATAGCACAACGGCCTACAATACAGGAATTGGTAATTACACTCATAACAAAATAGTTAGTTAATATCGGACAGCAAGGGAAAAGAAGATACAGATACAAATAAAGCACATATCTTAAGAGCTGAGGTCATGTTTGATGTGTAGGATTATTGATAGGATAAGATAATAATTATCTTATATCATGTTTGATTTGTATCTAAAGATAGGGATAGGTATTGCAAGTAGGATTAATATCCTCTTGACATAGGATTATTCAATCCTCCCCAAGTAGAGAGGATCATTTTTAATCCATTGGACTAAACTTACATGTCCAATTACAGCCTTAAAAATTATATCAATAATTTAAATTATATACATTTTGAAGAAGGATAATTTTGACAAATAAATAAATTATCCTATCCTAATTCTTACACACATCAAACACAAAAGAGGATAACTTTATTTAATCTAATCCTATTTATAATACTATCTTATCTTATCCTATCATAATCTTATATACTAAACATGACTTAAGAGTACAAGATAAATATTTAAAGGGAAACTACAAGTACGGTTGAAGAATCTACATCAAGCATGATGGCTTTTATAGTTATAATGCATGTACGGTAAAACCAGCAATTGAAGCTTACCAGTGGTGGTCGCACTCGAGCAGTTCCTTTTGTCACGTCCCTTTGTCCACCATCTGACTTTCCAAGATTAGCAGCATTAGCTGAAACCTCTTGCCCAGTTGCTGCTGCTAATTCTGGAGGCAAATCTGGATCATAATCCTAAAAGAAAGCAAGACAATCATACCCTTAACAGCAACAGCAGAACAGCAGAAATCATGCCATCAATCCAAGTACTTAACTGTTGAATGGAAACTTTTTTTTTTAGATATGCATAAGCAACCAATTACCTGCTCTGTTCGCCCACTTTCATAAACACGAATTTTGCTTTGCATGGTTGTCTCCAAGCGGTGTTGTTCCTACATGATTTTAAAATCCAACCTTCTTAGACCTTAGTTCCCACAAGAATGAAATTAGGTATCATTAAAGCTAATAATTACCAGTTGTTTGCAATAATCTTTCCAGCCCTCCTCACTTAGACCAAAGTTGAAGAAGTCAGCAAGATCAACACCAGGATATTTCCATGGCTTTTCCTCAAAACTATCAATATCAACATCAAATATGGTCCTGGAATCACATAGGTATTAATCATAAATTAATCAGGCAAAACCAAACAAGGAAATTAAAAGAGTTTGCACATGATATTAGAAGAATGAAACATAACAAAGTTTGACAGAAGCCAAAAGGCATTCTGCAACAAGAAATTTGTCTCCATTTTCAGCTTCTACAAGCCAATATAAAATGGATTTAGTATAACATGCAAAAAATTCACACTATCAACTAACATTAAATATTAACATAATAATAGAAAATTGAGCAATTACTTGTGAGAAGGAAGCGTAAATTCCAGCCCACCACCAAAACCTCGTCCTGCCATATTGTTACCCCAACCAGGCATTCCAAAACCCTTTTGCATGGGAGGACCAGCTTTCATTCCAGGTGGTCTCCAGTCACCTCTACCACGACCAGCCATAGCACCCATGATTGGACGAACCTGACCTGGGGCTCCTCCAGGACCTCCTGCAGTGGCTCCAGGCATTGGTGCTGCACCAGGTCTTACATACTGCATGTAGCAGAAAATAGATCACAGCATTAATCAGAATCCAAAGTGAACAAGCAGCATAAGCCCATAAGAAAAGAAATGGGATGATCATCTAGCAAAGCAATTTTTTCTCTTCTGCAATAAAAATAACAGATTACAACAGACGATCAGAACCTTGATAAATATATAAATATGCAGCTTGTTAAAATAAACTTTCCATTGGATAATACATTCAAGACTAAGGTCAATTTTTTTCATTGTATCACCAAACATTAAGTTGTAAGTAAAAGAGACTGCTAAACCAAAATTTCTTAAGCTAAATGAAAATAAGAAATTCAATTAATAGCTTGCACCAAGACAATATACAAATAAAGAAACAAGGACATCAAAGAATACACTGATCACAACATAGAGCTAGCAATGTAATGATGGTATCTGGAAGAGGGAATAAGTGGCAAATGAATGGCGTAAGATAATCGACAAGGAAGAAGTTGCAGCACATACGTGTGCAACCAAAATGTCAAGTACAATAATAAATCTCAAGCTGTAAATCATTTAAACTCTGTGACATAAGCAATGACAAGGGTTAGGTAAATCGAATCAAGTGCTGTGTGAAAATGGTTAGGAACAAGTATGAATAGAAGTATATTTTCAGCAAAGGTTAGCAGTTGATCTTGCATTTCAAGAAACAGATAACATTGCGCTTCAATTTGCAGAGGTGATGTTACTCTCTACAGTTTCATCTGTGTTACCAATAGGCTGTGTGAACTTTTTCTTTGCAGAAGTATCTGAATTTGATCTAAAGCACAAATTACTTAACACAAAAATAAACAAATAGTTCTGAACATAGTTGCTAATCTCTAACAGCTCCTATAGAGAATTATTGGTGTAGGAGACAAGTGAAAGATTAATGGACTTATCTTCACATATTACATAAAAAAATGAATTAACTGTAATTGCGGTTCTGTACCTCATCTGCGAAGGTTTTACTATTGAAACCATTAACTAAGTACCCCAGAACATTTGAAAATCAAAACATATGACCAAACCCTTTTTCTTAAGTTGTCAGGTTCAAGTTTATGATAAGAACAAAGATGAATCAAATAACCCTTTCTTACAACTTAAAGGTCAGAATCAGCCAACAATACATCTAAAATTTTTTACCCTTGAAATAAGTGAGATTTTGAGCAAGCAGAAACATCCGCAAGTTAATATAGATAGACAAACTTCCGAGACTACGACGAGAACGATCAGAGGCACACCAAACAGAACAAAGGTTTATTTTACAAATAATCATCATAATGATTTCTGAGAGCTACGTTATGATCTTCAATATTCAAATATAATATCAAAACAAAAAATATGGCAAAATAATCTCCACCCAAATCTTCGCTATTTGACCACAAAAAGAAAAAAAAAACTGTTATTTATCATTTCATTCTGTACAAAGTTTACAAACCAAAAACTATACTAAATCCTAATCATTCATCAAACAATTGGGCATTGTCTTTGTCCAAATGTTTCCAAATTGTTTGATTCAACAGCAATAACAGCATCAACATGTTAACACACTGACCTTAAACTGAGAATGAAACGGATGGTACCCATGATTGCTGTACCCAATTTTTGGTGCAACCACGTTTCCTCCGCCGCCGCCAGCGCCACCAACCTTCCCTGCTTCTCCCCCTTCTTTCCTCTCCCCATCCGCCGCCTGCCCTCCTTCTTCACCCCAGTCCTGCTCCTCCATCCCTTGGTTTGCATCTCCATCAGCCACTATCACAAGCGGGTCCCCATCTTCATCGTCGTCGTCATCATCTTCCCCCATCATTCCACCTCTTTCCATAGCCAGGGGGCCGTGGTTGTTATCGTTTAACACTATCTGTAGATCATCTTCACTGTCACTATCCCAATCACCCCCTTCTCCATCGGCTTCCACTTCACCGTCTCGAATTCTGTTATCGCTTCCTTTGTTGTTCCTTCCAGAATCTTCCTGGCCAACCGATTCGGTTAAACCAGGGATTATCGGGTCCTCTGAGCCGATATCCTCGACTCCATCACTAACCCTATCTTCAATATCAAATTTAACGTCTTTGCCATCCGCATGCTCATGTTTATAATCCAGAACCATTGGTTGGGGAGCTGAATCGCCGCTAGGGATCGAATCCGGTGCTGCAGCAGCAGGGGGAGGAGGAAGAGATTTAAAGGGTGCTAGGGTTTGGGTGGCGGAAATTGAACGTGAAGCTCCGAAGAGGGTGTTAACATCGTCTTGGGATTGAAGATTGAGATCTACCGGACGATGGAGATATGCGGGTGTAGGAGAAGGCTGGTGTGGTTGCGGAGCATCCGATGACGACGAAGTAGTCGTGGTGGAGGTTGATGAGAAAGGTCTGAGAACGTCCGTGTACAGATCTCCGAACTCATCGTCATCTTCCATCGGAATTCGTTAAAAAAGGAAGAGAGGCTGAGACAGAGGAAAAAAAAAATAAAGGCAGAGTTAGGGAAGAAAGGGTTTTGATTGTTTGTTTGTTAATTGTTGGCCTTCTGCCTTTGTTAGAGGCAGGCTTTTATTTCATTTATTTTCTTTTATCTCCTTTGAAATTTCTTCTTCTTTTTTTATGGTTTTATTTATTTATTATTTTGATGAAGAGTTTAGGCAAGTGTTTTTGCCTACAAAGTTTTTTGCCTACAAAGTTAATTGGAAAAGAATATAACTAAATCAATTAAAAGATTAGAATCAACTGACTTTTTTGTTTTTTGTTACCTTCAATCTATTTAATGGTGGAAGATTATGAAAAAAAAAAAAAAAATTGAAATCAAAGAGCATGGTCAACACTAAACTCACCTTAAGCATGGGTATGTGGCTTGATTTTTAGTTGTGCAACATTTATGGCTAGCACCCATGAAAACTAGTAATTGCTTCCAATAACCTATATGCATTATGACATGAATACCTTATATTGCATTTATTTTTTGGAAGGGTTTCCTATATATTTGAGAACTTGTTTAATTAGGGGTAGTTTGGTAACATTTTCATTTTTTTTGCTTTATTTTTTGATTGAGAACAAATATATGTTTGGTAGATTATTTTTGTTTTATATTTTTGAAAATTAAAAATAAAGTTTTGAATTTTGTTGAAAACAAAAAAAAATTATGTTTTCAAAATTTTTAAAACAATTTAGTACAGTTACAACTGTGGCATTGTTTACCCGTTTGACTATAGTAGTGCTACAATTTAAAATTTTTGTTTTTGGCGAGAATCAAATCTTTTTCCTTCATAATTTAAAAGCTTTAAGTACTTTTACCTGTTTTTATTTTCATATTTTTACAATAAAAACATTCCATCAAAATATATTTTCAAATTCAATAAATTAAAAAAAATAAAACAAATATTTTAAAAATATAAAATACACAATAATACTAAACGACCCCTTATTTATTAACATTACTTCAACATGAACATAAAGTTAATGTCAATTTCAATTTACAAATAATAAAAATTAAAAAGAATTAGATTTTTTTTTTGAAACGGGTTCATGATGTGAAAAATAAAAAAAAATACCAATGATGCAATTTAAACATTAAATTTATTATTATATTTTTAAAAATGATTGTATGAATAATTAGATTACATCTTAATTAATAATTAAATGATTTTAAAGAATTGTATAAACCTTTTAATCCAAATGAAATTACAAAAGAAGAAAAAGGAAACATCTAAAATTAATTTGAAACAAAAGCAATTCAATTATAGCTAAAAATAAAAAAAATATATCGGTGGATTTTTGTATTCAATGAATGAATCATGATAAAAGAAATCTAAAAAGAATGATTACATGTAAAAATGTACAAAACATTTACTGTTTAGTTTTAATAGCTAAAAGGAAACAAATTTTGAACTTGAGGGTTCATTTTAAAGAAATAAGATAACATATAATATAATTTTCGATAAATATTTGATAGAAATTTACGAGGAAAATATATCCTCTCGAAATGATTCAAATTAAAAAATATTTAAAATTTAAAATAATTTAAATTTAAAAAGATTCGAATCAAAATTGATTTGAGAATTTTAAAATATAAAATAACTTAAATTAATTTGATTCATATTTAATTTATGTTGCTTAATTGAGTGATTTAATTTAAATTTAGAGATTTGTTTAATATTTTCATTTAAACTATTTATAATAAATTTAAGGAGGTAACTTAGTATTTTTATTTTTTTCATAGGTGCATGTAGAAAGCTAATAATATTTGTATTTATGAATTATTAGAAATTTAAATTTAAAATTTATTAATAGGAATTTTTAATATGAGAAAAAGTAAAAAGATAAAAAAAAATTTGAATAAAAATTTAGTAATTATTTAAATTTATAATATTTTATTATAATTAATCAAAATTTAAAATTTTTATATCAGATCAATTGAATCCTTAAATATATATTTTCATGCAATTAATTATTAAATATATTTTTGCACTTCAATGGAGTCATATATTAAATAAAAAAAAGTGTTCATGATTAATCAAATTTTATTTAATAAAAATTTAATTTATAAAAAAATTTAAAAACCTAATTAATTATAATAAAATAATAAAAACTTGAGTCATTGTTGAATTCTTATCCAAACACATTTTTACCCTTTAACCTAAAAGATAAAAAATAAAAGAGGGGGAAAACACATGGGCCGAGTGCGTATGTTCGATCCGGAGAAAACCAATTAGACCGGCGGTTCAAGACGAGTTGCACAGTGAAGTCCACGCATATTCGCTTGGTGTTTCTCATGGTTGATTGCCTGATTTCATATATATATTTTTTTCATGCAGTTTATTAGCAGCCAAACAGAAAATTAAAATTTATTTTTACAATAGAAAATGATCGGAGTCGGGAAGATCAAGCAATACTGCAACGTCCTCGACAAGTCTCTCAGCAAGGGCAAACAGGAGGTTCCCTCTCTCTCTCTCTCTTCTTCTTCTTCTTCTTAGAAAGTAAGCCCAGCTTCAGATCTTCGCGGAAGTTTCACCTTGTGTTTTTTTCTTTTTTCTTTTTGTTGTTGTTGTTGTTGCAATATTTGAGTGTTTTTTCTTTCTTTTAACTGTTATTTTGTCATTGAATTATTTGAATTGGCCATTAAATTAGTTAAGAAATTCTGATCCAATCACACGAATTAGTCTCAAAATTAAAAAAAAAAAAATTTGTTGAGTTCCTAATTACTTTAGAAAATAGAAAAAATTTAGATAAAATTGAACAATCTGAATCAGCAGTTTCTTTTATTGCTGATTTTGTTTTTCAATTTGGAGTAAAAAATTCCAAACTATTGACTGTGGTGCTTTCATTGCAGGTTAGCTTGAGTGCATTTGCATTCTTGTTTTCGGAGCTTGTTCAGTACAATCAAACACAGGTTGATAACATTGCTGAATTAGAAAGAAGGTAATATGTTCACGTTTGATATCTCTTTTGTTGAATCCTTCCATTGCCAACTGACAAGTGATTGAGATTAAACTATTTATTGAAGAAGATAATGGAAAAATGAAAGAAAAATAGAACAAAAAGCTCCATATTTCAAATTAAAGCAAATATTGGCATGATGCTTATTTCAGTTAGTGGTTCTTCTATTGTCAATGAATCTAATATTATTCATGGGAATGGATCAGGCTAGAGGATGCAGGGTATGCTGTTGGGGCTCGAGTTCTTGAACTTTTATGTCATAGGGATAAGGTACAACACATTCACAGACTCTACTTGAGACTCCAATAGCATTGTGGTTCTGTTTATTCTTTATTTGCATTCTCAAGGTATTGCTTACAAGCTAGCATGACCTTCTTAAAGTAGAGTTTTAATTCTGCTAATAAGGTGAGAACGTCATGATTTAGTACTAGGATGCCAGCCTTACCGACCTTATATGCTTGGTGGTCGTACCTCAATTACATTTGCTTTCATATTTTGTATCATGATTTGACATTTGTATGCAAAGATGTGTGCTCATTTGTATGAACATGTGTATTCTTCCATGGTGTCTTCACCAGAAAGAAACCTATGGTTTTTTATGCCACAGGGGAATAGAAGGGAGACTCGATTGTTGGGTATTTTATCTTTTGTACACAGCACTGTCTGGAAGGTGTTATTTGGAAAGGTAAGCCTGCAAAATTGTATATTGGTGCAACAATTTAAAGTTAGATTATTGTCAAAAGGAATTTGTGTATTTTCCTGTAGCTATAGCGTGACAATTCTAGCTGGCTAACATTTTCAGCATATGTTTACAATCAGTGTGGTCTCCAATTCAGTATTTCTCTTACCAAGTCCATTTTGTACTATGTTAGGTGGCTGACTCACTTGAGAAGGGCACTGAACATGATGACGAATACATGATCAGTGAAAAGGAACTCCTCGTGAACAAGTTATGCATTGGCCTCCACTTATCACTTATAATGACATACCACTTATAATGACATACGTCAAACTAACTAGATCTCTGGTTCTAGATTAATAACCAACTGGTCTGTTTGCATTGTAGGTTTATTTCAATTCCGAAAGACATGGGGACATTTAATTGTGGGGCATTTGTTGCTGGAATAGTGAGGGTAAGAGCTGCATTCTTTTTATGTATAATATGATTGATCATCTAGTGGAACAAAGCTCTTATATGCTCCTTTTGTTGGTTGGAAGGGTGTTTTGGATAGTGCAGGATTTCCAGCAGTAGTAACAGCTCATTTTGTACCTATGGAGGGACAGCAAAGACCCCGGACAACTATTTTGATAAAGTTTGCTGAAGAGGTAGGCACTACTCTTACACTGCGTCTAATATCCCCACATTAACTACAGCCTGGTGTGCCCAAGTGCAGTTGTGCCGTTTAATAAAAGCATTTGATGCTTGGTATTATGTTTGTGATTCTTTCAATGATATCTAGCTTATTTTTCTTCCTAGTTTGTTTAGGACTGGGGTAATGTATAAAGTCGGTTCACTCATGTGGTTAAATCTCTATGGGATCAAAAAAAGTATTGTCACTGTAGATGTAATTAATGGACTACCGGTTTACCCAAAAATAATCATGAACTACTGGTAGAGGATCAAAGTAGTGCTAATAGAGAGAGTTGTTTCATATATGACAAAAAAAAAAAAACAAAAGGAGTAACTAGATAAGTTGGGGCTTGGTTGTCAACACTTATTTCAATATATACAAAATATTAGTTCTCATTCTCTAAACAATAGTTAGCTGGTCTTGCAAGTGTCTTTGTCTTTTACTTTTAAAAAATGTTGGGCACTGCTTTTGCCCGTTTCCACGCTAAAATATTTCAAATACTTTTATCATCATCTTCATCACAGCATGGGAGAGGAAAAACGTCCACATATATTCTTAAATTATATTTGAAGAAGGATTTTAGAGCCTATTAGAATATGCTATTTGTTCTTGTTACATACTTGATTCACCACTGCTCCCTTTTTTCTATAACCAGGTTTTGCGAAGAGAAGCGAGGTTAGGTTGATTACTATACCTGGGTTAACTTGAGTTCTCCATGTTCAGCAATACCGGGAATGGAACGGTGAATTTCTGCTGGTTTGTTGATCTAACTAGGATTTTACCTGCCAATCACACTGACAAATCTGAATTCTTTTCTCTGATTAATGATGGTTGTGCATTGTTCTCTATGGTACAGTGGTTACTGTACGATATCAAAGATTATGGCGAGTGCAGTTGATGTAAAGTGAAATGTCATCCATCATTACCGTTAAGTTTTTTTTTTTGGCCACAATTATTACTGTTAAGTTTTGTGTTACTGGATAATTATTGAGGTAATAGAATTTGAAGGATTTATTTCTTCATCGTTGCCTACCTTTCCCAGATCGGGCGACATAGACAAATCTAATGCGCCAGTTGGATTTCTATTATAATAAAGAACATTCCAACGGCACAGCAAAATATATAGTTTCAGAGGGTCCTATGAATTATGAAATCTTTTTCCCCTCCCCCAATTTCGCTTTATATGCTTATTTTGCAATATATAGGAACATATATTATTAATTGTGATGATGATCAAAGAATCTTACCGTTTATCTCTCCTAATCATGCTGAGTTTGCTTTTTCAAAGCTGCAATTTGATACTGCATCTGCTTTGCAAAATGGCAGCATATTAGTATCAAATGTCACCAAGTTACCTCGCAGTTGCACCTTGGAAACACTGAACTGTGAGACCATGAATTAATTGCAATGAAAGACATTTGGATAACGTTATCGTAGTAGTAAACAAACACACGGGAAAAGCTCAAAACCACCATGAAATTATCCTTCTACCTATTTATTTGAACGTAATTGCTCAGAAGAAGACCAGGCCAGGATTTTGGAAAGCAAAGCTTACAAACAGACAGAAAATCTCAGGAACATGAGAGCCATGTCCCTTGGTCATTCTAAAACATTTCTTTGACTATTCCCTCCCACCCTCTTTGATGACCAGCAATGAAATGTTATAATCCCGAACATCATAATAATAATAATAAGAATAATAATAATAACAATAATAATAATAATAATAATAATAAAAGAAATGACAGATGTGTAAGATAGGCTGATGATAAGAGAGCAGATAGAAGGAGATATTATTTCATAGTTCTTTGATATTTAAGCAGTATTCTGTCCATTCTCAACACCAAGACCATACAACACACCAGCATATTTCTCAGTCGAACCTTTAAAGAAATTTTCTTTCAGTTTCATGAATGTACAACAAGTAAGCAAACTATCCGAACCGGCTTGGTGACAAATACCAATCCTCTCCACAGCTAACAGCTCTGCAAGCTTGTTCAACCCACCATGAAGGCTATTGCAATACTTCATCAGATGCTTGATATCATAAAGAGTTGGGAAATATATCTTGATCAAACTAAAGAAGCCTGTTTGGGTATCGGGAAGATTCTTGCAAGTAAGCAACTTAAGCAAATACCCGAAATCATAACCACTATGAAAGGTCACCCAATGCACACTATCATTCAAAACAATTCCAGATGACATTAACAGTTCACTGAAGTGATGAGCAGTAACACCCTTTTCCTTGTTCTTCTGAAAATCAATGCCACTTTGAGACAAAAGCTCAATGGAGTCATTGGCATAAACATCCTCATTGGGATCGAATTCACGGAAATTGAATTGCCAAACACAGTATTTTTCAGTTCCACAAGTAGGTAAATTCCCATTGGCATCAGAGAAAGTAAGACCCAACTGAATCAATTTCAAAAGATCAACATTTGCTTTCAAAGTTTGGTAATTGTAATCAGAACTGCTCTTGAAATTGCCTATTGGGCGAAGAACAATACCCGGGAACTCAGTGTCCATAGCAATGTAAGGGAAATCGTCCACAATATTTCGAATTAACTCGAATTCACATGCCAGATTCTCGTCCCAAACTTCCCTTATATGGATTGATTCACTTTTGGGTAAAATCGACATCTTTCTTCACCAAAAAAGGAACAAGTTTTTATTCTTGGACAACTAGCAAAAACCCAGAATTCCCACAATCTGCAATAACAACATTAAAAACTAATAACTACCCATTTCTCCGAATCAAAAGAAAACAAAAACCCATATCTTGAAAAACCAATCAAAGTCTCGAAATAGATAAAGAAGGTAAAGAACATGAGATCTTACCCGGGAAACGTTGGAGCTGACAAGTAAATGTCAGATTGGATTCGAATCGGAATCTGTGGTGTAGAGAGATGAAATGGATGATAATAGGAAGAGAGTTTTATGGCTTTTATTCTTAGGAAGAGGACAACTTGCGTTTTGGGTAAAAAATTTTCTTTTCTTTTTATTTAATGATTAATGGGATGGTGAAGATAAAGAAAGCTTTTATCCAAAAGCTTCCCTGTGCTTCACATTGTAACAAAATCAACATGAAGAGAAAAAATTATAGAGAGAGAGAGAGAGAGGACAGAAAGACCAGGCACTTTATATCAGGGGGCTTTATACCGATACTTTTCACTTGCCTTCTCTGTTTCAATTCTCAGATACTACTTTTGCATTGACAAACAAATCTGACGCCATGCACTCAATTATTGTGGTCTTGATCCAGTGGACCAGCACTATCTAGATATTTCCTTTTAAAGGGTGGGGGGGAAAACTATATTTGTTATAATTTGTGATATAACTGTGGGTTCATCACCGCTTTCATAGCTCAGTTGGTTAGAGCACCCGTTTAGTAAGCGGGAGGTCTTGAGTTCGATTCTCAATGAAAGCAATGGCTTCTTCTTTTGCTCATCCTAAATGGGCCGGATTTAATCTGGGCCTAAATGTCTCTTTTTATTCCTTCGGTTGACAAGTTCATCATTTTTGTAAGTCGGTGTTGGCCACTGATATCAGCTATAAATCCCCAATCCGCCATTTGTAAAATCCCTAATTTACTCAAAAAATCTGCCCAAAGAAATGGATCTTCAAGTCTTCATCCGATCCCCAAATCACCAAACCCTGACTTTAACACTAGAACCCACCCAATCCCTAACCCTCCACCACCTCAAATCCTCTCTTCTTCCAAATCCCCAATCGCTATCCTCCTTCTATTTTACCCTCAATGGAAAACCCCTCCCCGATTCCACCCTTCTCCCTAATCGCCAAATTACCCATCTCTCCACCCTCTTCCTCCTCCCCCGCCTCTCCGCCGGTGGAGGCGATGGCGGCGCCACTGGAGCTGAGTCCCGCGATTGTTATCTCAAGATGTACGCCGTTAAAAAGCCTGATAAAGTCGACCCGAATGAGCAAAGGCTCGGTAAGTGGCTCAATTGTGCCTTATCTAATGAACCCTTAAGAGAACCTTGCGTGATTGATAAATTAGGGAATATTTTCAATAAGGAAGCTCTTGTTGAAGCTTTGTTGGGTAAGAAATTGCCCAAAGAGTTTAGACATATAAAAGGTTTGAAAGATATGATTAATATTAAGTTGTCGATGATACCTGGGAATGAATCAGATGCTGCTGATGGTGCTAGGTTTCAATGCCCGATATCGGGGCTTGAATTTAATGGGAAGTATAAGTTTTTTGCATTGAAGAATTGTGGGCATGTGGTTAGCGCTAAGGCTTTGAAAGAGGTTAAGTCATCAGCTTGTTTGGTTTGCCATAAGGAGTTTGTGGAGTGTGATAAGGTGGTGATTAATGGTAGTGAGGAAGAAGTAGCAGCCTTGAGGGAGATGATGGAGGAAGGGAAGGCGAAAACAGTGAAGGAGAAGAAGAAAAGGGGAATCGATGTTGTGGATGGGGAAAAGGGTTGTGGTAAATTGGAAGCGAATGGAAAACTTGAGAACGGTAAGGGATTGGGTAATGGCGGAGTGAAGAAGTTTAGAGCTGCGGATGTGGCACCGGCTAATGCTACTAAGGAAGTTTATGCTTCTATATTTACTTCCTCCAAGAAGTCAGATTTTAAGGAAACTTTCACCTGTAGATCGCTCCCGATTGGTCGAAACTGATGGTTTCAGCTGTACCATACTCATGGTGATCTGTCGGTATTCTGCTTTGTTTGTTCATGAATGGAGACTATTCATGTGTTTTGAAGTTGCCATTCCCTCATTGTATTTTTCCTTATTTACTGAAATTGAATTGTTCCTGTTTAACCTAGAATTCTAATACATATCTAATTTCAATCTTGAATTGCCATAACATGCTTTATTACTTGCTTCAGTATGATGGATCTGGATAGGCTGTATTATCTTTATATTGTGGTGTTACTGAATTTGAGATTTGAGTTTTGTTCCTATAAATGACACATGTTGGTTGAGTTACATCGTAGAGGAAACCAGTAAAAGTGAATCAACGGTAGCTTTTTCAAAACATGAGGTTTTGACAGTAATCAAGATCAGTCTTCAGATGAATGTGACTTTTTTTTCTTTGTCAATTTGTTGCTCTCTGCATGACAGGGTTTCGGTAAGGATCAAAGCATACTGCCGCTGGAACCTATTTCTTTGTTCTTTGTTCCATATTTTTGCTAAGATTATAAATCCCCAATTGCGCTTAGATCACCTAGATTATACAACAGCAAAGCATTCTAATACCTATTCCTGTTATTACCAGATTTTCTTAACCAAAGTTGAAGCTAGTATTGATATTAAACAAAGTGGAGATGACCCCAGGCATAAAAGAAAGTGAAGATGTAAAAAGATGTGTTCCATGGTTTTATTGAATGATTAGAATCATATAATCATGTATATTAACCCCCCATGCAAGAAAAGAAACACTATCTGCAAAGAGGTTTCCTTTTAGATAACTCAAAAATTAATATATCTTTTAAGATCAAGGCCAGGAAGGCAAACTTGAATCTTCCTTTTCAGCCAAAACTAAGCCAACCAACAATGAATCGATTTTAACTTCTTTTTTTTTAATTTTTTTGGGTAAAGGTAATAAAATTGTCTATTAATTGTGATTCTGTTTTTTATTCTTCCCAAATCAAAGAACCAGTTAATAGACAAAGCAAAAAGAAGCACAAAGAGGGCTAGAGAATGGGAATTTAGCCCACTTTGGCCCAAAGAATAAACAAAGCAAAAAGAAGCCCAAAGGGGACTAGATAGGACTAGATAATGGGAATTTAGCCCAGAGAAGAGGAAAACAGCCCACTTTAGCCAAAGAATAGAGAAGAGTAAATCAGCCCAAGGCCCCATCAAAGAATAGGGTTGGCATATAAAATCTCCACTTCGCTAAACCCTTGGCATTCCTCCGCCACCCAGCTGCAGATTGGCTCTTTAGGGTTTCTTCACTTTCAGGTTAGCGCCTTTTCATCGTCTTCTAATTCTCCTGTTGTGTTTTTCTATTAATTCCTTTGATTTCTGTCAACAAAAATACTGAAGAATGAAATATTCCTTTTGCTTAGCTTTCAATGTTGTATTAACTTAACGATCTGCTTTGTTGACTTTGTTTGGTTTCTCTTTTGCTACCAGGAAGCGGAGCCTCTGATCCCAACTTTAGCTCAAAAGATGTCTGGGTAAGTGATAACCTATTCCTCTGTAAAGGTTCAAGGCCATGTTTAGTAAAATATCTGCGTTATTTCCATGAAATTTAACCTAGTTGTTGGGTTTGTTTTAATATTTCCATGACATCAAGTTGGTTGCATTTTCACTGTATAGACTTTGGGTTTAGTTTGCGTTAGTGTGGAATGAATTGTTGTGGTATTTATTGTATGCTAATACATAATTCAGTGTTTTATTTGAGATGATTTACCTACTTGTTTGAGTCATTGTGTGTTGTTCCAGATTTGTTAGAAATGGGAAGTATCTTAGACTGTAATATGTATTTGTTTTTGCATTGATAGGAGGTGGAGAAAGCATTTCCATTTTGTCCCATCTTGAGATTAAGTCTTATTGCGATTCCATTTTGTCAACAAAATTTGCCCTTTTGATGCCTTTAAGCCCATCATTTTCTCCCCTAACCTTTGTTTCTTTGATTTTCATAGCTATTATATTCCCTTTTTATTGTGTCTGCATGTATTTATGTTGTATTATTGCCTATTGCTTTTGCAGAGAAGAAGTTGCAGTTGCCCAACCCGAGGCAGCACCTATTCTTGGTGAGCCAATGGACATCAACACAGCTTTGCCCCTTGTGGTGAGGAAGTCACAAGCTCATGGTGGGCTTGCACGTGGCTTACATGAAGCTGCCAAGGCAATTGAAAAGCACAATGCACATCTTTGTGTTTTAGCCGATGACTGTGACCAGCCAGATTATGTTAAGCTGGTCAAGGCACTCTGTGCTGATCATAATGTTAAAGTGCTACGTGCTCCTAGTGCAAAAACTCTTGGCGAGTGGGCTGGTGTAAGTGACATTTCATTGCTCATTTATGTTTGAATTATTTCCTTGCATTTCAGGAAATGATGAGGCTACCATCTGATGTTTTAGTATACTGTTTGTTCCCAATATGCTGTGTTGTTCTCAGTTTTGGGAGATATCTGCTATATCTTCCTTGTGAAATATGTATAAATTTGCTTATGTGAAGATATCCTTTTAAAAGAAAAGAATTAATATTAATTTGTGTCTTTGTATGATATGGAACATGAGTTATTTCTCTCCCTCTTTTGCGCTCACAAACACACCCCTTTGACTCTGTAACTTGTTCCTCAGTGAATGCTAATTGTGCTTCATCTCTGCATGCAGTTGTGTAAGATAGATTCTGAGGGGAAAGCACGGAAAGTTGTCGGTTGCTCTTGTGTAGTTGTGAAGGTATGAGCTTATACATAGAATTACATTCTAGTATACTTAAACAATATTTCTTTCATTAATGCATTTTCTTTCTTTTCACCTTATTTACGTTTTGAATCAGTTCTATTTTCAATCAATATTTAGAAAATATGGCAATGCATTTTCTGTATTTATGATTCTTGGGATTTTTAATTCTTTTTCCTGCAGGATTATGGCGAACAACATGAGGCTGTTGAGGTTGTTCAGCAGCACAAGGATTAAGCAATTGGTAGAATTAGAGTTTTTTTTCCTGGTCATTCATGATATTTAGTAAACGACAGTAATTTGCTTGATCATTTTTGTTTTAAAAAAGTTGTTGCAATGCCAAACTGCTTGGTGTTTCTTATGTTTGCTACCTTTTTCCTTTTAAATGATGTGCTTAGGACGTGGCAAACCCTTTGGAAATCCAACAATTTTATGTGATGATTCTGCCTTTTTTAACCTGTCTATCATAAGTTAGTTTGGGTCTTGCTTTTTAATGGGTGGCTAGTGCCTCGATACAAGATGTCTGATTTTTTCGCCAATAAGAACAGGGTGGGCTGGTTGGATTGAAATCATTCATGGGATTGTGGTGAAGAATTTTGAAACGCATGAGTTGTTGAGCTGATCCAAATCGAGTTTGATATTGTTTTTTGGGTCCCTAAAATCTGGACTTGGTATAACTAATCATCCAATTTTGATGTTGTTGCCAATGTTGATTTTGGCCCTGGTGTCGGTTCATGGTTTTATGCAACTATTGGCCATGCTCTCGTATAATGAGATATTAGTAGTCAGTGTGAAATTCCATGGTTGTAGAGCTTTCAACTTGAAGCCCTAACCTTTAGATAACATTTAGAAGAAGAAAATAACATTAAAAAGAACATGGTTTTTGGTTATATCTAGCACATTCAAAGGGAGTAATTAACAGACATTGGGGGAATATAATTCGTGAAAGTGGTTAAAGAATGAAGATAAGACACCCTTGCATTTTGTGTGGTATATTCACTTAAATAACATAATTTGTGACTAGCGACTCATTCTTTTTTTTCCTTAACTGATCCTAGGTCGACACGGACATTGTTACATGTTTTGGCACAAATAATTTATTTTAGAGAGCTATTCTCACGAGTTCCATGCCTTCAATTTATTACAAGCTGCATATATGCATGACCCATCCATGAAGCCAACATTTTTATCTTCTGTTTCTTCCTTCTTTTCATCATTCTCTCCGAAAATAAATGCTTGAACTAGTCTGAGGTAGAATTTTTAATGGGGATGGGGGGACACGGCCTAGTTAAGTTGGATCCAAGATGTCTGTTCTTTTCATTTTTCTCACCATTCGATAAGGTTGGACAGTTGGGTCGAAATCATTCATAGTAATTCGCTTAAGGATGTTTAATGGCATCAGCCGTTGAGCTCATCAGAATTGAGTGTCATATTTCATTTGGGTCTCTAAGATCTGGACGTTATATAAATAGATTCAGAAATTCACTTCAAACTAAAACTTTAGTAAGAAATCAATCTTTTCATTGCAGTATTTTAAGTCATAGTTATTCAATGCCTAATTGAATTTTGGTGCTGTTGCCGGTTCATAGTTTATGGTTCTAAACCTTAAGCTGGTTTCCCTTTACACAACAATTTGGGATGTTTTGTGTTCTTTTTTTTTCTTACAAAATAATTCGTAATTTGAGAATAAAAAAATAAATTAAAAGTATTATGATTTAAACTTTAAATTTTGTTAAACATAAATTAGTAATAATAATTGTATGAATTACGGAGAATTAAACTCCAAAATTCTGTTCTAGGGTGGCAGCCGGATACCACAAAGCAATTGGTTTGCATATAGATAAAGAATAAATTGGGCAAATAGAACTTTTGGACCAGCTGTAAACGCAATGTAATAAAATAATCAATGGTGATGGGCTTTTAGCTTTGATGAATGGTAGGGATGGATGTGGTCAGGTCCATCAATATGAAGGGAATAGAGGGTCAATCAGTTCTTTATTAGCATCGTCAGCACTTGTGGTCCATGAAACCTGATGCATCATTCGGATATCTACCACCTATTCTAGTTTTGTGGACTGTATCTTAAGTTGATCCTACACCAGGCAGCCAACGAGGTTTATCCACCACTACTATGATTTCTCGCTTCCAAATTTCCAGCTAACTCTTCTATGGTTAAAGCTAACAAAGTTACTGCTCTTTTCGGTTTGAAATTTGTGGTCCTTTTTTTATTTTTTTTTATACAGAACAATTTAGAAATTTCACCAGCTGTTACAATTTCCACAGATGTAAAAACAAAGAAAACACATGTGAACTGCCACACATTCAAGGGATTCTTAAAATGGCATATTTGGGATTCTTGAAAAGTCATATTTTTTATTTCGAGGAGTAGATAAAACGTGCTCAAAAAGAAAACCCATCCTCTGTAAAACCTGTGTTTGAAGTGCTGTTGAACTCCCAACAAGGGGAGGAGAAGACTTGGGGCACGGTAGTTTATGCAGGATGGTACTAGGCATGGCATTGGCACGGTGATGGTGAGGATAACAATTTGCTGGTACAAGACATGCACATCCTCAAATATAAATCGTTTTTTACCTTTTGATTTAATAATTAAGAGGTTTTAAAAAATATATATGGACGCGAATTTTAATCTCATCATCTCTTTTTTCTTTTGAACAAAAAAAAATTAATCAACTATCAGTAATTGATCTTAAAATTTAACTAAATCCTGAATCTTTTTGTAATAATCTTGAACGAAATTTTCATCGTAAAATGAAAATCTTTTCAACAGATCCATTAATTTGGCCTAACTCTTTTATGATCATATCATGGTTGAGTGTTATTAACTCAATTTGTACTATTAATAACCCAAAAATTTATAGCTTCATCGTGAATTCATGGTGCCATATCTGATATTGGTACAGCTTTGGCGACTACGTAAGGGGAAATGGGGGCACTTATGTAGACAAGAAAGTACCATTTGTTTCTGATAGCTGCACATAAGCCGAAACAAATTAATTTCCAAGGTTCCAGTTAATTAATACTTTTTACTTTGAGCCACAAATTTTTATAGCGACTGATTTGCAAGTACCGCAGGCTTCGCTTAGAAAAACCAGACTAATTTAGGTTCCATTTTTATAAGTGCAAAAGCTTACTTTTTCATGTTATACCATTATATCAAACCCCTAATTTTGGAGTATCTAAAGTCTAAACTCTAGATTTGCCTAACTTATGCACTAGGTTAAGTACTGCAATTCGAACCCGTAGCTTATATGCAGCCATTTTTTTATGACATCTAACAGGATTATAATTCAAATTCCAGCATTTAAAATTATTTTTCTGTTCTCAACCTCTTTTGTAAAAAAAAAAAAAGAACTGCAATCCAATGTTACAAAGAGTGTAGAAAGTAGTTATGCAAACATATTATTAAAACGAGCTTGAACTCGTCTCTCTGACTTGTAAAAGCATGAAGTCAAGTCACTGTAAAACAGTTCAAGCACAACAAATTAAATCAAACAGTGGCGATCAATATCTACCTCCATTTCTGCTATTTTTGTGCAGGGTAAAAGAGGAGAAAAAATCATAAGAAGTTGGAGCAGAGTCCAAGTGGAAGTAACGGGAATATCGAGGCTAACGAACATTTTAATTTGTAATCTATTGATAGGTCAGCTAGAGTGAATTTGCGAGAGGAAAAAAGTTACGTTAGAACTATTTACGTCTAACTTGTCACAACGTGAACCACCTAACCCAAAACTTTTTGTCCGAAGTAGCTGCAACCAAAGGCAAGGCGTGGCTCACCTTCTCCCTATATATATTTGTAAGTATATAGCATCAACTCACACCAGACACTCCCTACCTCTCCTTTCACTCTACCTTCCACACACTCTTCTCTGTTTCTCTAGCAAAAGTATCTTTGCTCTTGAAGCAAGGAAATCCAAAGGAAACAAGTATATTTTCTTTGTTGGGGGTTTTCAAAATGGCTGGGACTGGAATTTTTGCAGAGATATTGGATGGAGATGTTTACAAGTATTATGCTGATGGAGAATGGAAGAAGTCTTCTTCTGGGAAAACTGTTGCTATTATCAACCCAACTACGAGAAAAACTCAGTACAGGGTTCAAGGTTAAACAGCTAAACTTGTAAAATCACTGTATTCTGCTAATCTAGTAATCATATATGCCTGCTCTCGGTTTAAACTTTTCTCATATCAAGTTTTTCTTTTCTTTAGAAAGATGGGGTGTTTTCTTCATTCCTATTAAGTTTGCTGATGTTTAACTTTGAAACTTAAGTTTGCTTCTTGTGATAAAATCGATTTCTTTGTTGTTTTCTTTGTGATGCTCTATATTGATCAAGGTGATATAGTTATGTAATATGCAGGGTAGACCAGACTTGAATTATTGGGCTAATATCAAATTTAATGGCAATTTTGCATGTCTTGGTAAACTGAAGACCAACCAAAACCTAAGCATTAACAGTGATTTTATTCGTTCCTCAAAAATCAAACAGAGAAATGAGAAAAAAAAAATGTGATCTACAAATGTCTGGTGTCTTCAGGTTGTTTACTTAGTGAAATTAATTAAGTATGGTGCTGAAACAGCTTGTACACAAGAAGAAGTGAACAAAGTCATGGAATCAGCAAAAATTGCGCAAAAATCATGGGCTAAGACTCCCCTTTGGAAGCGAGCAGAGCTCCTTCACAAGGCTGCTGCCATCCTAAAGGAGCATAAAGCACCAGTTGCTGAGTGCCTGGTTAAAGAAATTGCAAAACCAGCCAAAGATGCGGTTACCGAGGTATATAATTTGTTATAGCTATTGTCCATGCACTTTGTTTAGTTCAGAAGTGAACAAATGATCTTACGCAAACCGGTTTTGATCTGATTCCATGAAGGTTGTGAGGTCCGGGGATCTGGTTTCTTACACTGCTGAAGAGGGGGTTAGGATTCTTAGCGAAGGGAAATTCCTGGTATCCGATAGTTTTCCCGGTAATGAGAGAACCAAATATTGCCTCACCTCCAAGGTAAAGTTTCATTTCTCATCCCATGGTAAATTTCTTCAAGTTCTTGTCAAATAGCATTGAATTGATACAAATTATGGTATCGATTCATTCATTGCTCCAACATTTAATGGAAATCCTTATACAAAACTCTGAGAAAACAACCTGCATGGATAGATAATGTCATCTGATTACTCATTTCCTTTTTGTTGAATGTTCTGTAAAGTGGAGAAACTTATATGTCTTCTATTAATAATGTAGCCAAGGTCCAAACTTATTATCTGGACTCATCCCACCACACTGTCCAGACTGATAAGGAGCATCATGTATGCATCCACATCTAGTGTATAAGTCGGGAAGGGAGAAAATTCCTATGGTTGTTCAATGGATGTGAGATTTTTAGTTGATCTTGATTCTTTTATATGCAGCAGGCAGGCATCTTTGCATTTGTATTTCCTGCCCATCCTTGAGTAGCATCAGCAGAGAGTTTCCTATAAGTGCCATTCTCATCTGATATTAAAGATAACATCTAAAGTACTGAAAGCCAACCTTTTAAAACGACTTCTTGAACCAGTTTTTATCCACTTCATTTGTTTTTCACCGTACTCTTTCAGTTCCCATAATTCTTTCTGTTACTTCCTTTTATCATTGAATCATCAATGCAAAGTCACAGTTCCATTTGTTTAACTTCAATGTAAGATGTTTTAGATTATAAATATTAATAATTAAGAAATGCCAATTCTGATGCATGTTTGGCTTGAGTAATTGTATTAGCATAGAGCTGGTGTAAAAGATTAACAAAATGTTAGTCCTTATTTGCTTAATCAATTTATAACCAATTAATATGGTTAACAGTCTGGACTCTTCATTGTTACTATAAATCAATTATCTTTTTTCTTGTTAATCCTTGCCATAAACTCTGAGCGAGACATGTTTATTGAATTCTACCAGTGAGAAAACAATTTCATGTGAAAAATTACTCTCAATATAAAGTATAAACATGACTCTTCTGTTGTTTCATATCTTTTATGTTTTGATGATGTAGTTTATGATTTAAACTGCAGATTCCACTTGGAGTGATTCTAGCCATTCCACCATTCAATTATCCTGTCAACCTGGCTGTTTCAAAAATTGCACCAGCATTAATTGCTGGAAACTCCCTTGTACTCAAGCCACCAACACAGGTATTTTACAAATAAACAAGCTGATAACACATGTTGAAACACATAATTGAATAGGATGGTGTACTAAAATTATTTCTAGCACAAAAAAACAAAAAATCTAAAATGTCTCCTGTAAACTTCTTCCAGGGTGCAGTTTCTGCTCTTCATATGGTGCACTGCTTTCATTTGGCTGGTTTTCCCAAAGGGCTCATCAGCTGTGTGACAGGGAGAGGCTCTGAGATTGGTGACTTCCTCACTATGCATCCTGGAGTTAACTGTATAAGGTAATTCCAGTTCATCTTGTGGACACTATTGTAGCTCCCTCATTTTACTATATAGCTAGTTATCCATGTATAACTTGCTTTTTCCTTTTGCTCAGCTTTACGGGTGGAGACACCGGAATTGCCATCTCGAAGAAAGCAGGAATGATCCCTCTTCAGATGGAGTTGGGAGGAAAAGATGCCTGTATCGTACTTGAGGACGCTGACTTAGATTTGGTTGCTGCAAACATAATAAAAGGAGGATTTTCTTACAGGTTGAAAAGAATTCTGTTAAATGTGACAACACTAACTACTTTCACTAGTAATAACATTAATATGGTCTTAACTCTTTTGCACCTACCACTACCAGTGGTCAAAGGTGCACTGCTGTTAAGGTTGTCTTGGTGATGGAATCTGTTGCTGATGTTCTGGTGGAAAAGGTGAAGGCTAAATTGGCAAAGTTAACAGTTGGGCCACCGGAGGATGACTGTGATATCACTCCAGTTGTGTCAGAGTCATCGGCAAATTTCATTGAAGGGCTGGTCAAGGATGCAAAAGAGAAAGGAGCTACATTTTGTCAGGAATACAAGAGAGATGGCAATCTTATCTGGCCATTGTTGTTAGACAACGTTCGACCTGATATGAGGATTGCATGGGAGGAGCCATTTGGACCAGTTTTGCCAGTTATAAGGATCAACTCCATTGAGGAAGGAATCCACCATTGCAATGCTAGCAACTTCGGACTCCAGGTATAGATGATAAACTTATCAAAGTGTTGAAAATTTTTCTCCGATGATAGTAGCTTGATACTGAAAAATGCATAAAAAAAATTGCAGGGATGTGTCTTCACTAAGGATGTCAATAAGGCAATATTGATCAGTGATGCAATGGAGACCGGGACAGTTCAGATCAATTCTGCACCAGCTCGTGGACCAGACCATTTCCCATTTCAGGTAAATAAAATCTACGAAACCCCACTTGAAATGCTTTTCTTCTTGGACTGGCTTCACGAACCTTAACAAATGATTTCCTAACAGGGTTTAAAAGATAGTGGAATCGGATCACAGGGGGTTACCAACAGCATCAACATGATGACAAAGATCAAGAGCACCGTCATCAATTTACCAACCCCATCTTACACCATGGGTTAGTAATCATAGTATTACCCATTAGGGAATACATAAAATATATCAGAGCCACTTATCTTAGACTTTTTGCCAGCCATATGATGTTTAGTGAAAAGGATGAATAATGGGGACACGCAAATGACTGAATGAGCAACCAGCTATATTGTGTGTTATCAAATGTATCAAAGTTTCAGCTGATTTCAGTGATCTAGTTATCATATTTTGAGGACTTAGCAAGGGAATTGGATTTGTTGTCACTGCATTGCTTCTTTTCCGAAGCATGGTTGAAGAAGAAACCAAAGCTTTGCAATGAACTGTTTGATTATAACATGTTATTGACATGTAAATTGTATGCTAGTTTTCAAGTAGGGGGTAAGTTGTGGCCTGGTTTCTTTGACCAAAAGAACAAAATGATGATGCAGGCAATGGACATTCCAAATTATGAGGGCGTGAAAGGGGCCTCCATCTCTCATCATCCTGATTCCTGCATCACCATTTGTCAATGATTTGCAAATCATGCTTTCGTTCAAATAAAACCCATTCTTAGGCCCAGATTATATTAATTAATAAAATTTGTTTACATATTTAAAAACTGTTGTGCCTGTAATTTGAACTGAAATCTTCAATTTTAGAATCGACTTTGCCGTCATTGAATTAATAAAAACTTTCATATTCTACAACCTAATTCTCATGTTTGGCTAAACTTAAATGTTGTCGCATCTCGCTAATATTATTATCAAATCATCAAACACCTTAACCAAAAGGAGTCTTAGTCATAATAAGGATACTATCTTCTTTAATTACTCTCCAAATAATTGATACTTGATAGTTAAGAAAAGAATCCCTAAGCCTTTGTTTATTTTACCTTCAAATTATTATGGAATATTAGTATTAGCATATATAAATTAAATTAAAGGCGAGTCAATTTGTGGAGCCCATATTTAGTAGGCTCTTTAAGACTTAAAACCCAAAAATAATTTATGCTTAACCACCCAATTAATGGCCCATAGCTTACTTTTTCTGTGGAACCCATCTTTTAGACCCTTTTAAGCCTTTATATAAAATATAATTGATGGATTGGATTCTCATTTCTCAAATCTAAATCATTCCATAAATTTGAACCTACGTTTAATTCATTAATTCATTCATATATTTTTAAAAAATTAAAATTAAAATTTCAGTACGTCAACACTTTCTTTTATCCTCAAATTACAGCTTTCTTTATATAAAAAAAAAGGCATAAATTTAACCCTTTTGCTTTAACAAAGAATTCAATTCTCCTTTCTGTCAATTAGTTGGTATTAAAAACTCAATGGGATTAGGATTTCAAGATTGAAATGATTTTAAACTACATGTATAATTATTAATAACGATGATTAAGTGGGCCTCACAGTTTGAGCATGCTTTTAATTAATTTAAGGAGTATGCTGACCAGAAGAAAATATAAAACTATATATATTTATGATCAAATTAAACAAGCATATTTGGCAGGAAAAAAAATCTTTAGGAGTTGACTATCACAAAGTTTTATAATGTTTAAAAATCATGTCCTTCCTTCTTTAAAAAAAAAAAAAAAACCCATGTCCTTCATTTCATATTTATATTTATCACATTAACTAAAATTGTGATCAAATTAACCCTAAGTTTACCAACATAAACCTATCTAAATGGAGTAGTGTATATATACTAAAGATACTTAGATTTAAAAAAAAAAAAAAAAAGATACTTAGATGTTATCAAAGTTTCATTAATTATGTGATTTTCAACCCTTTTCTAATATAAACATTTCGCATTTAATTCGAAAAAAGTACCTTAGCAATCCTTAATTTGGTAAGTGAAATTGCAGTTACGTGAAAAATACTTCCATCTAAAAGCACATTTATTTTACGTGCTTTTCAATTATCTTTTTCCATGAACAACTTTTTTTTTTTCTTTTAAAATTACTTGATCGGCTTCTCCTTTTTTTTTTTTTTTTTAAGATTATTTATAAAAATTTGCTAAGTCTCATTTTGATTGATAAAAATAAACCAACTAAAATGAATCTTCACGAATAAAGGGCAACTAGCTCGAATATTTGATAAAGAGCTAGGTTTGTTTGTTCGCAGTAATTTAGTGTTGAAATATATGATGAAATGAGCGATCTCATTAATCGAATTTAGCATAAAATTGTTGTTTGAATGATTGATTCAACGTAAATGGAATTGGAATTTTCTTTTTCAAGAAATTTTCATTTCCTTCATCCCTTACTCCATATATATGCTATACCACATGTTACACGATTCAGGACATCCATTAATGTGACATAAGCAAATTATAATATTTTAATTAATATTATATGACGTCAAAACTACATGCATAGACTTTTAAAACACAATATCTAACAGATATAAAATTTATATTTGATCACTTTAACTTTTATTTTATATTCTCAAATTACAACCTCTCTTACATAAAAAGAATAGGCCATTTTAACTATTAATCTTCCTCTTAAGAAAAAATATATTAACTAGTAAAGTAAATAGGATTAAATTAGACTCTGTTTGATAAACTGTGTATATATTATCATTACAAAGGGGAAAAAAATTTTTAATAGAAAAGCTATTGGTTTAAAAAGATAAGCATGTTTTAATTTGGTTTATAATTGAAATGGGGTGGCAGATAAATGTTTAGGATTAGTGGGTGGGTATGAGGTGTAAAGAAAAGTGGGATATGATTGGAACAAGACAAGGACATATACCTACAAAACCAAAACTCTATATCTCTTTTTCTATATTTAATTTCTTGAACTGGGTTTGATCCTCTGTCTTCAAACCTTCAGGTTCCTTTCCACCAAATAATATTTTTATTATTATTATTATTATTTTGTAAGCCATGATCCTCAATCATGTCTTTAAAAATTAATTGCTTTTGTATATGTTAATGATCCTGTTTTTGATGAGTTTTAAACATGATTAAAACTTAATTATCCTCTCTGCCTTTAAAGTTGTAAAATGATTAATTAAACTGTGATAAGGCAATCAATTATTGGGGGATTTCAAGATATACTTGCTAGCAGTAAATATGTGATTTAATATGTGAAAGGGCCGAGCAGTGACATTGTAGAAGAGATGTTGAATTTCTCAAGATTATTATTTTTCAGTTGACTTTAAAGAAAAATGAAGTAGAAGAATCAAAGGGTTTTTTCACATGGCACACGTATGATGCAATTAATGAAGGCAATTTTGATGAAATTTTTTTTTTTTTTTTTAATTTCATTTGTCCAAAATATTAACAACAAGGCGTCGCTATATATAGGATGATATTTAAAGAAAAAATATATTATTAATTAATTATTAAATTTAGTAAAAATAATATATAGACATCCGTTAACTCTTTTAAAACTACCTAAAGAGATAAAAACCTTCTTTCTGAAATATATCTCATAGATATTAAATTTATCTTTTGAAAGTATATTTTGAAATAGGAAGTGATGAGAAACTACGATAAATAAAAATTGTTATCCACCATGCAATATTCCTGTCTTGCAATGAAACTCATGATCATCACCATCGAGTTGTATCAAGATCCACATGTACATGTGATCAGGTCTTGATTTTCTTGATTTTCTTTTGTACATAAAGAAATGAAAGAGGGAACGTTGGAGAGATCCTAGCCAAGTTATTTTTTTATTCTTTACTGCAAACCCATATTTCCAATTAGTATTTCTTATTGGAAATGTAATCTTTTAGGTTGGGTCTAAGATATATGCATAACTTTGTGTCTGCTAGCCATTGTGATTCCAATCCAATTAATATATATTTATACAATATCACATTCTACGCGTTTTTGTGAGTTTTTTTTTTTTTTTTTGAATTATTTTAACATTGAAATATAAAAAAATAAGTTAAAATACAACAACAAATCGGAATTTCTAAATTGATAACATAAAAAATTATGTTCTAATATATATTATAGAAGCAAAATTTTGATATATTATTCACTTATAATTTATTTTATTTTTATTTTTCACACAAGATTCTTTAGGAAGTAAATCTCGAGATAATAAAACTTGTACTGTTAAATCAGGTAAGCTATCAGTAATATGATTTAATTTATTTGTATTTATATTATTTAATGAATATATTAAACTTAAATTACATTAAAAATTAAGTACATTTATTTATAATTAATTGAATTTATGAATGTCATAAATTCATGAATAATTAAGTTCATAAATAGTTTGATTCATTATTTTGGATTTGATTTATAATTAATTAATAGTAAATATGAATTAAAATTCAAAATTTTTGAATGACATAAAACATGAAGTACATTTTCTATAATTAAATAAATTTATAAATATCATAGATTTATAAGTATATAAGTTCATGAATAATCAAAGTATAGATTAATGTTATATTAGATATTATTAAGTAAACCTTAATGATATATAAAATGTTATTTTGAGTTATATGGAAAAACAAAAATGATGATACATTGCACTTGAAAAAGAAGAGGCTATCTTTCTTTAAAAAAAAGGGTTCTTTTTGCATAATTGGGGGAGGAAATAAATACTTGAATCTTATATCGGTTTTTCATTGAGAAAATGAATAAGCTAGGTGAATGCATTGTAGTAATTGGGACATAATTATGTTGAAAGCCATGCCTTAATTAAAATGAAGGTTCTAATAATTGTTTTTTTTTTTATCATTAAAAATTTTAACTAACGAATGTCTAAAGATAATTTTTTTTAAAAATATTATTTTTAATAATATTTTACATTAATTATAATATAAAAAATTAATTTTTAAATTACAATGCATCGAAAGAAAATGTACATACCGTAATAATATTAAAAAAATTCCTTAAGACACTTGCTAACGAAATCTATTATTAAAATATTATCGTATTTGAATTCGAAATTTAATTTATAATCATTTATAAGATATTTAAAAATTAAAATTTAAAATTTCATAATTTTTATTAAAAAATACAAAATATTTTTTTCCTTTGAGGGAAGGCAATCAAGCTACAATCAGACCACTTTATTTGCCCATTATTATTAAGACTAGAAAAAAAATATATATTAAGCATTAGTATTTTGCCTGTAATTTTTAGTTGAAGTTATTTTTTTTCACTCACAACTCAATTATCAAAAATTTGTGATTGATTAAAACAAATCCCTTATTATCACTCTAAGGTAACTGATTAATGTTTTCAAAGTTTCAATGTTCACCTGAATATGACTAAATTCAACAAATTCACCCGAAATTCAGGCCAAAACTTAGTTATGAAAATGAGAAAAAGAAAAAAAAAAAATTGTGCTCGGCTAAATTTTGGGTAAGTGGGTTTGCAAATCCCTACTCTCGCTTAGGTTAAAGGAAAGAAACTCGCTTTCTCTGGACGACACAGTAGCCGTTCTGTATAACCAGAGAAGAGCTGGAAATCATGAGTTTGTTTTGTTCTTGCCAACAAGAATGTTGCTTTGAGGATAATTAGCCGCGTGAGATTATTAATTAAGGGTAGTTTCGACAATTCGTGTCGAGTTGATAGCGAACCCTAGTGGGATACTGGCCGACCACGCGAAACCTCGGAGGTCATTATGCCATTCCACGCGATTACTTTCACCGTGCACTCAACTCACATATGAATATGTAGTCTTTTTCTTATCGAGTACCTTTTTTTTTTTCTTTGAATGTTTAGCCCGTAATAATAATGAAATTAAAGATATTTTTGAATCATCAAAATTTATTTATAATACATGCATAAAAAATTTAATAAAAAATTTTAAATTTAATTTAATTAATTTATATATTTAATTTTAAAATAATTTTTAATAAATTTAAAATTTAAATTCAAATACTTTCGATCTCTTCTTTTATATAAAAAAAATATAATGAAGAACTTTATTGATATTTAAGAAATTTTTTATGAAATTACAAATATAAAAGAAGTTATAATAATAATAATAATAATAATTATTATTATTATATATTAAAATAATATATAATATATTGTTAATTAATTAAAATATAATTAGACAATCAAAAAAATTAAATTTAGAATTTTAGGATTTTAATATGTTTAATATATTTGATAATGTATTGGATAGTGTATAATTACAATTAAAGAAAAATTTCATTTTTAATTGTAAAAAATAAAAATAAAATTTCATTTTATAATATGATAAATATGTATTTAAATTAAAATTTTTTAGAAACGATCTTAAATATTTAAATTAATCTTTTCTTAAACACTCACAATGATAAATTATAAGGACATGAAAGTGAGCCACGCGCTGGCACTGGGTGGCGTGACAAACGAGTGGCTATTTTGGGAATTAGATTAAACCTGAGAGAGGGATGATCAATGAAGAAGCATTGATTGAAGCAAACTGAGAACAACACCCAAACAAAGCTAGTCTAATATATAACAAATCCAAATCCAAACCCAAAGAAACAAAGATAAAGAAGAGGCTCGTCCCTTCATCTTCACTCGACAACAAAAAAAGAAAAAGCAAACTTTTCATGATTCCTCTTGGGTTTCTCTCTTAGTTTCCATTTCTCTAAAAATCCCTAACAACAACCAATCAGCCTACAAAGTATAAACGCTTCCACAAAACTCTATCTTATCTTACTCTATTTTATCCTTTTTTTCAAGGCCTTGTTTTTGAGAATTATGCAGCCTTGTAGCCGGGAAATGCAAGCTATGAACTCTCTTCTAAACCCAACTCAGCAAATCCCTCTCCAAGACCTTCAAAGCAACGGAAACAGCAACGCCCATCAACAGATCCAAAACCCACAGTTCGATCCCACGTCGCCACACGATGACTTTTTAGAACAGATGCTGTCGACACTCCCTTCTTGCTCATGGTCCGACCTCAAATCACCTTGGGACCCACCTAAATCTGATGAAACGGGTCCTCCTAATCCAGATAACAATGTTGGGTTCCACTACGATGAGATTCTAGCTTCCAAGCTTAGACAACATCAAATCAACGGCGGAGGAGGCTCTTCTTCCGCTGCTGCAGCTATGAAGATGATGATGCAACAGCAGATGATGTTAGAGGGAAGAGCCACCGCTGCCGCTGGTGCAGGTGGAGGAGGAGGGTTCACGATGCCTTTATCTTTGGGTAGTGGTGCTGCTGGGTCTCATCAGAACGACAATATCGTTGACGGGTCTTCGTTTAAATCCCCTAATCATCAGGTTCACTTCAGTTTTCAATTCTCTTAGTTTCCTATTTGGGTGGTATATTGATATGTAGACGTAATAATGAGTGATCATTTTTTTTTTTTGCAGGGTGGAGATGGTTCCGTTCAAGCTTTGTGTAATAGTTTTGGTGCGGGATCTCTGCATGGAACTAATCAGTCATCGAACCAGTTTCAGCATTTTCACCATCCTCAGGCACGCCTTGTTTTCTCTTTATTTATTATACAAAGATAGTAATACAAACAAAACATTAATGAAGTAATATTCATAGTGCCTTTATTGCTCAGGGAGGGAATATGCAGGCACAAAACTTCGGAGTTACAGCAGGAACAGTGATGAACCAAAGTCAGGCAAGTGGTTCGACGACCGGGGGTACACCGGCTCAACCTAAACAAAGAGTTAGGGCAAGGAGGGGTCAAGCTACTGACCCTCACAGTATCGCTGAAAGAGTAAGAGAACTCTTATTAATTCTGTTTGTGGGTTCTTTCCTTTTATTCAGTTTTCTCTTCTTTGGGTTTGCCTGCCATGGAAGTTGATGAAGATTTGGTTGTTTTATGGTACAATACAAAACAAAGGAAGCTCAAAAATGATTTTATTCGATCCGTGTTCTGAAATGATGTGTATTGGCAGTTACGCAGAGAGAGAATTGCAGAGCGAATGAAAGCTCTTCAGGAATTGGTTCCCAATGCCAACAAGGTACACTTTTTTTTTTCCTTTTTCATTTTAACTGGAAGCTCGATAAGCTCCGGTCTCCGGGGAAAACACTATAACTCTCCGGTCAATGTTAGGTTACTATAAATCAACAACATATGGACAGGTGTCAGAAGAAGGTTAAAATAATCGTCACAGTACAGTGTCTTTAATGTTGCTCTGACTTTAATTTTAACAATCGGTTTTGGAAACTGGAAAGTGATATAAGTTGGTCCCGAACCTTACTCCAGGAAGAGTGCAGTTAGGAACCGAATGTATCGGGATTTTTATTAAGCTTCATCATATCTTTAATAATAATTTAATTATAAGATTAGTTGGGAAAAATAATTAATCCCTGTTAAGTATATGTTTATGTTTTGATCATATATTTAAGCTAATTGATGAATAGTAACAAGTTTTGTGATCTGTTGGGCGGTGATTTGTGGAATGACAGACAGACAAGGCTTCGATGCTTGATGAGATCATCGACTATGTCAAATTCCTCCAGCTCCAAGTCAAGGTTTCCTCTCTCTTTCTCTTAATTTTTTTTATTCTATTCTGTTAGTATATATGACTTAAAAAATAACTTTTTTTTATAATTGATTAATTACAATAATTATAAAGGATTCCCTGACCTGGTTGACATTGTTTTTAAGATGAAATATTTTAATCCAATTGTATGGGCCTTCTGAAAATAAAATTCCTTTGCTGCTCCTCGATCCCTTTTTGCTGTTTCCTGGACAATACAGGTTCTAAGTATGAGCAGATTGGGCGGTGCAGCTGCTGTTGCTCCCCTTGTTGCTGATATGCCCTCTGAGGTAAACCTAAATATTACCATTTGATTTTTATTGGATTGTTAACCTTGGTAATTTTGACTCTATTTTGTTCCTTTAACCAAGAAAAAACAAACAAAACCTTACCCCATAAAAAAAAAAAAGAAAACAAACAAAAACAAAAAACAAGGTGGTTGGTTTCCATAAAAAGAAATAAAGGAATGAGAGAAAATTACATGTCATTTTATGAAAAAATGAAGCATCGAAAAGGCTGCTTGTCTTGTTAAAATCACACTCCCTCACTCTTCTTCTCAAATCCGACCATTCCTCAACCACACCGCTACACGACAAAACAAAAGTAGCACGCGTGCCCCCCACTTTCATAGATTCCTCTCTCTCTTTCTCTCTCAAACTTTTCTTTTTTGTAGTAGTAGTAGTAGTATCTCTTTGAAAAAAAAAAAAGGACAATCATAAAAGAATGCAATGTGTTTTGTCCTTGTAGGGAGGTGGTGATTGTATTCAAACGAGTGCTAATGGCAAGCAAACGTCGTCACCTAACGACAGCCTAACGGTGACGGAGCACCAAGTGGCCAAGCTGATGGAAGAGGACATGGGCTCCGCCATGCAGTACCTACAAGGGAAGGGTCTCTGCCTCATGCCCATCTCCCTCGCCACCGCCATCTCCACTGCCACATGTCATTCCAGGAATCCCATGATCAACAATGCAAACCCAAATAACGGTAACAGCAACCACCTGCTGCTTCAATCCAGCGGTGAGGGGCCTTCCTCGCCTAGCATGTCCGTGTTGACTGTCCAGTCAGCCACAGTGGGTAACGGCGCTATTGACGGCTCCGTTAAAGATGCTACCTCTGTCTCCAAGCCATGATAACGGAGTTGACTGACTTTTTTCTCGGTTTATAAAAGAAAAAAGTTCAATCTAAAGGAAAGAATGATTTGTGGAGGTAATTTAACGGCAGCTTTAAGTCTAAGAAACTAAGGTGGTCTTGCAACGACGCCGTATTTACTTAGACTTTGGCCAAAGCCCAAATCTAACCTCAACCACGACATCAACAAAAAACAAACAAGGAGGATCACCCAACTCCTAGAACAACTTTTATTATTATAATTAAATAATTTTAATTGTTTTTGGTTTAGGTTCTTTGTATTTCAATCTTCTCTTGTTTTTGGTTGTCTCTTTATTTTATTATATATATATATTTAAATTTCAATTTGGGCTGTCCAATGCAATGCAACATCAAAATGAAGGGTATTATTATTTTCTTAACATGGAGTCGATGATGTTGTTGGTATTTATATTAAATTAATAGAAAATTTAATTTAAAATTTAATTTAATTAATTTATGTAAATGATATCTACCAAATTTAATATTTAAATATCAATACTTAAATTTTTTGTAAAATTTTTTAACTTAAGATCTTTTGTACGGAAAAAATTAAATAGAGGATTAACCACTTTAAATAATTAGGGAATTATTATGGATGACATTGGGAGGATTATCTAAAAAGGAGTGGCAGCTTTGGTAACTTTTGAGTTTATTTCTTTTCTACACCATTCTTTATTTTTATTTTATTTTATTTAAGCTTTCTTAAATACATTTGAGCAATTGATGTGTATTCAGTGGACTTTAGAGAACGTTATGCTTACAAGTCAACGGCGTGTTACTTTTGTTTTATCTGCAATTAAAATAATTGAGTTATACAATTTTTATAAAGGTGGATAATAAATTAATTAAGTAAAGCATTTGAAAATCATAATAATGCCTTTGTTTATTTCTTTGTTTCAGCCCTATGGGTGACCCCTTACTCTATCACATTATTTTAAAAAAATTCAAAATAACAAATAACTTCTCTTTAAAACATGTAAATATTTAATTTAATAATTAATGCATAATTTTTTTTCCAAATAAAAAAGAAGAAAAACCCCTCTGAAAATTGAGTAAGGTTATACATAGTCAATAACATGCACTAATAGAAGCATGAGCTATGGTTTTTTTTGTTGTATTTAGGGTTAGTTTCCTGGTTAAAATCCAACTCTTTATTTTATTTCTTATTTTGTTTCTAAAAGAAAACAAGTAGAATAAACATGAGAAAAAACAATTGATCCAAACTTGTGTTTGACTTTTTTTTTTACTGTAAGTATGGCTCCTTGGAGTCTTTCATAACGTCATATCAAATGCATTGACCCAATTCGGGGTTTTCGACCTTGTTACCTTGTACTTAAGCCTGTCTAATCCATCATCTCTGACCCCTTAATAAAAATCAGGGATTCAACCACCCTCCCACTCAAATATGAATCTACCTCCCGAAGAAACAATGACGTCTTGAACAAAAATTTGTCATCAAGCATCGGTCTTCAATCTTCAACAATGTTGTGTAAATTTGGAGTTACGTTTTTGGCTAGTATTCCCAAGGTGAGACTGTTTTTCTCATGTCGGCCGAAAAAACAAACATATCATATATCAGTGAAATAGGATTGGTAGGTCAAGAAACATCAGGGCTACGAACTTGTAATTAATTATAAGTTTTTGACGAAGAAACGAATTGAAATAAAGGTGAGAAGTGGGCAGCGACTAACCAGTGTTGTGGTTCTCGTGGTAGGGCTCAACGGCCTAGTCAAAGCTTTAAGCGTGTGCTTGTCACTGTCCTATAACCGGGGATTGGCTGTCCCCATAGACAACAGCTTATTAGTTTTTTAATTAAATTTGTTAGGTTGGAAATTTCGACAATTAAAATTAAAAATTTAATATTTTATCAATAAATCATATGATTATTATAGTATTTTAGTTTGATAATCTATTTTCTTTTCCTTTGATTATTATATAAAGCTGAAGTTAAGCTATTAGTTATATGAAAAATTAATAGGTTCTCTCCTCTTTCAGCTTGATAAACAAATATTCCTTTGAATGTTTCCCATCCCTTCTAGAATCGTACGACGGATGGTCAATAGGAAAATATTGAGGAGGTGCTGCTGATTACTAAAAAGCTATGACCATTGACATGCCATTGTGCTTGTAACCAACGTTTGTGAAGTCGAAATAGGGAACCAGCAATTCTCCCAGCAGGCTACAGCTAATGAAAGAGATCTTGGTTGCAAAATCAAGAAATATATAACCCACTCAAGCAAGAGACAGACCTCGGTGGGTAAGTTATCCAACAAAATTCAATAGGTCGGTTCTATATTGTTACTACTTCACAACAAAGTAGAGCAATGGTCATCTTTAAACAAAATGGTAGGTAACCCAGTTTTACACAGCTAAAGGCGTCCCCCAAATATTCTCAAAAAATTTAGATTAATAGTAGATGAAGTTCAGAGTAAACTGTTCACCTACTGCTTCTTCACATTGGCAAATCATCACCCTGCAACATTTGCAATGATCTCTTGATAATATATATTGTGTGCATGAGAGACGATATATATATGTGGCTACAAATCTCGAAGCTCAATTTCAACAGATGTTATTGATATCTAATGAAATTATACATCCACATCAGGCACATGGGAGTATTAAGAGACATGAAGTGCACTACTTTGTGTCAATGAGACATTATTTTTAAGAATTAAATGCCATATCAGCTATAAGCAGGTTAAAGAATATTTTAGCCCGTCCATTTGCTCCAACAAGCCAGCAAAAGCTATATTCATTTAGGAAAGAAAAAAAAAAAACACACTATCAAACAAAGCTGGTAGTTCAGATTTCAGAATCAGATGTCTTCTTCAATAAGTTCATTCAATAGTTTAAACTACTTAGCTGTCTTCAGAATATCACTCCCTCATTCCTTTGCCAAGAACACCTCTTAATCATAAAATTTAATGCTATGTGTGCATGTCTAGAGAGAGTATTACATGACAGATAGATACCATGTTTTAAAACTCACTTTAAACCTATAAAAAAACTATATTTGAGCAATAAATCAACTCCTTGTCGAAGCCAAATTACAGCTTCACTAGTTGAATAGTCAAGAACAGTCACAAGCTTGGCAGTGTTACTGGCAGAGCCACATCAAGGTGACTGAGTCCAATTGATTCCCATAAGATATGGAGAACCAATAGGATTGTATTTATACACGAGTGGAAGATATGAATAGAAGAGTTCTACCTACCTTTTGTATGAAATAAACTACTCAGACTCATGATATGCCACGTGCTTAAGTACAGAGGTAAAGTTATTAAAGGAAGAAAATTTCAATTATTACTATAGATTAATGCTGGTTCGCAAAATCTTGCCAGGGCTTGGCAACAGATCCAACTGTTATATTTATGAGTTCTAAAACTAATTGCATCATGAATAGATTTCGTATAAACAGCAAAATCTTTCCCGGGAAACTCAACTTGATAGGTTGTAGTCATCATCGATATGATAGGAGAAACAAAGATAAGATCAAAAAGGTACCGAAGAAGGATTCAGAAAAAAAGATAGAAGCGCATAGAGCAAGCAAAGGGACATGTTTGAGAGTATGAGTCAAAACAAAGAAAGGAACAAAGTGATGCAAGTCTTATGCATAGAATGCAAGATAGTCTAAATTTAGAAAACGGAAACAGAAGAGAACTGATGGATGACAACACACAGCTCTGACTTTAACTTTAAAACAGAAGTATGAACAGGAAGTTAAAACGATTGAAAAAGACAGACAGAAATGCATCTCATTGTACACACCTAGGTGAAATGAGGATGAAGTTAACCAAATATTTACACCGCACAAACATATCAATGTAGTAAATGAATCAAGAGAGCTGAATTGGGATAACGTGGAAAGCCAATAACTTACATAAAATCCCCAATGGTTCAGCAAATCTTAAGCTCGTGTTACTAGGACACCTCCCACTGACATGAATAAAGTATGCAAGATTCAGCCAATGATGGGGCCATGATGATTGGTCCAATCTTAATCAGGGGCCCAAACCAAGCCTTACACCCCTGCCAAAAATAAAAAGACTGAACCTATTGAGTACTATTCACTTCAAATGCAACCACAGTACCACTCTTTGCTCCCAAAGTTATATCGTCACTTATGAGTAAGCATCCCTAGGAATTCAGTCAATAAGAACAAAAAGCACCCTGAAATCACACAAAAAAAACATTGTAGAACCAGAAGGCGATTATAAAGCCAAATGCAAATACCAATATCACTTCTTTACCAATTACCAGATATGCAGTTTCCCATCAAAGCCAGTAAGCATTTATGTGATTGTATATCCTGAAGTAACACGATACAAGTGCAATTTCAACAAAAAGTATTCAACAAACTAAAGAAGCCCCTAACAGTCTAAAAGCGTCAATAAGCAATCAAGTAGAGGTTGGGGGCTTGAAAGTGTAAGTCTGTGGAAGTGACAACGGACATCTCCTCCTTTCCCTATCACCAAGAAGCCTCTGCGTCCGCTTGGTCTTAGAATACTAACTATCAAAATGCTTCACCTACACACAACCCAAACCAAGAAAGAAAAAAAAGAAAAACAAATTCAACCCAAAATTTAAAAAAAAAAAAGGAAAAGAAACAAAATTTATGGCTAAATAACCAAGATTAGATAGTAATTAGATACCCAAGAAACGCGGCAATTCTTAAAGTACTCCTCCCAGTAACGTTTGCATTCATTGGGGTATAGGGGGAGCCCCACTGATCCCATTTCAGTGGGTTTCTTGTCCGATAGCTTTTCCAAGCAAGAATAGAATGCATCACGAGCCTTTTTTACCCAAAACCCAAATGAATAAAAATAACATTCAGATTAAATTCTAAAGGGTCTTTTTGCAATAATTTACAAAGATTACAGAGATGGGGATGAAGAGAGGGACCTTGTAGCAAGCTTGACTGGCATTCAAAAGCACGTCAGTGTGGATTTCAACTGATTCTCCGGCTGCATAAGCTTCAAGCGCCATGGCTTACTGTCTTTGCCCAAGAAAACAAGAAAATGCCTAATATTTTACTTTTCGTTCCTTGTTCTGGAGGCAAGACAAGCGGGCTCCATTAGGGTTTTAGTTTGGGCTTATTTGGACCATGGTTAAACTACGGGCTTATGTAGTACTAATTTGGGTGAACGGGCTGAAATTGTGTGATATTTGAATGGCCCATCAGTGCTTTATAGTAAAAAGATGTGAGTAATGGAATAAAGATTATCCTGTTTATCACAAAGAATAACTGGAATACGAGCCAATATTGAAATCTAAATCTAAATGTATTATGAATCTGATAAAAAAATTAAAAAATTCTTAGAAAGAATCTGTAGTTTTTATTACTTTCAGAAAAGGAAGGAACGATTTGGGAAAGAAAAGAAAAGGGGAATAAGGAATCAAAGCAAATTGATTAACAACCCTAGTCATAGGTTTTACAGGATCGGTGGCAGAAATTATTATGAATAGTAATTTAAATCTCATAAGAAATTTGTTTTAGATTAGTTACATATTGTTTCATTGATAAAAAAATTTTTAAAAAAAATTAAGAGAAAAGTATTTTTAATAAGCAAATATGTATACTTATAAATAGATAAAATTTTTCTAAGATTAAATATGAAAAAAATATGTAAAAGAGTTATGACATTTTATGAGATAAATACTTCATAAAATTATTTAAAATTTACGTCTTATAAGTGTATATGTTTAAATGTTTATGAGTAGATTATAAAGACTGAAATAATTTACATAAGTATGGTACATGAATGCACATGAATATGTATTTATTTAATTATTATAATGCATGGATACACATAATTATGTATATTGTTTGGATTGATAATACTTTATAAGATTAAAAAAAATTGAAAATATTTATGAGTATTGATTATGAGTTATTGATTTGATTTTACATTTGTAATTTTTTATAATTAATGAATTTTTTTTTATCAATAAAAGTAAATCGATTGAGTTAAATTTTATTAAATTATTATTTTTTATGTAATTAATTGATTGTTTAATTATATTTATATAAACTTAAATAATTAATTGATTTGAAATTTTTTACTTAATAAATAATATCAAAACTATCGTAATACTAACAGAAATAATGATTTGGAACTTGACCTGTCCACCTTCTCCTTAGCATTTGACATTTTGCCCATGCTTGCATTTCTTTCATTTCCCATCCTTACTAATTTGATTTGCGGCTTATGATTTCTTCCTTCATCAGTTTTTGTTTTTTTTTTTTTTTTTTCACTGATCAATTCAATTAACACTATGGTATTGGTTTCACACCATCAGTTTCAGTACTGTTAAGAACATTGCCAGTTTGCTATCTAGATCAGATGAAGTTAGAGAAGTAATTATAAACAAGTTTGCTTTGGTTTGATGGCATCAGTTTGTCGGTAGAAATAATTGTAATACCTAACCAATCTCAATTATATATGCGTTTAATCATAGGGATCTAAGTGGGCTAAAAACAAAAATCAAATTTGGAATCTATAATTTTTCCAGCTTCAAGAGCCGTTGTCGATTAAAGTGGTAATCACAGTAAGGGTTCTTCCCACGCATTTTAAGAGAAAATGGAAAAACAGGCTGTATGTAATATATATATATATATAGTGTTGAATTTGGAAGCAGACGCAAAGTACTTCGTATTGTCATTTAGCTTCTTAGCAGACAGTCAAATGCCATTAAGCTGCAAGTTGCAAACCACAGCCGCCCCACTTGCATTAATTATAGAGTGCAGCAGATAACGTTTCTGCAGGAAAAGTAAGAGATAATATATATATATATATATGTGAAAATGGCTTTGAGTTTGTGGTAGCCGATTTCTGATAATGAAGTTGGTCTGCAAAATTGATAAAGCAACGTTGTCTGTCTGTCCTATAAATATATATGTAAGAGAAGCTTTAGCGAGTATATGTGGCTATTAGAAGAGCTTGCCTTCTTCGCCTATACATGTAGCTAGTTGGGCCAAACAGGTAGTACAATTTATATTCAAAGCCGGCCAGAGAAGAGATGTTCATTGTTGTACAGTAAGAAGAGGGTAGCTGTTCTCATTCACTGAAGTTGTAGTCCGTACTAGTGAACAGTTTCATGTAAGAAAAATTTTAACGAAGAAAACAAAATTTGGTGGCCGATGATGATCTCAGTTTGTCACCGAATTTGCTAAATTTTGGGTTCATTTCGTCGCCAGTGTTTTAGGCAGCTACATGGAAAGTGAAAATACCAGTATCATTTATACACACATTAATGATCAACCTTTATTGGGAAGAGTTGTTTCTGCTTCATTATTTATGAATTTCTTTTGCTTCCCCAATCATTAAGCAAATGATGAGATGAGATTACACAAATTAACCCATGCAAATGGAAAGTCAAAAGCCCTAAAGAATCGATCCTCTACTTTGGGGGTGGTCAATATCAACATTCCTAGTGTAATGAAAAATGGAAAATCCAAAATTTCTATTATTTCAATATCGCTTTTGAATTTAAAAAATCTTAAGAGATCATCAAGATTAAATTTGTCGTTATACTTTAAAAGACCATGTTGAATTTTTTCTTTATATTTTAATTTTTTTGTTCCTTTTTTGACATAAAATAATGAAATTAATAAAGTTATATATCATTTATATTAACATAATACTTCATGAAAAAAAAAAAAAGTACCTCATGAATTGTTTTAAGCTTGTAAAATTTTTTTAACAAATCAACAAAATTTATAGTATAGTTACGAATATACCATTTGCATTAATAGAAAATTTCATGAAATATTATATTTGATTATTATTTATTAAAAATCAACAAAATTAGAAAAGCAAAGAAAATTTTAATAAAGATAAAATGTAATGATAAAATTTAATATTAAGTCTCATGTGACAAATTTCAACTCCATCACAAATCTGAATCCTGGAGAAATCTTAATCTTAATTAATCATTGAAGTCATGTGGCATTGGTATTTGACTTTATATTCCTTTACAACATAACAATTGGCCAAGCATTTTGTATGAACCACTTAATCATAGAAAAATGTGAAGAATATAGAAAATGACAACGTTTAATGTTGATGGCTAGTCCTATCACTGAAATAAATAATTCCAATAACACGTAAAAGAAAAACCTTTCATAATTATTCGTATACAGTCATTTTTTTTTTTTCAAACTTTTTACAATTTTTTTTTTTTTTTTTTTTAGTGTAACTTTGAATTATTGAATAAATACAAAAGAGAGGTACAAGTATATGATCCACGCGATACGGGGGTTAAACACTAGCCTTTAATTATATTATCCTCTTGCGCATGTGTTTGCCATAATCTCATTTAGTGCATGAACCTGAGGGACGGTTGTCAAATAATCAATTCTATTGTATTGCTTAGATTCGTGTAAAATATTATAAATTTATGTATTTATATTATATTTTATTTGAATATTAGGGTTCATAGTTTATATAGATATACAAAAAATAAAATATAATGTTTTATTTTTATTAAATTAATATATAATTTTTATAAAAATTTAAATCTTATCAATTTATTTTTTAATATTATTTTGATATTATATCATTGCGTGATATTTTGAATTACCAATTATTAATGGGTTTTTATATTATTTGATCTTAATCATTTTAATTTTAATATTAGAGTTTATTAGATTTTTTTTAATTTTTTATAAGTAGGGTTAAAGTGTTATAAGTTTTTTATTTTTAATATAAAAATTCGATAAATTTTCTTAATATTCTAAAGTTAAAAAAATTAAAGTTAGAGGAAGTATTATTATTATTATTATTATTATTATTAAATTTTTGTCTTCCATCTACCCCGCGCAACTTCCTAACAAACCCACACCAGCGATAAAAGGGTCTCACCACGTTGTGATGATTAATCGCACGGCCCAATTCACTCCTTATCGGTCAAATCAGAGCCGTAACCATATTCCATTTGTGAGCCTCCAGTTTGAACAGATCCCTTCCAGCCAATCACTCCTGAACACGTCACCAAAGCTCTCTGGCGATTTCCCTCTCTGCGTTTTTGCTGTTCTCTTCCCCTTAATTTTATTTATTTATTTCTTTGTATTTATTAACAAAGCAGAAGCAGACAAAGTGATGCCAAAACAAAAGAAATCCAAATATCATTTTTATTGTACATGCTTTTGTTTGATCTTTCGGTTCTCGTCTGAATCTTCTATCATCGTAATTTTTATGTCCAAATTTGGTTCTGCAGCTTCGCAAGCACAAGAAAGGTGCAGTAGTTGTAGCCGCCGGGGAAAGCCAAAAGATGAGGAAATAAAGAGAGAAAGTGAAGAAAATTTTAAAGATAAAAGGAAGCTGGGTAATGGGTTTTGGGGGTGGGGTTGTTGGATTAAGGTGGGTTGGTTTTTTTGATGGAAAATGATGTAAGGCTTTTTAGTCTTTTGGGGGAGTGAGTGAATGTGATTAAAGAAAACCCTAACTCTTTGTCCTATTCATATCTAAAATAAGTCTCCAGAAAAGGGTTGTGAAAAAAATAAAATATGATTTCAGATCTGTCTCAAAGTAGTGATCTGATGATCTGATCTCTGTTTATTTGTTCCCATTGAAAAGTTGTTGCTATGATTTCAAGTTTTTGTTTTCAATTTTGGCACTTTAATCCAGGCATGCAGTTTAGCCAATGATGGTAAGATTGTTTCTATGGGAAATGGGAAATGGGAAATGGATGATAGTGAAGAGGAACACCAAAGAGAGACTGACAGAAGAGAGTGAGCACACTCTGGCAAATTGTATGAAAGGCATACCTTTTGTGGGTGTGTGCTCACTTCTCTTCTGTCAGCTAATTCAGCTTTGCTCTGTGTTCCCTCAAAATCACAATATTAGATTATTAGTACTCCTTGCTTATTTAAATAATAATATCCCCCGCTTATTCTTCTTCTTCTAGATTTTTTTTTTGTTTAGATCAATCCGCATGTCGTTCTCTCTGGAACTCTTTTGCTCTTCGGATAAGGAAGAGTCACTGCTCAATTCAAGTACACGGGAAAAAGGATACAGATAAGAAAGATGATACATGAGAAAAGCAGGCTTTTTTTTTTTTTGTAGTTCTTAACACATCACTAAAAATATTTTCTTTCTCATCCACTAACTCTCTGGAACCCTTTCTTCTGCTTCAGACACAGATTGAATAAAAAAGCTCAGTAAGCGTGAACATGGAGCTCTTTCGTTTTTTGGGGGTTGTCATTTATCAACTAAATACTGTTATGTCTCTCTTTGTCTTTCAGGATTTTATTTTGTGTTATTAATTGATTAAATTTTGTTTTTCCTTTTGGGAAACCAAGAAATTTGTGATGGAGTTTTGAAAGAAAGCGTGACTTTTGATGGTACTCTCTTTGAAGTGGACGAAGTGGCTTCTTTGAAGGTACGCCTACTTACTGTTCTCATTTTAACGGAAAACCGCATTGGTACCTTGGAATTTATCGGCTTTTTTTTTTTTTTTGTATTCTTTCCCATGTTTGAAAACCCTCTTTCTCTTCGTCTTCCTGCTTTATTGGAGACCATGCAAGGTAAAAGCCTAAAGGCAGTCTTTTGCTTGTGTTTTTACTTCTACTCTTACCCTCAATCTGGCTCTGAATTTGGGTTTTCTTTTTCTTCTGGTGTTCCTGAGTTTTGACCCCAAATGAGAGTCCAAGAAAACAACAAAAGGTGAACAATTTTGGTGTTTTTTATTCTAATATTTGGTTCCTTTTTTTTTTTTTATGTTATATTCTAACAACTGAAGCTTTTAACTATATTTGGGTTTACCCAGGTTTTGGATCTGGTATTATTGGCTGCTTTCTTTACAATTACTGAAAAAATTTATGGGCTACTGCTCCTTGTGGTAGCTATAAGAAATCATGCTTTTTGCTGCTTTCTGCAAAAATATGCACTATTTTCTTTTCGTTATTGAAGGTTTTAGAGTAGAAAATTTTCTAATGCAGGAAAGGGATCGATTCAGTCAGTGGGTGTTGCTTTAATTTTACTTTTTGGCCTTTTCACCTGAAGAGCTTTCTTCTTTTCTCAAGCTGGTCTCTTAAGTATTTTGGTAGTCAACATATCCGTCCACAGCACTTACCGTTTGGCGTTGGGAGGCAAAAAATATTTCTGTCTGCCACAGGTTAATCATCCAGGTAACCTTTTCAGTTTCCTTCTAACTTGTTTTTTGTTAATGTTGTTTTTGCTGAAGCTCTCAATTTTTTTTCAAATTTTATGTGATTAATTGAGATGTTGGTCTTTAATCTAGACAAGAACGCATTTTCCATGTTGGAATTGAGGTTTTGAGCCTATTCTTGAACATAATATTGATTAAGTTGCAGCTGTGATAATGGTTTAACATTGCTGTTAAAGAAGCTAAGTGATCAGTGAAGGATCGATGAATTGGTTTAGCCTAAAATTTATGGGAATAACATGTATACAAGATAGCAACAACTCCAGAATTCACTTAAAATGTCTTTTATTTTTGCTGATTCTTTATGCTAATTGTCCTGCAATGCAATGTTTGACATCCATCTAAAGGGGAGTAACGTCTTGCCGTTTGAGCATGCATACTAATAACCTAATTGTGAGTTCACAATGAGTTTTGATAGACATAGCTTTATTTTGTCAAGTGAGAATCAACACTTTGTTTGTTATGGACATTTGAATCGTTCATACAAAGAAGGAAATCCTGAATTAATATTAATTTATCAATGGGCTAATTGGTGGACATTATACTTTCTTTTTGGTACAAAGGTGGCCACAGCCGGGGATAGTGGAAGGTATTACATGTGTTGAACTTTCAAACATACTAGATTGGTGGCTACATGAATCCGGGTTCATGAACATTATTTTTTAATACATCTTGTAATAGTCATTTATCTGGTCTGCTAGAAAAAATTGAGTCACCAGTTGTGGTGATATCCTTTACTTAATTTGGGCTTACATAGATTGAGTTCCAATGATTTTTTTTTTTTTTTGATAAAGTGTTGTCTATATTTTTTGCATATGTTACAATCTTTTATATAGTAATATCAAATTTTCGATGTGAAAACCAATCAATTTGAGAGAACCAAATAAGGGAACACATTGATATTGATGACCAGGTTATTGTATGACTTTTGGTCAGAACTTGACCTATATAAATGACCATATGCCCCCTAACATTTGGATCTTGAAGTTGTCACTTGATTCATGAATATGTTAAAGATTTAATGTTAGAATAGAGGGGATTAAGTTATGTGTTTATGAGGTTTATAAAATTGTCTGGTAAAAGAGTGAGGTATCATTGTTTTCATGATCAGATTGATTGAAAGTAATCCAAGGTTAATCTTGGTGCAAGTATATACCACTTTCAATATGTGAGAATGCTAGAATGAGATGAAAGCAAGATTGCTAAATTGTTTACTCAATATATATATATATATATATATATCCTTTTTATCATAAATATATATGTATCCTGGTCCTATGCTGATTTTTTTTTTTCTTATAATTTGGAAACATACAAAATTCTTTAGTCAATCTTATTATATAGTTGTTGATCTTTTAATATAAAGAAACGGTGTTTATTTTGATTTTGTCTCTAAAACCTTGAGATTTTTTGTTTGCTTGCAGCATAACCAAGCAAAACTCATATTGGTGATGGGTAGAATTCAAATATAATTGTTCAAAAACTTGTTGTCTTATAAACTCTTGATTTTCAATTAATTGATATTGAGAATATAGTGCACTTAGAGAAGCTAATTTACGCTTTGGTAACTTATGATGTTAGGGATTCTTGAAATGATATTATCTGTGATTGTGACAGCAGTGTTTAGGAATGAAAGTATAAAGTGCAAACACTAGTTTTATGTAGTGGTCAATAATAGGGATGTTGCTATACTGGTAGTTCTTCAGATGGTGGTAGGACTGGTGTTTGAGAGGTTATGTCCATAGCTTTGGTTGTGGATGGCAGTGATTATCTTTGGAACATTAGGGTGACAAGGATGGAGTTGCCACAGCGTAAACTGTTGGCTAACTAATTTTAATTAGAAAACAAGTGAAAAGAAATCGCTGTTGATCGATGCAATTTGACCTATGCATATGAGTTTAGTAATCTTGCAAATTGAAGTCAGTTAGGACTGTCATTGATCGAATTCGAATTTTGATCTTTGTCTAGAAGGAGCCTTAATTGCTTCTGAACATCATCTTTACAGTGCATTAAATGAATCCTTGTTTTTACTCGTATATTTGCTTTAGAACATAGTCAATATATAATTTAATTATATGATGGATTCAATTATTATTAATTGTGATTTCCACTGTCTCTCCAACATGGCACACTAGATTTAAAATCATGAAAACATGTCTAATATGGAAAGAGGTTAAGACTAGCATAGGGAGTTAATAAGATTAAAAATTCTGAATAGCTTCAGTAGAAAATCTATTGCAGAAGTAGCTAGAAGTAAAAAGTGGGATTTGAAATGGTTTATGTTTGAAGAAGTAAAAAGTTTAGAAGCAATTAAGTTGATGGAGGTAGCTGTTCATTACTTTAGTACTCCCCTTGTGTCCAACCATATTTGTATAATAAGGCAAACAAGGTGGTAAAGGACAAATGGAAAATCCATGTGATAATCCAGAGGCCACTAATTAATACTTGCATGAGGTAAAGAAAGGGAAAGGAAATAAGACCGTAAGATAATGAATTGTTTAAAAATTGTGACATAGTGAAAACTTGCATGACCATCATGAGATAAGTTGTTCAGTCTCTCATATTAAGATAGGCTGTGTCATATCTGACAGTTTAAGACAGGTAACTACAAATCGTGCATTCGAAATAACCCTAATAAATTACCATCGACAGGATTCAAATCCAAGACTTCTTCGTCGAAAAGAACAATCTTTAACTGATTGAACCAACCACTTAGTGGTATATCATGAGTAAGTTTTTTAAGTAACTTTCACCTCTTTTCTATTAAGTTTTAAGTCATCTTTGCCAACTATTTTCACTTGCTAGATAATTTGATATGTTCTGAAATGTTTCCATTAATTCATTAATTAGTGCAGTAAATAGGCTTTCCAATAGTTATAGACACGCATTTGATCAACATATAGTTAAATGTTCCGTCACTTGCAATTTACATGGAGATCTTGATACAGCTTATTATCGTTAGCCTCCTTCATTTACTATCAATTGTATCACATACTGTTGCATAGCACACTTGTTTATAATCTTCGTATTAAGTCAATGCACATTATTTGAGCATTCAATCAATTAAAGTTGAAGTGAAGTTATATACATATATAGCTTAAACGTTTACATTTCAAAAGAAAAAAAAAAAAGATATATAGCAAAAGAAATGGCGCTTTCTGGAAATATCAAGTAACTTTTCTAGGTCATGTCTAGTCTTTATTTCCAAGTCTCACTTATTCTGTTGTTTAGTTGTTCAGAAATAGACTAGATATGTTGACCAAAGCTATATATCAAAGTAATATGTTTTTTATAGGATACAGTGGGAAGGTTTCTTATCCCTTTTGGGGGAATGTGGTCCTTTTAATTTTCAAAAGAAGACATTGACTGTACTAGTACAGACAATCTTTTAAATATATATTTATATCACTGCATGGTCTAACAAGGAAAAACTAGCCACTTGATTTATATGCAGATGCTAAGGAGTGTTATGCAAATGAGGTGAAAATATTCTGTTCTCATTAATGTTTAATACATGTTAACTATATGCTTTTGTTTGTATGCATCCACATGCTACCATGAAGTCAAGTTTCTGTAAAGTTTTAATCCTGTTTCCAAAATTTTGTTTTGCTTTCCAGAAAGAGTACTCAAAAGTAAGATAGACTTGCTAAGCTTTGATTCTCATGGTTTGGTTTTTTCCTCAATATTTACTGTTTAAGTTTTGTTGATCTCTTTGGTTCCATTCCAAGGATGAGAACAGAAGATGCCAACAAGCTTTTTACTTCTGAGCATATGAAAATTTGGAATCATATATGCACTATGGATGTGCTTAATGTGATGTCAAATGAATGTCCTATTCAAGTTATGGTTTTGCTAGGGCATTTATGGTGGAATGATTTTTGAGAATTTTCATGTTGTTGAAGCTTTTAGGTTATTTGAAATAGTGCAATTGTGCATGCAGTGATCCATTAATATAGTTCCATACATGTCTAGGTATTACCTTGTCCAGCATCAAAGAGTTCAATCTACCTTGGTTTATAAGGACATCTTTTTCTTTTAATATCAGTGTGTGAAACTATACATAGCTTGTATCCAAATTTTGCATTTTAATTATTCCCATGGTTTTTAAGGATGTTTTTTTTTTCTGTGGATTGCGTTCCCATTTTGTTTGCCAGTGGTTTTATGTTTTCTTTTGTTTGGGCACAAAAATTATTTACCATTTATAATATTATTTATCAGTTTCATTCTGTTATCTATATATTGCTTTTTTCTAATCATTATCTTGTGTTGCTTAGAATCACAAAGGAGAAGGAAATGCTTGATATGAATTCAAGTAACGGGCAATTATATATCTTAGAAATTCATCCTTGAAATTCCAAGGTAATGTGGAAATTATGGGGATCCTTATCACTACCGACAAACTAAAACTTTCCTGGATCGATGCTAAAATAAACTGAAGTTTGCAAAGGCATTAATTTCATGTCCATGAAAAGAAAAAAGAAAGGTGCCCTACACCTATTCTTTGTGGGGATGGGACATATTGAACTTGGGAATAAGTTTAACAATGGAATGGGACTAACAGTCGAAATGTGTTGACAACAGGTTGGAAGCTGTCTGTGAGTTAGGGAAAAGGTGCAGTAGGACACATGATTTTCCTTTTCTTCTCCTATTAGCTAAGTAGTAATAGTAGTACCATCAAGTGGTCTTAAACTTGAATCCAAATGCTGATCTTTTGTTGGAATCTTTTTGAATGCATGATTTATAATAGTTACTTTTTAAGTTATTGAGTATGATACATTTTATCTTAACTTGAAAAATTGAATAACTTCTAATTTTATTTTACCAAAAACAAAAAAGTAGTAGTATTACTTTTGTGGCTGGGGGGGTTTGGACAGGCTGCCCAGAGACACACCCTTCTCTCCTAACATGCTTCTTGCATTGTCTCTTGTAATCTTTGCCTGAGTTCCAAACAATGGACTGGATAGTGTATTGCTCTTTTTCTACAATAGGCCCCGCAGGGTCCAAACCCTCCTCCATTGTCAGACAAAAACAAAATGCATTTCAATTATTTTTATCATCAATCAAACTCCATTAACTACAAACCAAACACCGGCTCCCACTGATTAATTATTTTATCATCAGCCTTTAAACTTATGACATCTCATTGGCTTGTTGGGTTATCTTTTGTCTTCTTAACTATGATCGTAACGTTTAGGTGAGATTTGCTCTTTATCATATACACTTTTTAAAAGATTCGAACCCATAATTTTTACAAATTTCAAATGTGGCTCCGATTCTTGGTAGTTAAATTACATTAACAAAGGCTTACACTTTTGGTTTTAGTTTTAATTAGTATATTATTATTTCATATTGTTTGAAAATCCTTTGATTTGTGAATTTGGACCGACCATCTGGCATGGCCCACCCCAGCTGTTTTGCAACAAATTAGAATTAGATATAATCATTCATTTCTTTGAATCTAATTAAATTAAACACACGCCTTCCCCACATAGATGCGAGAATATTTGCATGCACCATCATACATATGTTATTTTGTGATTAATTGATTATATTAAGCATAAGGTTAAGTTAAACCTGGTGGTCCGAGGTAATGCTACTTGTGACAATATGTTTTAATATTGTGAAATTAATATTAATTTATGCTATTAACCAAATCATGGAACGACATGTTATGTTATGCTACTAGAGATAATAGTTGAAGGGAATTTATAATTTATTAGAACTAGACCTGTGCTTTTTTTATTTTTTTAAATTATATTTTTAAAATGAGAGATAAATTTTTTATGTAAAATTTTTACTATAAATTATAATTTAATTATATATAAATATACTTTTTTATTAAATTAAAATATTAAATAATATATTTACTAATATAATATATATGTAAATATATATTAAATAAATAATTAAATACATTTTTTATATTTGTCGAGGAGAGTCAAGTAGAGCACCACAAACCTTATCTCAAAGGTTGTTTCATTAATTTTTTTTTATAAAATTTATCTAATAAATAGAATTTTAAAAAACAAAAAAAAGACAAAAAAATCAAATGGATGATACATAAATTTAATAAATTAAGATATTAAATAATATTTTTAATAAAATACATATATAAATATAAAATTAAATAAATAATATATATATATATATTAAGGTAGAGGTATAACATTTAAAACCTTAATTTTATCCAAGCTCAATTTAAAAAAAAATTCAATTCAATTATTTTGGATTAAAAGAAAATCCATCAATTGGATCAAATCCATATTCATTGGATATGAGTTATTTTATCATTTTTATTTTAATTGATTTTTTTATTATAAAATTTACTTAATAAAAAAAATAAAAGAATTTTTTAAAAAAGGAAACCCAAAAATACAAAAATTTTATAAAAAACAAAGAAAATTAAAAAATTAAAAAAAAGGTGTCACAGGATCATTGAGACGGGATATAATACTTTAAATTTATTTATAAATTGATCCAATCTTGATTACTTTTTTAAAATGTACCTTTGTATTAGTGCAAATATAAATCATACAAATTTTTTTATCATTTTTATTTTCATTGATTTTTTTTTACAAATTTTATCTAATAAAAAATTAAAAATTAAATAAAAAAAAAAAAGAAGTTTCACGTGTACACACTCTCTTTCCTCATTCTCTACAATTTAAGTACACAGATGTGAGATATTTTTGCTCGGTCTTAGAGGAAGGAAAACGAAAGAGGGCATCTTGAAATTAGTTGGAAAATTACAATCATTTCAATAATAAGCAACGTCGCTTACAAACTTGAAATACCAAGTTACATAAACTACTTATGAATTTGAGACCCAAGTCGTTGGCAATTGGAAGGATTTGAATCTCTTGTTTTTGTTTTTCATTTTACCTTATAAAAATTATTTGACCTAGACGAATCGACGAAGAAAAACATCAAGGGAACGCCAAATCCATGTGGCTGAAACTGAAAGTGAATGAGGAGCAAGCTTTTAGTTACCAGAATGTGACAGATGCTCTCCTTCACATGAATGAAAACTGGGTCTTATAGTAGTGTCTTATTCCAACTTGACAGCACCTCTTGCCTACCCCAATTGTTTTCGGCTTTTTACTTCCACTTGTAATATGGAAGCTGGAACGAACCTTTCTCTCGCTCCTATCCGGAAGCCCAAACAATGAACGACCCTGAATGCTAGCCAGACCACTTCTATTAAATAATTGAGTTTCTACATTGCAATATACAGATCTTTTTTTTTTTTTTGAATAAAATCATGAGTAGAGATGCTGTTGTCAAAGTGCATATTTGCTGTTCACCTGCTCGTCTCGTGGATGAACTTGTATTTTGAATAGCACTAACGAGAGGTCGTAAGTGCTCAAACCCAGAAACCTCTTGCTATGAGGGCACAACTTGACCGATTGAACCAACCCCTCCTGGTTGGCGCATTGCCATGTTCTCATTTATTGCTCCAGGTCAGGAATCCTAACAGTTAAAGGACCGCATAAAGAAGGCCCGACACTGGGTATTTGTTTGCTAGTGGTGAGAAAGCAATTAGCTCATGCAACGATTGCATGACACGACAGACAAAAACTAATCCAAAACTTATTCCTTCGTTAGTTTCATGGCAATTCATGGTACGTAACAAGAACATGGCAAACATTGGCATGTAAGACGGTCATTATTGACTTGAACTTCACATGTCGATATTCAAAAGCCAAACTTCCAAGTTCCAACACAACCCAAAAACCTTTAACAGACAATGGCTTGTGCAGAAATTTAGGCTCTCCCTTACCAAACCACCACAATAGAATTGGTATGAATAGCTTTAAAAGTTGAAATTTTGGAAACGGAAACTATTCCTAAACCCTAATTAACTAGTAAATTATCAACTAGAAATTCAAGCTAATGTTTGGAAAAAGTAAGAATTAGTGCTTAAATGGACAGTATTATGAGAAATCATTGGCAGAAAGTATCGCCATAATTGAAAAGAGAAAGGAGAAAAAGTAGCAGAGAAAGGTTGTAACTGAAGCAGCCCACTTGCATATACAAACATGAAAACTACGGCATAAAATGGATCGACAACGATAAAGTTATCGAATGATTCACACATGATTCCAAGTGACCATATCACAACGGACCAAGCCCACAAAGACATGACAAAAGATAATCAAGAACTGAAAGGAACAGAACAATAACAGAACATCCTCTGTTATTAATTTCCATCAAAACAATCACAACAAAAACAATAACATCATCATCAAACAATGTCTAGAACAGATAGGTCTTGAAACTTCCCACCTCCTAGGTTTTTTTTAGATAAATCAAGCAAGTGTCGAGTTATCGGCGGGCGACGTCCAGACGATGTCCTTAAGCGCCGGTCGGAGTTCTTTACTGCAAAACTGGTTGTACTCAAGGGTATCACCATGGTCTTTTTTAACTTCGACCACCAGAAACGACGGCGTCACTGCAAATATGTCAGCAGCAATCCCTAATTTCCCTTTCCTTCCACATTCCTGCCCCTGCAACCTCACACTTGACTCGCTCTTCTTGACGCTGAACTTCACCGACTTGGCCACCTCCTCCAGTCTTGATATTACACTGCTTGCTGGCCTTGTTGTAGCGAATCTAAGCTCCTCCTTCTCTTCTCTCTTCTTCTCTTCAAACAAAGGCGATAAATCAAAGCCCTCAGACAGAGAAATGATATGGAAGGCGTTCAAAGTCTCAGGCTTGGATGATTTGTCAACATTGAACGCTTCAAATTCTAACTCTTCCTTGGTTCTAACGGTCTTAGGCATAGATTTCTTGAACCAAGACGAGTCCATGACCTTTGAGATAGTGATTCGGGTACTTGGGTTGGGATCTAAAAGCTTAGTGATTAATCTACGAGCTTCAGGGGAAAACCATGGTGGACACTTGAAATCTCCTCTATAAATCTTCCTATACATGGCTACCAAGTTATCATCTTGAAAGGGTAAGAACCCAGCAAGAAGAACATAAAGAATTACCCCACAAGACCAAATATCTGCCTTAGCTCCGTCATATCCTTTCTTCCCAATAACTTCAGGAGCCACATAAGCCGGTGTTCCACAAGTTGTGTGCAATAACCCATCTTGTTTCAAGTGTTCTGAGAAAGCACTGAGTCCAAAATCTGTAACCTTCAAGTTTCCATCTTCATCTAAGAGCAAATTCTCCGGCTTCAAATCACGGTGGTAAACCCCACGACTATGACAGAAATCGATAGCAGAAACTAACTGTTGAAAAAAAACTCTTGCCAAGTCTTCCTTGAGCCGACCCTTGGAAATTTTTGAGAAGAGTTCTCCACCACGGACAAGTTCCATAGCAAAATAAATCTTCGACTTACTTGCCATGACTTCGTGCAACTCAACTATATTGGGGTGTTTCACCATCTTCATAACGGAAATCTCCCGCTTGATCTGCTCCATCATCCCAACTTTAATCACCTTCTCTTTGCCAACAACTTTCATGGCAACACCCTTCCCTGTCTGAAGATTCCGTGCATGGTAGACTTTGGCGAAGGTTCCATGACCCAACATACGACCAAGCTCGTACTTTCCATGAAGCAAAGCAGGGTGTTCATTTTTAGTTTTCTCCGCCATTTTTTCTTATCAGCTCGAGAAACACAACACAGAAAGAAGCTCTGATCTGAATTATTGTATATACAATAGAAGAGATAACATAAAGAAACAGAAGATTAAAGGCATAGATTTTTCACTTTTTGTTTGTTACAGTGCACGGGAATGAATCACCCGTCTTCGACGTGTTTACGGTGGCAATTCCTGCCGCCGATGGACCGCTTACCGTGTCCACACAGCTCAGGCCTCGTCACCGATGACCTTCTCATCTCTCTGCATTCCCTACAGGGATTTTTTCCTTTTCTTTTTTTTTTTTTTCCAAAAAAGAAATATTTTTTTATTTAAATGAAGAAGCTTTGCTCTATCTCTACTGCCAGGAGAGAGAAGCTTTGCCGTTCTCTTTTTCTTGGATCAACGCATAAACCTTCTGATTTATAGTGCATTTTCCTCGCGTAGAATTCCTATTTCGTCCCTTGGTTCATCAGACGATCATGAATCAACCCAGTGAATGAAACCCACATGGCAGGGTCTGATGAAATCATCGACGACTGAAACACTAGATTCTGACACGTGTAATGCTGGAAGGGAACCGCCATTTGTAGCGTGTGGTGTTACGAATATGTCGACCGCCCGTCTTTACAGCGGTGAATCCTCACGAGTCACGGCCTGTCGAAATGTTAGGTTCTCAATAATTCCGTGGGGTCCAGACAGTGATGGAAAGTCTGATTATTGGAGCGATGATAACTTATTACGCCGTTGAATTACTGATAGGGTGACTGTAAACAAAAATGCTAGAAGTAGACGTGAAGGAATCAAGGAATGGAATATCCTTTTTTGTTTAATAATGATTTTGGCTTCTTTGTTCTACAATTTTTCTCGGTTTAATATTTAAAATTTTATTTTGTGATATCTTGGATTAAAACAGTTAATTAATTTAATTTTTATAAATATATAATTTTATTGAATATTTATATTCATTAATAAATTAATAAAAGCCAAATCAATATTTAACTCCTTTTTTATTATAATTAATTAAGTAAATAATTAATGTACCAGTTTAGAGGTAAAACGTGGATTACGGGATGCGGAACTAAGGGATAAGGTGGAGCCCCAAGACTGCACTTTTTCTGTTTCTGGCAGTAGTTTGTCAAATTGGGGAGTCCCATCAAAGCCAAATGCATGCGGTAAATATCACTAAGTGGAAAAAGTAAAAGATTAATCCAAGATGATATTGATAATCTCATTTCTGATTTTTCCACCAACGAAAACTGTTATTTAATTAATAATATTAAATTTTATCTATTTATTTTTGAATAAATGATCATTAATAATTAATAAATAATCGATTTAATCAATTAAAATTTATAATAAAAAAATTTTGAGTTTAAATTTTATATATGATTATTAATTAGAATCATTTTGAATGCATAATTTATAATTATATATTTTAAATTATCAAATATAACATATTTTATCTTGATTTAAAAAATTAAATAACTTATTTATTTTTAAATTTTTTTCAAAAAGAAATGATCATTAGTAATTATAGATGGGTTGTTAATAATGTTAAAATCCGTTTTAAAATTAAAATTCTAAATTCATATTTTAATTATAATAATAAATTATTAATTAGTGATATTGATTGAAAAGATATTTAAAGGTAATTAATATATTATTTTCTAAAATTTGATGAAAACAATGCATGCATTATCAAAATTTTATTTTATTAAAATTTGTTTACACGAAAAAGGGTTATATTAAATAATAATTAATTTAAAATTAACTTTTCTAAAATCGACCTGTTAATCAACGACAAGTTATAACTATATAATATTTAAAATCGAATCATTTTACATTTTTTTTCATAAAAACTCTTTTTTTTTCTTTTTATCCACTTTCAATTTTTTAGGTTTTTTTTTTCTCGAAATATTCTATCTCAGATTCTTTCTGTTTGATTTGGGGGAAATGAATGCTTCGTGCGCCCTAAAATGATTAAAATTTGAGGATTATTTTTGGCAGTGTGTTTTATTAATATTCCTCTTCCGAATAAATAAGTCTTAAAATTTTGGCTCATATACTTGTTAAGCACGCCCTGCATGGACGCTGGAGTAACGTGCAATTTGATTTTTTTTTCTCCCTCACATTTTTTAAAAATGAGGCTGTTAATGATAAATTTTCACGTCTATATATGAAAATAAATCAAGTTTCGGTGCAAAAATATTTTTATAAATTTCATACACGATTAATAATTTAATAAATCAATCGTTAAAATTAATAATACATTTTATTATATATTTAAATGAGAGTATTATAATAATTGAGGAATCTAGATAGAATATATTCTTTTGAGTGATTCAACACAAATGAAATTAATTTGATGTTGAAATAATAAAAATAATTCTTTTGAAAGGCAATTAATTAAAGTAATAGTCAAATTAAAACAAAATAAAAAATTATAATAACTTATCCCATTACTTCAATACGCAAGATTGATGACATGTATTCAAGAAGAAGAAGACTTGATAAGTGCAACATTTTTAAAGTCCACGGCAGTCTCCGGAGCCACCAAATTTGGGATGGCTAACAACCAGAGAAATAGTGGACGTCGCCATCAATTTCACTTTGTCCATCTTTGACTGTCCCCTTCTAGTTATTACATATTATTCTCCCTTCATTTCTCGGAAAATCCCAATTTTTTTTTTCTCTCATGATCAATTTTTCCTTCAAAGAAAAATAAACAATTAAACATTAATATTTTATAATTAATACGTTATTTTTTAATTCAATGAAAATAATGTATTAAATGTAAAAACAATTTAATTTATTTTAAGAAAAATGAAAAATAAATTTAATTTTTTTATAATATTTTAATTATCTTTAATCAGTGTAACACCGGTTAATCGTGCCCTTTATAAATTCATCACTTCGATTATAAATATATATCTCTTATAATTTGAAAAAAAATATACTAAATTTCCCATCTGGGAAGCTGCACATGGACGGCTGTGCTGATGCACACAGGAGTGACGCAGCCATTGAGCGTTAGCAAGTGGAATGGATGGAAAATGCGTTCAGTCAAATGCAGCAAAAGAAACTCGTTTTCGGCGGCCACGCCCACCACAGACGGCATGATTTGGTCTTTAATTTTCATTCCTTGTTGCAAAAGCCAATCATAATTAAGACAAGTCTTAACACTTCTAATTGATTGCTTCCATGTTTTCGTTTCGCTTATAATTAAAACATTAAAAAAAGGCTGCTTCTCTATTGCTAATAAACCAACAAAGCAAAAATGAGAAAGACAAAGGCCAGAAGAAACATAAGCTGATCGGTTGTTTCTGGTTCAGGTTTGGATTGAAGATTGAGCATGGTTTTGGGGTCCCATGGGCCACATGGTTACACTTGGTTTGCCTGTCTTTATTGCACAGACATTGACCCCACACGTCCTTGGGTCTGGTCAGGTTCAGGCACCATATTAGCAGCAAATTTACGGCTCTGAACTTTGAAGTCTGGAACGGATCTATGTCCGTAGGTGTGGGGGCAGTTGCCCACACTAGGATCCAAAAACATTTTAGGTTTAGTGCAAAAAAATCTCAAAGTTCTAGATATTCGAATCTTTGCCTTCACTAAAATTTTTTATCATATTTATGCCTTGTTGTTAAGTAATTTCATTCTTTAATTTAACATTACAAAAGAAAACATATAAAGCCGGAATTAATAAAAATAAAAATTATTTTTAATTAATATAAATTTATGTTTTAATTTTTGTCTTTGACTTTATTTTTATTGAATATAAGAAAATTGATATTTGTTACTCTCCACATTATAATAAATATTTATTTATTAAAATTAAATAATAAAATTAAATATATATTTTTTATATTAAGACGTATTATATCTATATACCTTTAAGATTTTTATAAGTAAAATTATATTAAATAAATATATATATATATATACATAGTTGTACGTGTGTTTATGTGTACAGAAAGATAATTTATCTATAATATTATAATATTTAAACTATATTCTACAAGAAGCATATAATTAATTTTAGCTATAAAAATTTATATTTATGGTATAAATTTTGCATTTTTTTGTAGAAAAAATATGTTATAAATGTAAATTTTTTTTTGAATTTTTATATTAAATATATTTCAATGAAAATTTTAATAAATTAAATTAAATTATTTACCTCCACTGATAAAAATACTAGATTCGTCTCAATGTGTAGTCACCCATTTGGAGGTCACATTTCATCATCACACTGATACGATAACATTAATGCTGTTTTGAATATGAATCGTTGATTTTAATTACTTTATATTTGATCAAGTTCTTAACACTACATTTTGTCTTTCTATTGTGGGAATGGCGTGAATACTCAAACAACATTCAAATGTTGGAAAAAAGGGGCTGTGATTGGAAGAAGGATAATGATCCGATTTAATATGTATTTTGGAGATAAGCTTTAGTCTTATCTATTAACTTTGTTCATATCGATAAGATTTTATATGTATGAATTTTTTGTTTATAAAATTTTATTTTTTTTATAAAATGTTCAAAGAGTTTAATTTGAAATTTTTAATAAACTATTTTCTTATAATTACCATCACTCTTATAAGAAATATTTATATAATTTTTTTAAAAAATTTAATTTATAATTAAAGTTCGAATTTAAAATTTTCGATTTTGAAACTTGACTTCACTATCACTATAACATCTCATTAATCAGTCGAACGCAAAATTAAAGTATAAGAGTAGACTTCCGACGGCTTTACTTTTTTATTCATTTCTTTCAAAGTTAATTAAACTTAAGAGTAAGAGTAAATGACTGTCAGGTAATATAATTCATCATAAATCAAAGGGATAAACTCGAAATGAAAATGCAGGTCAAAGGAGAAATGGATAAACATCAACATATTTTTAATGGTGTTTTTGTCAATAAAGTCCAAAATTTACACTCAAAGAACGACTTTGATCAGTTCCATCTCTTCTCTCATACATTGAATTGAGTCAGCTACAAATTTCCACTGATTTTATCTAATGTCCCAATTGAAGTTGTTAGAACGTGACCTTCATACCAATAACAAGCCAAAATTTCAAGGTAGGGTTCATTCTATTTAAGAGATGTATGTTGTATATGTAGATAAGCTTTGAAAAAACACTTTGAATTAAAGTGAAAAGAGATATGTGCAAGTAAAAAAGGTAGATGAGGTGAGATTGGGATATCCCGTAATTGTGAAAATGAAATGAGAGATTGGGAATCTGAAAATCGTTTCACGCTAAAGAAGCTGATAACATGTCTGTCCAAACTTATGCTGTAGTGTCGATGTTTTGTCAGACCCTTTTTTTTTTTTTACTTGTATCTCTTAAATCAAAAACCTGACGACAAGGAAGCACTGTAAAAGAATTTGATTCAAGTTGGTCAAGTAACTAAATCAATACAAGCTGATACATTGCATTTTCAATGTAAAATCTTATCAATTCCACCATTATTCTGAAAAATGGTTCAAATTTGAGAAAATTCTTATGGGTGAAACCCAATGAAATCACATGGAGAAATTAAGGCCCCTCCCGAGGAATTAATCAGAGAGAGAGAGGATATAAAAGATTTTGGGAAATTAATTTGATTGGTGGACATGAATGAACAAAACAAATGGAAAGACAATGATGCCAAAACTGTAATTTTACTGCTTTTAAACATTGCTGGTCTAAGAGTGAAAGGCTTTTTCCCTGTGGGATCCCCTAATAGTCTCAAGTGATAATTATAAAATTTTGTAATGAACACCATTCCAGTTGTTTTGCCAGCCTGTGTTTCCCACTGTTTTTCTTTCTTGGTTTTGGCTGCTTGTTTATAGCACATTTTTTCTTTAAAAAAAAAGCCAATGGATGATATATTATATAACAAAAAATAAAAAATAAATCATTGTTGTTATAATAACTTATAAAATACATATTAAATATATAGTAGTACAACAAAAATATCAGCACTAAAAATATTATAGATCGTGGCCAAAAGAAATATATCGGTTTATGGCCCTGTGACTTTTCAGTTTCATCAATGGACATATAATTAAAAAATCTTGCACAAAAACCAATGTTTCTCAAATTATTTCTGACTAAATTTTGTTATCAAATTTCCATATTGGAGTTTCAAAAAAAAAAAAAAAACTCTCATTTAATTAGCATCCCCTCCTTTTTTTTTTTTTTTTTGTGTTTTAAGATTATTATAAGGAAAGATTATTTATCTTAGTCAGGCACCAAATCTTAACGGGACCATATGGCCAGGGAATCACAAAAGAAATATAACAAAATCACAACTAAATTTTGTAAAATTAAAACATGATTTTGTCTAAATGATTCATATATTGGTTAAGTTTTCACAAGATTAAAGTTTGATGTTCAATGTTTATATATAATTTTTTTCTCTAATACTTTTAAGTTGTAAATTTGGTTAAAAAAATTATAAAAAATTAAAAATTATTTTATTATATGATATATATATATATATATGTATGCATGCTAAGTCTAATTATATGAATTTTTACGGCAAAGATGGGTTAAAAAGCAGATTCTGTCGCCAGATGTATGTATACCAACATCGCCAGATTCAGAGTTTATCTGCAACAAATTAGTTAAGTTGTCAATTGCGTATTGTTATACATAACAAATCAATAAAAGTGACTGACATTACATTTTTTCAATAATAAAGCGAGAGCTATAGTAGTACGCAATTTGTCATCTAAACGTTTCAAATTCCACAAAATGTGATAATCTATCATATATATTAGCATATACACGTTTTAATATTGTATGTGAAATTCAAATATATATTTTTTCAAAAAATGCTTTGTGATAATAAATCGATATAGATTTGAATATATAATTAATATTCAATTTTAATTCAATTAATTTACGTAACTTTTTTTTATTTTCAGGTTATGACCTTATCTATATATAAAAAATAATATAGGTCCTATTTGACCATGATATGTATCCATATAATCCATTCTTGTGATCACTGTCTATACATTTATAACTTGAAAACTGGTACCGATAATTAATCAAACCTAGATGAAATAAGGCCAATAATTCCGAATATGTGATTGGGGATCAGTTACGTATGGTCTGTAATGGATCCCAAAGGGAACTTCTGATTCCCTATACAATCTCAATTAAAACTGCATGCGGCTTTAATTTGATGTTTAGTATTAATCACCTGTGGATAAATATGGGACCAAACTCAATTTTTGAGCTGTTTATCCACTAATGTTGAGTTGCAGAGGACCCTAATGCCTTGTGGTCTTCCCCGTATAGAAGTGTGCGGATGATATGTAATTATTGAACTTATTGTAATATTTTATTTATGAATTAGTTTATTTACTCATGAATCAGTAAATATCATTTTTGAATTTATCGAAAAATTAAATGTTTATTAGAAAGTATAAAAATTTAAGATAAAATAATAAAATAAGTAGTATGAATCTATAATTTAATTAATGTCATTACAATAACACCGCAAATGGTCAATGAATGCCATAATTTCCCAAATTTTGGGTTGTACTCTTTCATCTTTCTTTGGTTATAAAACTTGTTTATATGTAAAAATTGGGAGTGACATATAGATTACTATAGATATGATTACTAGGAAAGCAATTAATTAACAAAGTTACAAGTGGGTCAGTCCCATCTGATTGTGACAAAAGCAATAATAAAACAAGGGCTAAAGCATCTGATTTTGCAGGTTGGTGTATATTGTTAAGATTTGCTGGTGAGCTTAGATATTATGTATATATAAAAAAATAAAACAAATTTATTGATGATAATAAGGTAATAAATTAATGATATCTAATCATGAATTTAGAGAGAATAATAATGAAATTATGATCAAATCAAACTCCTATTATTTCATGCTTGTTTGTGGCTGTGAACAATGTTAGGTTCATTTGTATCATGTTCTACAGAACAAATTATGTCATGAAAAAAAAAAAAAAAGCCAGGTCGTTTAAAGCCTCTGTAGACCAATGTAATGCATCTAGATCTTTGATCAAACAAATGAAAAACTTAGGTTAAAAAGCAGCTTTTTTGAGCAAATTGGAGGGCCACATGGGACAACTAGCTAAGACAAGTTAAAAGGAGCTTGAGATACTTAGCAAAACAGTAAAATAGCAAATGATAAAAATGAACGACTATTAAGAATGGAAGATAACAAAAGCCACACAATGGTGATTCAAAGGATCAAAGAGACAAAATGAACCATCCAATTGATCTCATCTTACATTTATTAGAAAACTATTGCGATGATGAGCTGCTTCACCTTGGTGCTGAAAATTTATAATGGGGTAAGATGACTAAAAGATATATGTCTATTAAAGAAAGACCCATAAGTTGGTAAACATCTCTATCATGAATATACATATGAAGGGCAAAATTGTTTTATTCTTTAGTTAATTCTAACTACAGAAGGATAAACAAAGAAGCAAAGGAAATGAAAGAAAGAAAGACAGATTTATCTAATTATTAATTCTAGTTCATTAAGAAAATTTTATAGGCCTATGTTCTGCAAATCAAAACCTTCTATTTGGAAAAAGGGTTTTGAAATTTTTCTACTAGTCCTAATTTTATGTGAGTTGAACATAAACAAATTGGAATTGTACCTGCTCGGTATACTTTGTTGAGTCTTGTCTTGTTTTGCCTACTGTTTGATTTTGTTTTATCTTAATACTGAAACTAAGACTCTGGGTTTAGATCATGGAAACTACATCTTGTCTCAAGAGAAAAGATTTTTTGTTGATGTCCTCTCAGCCGTCTTAGCTTTGGGAGCTAGCCAGTTTTCCCTCTCACATGGAATTAATGTTTAATTATTCAACACCTTAATACCCATATCCTAATTAGTACTTTTTTGAAGTTTTGAGAAAATTAATGGAGTAATTACTAACAGCAGCTATAATTATTGTCAGGGTAACATCTTATGTGTACTTTTTTCTTTCATTAATTTGATGAATTCAGTTTTGAAGGACAGAAAGAAAACCCTTCATGACTTGGAAATTATGCGATTCAAGAACTTTGTCAAGAAACCATATCTCTGCAACAGGCTGCGGAGTTCTTGTTTAATAATTGAATCGAGTCTTTTCAAATAATTAAATCGATTAGTAGGCCAATGTAGTCATAATTCTTTGTATTTGATATATAGGTCTTTTGTCTTGATCTGCAGGAACTGGTCAACCAAGAAATTACAGCATAATCAAAACTTGATGTAGAATTGATAGTATCAGATAAAGATTTTAACAGATGAAATTTCCATTCCAGAAGAAAAACAAGCCAAAGTTAGCTAACAAAGCTCATATCACCTAACAAAACCAGCGGCTGAACCACGAGATCAAGGAGTGGACAATGATAGGTTCGATTTCTGAGGTACATGGCATGCGCAGAACCTTATTTGATATATTAAACGACAGAAGTTTGAAACAAAAGAGTCCTGAATTTGAATATGATGACTCATTTCATATATTTCTCTGTGAACTTGAATTCTAGTTACTGAATTCTCATCAGAATATGTACTGGAAAAGGCCGGGGAGTACCTCAAATTTGTATATAAAATGAAAAAAAAATGCAAATAATTTACACTTATACCAATGGGAATTTTTCCTACAGCTTTATTGTTGGTCAGTTCTGAGGCTAAGATTGAAGGAGTACACAGATTACCAAGCCTTTTAAATGATCAATTAAAATTTAATTGACAGCATTGAAAGGTGTTTGGAGAAAATTTTGTAACAGACAGGTGGATTGCAAGGAAAATGTCACATGCCAGAGAGAGTGACTACACTAACTTTCTGGTTGATTCACACCTTATCTTGTTGAAAAGCTAACCTATCAATTGGATGCTCTTTTACGTAACACTGCTCAATAATGCAGAGCTAAGAATGATAAAAAAAAAAAAAAAACAAACAAACAAACAAACATCTACTTACCAGCTCAAAGCTTAAAATTAATAAAGCATTTCTACTTTTCTTAATAACTTAATAAACGTGATTAATGAGGTGATTAGGATCTCTAGAACCCCCTAAAACTTCGGTATCGCGTCTAATTTACGTGCCACTTATTCGACAAAACATTACGTTACTGCATGCACTGTGATTATATGTCTGTACTAGTTGTCCAGCCAAAGTGTTGGAGGGCGATGGATTTTGAGTTTGACTCCTAAAACCTCTGAAGGGTAGATGAAATACATAATAGATCATCCAGGGAATTAAATACAATCAGTTTCATGTGGTACAATGCTTTGAACAGTTTGAAAGTGGTTTTATTTCTGGATAAAGTTTTATTAAGGGGAACTCAAATTCCATTTTTAGGTGTAACAAGAAGCGGAACATTTGGAAACTCAATACATGCAGCCTGCACAGGCAAGCTCTAGTGCAACTGGTTTGGCCCTCGGCAGTCGGCTTCTGTCAACTTCAGCCCAATAGCACCTTGTGGCAGAGAGATAACTGGGTTTCCAAGTTTTTATTCTAATTGCATCTAATGTCCATTATCTATACGGTTAATAGCTAGGAACAGAAATGCTAGTAATGAAAGCTGTGAATTCAGCTACATGAGGGAAGGTACAAGACTTTGAAAGTGTTTCATATAGCTCACTTTTAACATTTGTATACTGTTATTATTCTTGTACTTTTTAAACCAAAATTTTAATTTTATTTTCCATTAGTATATATTCATTCCCACCAGTGCATGGGTTTAGTTCCATCATCATGTTCTTTTAGATTGTTTATCACTAATATCACCATGTGTTTCAGTTTAAAACGAAGTGGAATATAATGAAACAGGCCTAGGTTACCTACCATATACACTTCAAGTTAGCTATGAGTCAATATCACTGCCAAATTGTTATGATCTGTGGATTCAAATTGGTTTAGACACAAATTTTGTAGAATAATGGAGTACCAAATTTCGAATAAAACAACATCCAAAGCTTTTTCTTCCCCCCCCCCCCCCCCTTCTTCTTTATATTGATTTGATAATTTAATCTTGAACTTCCATGCATTAGCCAGACGTGATTAATTAATGCTATTGAAAACCAAGTAGAATCGTCATCTACCTAAGTAAGGAAAACAAATAGGTTGGGTTTGGCTCAACCTTACTAAACCCATTAGGTAATAAGGCCAAAACATGATGAATTAAATAACAGAGAATTAAACTCTAAGTTTAACCTATTCGTATAATCATTTATAAAAAGTAATATTAAAATATATATGATTCAAAATCCAAAACCTACAATTTATTTTCATATCTATAGACTACGGTGCATCATCAAGTTGAAGAATTTGGCATGCTTATTTATTTCTAACAATTTTGATTTTTTCTGCTAAAAGTTTATGTTGAGGAAGCGGATTTATATACTGATATAGCATATTATAGAGTGAAAGAAAAAAACAACCTGATAACTTTCCATTTTCTTTTCCAATATTTTAATCAACATCGAATATCACTCGTTTATTAGCATGCTAGTAACGTAAAGTAACATAAACCAAACATGCATATATAATGAATTACTACTATAAAACTATATCTTAAAAAAAAAAAGAAAAAAACCAAATCAACAACTTGGAAGAACAAGTCATGTGACAGCCAATGTAGGCATGGACCAAATCTTAGGACCCTTTCTTCACTTTATTTGGTTCAACACTAGATGACCCAAGCCCATGTCTTTGTCTTTCCATGGGTCCTTGCCATGTTTCTCCACTTCCGGGCTCAGCTTCATCATCCACCCAATCATCTGTCACCATTTTTTGCTGATAATATCGGAGGGCCACAAAAAGCATGAAGGCTACACAATTTTATAACATGAAGAAAAATGGTTAAAAGAAAACCCATCAATTGGACGAGCTTTGCAAGGAAGTTAGCTTTTGAATTCGTTGAAAAACTGAAGCTACTTTTCTCACCAGCCCAAACGCGAGCAACAATCGAAGATAGGTTCCAAACCAGGGTGAAGATTGCCATTGCCACAGCTTTTTTATGTGTGCATGAATCCCATGCATCACCGAAGCGTCGAATCCAAAATTTTCCTTCGTATTCAAATTGATTTGAAAATTATTAGATCATGTTGGATTTTGAATTAAGAAATAAGAATAGACTAAATCAAACACTTTTGTATTTTAAAGCCAATAAATTAAGCTATTTGAACTACTTAATCCTATAATATTAAGCACGTTTAACCACCCCCACCAACCCAAATTCGAGATAAAGAATGACAATGCAACAAGTTTTCACCTAAAACTTTCATGCGAAGGGTTGTAATCAGAGGATAAAATTCCAAACATGATGAAAAGGGCATAATAAAGGAAATGGCTCGAATCAGAATCCGATAATGAAGATAATGATGTAATGATGGAGACTGACTTTAAGCCTGAGTGATAAAAGAGTAGGACCCAGAAACAAAAGAGCCGTTATATTAATCAGACCAACAGGATCTAAAAGATCAGGTCCGATTGTGGGGCATCCAATGTGTAGTGTGATTGAAATATTTTGTAACGGTAGATTAGAGTAATAATGAAGGGGGAATGGGATTTTACCGTATGCAGTTAATTGGTGGGAATAAGAAGAGCAGACTTTTGGGACGGTGAAAACGCCAAAAAAGCCTGACAGACAGTGAGCACAACCAAGCATCAGTTAAAAGTGAAAAAGCATTCAGATTTCATTTCACTTGACAGAATTTAAACAGTTCTGTTCTCTGTAGTTGTCATGTCATTACTCCAGGGTGGTAAAAACGATGCGACTCTTTCATTTCACTTGGACTTTGTTGCATGGAAAAACCAACAGTGTCCTTGGATAGAAAAGAGACAACCTATTTGTTTTTTGATGATAGAGTTGTTTTTCAAAAGTTGTCTAATTTATATAACAAAAAAAGAAATTTGTTTTTAAATTAGAAGGTAAATTTGTGATTTCAACCAAACAAACTTACCCAATTTAGCCATTTTCCAGATTGTTATGGAGCTGCCACACCTGGCCAAAACAAACAGCAGCACTGCCAACTGCAATTGCCCCAATTGATCAAATTCTTTTTCCATCCTCCTGCTCAATGTTAGAAATGAAAATGAATAACAAATGTTTGAAATATGGAAATTACCTTCATTGTGGTAGCAGGATCACCGGAAAAAAGTGCTCTGAGCTTTAATAGGAACTCGTTCAAGTAAGGAAGCACCAATTTAAGTATCCAAACGGCTTCTTCTTCTCCAAGCACACAGCTCGACTCATCTATATCCACAACTCCCCTGCATTGTTATAGACAGAAAAATAGAAGGTTAAAAAATGGATTGAAACTTAGAAATTTGATCATTCATGGCGTCTGATGCAGGGTTTTACCTGCAGATGATTGATTTGTAAAGAAAGATGGCAGCAAGGTAAACAAGACCCAGATAGGAAATTACAGAAATACAGCTGTAGAAGAAGCATTTATCAAACAGAGTTTTAGTAATGTACTGTGTCTTAAAACAGAGAAGGTTAAAATTGAAACTTGTGTTCATTGATAAATTTTAAGACCTGATGTTGAGGTCCTGGGTGTAAGAGGATGAGATGATGATGAATGTGCCCATCCCAAAGACCAATGCGGATTTCGATACGTCTCTCCACATGACTAAATCAACTGAAGGATTAACAAAGACACACAAGAAGAAGAAGAATTAAGCAAGTTGCAAATATGAAATTCATTGATCTGTCCAAGAAATGAAATCAATTTTCCACCTAAATTCTGCAATTTGTTCTGAGTTTGCGGGAAACTCTTGTAATGGTAATCATCTGAGGCTGAAACCGAAGGAAAACAGTACGGTCATAAACATTCAGAACTAAACAAATTTTATCTCAATAAAACATCATGTAGAAACATATACTTACAACAAGTAGGTTTTGTAGCAGTTGTGTAAACTGAAGTAGCACGCTTTACAACTGGTGGAGGCTGCTTATTCACAGTTGAAGAAAATGATGCAGTTTTGTTATGGAATTGGCTAATTTTCTTCACTTCATTAACAACATTGCTAGGTTTATCTTCTTGTAACTTCTTCACTTCATTGACAGCTTTGTTGGGCTTTTCTTCTGCCAATTTCTTCACTTCATTAGCAACTTTGTTAGGCTTCTCCTCTGGTACATTCATTTCCTTAATGTCAAAGCTCTTCTTTTCATAACCAACCTCAATTTCCTCCTCCTCTTCTTCCTCTTCTTCATAAATTTGTTCATCATCTTCAACATTTTCACCATCATTATCATCATCATCATCATCATCAATTAATAATTCAGGAGATGATTTCACTATATTTCCATTGCTTGTACTGCTTGAAATGACCTTGTCTTGGCACACACCAAACTCTTTACAGTTCTCCGCAGACTCAGATCCATTCTTCTCTGTTTCAACTGGGTTCTTCTCATTTTCTTCAATGGAAACATTATTACCATTTTTTTGATCATCCAAAACCAGAACTTTATTCTCCTCCGATTTCGACCTCCTCAATTGAAGTGAATTCCCTTCATTCCTGTTTCCACTATCAGACTGATCCGAGGCCTTAACTGAATCTGATTTTGCCTTCCTTAATTGAGCTGAATTCCCCTCTATTCTCTCACCAGATTCAACAACATCTTTACTCAGCTTAGCAGACCTTTTAGGAACTTCAGATCTTGGCTTCTTCAAATGAATTGGGCTTCTTTCAATTCCATCAACAGACTTACTTAGCTCCTTAGTTCCTTCAGATCTTCCTTTCTTAACCTGAATTGGAGCCTTCTTAATTCCATCAACAGACAAGCTCAAGTCTTTGCAATGTTCCATGAATCTTCCTTTTGCTATCCGAATTGGGCTTTTCTTAATTCCATCAACATTCGCACTCAACTCCTTGCACTGCTCCTCAGTTTTGCCTGAGGCAATCTGAATTGGGTTCTTCTCAAACCCTTCAATGCTTTCACCTTTCCAAGTCTTTCTCTTGCTATTAACAGCCACACCGCCAATAGTTTGGCCTTTCTTCAAGCTCAATTTTTTATTACCACCATCACTATTTTCTTCAGCATTACTGTTTTCTTCTCCATTGAAAACTTTAATTCCGCCTTTGACTTCATCACTCTTCATTCTAGTTTCCCACACTGACCCTGCAACAACACTGCTATTAGCTCCAGCTCTTCTATTACTCAAATCCATCTCTTTCCTCCTTTTTATCTCATCTTCTTTTACTCTTCCTTTCCTGTAATTGAGTACTACCGGCACATGGATGTTAATTATTGGATAAGAGGCTTCGGGTTGAAGAAATGGAGGTTGGTGGGGTGGAACTTTAGCTTCCCCTTTCCTAAGCTCTTGAGAGAGAGAGAGAGAGAGTGAGAGAGAGAGAGAGAAACACAGAGAGATAAGAGTGAGTGAGTTGCAAGGGACGGAGGATTGGGTTCCTTTACCTTTTCTTTTTCTCTTTTGTTCTGGTTTCTTTCTTTTTAATTAATGTTGGCTTTGGCTACTCATGAGAAGTCTGAGATACAGACGTGGTGGGGTTGAATGATATGGGGCGGTTGTGAAGGATCACATTTTTTCTCTGTCTTCTTTTGTTTCTTTATTTTCCTTTTGCATATTTGTTTCTCTCTTTTTCATTATCAAAGGGATATCTGAGACTGAGAGCTCACTGTAATCTATGCAACCAAAAGGGGTAGACCATTTTCACATGCAAAATGGAGACATTGTCCTTGCTGAGAGATGGTTTCCTTTCTTCTGCTAATTTTCTTTGTATCTGAGGCATGAAAAAACACGTGGTGTGAAAAAATTGCTAGGCAATCCTTGGCGTAGCCTTCCAAACTTGGCCAAAGCCTGGGGAAATTTTTGAGGCTTTTGTTTTTAAAGGTAGCTTTGTTGCCTCATAATTTTCGTGCTCAATCCTTATTATGGTCTAATTTTAAGCCAGAATCATTTTCTAAAGATCAAAAATCCGAACACCAAAAATAGATAAAGTGAAAACAAACAAAAAAATCCTACGGTTCGGTCGGTGAATATTGTCATTGTCAGGCCTTGAGACCCATGTTTTGGTTTGGCTGATTAGTCTTAACTAGAGTGGACTGTTTGGTGGCACGTTCAAAAGAAATGCTTGACTGGTGAATGAAGGGAATCCATGCTTTTCGTTTTATCCAAAAATAATCCAAGTTGAATTGGCTCAAGAGAATTCCCACTTATATCAGATATAAAAAGTTGACTTTCCAAAGCTCTTGTTTCTGTTAAACTGATTTTAATCAGTCATCTTCGAATGAAAATTTTTCTGAAAAAAGTTGAGCTTGGAGAAACTTTATCAAATTACAAGTCAGGCCAATTCGAGCCAAAATTTCATAAAACCCCTTAACCCACTTTTGAGACATCATCAAATAGCAGAGGCAATCTTCTTAGCTCCCCAGAATGAGATGTTAAAACCTCGCATCAGGAAATTGCAAGAAAAAGACAACTAAAATAGGTCATACTGTCACAAACACGAAGGCTTATGGCATACGGGAGGAATGTTTGGCGTAAGGCTAACTGGTAAATCCAATTAGTACATGAAGAGCACAGTAAATTGTAAGGTTGCAACCCTACCCCACCATCCCACCCTTTCTTTTAACAAGCATGTGAGGTCATATCATGCCAAGAGCTGCCTCCATGTATGGACAAATTGAAGTTGTACTCTTGTTCCCACCGACACCAATTTACCAATCTAATAATTATGGGTAATAATTTGTGTTTGCAACGTTAAAAAGCACTGCTTTTCTTCTTTTTTTTTTCCCCCTTATATAGGTGGGGTGTCTCTCTTTTGAAAAAAGGTTGGATTTGAGATTCAGTCTCAGACTTGGAGCAGTTCACCCTCTTAAATTGAAGGAACCTGTAACAATGGAATATAGTATGTTTGAAATGGTGAAAAAAAAAGTACAGCTAGAAACGTGGCGAGGACTGCAACAACAATCTGAACTCCACAATTAGTCATCATTAAGGCCACCGAGTTAGGCACCTAAAGACCAAGTAATCGGGAATTTTCACCAATATTGACAACCAAGTTTATACACATCAAACTAAACAAACCAATGCATCAAACTTCGGATTTCACAATCCCGGAGATCATGGAAGTCAAAGCTTCATTTGATATGTTAAAAATGAGTCAGTAAGATCCAAATCAATAAAAATTTAGGGAGTAGCAACAAAAATAGGGAGCCAATTTGTTGGATTTGGCATTGATTACAGAGAATAATCTCAAGTATAACTTAAGCAGCTACGCAGTGATAGAGTAAACTATAGAGTTGGGATTCCCCTCCCCATTTTGTTCCGTTGAAGGCACATGGTTCGCACGCCTAGCAAGATATGCTACCTAATTATGTCACCAAGACACAAAATATTTCCAATATTTAAATATACTTATTCTGAGGATTTTAAAGCTGATACATTTACATTTGCAGTAAACATTCTGACAGATGAGCTCTGATTTTGATTAAATATTGTAAAGTAGCTCACTTACTCCCACATAATTTAAGAATTTAGAGTACCAAAGCAATGGCCGATTCGATTCAGCTGAGCAAAACTTAGTTTATATATAATTTGATTGAGTATTGTGGGGTGATGGATATTGGTGACAGGTGACCCACAATCGTCAACTATCAGTAACGACTTGGTTTTAGAAAATTGATAATCATGGTCCAGTTTGTTGCGTGGGAAAATGCCATAAATTTCATCAAATCTCGCAAAAATTTCATCAAATTCTGATATAGGGATTGCAGTAAGCGTTGAGAATGGCATACAAGTAGTTGGCAGGGTAAAAAATGATAAAATAATTGATAATTTTTGCCAAACTTTGACCCTTCCAACACTTGAACTAAGCTCCAACAACTATAAATAAAGTTAAAAGGGGGGTTGATTTAGCATCTGTCAGATATTATAAATCGACAAGGAATGAAAGGCAAAAAACGGGTATTTGATTATTTCTCATTCTGTTGTTTGTATAATCTGGAAATAGGATTGAAAATCCTTGTTGCGTAGGAAAATAGAATCATTATTCAATCATGATCAGGCTATAGTAAAATCCTAACAAAGAACTATCAGCAAAATGTCTTTGTTTTCAATGTACTTTCACATGGATGGTTTGGATCCGTTGGCTTGACAGGAAGCCACGAAACAGACTTCAAAGACTTAAAATAGGACGCCAGACACCTGACTTGAGTTTTCCAGAAAGTTGTATGCCTTTTCCCATAAAGCTTGTGGAAATGGGTGAAACTTCTTGAATGCTATGCATAAAATGTAATAATGCACAAATTTTAACCAAATTAAACCTATGGAATCTTAAATATAATCTAATTTCGCAAACTATATAAAGCTGTAAAATCAAAGATGAAGCTTAAGATATCTATTTTGTGCAAAGGAGCCCCATCAATAAATATAGCAGATATACAGTTTCCACAATGATATATTTGTTGTGAAACAAAACATGACATTGGCCAAAAGCAAACTCATGAAAATCAAACAAAAGTAACAAACAAAATTTTGATGGGGGAAAAAAGAGATTCACAATCCCCAAAATCTTTCTGGAAAACTACTTACGAGTTCTGTGAGTGGATATTTTACAAGTTGCCTACGGAAGTAATCGAATAGTTTAACTCCATCTCTGCTCCAACAAAAATGATAGACCAAATCAGTAAGTTATATAGTATGGAAGGGAAGAAATGAAGAGGCGGAGTTATTGACCTAAACTAGGGGACATGGCTGAAAATGAACCGCAATAGGTTAGTACTTAGTACTTACTAGTGCTTGCCACTCAAAAGCTTCGAGTTTGTGATGAAATGCATCACTTTCACATTTAAATTCCACATTTGATGTATCAGTCAACCATACGTTCTCCTCTCAACAACAGCAACCCCTCCACCTTCTTTTTCTGCTAATTTAAATACTTGTTGGACTCCTGTACCCTCTCTTCTCCTGAGAATGGAAGCAGTTTAGGATGATCTCTGAATCATTTAACATTGCTGCTCTCAATAGAAGTTTGTAATATATTTTCTGATTTGTTCTGCGAAGCATTCATCTTCAACTTCTCACTTTTCGTTGACTTTTTCGTTTCTTGCTCAAGCTGCTTGCAGTTCTCTTCATGAGCTTTGTTAAACATCCTTACAAAATTGAGTAGAGTCGAAGTAACTACAGCAGACAGCAATAGTTTAGAAGAATAATATAAAATACAAAGAAAAATAAAAACTAGTAAAAAGTAACTTAACTTCAGCTGTCCATTAAAATGAATACAAGGAAGTAAGCGATTTTCAAATGAAGTAAACCAGATGAACAGGAGGGTATCCTTGAATCTCCAACAAGTAACCAGAAATTAGGTCTTCATTCTTAGAGGAAAAAGAAGCACATTTGAAACATTATAGGCTAATAAACAGAGATATAGAAGCATTTTAGACTCGAGCAGCAGACTAAGCTTCCTCTTTTCATTTTTTTTCAATTTCTTCTTTCATTTTTGTACTAGATTAAAGTCAAAGGTTTTACTTTTGTATAATTCAGCAACAGTCAAGATGTAAGTGGCAGTACAAACTGATGACAACTATCAAATACCTTGTTCAAAGGGACAACGAGCTGGATCTTCTCCAAAATAAAGAATCAACGCATCCACATTTCTACCCTGTTAATAAAGAACTCAGATAATGAGTGGTTTAATATGGAAAACAAATACAAGAGTGCCACTGTTTGAAACACAATCTAGACACCTACCACCCCCGAGTATAGTGAAGCCAGGGATCTCACTTCGGATTCGGCAAAACAAAGGAACTCCTTTAAAGTCTGGACAACAAAAGAAACATTAAGAAAAATATTATATTTTACATACATTAAAACGAATTATATGCTTAAAATACCTCACGGAAATTTTCGGACACAGGTCCATCATTTTCAGAACTGGACAGTTCCTGCACAACTTTCTCTAATCCTTTGCTTATGGCTTGCATTTCCTCTGCCAAAAATTTCAGTTGTATCTAGATGGGAACCACACATCAGCCAAAAATGCTAGCTCTAACTTATGTCTTCGTAAAATTATTTTCACCAAGAACAGGTAACATACCTTTGACGCAGGTTCTAAACTGGAAATATCTTTTGAAAAATCCAGTAGATCTGGAAGCTTATCAGCAAGCACCTACGATTTATTATTCAGGATTATTGTGACCAACTCAAAATGTTAAACTTTTGACAGTTGGTTACCAGATTAAAGAAACTAATTTAGGGGGAAAAATCAGTACAGATTCATAAATACTTTAGAATCAATAAATAAAGGGTACGGTTATGGTCACAGCACATCCAAATGATGGATCACAACTTGTACCTTGCAAAGGTAATGCATGAGAGTCATTTTGTTGTTCCGCGCACGTGTATCGGTTAGTTTGAGAAGACTATCCAACCTAAATCCAATAGCAGAACCTAAAAAAAAACATTGACATTGAATAAAAAGTGCAAAAATTAACATCATTAAAGAAACATTAGAAAAGCAGAAGACAGGACATAAGCAAATGTAAAAAAAAAAGAAAAAGAACAACAATAAGAAAATAAGCAAAAAAATATTAATGAGGACTGTGAAGCTAAATCTAATGGATTTGGATTCATGACGATGACATAAGACAGTTGACTGAAACTCGATACTCAAAGGCATCTTAAGCTGTATCAGGGTTAGAGGTCAGATAGTTAAGCCAAAGCCAAGGACGACTTGACAATGCAATGAGAAGCGGGTGACATAAATGGAAAAAAAAAGAAAAGTTAAATCTTGAAAGAGATAGAGATCGGTGGTTCAAAGAAGTTTTCAAGTAAAAAAATAGAAAAGAGTATTGTAAGGGCATTCACCAGACACTTGATCATAATTAGCAAAATGTCATTAGCACTAAATTCGGATGCACATTTGGAGCCTGGACGATCCCAATTAGGACTTATTATCAATCTTTCACTGTTGATTATGATGCCTCCTAATATTGAGGATATGCATGTATGATAGCGTGTTACCATTGTTCCTGTACCAGACAAATCATACTTAACTCACCCCTTGCAGTTCCCTGGTTCAAAGCATTTCCCAACGAAAGAATTGTCTGCATGATTCTCTTCAATTTGACAGAATTTCTGATCTGATAAGAGAAGTTTTGACATTAATATGTTGTCAATCATTGGATACCTAAAGCAGTTCACAGAAAAGCAAAAAAGTATAACTTGCCTCCTCTGCTGTAGAGTTTACAACATTAAGGCTACGTCTGAGGTCAGAAACCTAAAGGACAATTGAAGGCCAGATAAGCTACAAAGAAAAGCCAAGAACATTTAGCAACTCTGGAATTTGGGTACAGATTTTGGTCAAACCTGGGAGCGAAACTGTATCTTAAAAGAGAACACCCTGAGTTTGGATTCTACTCTGGGAACTTTCATTAGCTCCAAGAAGAACTGTTTCAGAGGTCCATGAAAAATATTGATCCATTAGTGATTATTGATAATATAAAAGTTCATAGGTTGTTAATATTCAAAAGCTATTCAAGTGAAAGCCAAATTGGCTAGTTCAAATGTCCCTTTCCTGTTGATGACAAATTATGATATTCAACAGAAAGTATACTGGTTAACAATCACTCAAAATTTTAAGAAGAGACCTAGCAGACAAGAAATATAGAAACAGCAATAAAATCCTACATACCAGTTCACATTTCCCCAACTTTTCCTTTTCTCCAGTGTAGCCCTAAACAAGGAGTTATGAAAGCAATTATAACTCAAGGAAAAGATAATACCAGTACCTTGAATATAAGATGTTTTGACTACAATAAAGGCAGAAAGATGATTAGAGGAGACCATCAAGTCTAATGTTACTATGATGAAGGATTTTAAAAAATTATTAATCAAATAATAATGATTCGTTTCACCTTTAGTACTTCCATCTCCTCTTTGGTAGGACAAAATTTTATGAGGTTTTCAACCTGGTCAACATCTAATGCTGATTCTTCCAAGGCAAGAACCGAACTCTGCGAAAGTTTCATTAAATAGTGTCAGGCTAACAAGCACGAGATACTAACCTAATCTGATTGAATTATAAATAGATTGTTCACTATATTCACATATTGCGACTTTTTTGCTTTTCTGAACCCACATTCGAATGGAGATGCATTTGTGCATACAAGTTGATATTTGTTCTTATTGAGTGAACATTCATATTATTAAGGACTTACAAAATCCGGACTAGCATTTGGTAGCACAAACATGTTCAAAAATGCATTTCTAAATGAGCAATAAAATGTTTTCTTTTGGCCAGGAATGAGAGAACCCTAAAGGTCTGCCATTTTTTAATAGTACATTGTGTTCTGACTTCTGGATATACCGAGGAAATCAGAATAGGATTTAGCGTGCACATTTTATAAAGCTAAAGATGCGGACCAAGCTTTTATTAATAAAAAAGTTTGTGTAGCTTCTGCACTAATATTTTCAACGTCTCCCTTGGTATCCAGAAATTACAGTAAGCTTTATCCTTAAAACTGCATATAAGCTAAGCTTTTCACTGTCCATCAAAACTTAGTACCATTTCCAAACAATCTAAAACCATAGGCGGTCTGAAGGACTAAGTTGTTACACATATATGTACATTTGTTAAGCAAAAAGAGACCAGGATGTTAAGATGAATAAGCAGCGAATTGGTGAAAGGACAAAATAGAATCCAATGCTAGGATATGGGTTTGCAGTTGATTTGAGGATTAAGATTAACCAAAAGTAAGGTTGCAGAGCAACAATGTTAGAGAAATCAATAATTACAAGCTGTGGATAATACGATTCAACCTACCATTAAGTCAGGCAAAGGCACTTTCACTTTTGAAAGCATGATTTCGCAATTATATGCACGTCTGTGGTCAATCTGCAAGAAGGAATGATATTAAACAAAGGCATACTAAAAATATAATAATAAGGTTCATGATATAGTTATCATCACAAAGCCCACGGAATAAGTCTCAGTTCATGTGTGAGTATGAATCAGACTGAAAGTTTGCATTTCTTATGTGCACCATTTGGAAACAAAAGGGTTTTAGCATCTAGGTCGCTTGATTCAAGTTTCCAATCTGGAGCGGTATTACAATGCTTCCTATTTCCCTTGGCAAGCAGATGAGCAATGACAAGAAAGTGGATGAAAAATGCACTTAGTATTTAATATACAACACATTCAGCCAAGGTTAAATTGTATAGCATGCGGACTTAAACTACAGATGCTAACATCTATGAAACAAGCAATTAAACCATCAACTGTATCACTTAAATATATATATATATATATATAAAATTCCATTACCAGTTGCACCTTCTCAGATTTTGGCCCACGTGCTGTACGCGAACTTGATTTACTTCCACGATCTGTATTAGGAGCTGCTGCTGAGAAAAGATGCTCAAGCTCTGACATGTCAATCTCTGGAGCCCTACAAAGAGGGGTAACCATTCCAATAAAATAAAAGGAAACAAGAAAAAGACCATAATACTTGAACGAAACTTAAAAAGAAAACAAAAACCAAACTTAGCAGAGCAGCACATACTTGGAAGCTTCACCCAATTTTTGTGCTTCAGCCCATAGGCTTCCCTGCACAGCTCTAGATAACTTCAACCAATGCAATGGCTTTAGTTTCTTGGTCTGGTGACTCTTTGAACTAATCGTACGCGACAGAAGTCTATTCTTTGGATTCGTGGAAGAAATAAAAGGTGGTGGTGCAGGAGCTGAAGATCCACTACTACCTATAGATCGAGTTTCTGGAGAAACAGCATTTGTCTTTTTACCAAAAGGAGCAGGGGGAGGCGGGGCAGCAGGAACTTGAGAAGAATTTGATGACAAGGGAGGGGTGGGTGGTGGTGGTGGTGCGGGTGCTAATGATGAAGCTGTATGAATTGCCGCTTGCCTGGAATGAAAAGGAGGTGGAGGTGGCGGGGATGCAGATCTAGAAGCTGAATTTTCCTTCAAAGGTGGCATTGGAGGAGGAGGTGGGGGGGCTATAGGAGGCCCAGCTCTAACACGTGTTGGAGGAGGAGAAGGTGGAGGCACTGCAAGAAGTCCATCTCTAACAGCTTCAATTTTATTCAAAGGAGATGCAGGAGGAGGTATAGGTGCTGCTGGAGTTGTAGCTCTCAAAGCTAAATTTTCCTCCAATGATGGAGATGCGTCCAGAGGTACACCACTCTCTTTCAAAGGCGGTGTTGGAGGAGGTGGAGGAACAGCAGGAAGGATCACTCTAACAGCTGGGTTCTCCTTGCGAGGTGGTGTTAAAGGAGGTGTCAAAGTTGAAGCTATTGCAAAGGCTGGAGTGGAAGTAGAAGAGGAAGCCTTCGAAGACTGATCTTTGGCTAATGCAGTCTGATTTTTGTCCTGTAAGTAAGTTCCAGTTTCTTTGGCAGGTGAAGACTTTAATGGTTCTAATGCTGAAGAAAGAGGAGTTGGCAATGGTGGAGGTGGTGGGGGATGAGGAAGAGCTTTTGTTCCACCAGAACTTGAGGGAGGTTGAACTGGAGGAGGTAGAGGCGCTTGGGATGAAATTGAAATGCTTTTAGTTTCATCCACTTTAGGTATATTTGACACTGCCCGAGAAACATTTACTGCAGCTGCAGATGTTGTAGTTAAATGACTGACCCGACCAACAGATGATACAGAATCAAGCAAATTCGCAGTATACTGGTTATTTTGTTGATGCGTGACATCAGACCGAGCGAATGGTTCAATGTAAGAGTCTTGGGGCTTAGCCTCCTTACTTGCATCTGAATCAATAGATGACTCTTGTGAGGGTGCAGGCAGAATCTTCATACCCATAGATGCAGGACTCCTTGGGCTACTTGGTAATCCCGTGAGCTTTTTTTCCTTCTGAAGATTTTTAGGACTTAATCTCCCCAGCCGAGGGCTGAGGTTCACGCTGCTATTCCAATCACTGTCAGACTTTTCTTGGACAATATTTGATGCACCTATTTGTTGAAGCACGTTGAATGCAACATCTGCCCGAGGATCCATCCAGTCAACATTACTAAAGATTTCTTGAACTTTGGAAAATGCTTCCATTGGAAGACCTTCTTTATCTTCAAAGCAAGAAAAATCCATGGAAATAATGGAAGAAGCAGCATCCATTTCTGAGAAAAGAATCTTCATACAGAGGGCAACTTTTTATTAGAAAAAAAGAACCACAAAATTACAAGCAAAATGTACAAAAATATATACCTCAGCTCTAAATTCTTTTGGAAACAGCTCCTTGGCATCCCATAAAATATCAATGTCATCACGATTGAGCATCAAAATGTTTGATCTAATAAAAGCTGTGTTAAACACAACCCTGAATATCATCCCCTCTCTTTCCATGTCATCATTCAAGTTGATACACTCAACCACAACATCACCTTGAATATGGCAATTTATGTCAATTTTAGCAAGCGCACACTCTTTCTGCAATAGATTAGTAAAAGGTAAGAGTTAAGACAATCACTTGCTCTAGAGTAGAATCAAACACGTCTATACAAAAGATGTGATAATATGAACAAGCATAGGCCCAAACCGTATGTGGGTACGTGTCTATACATAGAGTAAGGAGATTATTGTTATAAAAATTAATGACTTTTTCATATATTAGAGCATAACTCCCCAAATTTGAACAACAAAACAAGGTTATATATAGCAGACGTATCCTAATTAACAACTGAAGCACCTAAGACGAAAAGGTATCACATCCCTCACTAGTCTTCAAGATTAGTCTCAAGATTGTAATTTAGATGTGTGACATGCTTCAAAATCCTTAAAAGATATTTAGGAATGTCAACCACTTTCCTTTAATAACGAAAAAGGGGAAGGGAATGAGAATGGAAACTGATATAAAAAACTAGAAAGATGTGATATTACCTGCTTATAATACCGGATAGATTTGCTTCTTGTGGGGGTTGAGTACAAAACTTTTGAAGTTCTATCAACAACAAGAAAAGGATCCTGTCCATATATTCTAAATATTGGACGGCAGCCTCCCTCTCCATCAACATTTGGAATGTATCTAAGAATGATGCAATCCAAGGTGAGAGCTCGATCCAAAGGAGGCCATTCTGAGGCCACATTCCTCCTTGAGACATACTGTAAATATCTCAATTGTGAAGGCATTGGATTCAGGGGTGAAAGCAACTGCAAAAGCTCACGAGGAGCTTGCCTGTATATCATGTCCAACGTCTTCTGCTCTCCGCTGTACTGCTTCCTATATAATAGCAATGCAGCCAGCATGAAGGCCAAGACTGGCCAACCACCCCGTTCACAATGCATTAGCAGCAAATTATGCTGACCAAGTGAAAGCCAGCTTTCGCACGATCTCAGAAAATGGTGGAGCACCTCCATTGCGATTAATGGGCACCCTTCATAATGACGAGGGTAATCCATTATCGTCATATCATACTCAGATAGAAATTCAGCGATCTGGCTTTGTGGTTCTCCTTCTCGGAAATTAAAGACCAAGAATGAAGCATCAGGGAAGTGATCTTGAAGATGACTAACTATTCCTTTTATGTAGACTTCGTAGTTTTCTTCTTCCCAAGCATCAATAGTAAAGCAGCAATCAAAAACTACATGCAATCACAGCACACACAATTTGTCAAACACCAATTGATAAAATTGCAGAATAAGAAACAAGTTAAAATTCATTTAGCTAAACTCTGGGTTTTTTTTTATCATCTGCTCGTACACACTTAAACAAAGAATTCAAAAATCAAACTTTGCATTCTTTCCCAAATTTCCTAAGCGACCAAACAGAAACCCATATTTTAAAAAACAGCAATTTTTTCAAAAGTCATATTTAATCACCCAAATATTAATCATTTCCGGTGTGACCAACATCTCCACATTTCAAAAAGTTAGACAACTAAAATCCAATAAAAACATAAACTTTTTATTTTTAGCATTACCAATAAAAATAAAGAATGCAAATTGAAGAAAGCCAAGAAAACCCAACGTACCGTAGACACGTTCACAGATCTCCAGAAGGCCATCAGGTGGCTTCCTGTAAAAGAGTTTACGAAACAAGGCCATGTCTGTGGTCCAAAATCCTTGAAAACACAACAACTAAATCAGACTCCAAAGCAGTAAAAAAAAATAAAAATAAAAATAAAAGAAGAAAAAAAAACAGACCTTGCCCTTGGAATAAGGAGTTGTTGAAAGTGAATTGTGGAATTCTATTTGTTTGTTGGTTGGGTTGTGATATTTATTGGAAATTAAATTGAAAGACTTTTAGACTTGCAGATAAAGGAAATGATTTGGTGGGTATATTTATTTCTGTTTCTTTTAGTGTTTGTTGTTCGATACTGAAAAAACCAAAAGATTCTCAAAATAATGATTTGATTTGATAGAATAACGAAAGAGATAGAGAGATAGAGTTTGTTAGTTTGTTCGTGCAGTGCCCTAAAAAGGTTTGGGCTTCAGCTTTGCAGCTGACAAGAAAGTGGAGAATCTGTCAGCTGTCACCTAACTGAGTGTCGTTTTATGACGTGGATACCATCTATTGCCGACATCTACCACTTCACATTTATCTAATTTTTGTTTTGTTTTATGCGGTATTTTCTTTCATTTTCATTTTTTTTACGAACCAATTACGTAGAAAATGATTGGGATTTTGGGAAAACCCGAAAAGGTAGAAATTGTCTCCTTTTCTCTTCCTTTCAGTTTTCACTTTTCATTAATCTATGCTGACAATTTCAATTATATACTTTTTTTTTATTATTTTCGTGTTTATAATAAAAGGGTATAATTTTTTTAATATTACATAATAATTAGAAGATGGGAATGGAGAAATTAATTCAAGTTCAAGATTGGTTACTTTCAAGTTGTTGGGTTGACCACAAGGCAGCTAGTAAATACTAGGAAAGTCTCAATAAAATCTCATAAAGCTTTGGCGGTTGGGCCGGAATTTTCAGGATATAGCCATTACTCTCTGTACCGTCAGGATATATGATGAAGGAGATAAAGATGAAAGAAAATCAGTTGGAAACAAAAGGGTTTTAGTTGTTTTGGGGGTTTACCATCTGCTTTAACCTGAACATGTCAACATCATGAATGACCTCTGCATCTGGAAAACTCAGTTAGCAATGCCAAACTTGTGATTAAGTGGTCATGTGACGTTATTGAAGTTTCCTCAAATCCTGGTAAGAAGCTTGCAGAAGGGGAGATGCCTATTTTTGCATCCGTAAGTAAAAGCATCTGATTTTCAATGCTTTCAACTGAACACTTAAAATCTAAATTTGATGAAAACGTTGAATGTGCATGGTGTAAACAGCAAACAAATTGGCAGAAAATAAAATTCTCCTAACTGTACCTTAAATTGGGAGTTCCCAAGTAATTAAATAATCATTGACAGCACATTCATTAAAAGCATTCATTAATGGATCAAACATGCAAGAATTGTCAAAATGGCATTGGGTATTTCTTCTTAGCTTCTAGCGAATAACTATATATTCTCAGGTAAGCCTGGAATTAAAACACTAGTATCTATTAGACAAATTTGCTTTAATATGTTGTTAAAATTTCAGTCTTGTTTCTTTTCTAAACAAAAGATGTATTTCATTACCTGGAGCTCATCTGTGTCACGGACCGCGCACGAATCCTAGATCAAGAGAGTCGCGTGATGAGATTTATTTAAGATGGTGCTGGCAAAGCATCAAGAAGGATCAAAACTGAGATCCAAAAGGTCCATACATCAATTATGCGGGTTAAGGCCAAGATCGAAATGTAGAAGTACATTTGTGGTGAGTTGCACGGTGCCAGGCATGAGGATTATTTGCTGAAATGTTTTAAAAAATCTTAAGATATGATACAGACAGTCAGATATAAAAAGATCTAAAACCAGCTGAAGACAGACCAGGTCGTGGACATAGAAGGGTATAAAATCGCCCGAAGACAAATTAGGCTGGTGGGTATGAAAGGATCTAGAGATGCTTGGAGACAGATCAGGTGCGCCGGCACTTAAAATTTCAGAAAGGTTAGGCGCGGGCACAGTGATAGACACTATAACACCTAGGCAAGAAAGCCTTTAGAAGGCTCTAGCTTCGGGCCTTGGCCTTAACCAAAATATGGGAGTATACTCGTAGTGAGCTACACGGTGCTAAATACGAGGATTGTTTGTTGGAAGGTTTTAAAACATCTTAAAATATGACATGAACAGTTAAACATAAAAAAGACGATCGCACAATAATTAGGCTTAAGCTCTTATCCAGTCATCTGCTACCTTGATTTTTTGTTAAAAGAACTTTGATATACATTTCTTCTTAATTGTCAGACGCCTATTATACTTTGATAGCCAATTACTTTTGATTTTTGACGTCTAAAACCACCTGATGGATTCGTCAATTCCTGGGGATCATATGATCTTACTCTTGTTCCCGAACCTTATCTCCAACTCCAATGGGATCAGTTAAGGACGGCAGTCAACTTTTGACACAAAACAAAACAGTAACCGCGTTACTCTCCTTCATTTAATTGGTTGATGGAAAGATCGAAAATGTGTATCAAAGTACTCCACTTGGGCTCTTCCCCTTTTGTCGATGGCTCGAGTTCAAAATGGGTCGGTAGTGGAATGAGAAAGGATTAACCCTCGGGAAGTAACGATGGAGCAAATTTATCACGGAATTCATGCTTTCAATGAGTTAGGCCTGGGCCGAGGGAAAGAAAATCTTCCCCTACCAATATGGGACTTAAGGATTTCTTTGACTAAAACAAAACGTACGGCTAATGACTATCTGATTCTTTGAAAAACTGCCGGCGAGAACTTAACCATATATGGCAGCACTTTTTTTAATATAAATATAACAATACATATTTCAGTAAATTATTAAAACCCCATTTCATACATCCCAAAAAAAAAAAAAAAATTCCAAGAAGCCGTGAATGATAAACAAATAATAGCCATGAATGGGGAATGACCCGTGGAATCGTTGATTGCTATCCACAAAAGAGACAGTCAGAGAGCAAGAGACACGCAGACCACAAAAGTGTGAACTTTGCAGCAGTTGTTATCAATTGATTTAATTTCTATTGGAGAGGTTCGGAGTATTTTCGAGGGCTCTCTCTTTTGCCCCTAGTTTAGTTTGTCTGGCTTAAAAGGCCTATCTTCCGCTTCCCATCCTCTTTCTCTTCACTTCTATTCTCTTCACACTCATCTAAGACCCTCTAAGAAGGGAAGGGAAAGAAGGGGTGCTAAGAAGCTGGCTGCTTTCTGCATTTCTGTTCCCATGGCTTGCAAAATCTCAGATTCTATGTTCCTTTGCTTGGTATGCTCTGTTTTTTCTGTATAAAACGGTAATCTTTCTTTGTTTTACCTCTAAATCTTTTTGCTTTATTGGTTTGATTTTCAGGGTCCTACTCAAAGGCCAATTAGGAGTCAAAGAATTGCTACCCATTCATCTGCAGGTATTCAATTTTCTTTCTCTCTCTTTAATATTTTCTATTAAGCTCGAGAAATTTGAGCTATTGTCTACGCAATAAGGTTTTAGGCTCATTCGGTGATTTCGGTTTTGTTATTTTGATGTATTTCTTAAGTTGGTGTTTTTCGCAGTTCTTGTTTTGAGTTGCATTGCCTGTTGAATATGGTAATTCAATTTCTAGTTAATTGATAAAAAAAAGCTTTGAATACTTTGTCTAGTCTCTTGCATCAGAATTATAAGATCTCTGATTCTGATAATTAGAAAAATAAGAAGAATGAATGTTCACTGCGTGAATATGAAGCTACAGTATAACAAACAATTAGAAGTGCTACCAGAAGGTTTAGAACAAGTCTCAAGGTACATACGCATGTTATGTCAACATTTTGGTTACAAACTTACAGTAACTAAGCTGCAAAAAAGGACATGGGGTACCTTATCAACCAAATCGGCAACAATTAAACCACTAAGTAGATGCTCTCTATTGTAAATAAAAACCTTTTTCTCTAACTTCTTAGAACTTACCTTATACTTGCAACAGTGCAGAGCAATGGTTAATTGAAAGAACTTCAAGTAGACAGGTGGCTAGTTTTTTTAATCCATCATATCCCATGTGAAGAATCTTGCGATAAAACTATATTATGAGAACTATTTATCTCAGATATGACATAAGCGTCTGGAGCTAAATGCCATTAAGCCCAATGGTTTCATAGTTGATGAGTGTCCTTTCAGTTTGTATGCACAATAATCTTGTGCAACTTCTGAGTTTTTAGCCTTCGCCTATGTATGATTAGCATATAGTGTAGTATGAATTTCATGTGCTATTATTCCATGTAATTTCAGTATTACAGCTTTTTAATGCCTTTTTCTTTCAATAGCAAGTAGCAGTCATTTGAAGTGGGAAAGCCTTCCCCTCAAGGGAATTAATCATAAAAAGGGTTTAATTCCCATGAAAAGGACTAAGGTCATACAAGCTGTCGCAGTTCCAGTAACACCATCTTCAGCAGACAGTACTGAGTACGGAAAACAGTTAGCAGAAACATATGGCTTCAGGCAAATTGGAGAACCACTTCCTGATAATGTTACATTGAAGGATGTTATAGACACCCTTCCAAAAAAGGTAACTTTTTTATAGTTGCCTCATGCATCCAACTTGTTCAGATCAGATCACTTTCCCTGAATTTGGTTCCAAGTATAACATTTTGCCATTTTGGACCCACTGCTGGGTGAACTTTTAGGCCATATGATTATCTGTATGAGCAAGATTGTGTAATGAACTAATTTTATTAAACAGTTGTACATTTTCTCATTCTTTCATGTTTGGAGATATGTGCTCATAGCCAGATGTCAGCTGTTAAATATAATAAAATAATTTTGCTTTTACAGAAAAGTGGATCAGGGTGTTTAAGGATGTTTTATTTCTGTATGCTTATTATGATACTTTGAACTGAACAAAGAAAAAACTTTAAGGTTGAATATTTGTATTGGTTTTTTATGGAGGTGAAGTTATGAACTTGAATTATGTAAATGCTATTATTTACTATTGAATCTCTTTACTTATTTCTCTTTTTTTTCCCAAATTTTCTTCTAAGGTGTTCGAAATTGATGATGTCAAAGCATGGACTTCAGTTTTAATATCTGTCACTTCCTATGCATTGGGGATCTTCATGATTTCAAAAGCCCCATGGTATCTACTTCCTTTGGCTTGGGCATACACAGGGACATCAATAACTGGGGTAAGTTTCTTTACAGTCTCTTCATGTTATTTTTAATATTACCAATTTATTTATTATGAAAGCACATTCAATATACATCTATGCCAACTTTTCTTTTCCTTTTTCCCCTCCCATTTCTTTAGTTCTTTGTTATAGGCCATGATTGTGCTCACAAATCATTTTCGAAAAACAAATTGTTGGAAGACATTGTGGGAACTCTGGCCTTTCTACCACTAATATACCCATATGAGCCATGGCGTTTTAAGCATGACAGGCATCATGCAAAGACAAACATGTATGTATGATATTTTATTATTTTATTTATTTTTTGTAATAAAACCTATTTTGTTAGTATCAATGACGTTACTTGGACTGTACCTTACTATGGTGTCAGCATCTTGAAATGCACTTTCTTCTGCAGAACGTTAAATTTTTTCTCTAATATTTCAATTAATGAACATATAGACTATGTAGAATAAATTTCTATGAGAGTTTTCCCTAGTTACTGATCTGAAAATTGTGTCATTTTTTAAATGATTAAGTGGAGAATGTTGCTTCTCGATCTGTCATTTGATATCACTGGTTATACACAGGAACACATACAATACGGGAGATTCAGCAGTTTTGCTGTATATGTGCTAGATTTCTTTCTTAGAGTGGACTCCCCTACCCCATTGGGAAGATTAGCTCCTTTTTCAGTCATGTTACCCTTATATATGTAGTGTAAACTCTTGATTTTCTACCCAATTTGTTTGATATTGTTGCTTTGGTGGCAAGTCTGCCTTAAGCTTCTGCATTTAAATTCCACCATTTTGCTCTTTCATACATTGTAATCATGCTGGTTCTTTACTTCCATTGAATTATATTTCTTTTATTAGTAATCTTAACTTTTAAAATTTTGTTCTTTATTGATATCTGTAGGCTAGCTGAAGATACTGCTTGGCACCCGGTTTGGGAAGAAGAGTTTGAGACTTCTCCTTTTTTACGCAAGGCAATTATCTTTGGGTATGGCCCATTTCGGCCTTGGATGTCCATAGCTCACTGGTATGCAATTATTTTTTTTTTTGGACCTTAGTGTCCACATTTATCATTAATAGTTAGCATGTCTCATTTCCACTATCTTACCCTTCTTAATTTGACATATACATATTTGCTGTATAGGTTGATCTGGCACTTTGATGTGAACAAGTTCAGACTGAACGAAGTCAAAAGGGTGAAGATCAGTTTGGCTTGTGTTTTTGCATTTATGGCAATCGGATGGCCACTGATCATCTATAAGACAGGAATCATGGGATGGATTAAGTTTTGGCTAATGCCATGGTTGGGCTATCACTTTTGGGTAATGTTATTCCCTAGTGTCATATAGTTATATTTTATGAGTTTAAACATCGTTATCAGGCAAATATTGTTGGATAAGATTTGATACTCTGTACAACTCTATATAAGTCTGATGGACCTTAATTAGCTTCTAATGCTATTTAATCATGTGGAAAAATGATCATATTTCTTGTGGTCAAATATTGGCCAAAGCATTCTTGAAACCCACTGTCTGAAGTGCGTGTTTTCTATAATTTCGTTTACCATTTCTCATAAAAATAGTGATAATATGCTCTTCATGGGGTGTTTCAACTTTCAATCATGCAAGAGCAGTGAGCTTTTACTTCTTTGTTGTACTGAAACAAAAGTGAGAGGTCATTAGACATGATTGGCTTACACTTAATTACATGAAAAATGACACATGCATTCAAATCCAAGATTTATTTTTCCCAATTTTCCCTCTTTTTTCTTAATTTTTATGTGACCTTCAGTTTGCTGATCTATTAGTAATAGTTCTTTGTATAATGTCTGCCTCTAATAACTTCATATCTTTGCATCTTTTGTTAAGAGTTGATTCACCATAGATTGCCAACCTTTGGCTTCTTCTGAGTGTGAGTGATTTGATTATGGAGATAAAACTTATCTATTTTTGTTTCTGAGAAATTTTGGTTTCTTTAAATTTGACAGATGAGTACTTTCACAATGGTGCATCACACTGCTCCTCATATACCCTTCAAATCTTCAGATGAATGGAATGCAGCTCAGGCTCAGCTGAATGGAACAGTGCATTGCGATTACCCTCGTTGGTACATATATTACTTTTCTTGCTCTTCTATTGATCTTCTATTTGACTAGCCATCATGTCTTATGGAAGCTGACTAAACTAGGTGGTAGAGTTATCTTTATCAGATATCATATTTATTGGACAGCTTTTCCTTATTCTTTCACTCAACATCTTGTTTATTTCCTCTGGTTCTGTTTCCTTGAAGGCTCTGGAAAAATGCTGAGTTTTATATATTTGACAGGATTGAGATCCTCTGCCATGATATCAATGTTCACATTCCCCATCATATTTCTTCAAGGATACCAAGCTATAATCTGCGAGCAGCCCATAAGTCTATTCAAGAGAATTGGGGACCGGTATGACAAGCAGTATTTTGATTTTACATAGTTAATCAACCTTATCTTCTTCTGGATGTTAGATTATCTATAATTGAAATTTTGATGTATGATTACCAGAAAAGAAAAGGAAGAAATTCTTCAAAAAGGAGGTGAAGGGTGTACTGAATAATAAAAATGCAAGTTGGAAGGAAAAAAACAGAGAGAGAGAGTTTTAAAAAGAAAAACAAAATCATACAAAAAGTCAAGTGACACTTTTTAAAATGAGTTTTAGAACAACATAGCGTTCATATACTAACTTCCTCAGAAGATGCTAATGAATGTTCTCTTTCCATGTTTATGTTGGTGACAGTATCTGAACGAGGCTACGTGGAATTGGCGTTTGATGAAGACAATAATGACAATGTGCCATGTTTACAACAAGGAGCAAAATTACATTGCTTTTGATGAACTTGCCCCTGAAGAATCTTCTCCAATTACATTTCTCAAAAGAGTAATGCCTGATTATGCTTGATTCTTTTAACACCTAGGGGTCCATTGCTTTTTAGTTCTTCCATATATGTTAGCCTCCACATTTTGGGTCAAATTAGGTATGCTATTCCAGTTTCATAAGTGTTCATTCGAAAGGTGAATCATTCTTTTTTAACATTTACTATTTAATAGAAGAAAGTAACATAGAGGATGTTTCCTGGAAAATTTCCCATCTTCAATACAGTAATTTGTTATGGTGAAAGATGTCTGCTCATTAGATGAACCGGATCCTTAAAAACTGATTCCTATTAAACTATCTAAACCTCAGAGAATCTTTGCTGTAAAATGATTTTGTAAATTTTCTCATTTTTGGTTAGATTGACCCAATCTGTCAGTACTTTGCTTAAACAAATACTACAGCACTGAAAAACATAAACGATTAGGATCACATTGGTTGGCACCAGTAGCCGTTATGGCTGACAGTGATTTTCATCCAGAGTATTGTCATTTAAATATATGTTCCGGACATTTGAGCTTCAAGTGCTAACTAATTACAAACCTAATCCTAGATACCATATTTTATTCATTTATGTAAGAGAAAGAGAAGAGATATTATATTCCCCTCTTTGGGGCTATTTGAATTGGGATCTATTCCCCGTTTAGGAGATTAACATTCATCAACGGTGGAGATCCCAAATAAGCAGAGTCTGGAACTTGTAAACAACTGGTGGATGAACCATGTTCACGAATGACCAACACTAGTGAAGGCAGGAAGCAGAGTTTGTTGTGGTTGGCATTATCATTAGTAGATTTGATGTACCCGAAAAAGCCTCTCGAGATTGAATGTAGATTTAAAATTGTATCTAACCGAAACTCATCTGAAACTAAAGTAGTTAGCCACTAACCTGTAAGATAGTAGAGAGGTGCAACGGCTCATATGGAACAGGCATCTCTTTTTTTTTTTAACCAAACACAAACACAAACGTTGGACCTGTGAGATTCATAAAATGAAAAGTTGCAAGGAAACCTTGATGAATACTTGGCCAAAAGAGGAAAAGATATCGTGGTTTGATTCCGAAGAAGAAAAGGAAGTGAAAATCTTAGTTACCTTTTGCCAGTTAAAAAAGAGGAAAAATAACAACAATTTGATGAATTAGACTCTTTTGCTAAAGATTATTTCATCTGTATCTCTAGAAGTGAAAACTTTAACGTATGATTGTTGAGCAATCAATTTCATTCCTCTGTAATGATAAGCAAATACTTTGAAATCTCAGGACTCTGGCTTTCTATATTATCTGCTAGTGGTGGTTTAGCAATCAATTTCATTTCTTTGAAATAGCAAGCAAGCTCTGTACAAAACTGTGACTTTAAATATCACCCTGTAATCTTTGCCTAACCTATGATATTTGTTGGAATTGTAAGTTCATCTTCTATGTTCTACTACCTAAAAAAGGAAATGATTGCTATATTAAAAACGAGAAAAAAAATACTGCTATAGTAATCAACCCATGACCTGAATCACATAACCGGCGGTGGAGTTTCCCATATATCAAACACATTTTCCTCGCTATGAAGTGCAAACAGTCGATCACCCCCTATTGAAAAATCACAAATTGAACCCCCATAACTTCTTCGGAGCCTAGATGTTAACACCCAATCAGGACCACAAAACACAGAAATACAATCATTCATTGATGAAAACAACTGCCCATTATGCAATGCCAATTTCGGGTAGCAAGGCTCATCCGGCATCTTCCCCTTCATCAACCTACTTCTGGAACTCCATCTCACACTTCCCCCACTGATCCTCAAATCAATGAACCCCAAATCCTCATACTCATTCACTACACAAACAGAGTTACATTCCTCCATTGCAATTGCATCTCTCACCCTCTTCTCATCAACGGTAAAAGGAGCACCAATATCAGACCAAGACCAAACCATTCTCTTCTCTCTAAAATCAAGCAAACTGATATAACAGTTATCCTTTCTAGGAAACAAAGTAGCAACTAACAAACATTTACTGGCATTCAACCATTGTAGTTTATCAGCATCACCAAGAGACCAGCCAGGACTCTCATAAAAGAAATCCATTTGTTTACCAGTAACTTGGTCCCAAACTCCAATCCCATACTCATTGCTCCTCCCTTTACAACTTGCAAAAATCTTATAATCAGGACTAAAACTCAAAGCCCCAGCAGTGTAACTCTTAACTTGATTATCATGAACAACATTAAACTTATATTTCAAATCTCCAGTAGATGAACTGAACAGCCCCATCCCACCATCTCCTCTCCCTAGCTTTTCACAAGCACTTATCAAAACATGCTCAGCGTTGACCCAACCAATGTCGTTGACTCTCTGGTAATCAAGATTGATTGGCGGGTGTTCTTCTAACATCCAATCAAAAACATGAACCATGCTACCATGAGCTACACAGCAGCCGCCATCTGGACCAGCTCGGATGGCGGTTCCATCCCCTGGGGCTTGCCCTGTTACTGACTTAGATAGCTTTAACCTGTTACCATCAAATGAACCCCATTTAGCCGAACGAACATGGTCAATTAAGCCATAAAACATGGCTTCTTTGTAAAGAAGCCTTTCAGGGACATTGTAAGGAATGTAGAGATCGCCCGTTCGGAGGAGATCGAGGAGGACGGCGAAACAGTTGGGGTTTCGATCGATAAAGAATTCTTGGCGATTGTTTGGTTGTTGTTGTAAGTCCCAATTGTCGTCAAATAATGCACCGAAATACGAATCCCTTCCAGCGTTTGCGAGTGTTGTAGCTGTCGTTTGAAAGATTCTGCCTCCAACGTTGAATTTGACTATGTCATTTTGGATTCCCATGATTCAATTTTTTGTCAAAATTTGAAGAATCCTAGATAGAGAAACAGAGGAAAATTTTGGATTTTGATCTGAGAATTGAGCGTTTGGAAAAAGATAAGGCAGAGGATTCGCGGGGAAAAGAAAATGAGATGAATTTCCTCAAATTTGGAGGATTTAGAGATAATTTAAGATCAAAAGAGGAACCACAGATAGGTGAGACTAACAACGAAGCAATAGGAATTGAAAGATGAAGGAAAAGCTCAGTTTTTTAACAGTGATTATATAAGAGGAGGTGCTCCGGTTGAATAAGAACAGGGGAAGTGAATTAAATGAGGCAAATTTAATCAAATCGAGGAAAATTGTGATCTGGGTTTTGGAAAGACAAGGCTTTTAAAGCTGGGTTTGGAATTTCGTGGAATTTGGTCAAGTAGAATTGAAGAATTGGAGCGTCTGAATTTCAAATAAATTCACTTTTAAGTTTCTTTTTTTTTTTTGAGTTCCCTCTCTTGCATTGTTTTCTCCATATTTCTCTCTCTTCTTTTACGTCAGTCTTTAACCTATTGAGTTTTGACACTTTCTTTGCTTCGGGACAGTGGTTGAGCCCCATGCAGATCAAGTCGTCTCTAATGCCGTCCAGTTCTTTGCTTTTGCTTCCTCTTCATGTTTTCACCGTTGATGCTTCAAATTATCAAAATCAGAAGGAATTTCCATTGATCCAACGGTGGATATATCACCAGAAAAGTCTTCCATAGTTAATTCAGCTTGGGGTTTAGTTAAGGCCCTCTGTCAATGAAGTCCGCTTTATTCAAATCTTTAGCCTGAAGAGACCGTGTCTTGTGGGGTGTCTTGCTCTCTTTACACCAACCTTTTTTATCTTAATTTCTTTCTTTTTCTATTATTATCACCATTATTTAATTTTGAGCTTCATATTGTGATATGAAGAACAATCAAATTGACACGCAAATTGAGACTTCCAGCTTAATTCAACTCTTTAAATCATACTATTACTAAGGGCTCTTGTCGTTTGGCATTTGTATCATCAACTCAATAAAGATAAGCTTGGGGATAAGTTTTCAAATCATTTACGTAAAAAACTTCTGAAATAAAGAACAATTTTATGTAATGTAACTCGCCACTTTTTATTATAAGAAAATACTTACACTTGATCATACGTTCCAATTAAATTTCACTTTTACATTGTTTATTGTATCTCTTGTGTGATTGCATTGCTTGCAGGTCATGGCCGGCACACAGATAGGCTTGCTGGATGCAATTACTACAAATCAATTCCATAATTTGCTGCTTCTTTGTTCATATTCATGCTTTCAAGGCACTCTCTTGAAAGTTGAAAACATTGTCGTTTTATAATTGTTTAATGAACTGTTGGGCCAAGCCCCCTTATTTTCTAAGATTTAGAAGATTCATTCAATTGAATTTGTGTCCCATTTTGTGGTTGGGGGGGGGGGGTGATGGAGGTTTTTGGAGGGGACGGGGATTATCTGTCAGTTGAATCCTTATTCTTCAAGGCTTTCAATCATTTCAAGCAAATAGAGCTTTCAGTTCATTAATGGATATATTCATGGATGAATATTCAGTCTCTAAAAGATTTCACTCCATATTAAGCAACCTTCAATAGCCGATGATTATCTAGTTTTCTTCTGTGCTTTATTCCTATGCATAATTATGGGGAAATGACACAATAACAACTGTGACAAGAAATGCGTAGCAAGATTTCTATAATGATGATGCCGACATTTTTCAAGCTTCTGTCAAAAGACAATCAACTTTACTTTAGCTTGTTGATAAGGAGCTATCTTAAACTCAAAGAAACTTCGGTTAATTATTTTAATTGTCTGTTATTCTCCCTGTTCTCTGTCTTAACTTTCTGTTCTGTTTGATTCCTGTGTCTGGTCCTGCTTTTAGTTGCTAGAAACTACAATCAGCCAATCACTACAAATCATGACCATTTTTAAGAATTTCAATGAAATGTTTGAAATTTGTTTAACCAATCAAAACTCCTATTTAGAGAAGTTATCCTATCAAAAATTGATATGTTGGTTTCCTTGAACCAACTCTAGAAAAATAAAATGAGTCAGTTGACACATTCAATCAATTCGTTATGGGAAAAAAGCTTGGCAACCTAGTTCAATAGAAGCATGAAAACAAGAATTTAAGAGGGTTTTGTTAGAAATACAGAAGGTTTAAAAAGAAATCCTTGATTAATGTGAAGGAAATGTTTTTGGTTCTGGTCTGGTCCAGCATTGTTGCTTTTATCAAGCTATGTTCCTGAAATTCTGTTGTAGTGTCACAAAACCAAACCGCAACTCCTTAACATGTTTTTTTTTTTTTTTTTACTCACAATAATTATCATTCAGAATTGGGTTTCTCTTTTTTTTTGGAAGCAAGTGCGTTACATGCATGTTTCAGAATTCAGATTTTGTGCTGAGCAATAATGGACTGGGCCCAATTTGTCTGAGGAAAAGCACTTGTTCACATGCAAAAGTCAGTAGCCCATTCAGCGAAAAAGCAGTTCTCAATGCTGGCCTGTTGGGGTTCACCTGGAGAGAACATTAACAACATCAATCCAACAATCAAGCACCTTGAAGACTTCCGAATCGGAAAAATATGCTTTCAAAGAACTTTTTTTTTTTTCTCCCTTCTTAGCTCTTCATTATTTTTAGACACATAATTCATGGATCTGATCCGTAGGTAAAGAATGTTAACATAATCTCAATGAAGAAATTATAGGAATGACATATCAAACCAAGAAAAACGAATTATATATAACTATGCGTAATAAATTCGTTGATTAATAGTATGGGTTTAATTTTGTTTTCGTATTTAAAAAATAGAATTCGATCTCTGTTCTTTGAACATATAACAGAGAATTCATGATTTAACTACTGAACTAAATGCAATATGTTTATATTCATTATTTTTAATCTTGTTTTATATTTAAAAAAATTGAATTCAATCTTTGTTCTTTGAGCATGTAACAGAGAATACGTGATTTAACTACTGAACTAAATTCAATATGTTTATACTCATTATTTTATGTTAGAAAATCAAGCATTGCTTTATCACAAACTTGTTTATGATATCATTTTATTTGTATTTCCAGTTGTAATCTTCCCTTTATATGTTTTCCTTAGTTGAACTTAAGATAAAATCTTCAAAGAACAAAGAGAATTGACTTCAAAACATATTACAAATATTCATTCATGCCAATTATGATATACGAAAAATAATGTAACCGAAATATCTCAAAAGTACAAAGATATTTTATTTGATGTTATATTGTATTTGTGATATCAAATTACTAAACATTTATAGAAGATAATGAAAATATCAATTTTTGAATATTAATTTTTACAGAAATAATTTCAAAATAATTTTATTTTATTTGTGAAAAAATAGAACAAAAGAGAGAGAATTCATGAATTATTAATTCTTCAACATATGCAAATGAATACTTTCAACTTTATTTATAAAAATTAAATCTTAAATTTGTGATTATTTGATTATATTTTTCAATTAAATATCACTTTTTTTAATTAGAAAGATACTTTTTTGAATCATTAAGATTCGTTTAAATAATTAATCTTTTTATTCTCAAGAGAAATCAAATTTATGTTTTTTTTTTTTAATTTATAACTTTTCACTTAGGATAGGTGGTTGCTTCAATTTCTGGAAAATCACTAAAAAAAGGTAATTGATTTCAATATGGATCCAGAAAAGCTTCATATTTGGTTTTTTATAAAGCAATCGACTCCTTTTCAATGACGGTTAATTTCTAGAGCGTAAATCAAATTTGCAAAAGACAATTAATCAATGGAATCAAGCTTGATTCCATTATGTTATGTTTGGATTGAAGGAAAATGGAAAGAAAAATAAAAGAAAGTAATGAAAACAAAAATCTTTTATTTGTTTTGATAAATTTTTAATTAAAAAAAAAAGGAAAAAACTCAATTACAGATAATATGAAAATTACTTTATTTGCCGGTGATCCTTGACCAAATATACACCCAAATTATATGCTTCATCTCTATTGCCAACAATCCGTTATTTCGTTTAGCCCAAATTCTACAACCGAACATGATTACGCCCACAAGTATACTTGGGTCAGAATATAAATTTTAAATTTATTTTATCTGGGCCTGGCCCATGGACAAAATCTTCCTGATTTGGATCCTTTTCAGCCCGAGAAACATGTTTACTTTTGTACAGTTTGGTCAAATTAAATTCTGTGCTGAAGTAATGAAACGTGCGAAACACGTGGGATTATGTCAGTCGGCCCACGAGTGGCACTCGTAACGGTTGCCGCGGTGCACCGCTTTGACCGACTCCTCCACTTCTACTAAAGTGCACAATATCGGATTTACATTTTTTATTTGAAATAAAAAAAAGTTCAATCCCCGAATGATTGGTCACGGAATTAAACGTTCGAAACGGGGGAATTACCTATATCTCATTTTTATTCGTTTTTCTATTAATTTTATTATAAAAATATTACGATATGAAAATAAAAAATTAGAAATATTTTTATTTGTATTTGAAAATTTTGAATGTCATATATATTAATCAACTATCCTGAATTCAAAGGAGAAAAAATTTATAACGCGTTTGAAATCAGAGGACCAAAAATTATGTGGCTAAGCAAGCAAGAAGCCAATGGTTCAATTTAACCAAACAGAAATAGCATCAAGAAAAGGGAAAAATCTTTGTTTGCGTCTTGAATAAATTAATTCATAATATAATAATACAATATAAAAATAATAGAAAATAATAATATGATTAAATTTTTTAATAAAATTATATAAATTTTTAAAAAATTTATATTTTTATCTCATTATAAATTATAACACATATTTTTTATATAAACATAATACAAATATAAAATTATCAATATTTTCCACGACCAGGTTTACTTGAAATGAAGGATTAAAAGCATCTTCTTCAATTCACACCTTCTCATTCCAGCCGCCCATTACAAAAAAATAGGCCATCTTTCTCCGACGACAACAAACAAAAAGCCACGTGTACCGTTTTTGTAAGGTTCCGACCAGCCAATTCGTAACCCCACAACAAGTCATATGAACTATTTCTTTCCCCTGCCGTGGCGCTTTCCCATTGGTCATTTGCAACACCATGCCGATTAAAATAAAACGCGTGCGCTAAGAAATAATCAGATGCATCGCACTCCGCGCTGGTCAAATCAAGATCCAATAAAAAAATTAATTTCATTTTTTGGCTCTTTGCTGTAGGGTTTAATAGTGAACTCTCGCTTCACTGCCTCTTTCGCAGAAGCCGGAAAAAATCTCGCCGCATAAATTTTGTTTCTTTTTCTTCCACTGAAAAACCTATCTACAGATTAAAACGGGCACGGAATTTATAAACCGAACCGATTTTTTATAAACATGGAAGAAACGGCGATTAGTTGCTCGGAATTGAGAACCGAAGCAGCAACGGAGTGTTCGGATCTTGGAAACGGGTCATCGGCTTCAGGTTCTCCAATTGTTGACCTTGCTAAGAGAAAGATCGTGTTCCATCCAGCAAGGAAGCCCTTTAATGGGTTCAAAAATTGTGGGAGTGGGGATTTTAGAATTGAGACGCTAAATCCTTGGCTGGATCCGAAGCGGGTAAACGGGGTGGGGTCGGGTCAAGTGGGTGCTACAGGAAGGAAGGTTGATGGGTCTGATATGTGGGAGCACGGGTTGGATACAGTTCTCAGTTTGAGGATTACCTTTCGCAAAATTGTAAGCTTTTCTTTTTTACGTTTCTAGTTTTTTTATAGGTTTTTTTCCCCATTTGTAACCATTATCTCAGATTTTGTGTTTTTTTTTTTTTTTGTTTTAGCTTAGTGTCGTTTAGTATTTGCTTAATTTTATGATTTTATGTGAAATTATATCCTTTGTCTTGTTGGCGTGTTTTCAGTTTCTTAATTTGTCTTGGATGTTTCAATGAATGGTTGATTAAACTGCGTTACTTCATCGAACCTGCTTTTTTACATTTTTCGTTTACATGGAGTCTTTTGTCAAATGCAGTTTTTGGAGATATCTGTGGCTCTTCTCGATCATTTGAGCTTTGTTGGTTTTGTCTGACAATAATATAAAGTGTGTTCAATCGAAGTATTTTGCTTGTTTCCAACGAACTTGGTCTTAAATGTCGGATTTGTTTTATTTGTTATTATTGGCAAATGCTAAGATGCTTGGATTTTATAATTAACTCAGCCACTATCATGGCATGAATAATTTACAGGGTGCTGGTTTGGAGAATCTTGGAAACACTTGTTTTCTTAATTCAGTATTGCAATGTCTGACATACACAGAGCCTTTAGTAGCTTACCTACAAAGTGGCAAGCATCAAAATTCTTGTGAGTGAAACTATCCTCTTTTCTCTCTGTTCTTGTGCAGTACAACATTTTATAGATGTGTTTATTCACTTTTGTGCATCAATGTCGATGCATAATGTTACCTGTAACATTTTGGCTACAAGTGCAAGTCTAGCTTCGCATTTTATGTTCTTATATTTCATCTCTGATGGCCATATTTCAATTGGTTTGTGAAGGCCGTATTGCTGGATTTTGTGCCTTATGTGCCATCCATAAACATGTTAGCCGCGCTCTACAATCAACTGGGAGAATATTGGCACCGAATGATCTGGTCTCAAACCTACGATGTATCCTTTTGTGTATCGTGTCATTGAATAATTTGATATTCAGCTGAGGCACATTATATATTTCCTTATTAATCCTTAGCCAACAGAGATTAGTCAAGGCAATCCTGTTAGCTATGTATTCCTGAAATTCATTTGAGGGAATTATTTGTTGTATTACTGCCACAAATTTAACCTGAATTAATATTAATATTGATGGCTAATTATTGATGTTCTCCTGATCAAGGCATTATGCTCTTTAGTTTCCAGAACTTGTGGTTCTTGACCTCATGCTTAGGTATATCTCAGAATTTCCGAAATTCTCGACAAGAGGATGCACATGAGTACATGGTAAACCTGCTGGAATCCATGCACAAGTGCTGCTTACCTTCAGGAGTACCAAGTGAATCTCCTAGTGCTTATGAGAAGAGTTTGGTGCACAAGATCTTTGGTGGTCGCCTTCGTAGTCAGGTATAGTTTTTTCTTGCTGGATTATGCTATGACCAAATTCTAAACAGTTTTTGCCGGATTTTGACAGTTTCTGATTGTGTTGTAATTAAGCAATGAAAATTCATGTAGTTAATATATATGTTCAAGTTGCTGTTAAACTTCTTATAAAATTATGCTCCTGTACATTATTCAATGGTTTCTTGTTACCTCTTCAGGTGAAATGCGGGCAGTGTTCTTATTGCTCCAATACTTTTGATCCCTTCCTTGATTTAAGTCTTGAAATAGTTAAGGTAGGTTCCTTGCATAAAGCACTTAAAAACTTCACTGCTGCGGAGCTTTTGGATGGAGGGGAGAGGCAATATCAATGCCAACGCTGCAAGCAGAAAGTTAAGGCAATCAAACAACTCACAGTTTACAATGCACCTCATGTACTTGCAATCCATCTAAAGAGATTTCAAGCACACGATATTGGGCAAAAGATTGACAGTAAAGTTGAATTTGGTCCGACCTTAGACATGAAGCCTTTTGTCAGTGGTTCTAATGTGAGTAAACTTCTGTTGCATGCTGTAACTTTTCTGAAGTGAGTGAGTTTGTAGGTTATTAAGCCATTCTTTGGGAAAGACAAAAAGTAGTGTCAAAAGAATAATGCAATGTCATATAAGTGTCTTTTCTCATATGACTTTTAAGGGGCAATGATCTTAGGAGAAAGTTGACTGTTTATTTATTGATTGTTCTGTTATTATTATTATTATTTTTTCATCCTGAGTACATACAGCATTCTGCTATGAGGAAACTATGCTTGTAACCATCTTGCCAATAACTTTTTTTTTGGTACGAAGGAAGCTGCAGCATGAGGATGAGGGGAGTTGTAGGTGTTAGGATTTGAACTCCAAACCTGTTGGTTGCTACCCCTTAAGGGTAGCTACATGAACTAACTGAGCTAAGCTCTGGGTTCATCTTGCTAATAACTTTGACATCATGCTTTATATAAATTAATTGAAAAATTAGGTTTGTTGGACTTGGCAGGAAGGAGATTTGAAGTACACTCTTTATGGCGTTCTGGTTCATTGTGGATGGAGCACTCATTCTGGCCACTACTACTGTTTTGTTCGCACATCAAGTGGCATGTGGTACTCCCTTGATGACAAAAGGGTACTTGAAAGAATTTTGTACTTTAGATTTTTCCTGGCTATTAGAATGCTAGTAGGGTTAATCAGTGAGAAGAAATTATTCCCTACTTATTAGGAAGGACCTCCTCTTTCTTGAATTTCCACTAAAAATGTGGAAATGATCAATGTGCCAAACCTATTTTAAAGCTGTTGTCTTTGCAAGATTTAGAAGCACATTGTTATTTTTGAAACAAGTGGCTTACCATGCTATGTTTGCAAGCCATAAGAGATGTTCATTATTGGAACTTGAGGACTACTTTAATTTATGCAAACATGAATCGTATGATATATTCATTACATGTGAGTACGATATATTCATTCCATCATATGTAATGGAATGAAGAGAGATTGAGAGTGGGGATGAGGAACACCTTTTGTTTCCTATTCTATTATTTAGAAGACTCCTTACTTGATGCATTATTATAGATCTTGCGAATGAACCTTCTTTTGTGTTTCCAAACATAATGCAACAGGTTGTCCAGGTCAGTGAGAGGACTGTTTTGGAGCAGAAGGCTTACATGTTGTTTTATGTTCGTGACAGAAGAAATACTGCTCAAAGAAAACCTGCTGATATTCTTCAGAGAGATGACTTAAAAGCAAATGTGAATGGAAAGTCTATTTTTAGTCAAAATCCCAAGGCACATGTGCAAACTGGTCCTGTTCAGAATAAATTATGTGCTTTAGGCACTTCTGCTGTTATGCGTCAAAAGGATACTGCTAATGGTGGCTTATCAAAGGAGACAATGCCATATCAGCAAAACACTGTGCAGCAAATGGCAGAAAGCTCAGTGCTTAAAACGGAGTCCGTTCAACCCTCTTCCAATGTGCCATTATTCAAGGACTCATCACAAGCATCTGCTTCAAACTTAGTTCATGGTGACAACTTGCAACCATCAACGGGTTCTGTGGTTGTTAATGTTGAGAGTTCTAATATTGAAAATTCAACTGTTACTACTGGTGCCAAAGATGGTGACTGCAATGAGAGTGGAAATTGTAAAAGGGAATTTGGAGTCCCTTTGATGATATCACCCAATTGTGGTGGTCTCCATAACTCAGGCACTGATAAGATTGTGACTAGAGAGGCCTTGCAGAAGGTATATGCATGTTTCTTTCCCTACACAGGCTTCTGTCTCCCTACATGGGTGGTGTTTGCTTCTGTTTCTAATTAGTAAATCTGTTTATGCCTCCAGATTAATCATGCTTCAAACTTTGAGGTTTCAAGGTTTGTTGCATTAGATAAAGCAGTGAAGAAAGTTCCTGATGAAGCTTTATCTATGAGTACTACTGATGAAACATTGAAGAATGTTCATGCGATTAGGTCTCCAAATAAGCCAAACTGTGAGAGTAATAAGGTGATTGTTTATATCATATTCCATCTCTAACACTAGTATTAATATTAGTACTTGTACATTGAATTATGATTTGTTTCCCATTTCATTTCCAGATCGGAGATGTTTCCAACCATAGTACCAGTGATAAGTCACTGAATGAGAAGGGAGATGATAGTAGCCAAAAAATTATTTCCAAATTGCCTTTGAGCATGCCAAATGGATCCTTGGAGATTGAAGCTCCTGAATGTGCACTGTGTAGAAAATCAAAGAAGAAGCGTCTGAAGCGACAGCTTAAAAGCATGCATATTGGCTTAAAATCAAAATTTTTTGTGGCATCTCTACGCATGCCCAGCAAGAAGAAATATAAAAGGAGCAGGAAACGCACATTAGATGCTCACATTCTTTGTAAAGAAATTTTGTTGGATAAGGATTGTTTATCATCAGATCTGGGGCCATCTACATCTGAGAATTCCAGCAAAATCACTTTAGCTTCGGTTCATGTGAGGAAAAAGGCATCCAGTGATAGTACTCTGAAAAATGTTAACAGTAGTCCAAGTTCCTTGATGAATACCGTAGATGGAGTATTTGGAGAGAGGATTTATGAGAATGGTGTTGTTCTTGCAACTGATCAACAGGTAGATAGGAGTTCTGGCTCAGTATCAGAGGCAAACCGGCATAACTCTAGAGAAACTGATTCTTTGAAACATAGCAAAATAGGTGCATCTCCACATATGCAGGTGCTTACCCAGGGTCTAGGGGAGACAACCGGTGCGTACTTATCTAAAATATCCATTCCAGCTCCTCTTTTGCATCATCTGCATTTAAATTTTTTATGCCCTTTGCTTTCTTTTGCGTTTCTTTTGTTTTTTATTTTGGGGGGGCGCGGGGGGGGGGGGGTTTGGGAGAACATATCACCTACCATCATTGCACTAGAATTAATCAATCACAATTCAGAATTGAATGGGGTCTCCATTAAAATTTATATGGAGTCCACACTTATAAATGATGGACTTTTACTTGATTATTTAATGTGATTGGATTAATTGTAGGATTGTAGTTTTGCTGAATTTTTCTTTGACTTGCTATGTTATTCTTTTGCCTCTTATGCTTGCTGCAGTTGCAAGATGGGATGATATGGACTTTGAGTCGCCTGCGCAGACTGTAGAAGCAAATGGTTCGGAAAGTCTCAAAATTGGATACGTTCTGGATGAATGGTGAGTGAACATAGATGCATTCCTTATAATACTTTGGTTGCCACAGCATTTTTTAGCTGCTGGTTTTGTTAGTATTTGGAAAAGAATGTGCTTTTGATTTCCTCATAAAATGTGGGTGAATGAATAGCTTTTGACTGGTTTAAAGATTTTAATTTCATAATTATTGATTTACAGGGATGAAGAATATGACCGTGGTAAGAGGAAGAAGATAAGGCAAAATAAGCACAACTTCGGTGGTCCAAATCCTTTCCAACAAATTGCCACCAAGAAAACACAGTTAAAGAAGTCGAAATTGGACCATTCTAACTCTGGAAATCGACCGTTCAGGATATGAAGTAGTAACCCATATCAATTTGGAGCAATTTTTGACCTCTCTTTCTGCTATTATATTTTATGTAGTAGTTGTCAGTCTTTTTTAACGTGGTCTAAATTGTATTTTGTAATCAGGAGAGTGTTTGAGGTAGAGAAAAAAGAATACTGAAAAAATTCAGATTTTTTTTTTTTTTTTTTTTTTTGTGTTTCGACCTTTTTAAAATTTCTCCGTCAGGGAAAGAGAGACATGATTGAATATCAATGTGTTAACTTAGTTTTTGACTCACACCATAGCCCAAACGGATCTCTTTGTTAGCAATAATTACAACTGTAATCGAGTCGAGTTAATATAATAAGAAGTTCGAGTTTGACTCTCAACTCGAGGTTTGATATTCGATTCGAATTCGATTGAGTTTTATTTTTTTAATTCGAGTTCGATTTGTGATTGAAATCGAGTTACTTGAATTAATTCGATTGAATACGATTAATATGTTAAAATAAATTTAATTTTTATATTCGATAAGAGTTCGATTATTTGTGTTTAAGTTTAAATTCGAATTTGAGATATTTTATTAATTAAAATAATAAAAAAATTAAATATAAAAATTCGATTAATTTTACGAGTTATTTGAATCAAATATAAAAATATTTGAATTTGATTCGATCGTTAAATTAAGTTACTTGAATTCGAGTTTTATTCGATAATAATAAAATGAAATTTGAATTTTATTTAAATCGAATCTTAATAACTTACAAATATTAACGTATCATTTATACTTTTAGTGATAATCAAGTTATGGTTGTGTCACTTATTATTCAATTCGGCATTGGGACATGTTCTTTTTCATTGTAACTAGTGTTAATCCCCGCGCTTTGCTTTTAACACTTGCATATAAACTAATTATATTTTATAAGCACTGATAAAATAGTAAAGCCGAGGCTTTAATATATGAAACCTAACACAAAAATATAATAAACAAAATAGATTAAGTTTTCTAAATAACCCAAAGATCCTCTCCACTTGTTTATTACAAGTAATGGGAGCATAAAGCAATTATATAAATTTCATGTAAAAAATAAAATAAATGTTATAAAATTGCCAATAGGAAGACAATCTTAGTTCATGAGTCTAAAAAGTGTTACTTAATTGACAATTATTTACTTTTCAATTCAATTCATTTAAAAAATATAAAAATTTGATCAATGCGTGAATATTCTATTTAGATGTCCTTGTTAGTATTTTTCATCAATATCCAATAATATAAGGTTTCTGAAATATTAAACGTGAAAATACTTAAATTTAAGATATATTTGTAGCATTTTAGATTTTTATAATTTTTTATATTTCAGTTCATATTAATTTTTAGAAGTTTCCGATTAATTTTTTAACTTTTTAGCATTTAAATCTATAGATTATTAATACTGTTGAAAAATAATATTAAAATAATTAAATTTAAATTTTCTTAATCTCCACCTCAAATTAAATGTAATATTCAAATTGAAACGAAAAAAAAGTATCAAATTATATAATATTGTAAATAATTTCGAATTTTATTTTAATAATTTCATATAATAAATACAATTATATAATATAACATAAACAATTTTTAAATTTATTTTATGACAAATACAACATAATATAAATCATTTCATACATTAATTATTGTTTTCATTTATAACTAAATCGTATAGTTTTTATGAAATAGCTTTGTTTTTTACAAAAAAAAAAGTTATTAAATAAGAATACTTTGATAAATTAATTTTAAAATAATTGGTTCATTATTACAATCCAACTCAAAATTAGCTTAGTCCAAAAATGTTATTTACGTCTTTTATTTTTAAATAATTTGACAACAATTGATTTCATTATCATAAAATTACCCCAAATTTAGTTTGATTCAAATAATTTTAAATTTTTGTGTTTTATATTTATAATCATTTTTAATAATGAAAAAAAATCAAAATGCAAACGCTATTACAAAAAATTTAATGTAATTAAAAATACAAATATTTCATAATATAATAATTATAAAAAAATTTTCGTAAATTATATGATCATAAATGAGAAACAATAGAAATTATATAATAATTGATTACAAATATTTCATAAATATGGTTATTGTTTTTTCAATTGATTACTAATTTATTTTAATTTTTTAAATATTTTTAAACTGAGGAGACCGATTATATTATATAAACAATTTGATAATTATCTTCTTCATAAATTATTTTTCATCGACCCTTGCTGGTAATAAAGCAAGAGCCGCCAGTTATAGCCTGCATGTCATGTCTTACAAAAAAAATGTTAAGACTGAAATTCTCTGTAATACGTGTAAAATGTGCATTTATAAATTTTATTATGTTTTGAATGAATTAATTATTATAAGTTTTATTGTATTTCAAATCATAAAAATAATTAGTATTTATAAGGCAATCAAACATTATAAGTTTTGAATTAATTGTTATAAGGCAATCAAACATTATTATAATTCATCCTTAAATATAATTAGTATTTACCGACACTGCATAACTTGTGTCGAATTCATCTCTTCGCAGTTATCCGGTGGTCCCTACTTGGTTCAGAACCGGAGGGTGAAACTCGTTTATTGTTTACAAGCCTGGGGCTGGTACGATGAGGGAGAGAGCGAAGCGTTTAGGGTTTTGGAGAGGTTTTAGAGAGAAATCCGACTCAGAAGGGAAATTCCAGCAGAGTATCGATGTTGGCGGTGGTGATTCGAAGTTTGGATCTATGGTGGTCGAGGCGGTGGCTTCCGTGGTGAAAACTGTAGCCATGGGACAGAGTAAAGACTGTGGGAAATATGAAAGAACTCTTGCTTTGTTAGAGCAAGTCAGGCCCTGATGCAGGTATTAAATTTCTTGATTTTCATAGATCTGTTAATATATATGTATATATATACATATATATTGTGGTTATCATGCATAGGTGTTAGAATTGCTTCTTGTTGTTCTTGACTGGTACAGGAATAATAGTAAATGGAAAATTTTGGATGGTGTTAGTCTCTGGAGCGCCACCCCATAGGTCTGTCATTGGGCAACAATGCATTCGAGATATGGGGGTTTTGAAGGCCTTGTGGAATTATTTGAGTCATTGCTTTATAAATTTATGGGTCATTTGGTTGCTATCTCCCGTTGAGTCTCATCTGAACTGTCTGCTGCAGGCATCTGCAACAAAGAAGTTTCAGGCTTCAAGACCTGTGATTAGCTTTTGTACAGCAGTTATTGTTGTGAGGTTTTGGGTTGTGTTGCAACTATTGACAGTTACATTGTGAAGAGAATTCATCCTTTCGTAGCTTCTGGTCTTCAAATTGGTACAAATGGAGGTTCTGATCACAAGGTGAGTTTAAGGCATAAGTGTGGTTATTTGAAAATTAGTTTTTACTATTGTAATGTCTTGTTATATGGATTCTTTCCACCGCATATAGGTTGCTGATTGTAATGTGCAGTTTGTACGAATTTATATGTATCTTTTTATGAAGGCTGGTGCCTTGAAGATTGCCGGATTACGAGCAAATTAAGTAGCATTGTCTCCCAAACTTGTACATAGCTTGATTCGAACAGTTGCTTAGGTTGATAGGGAAGATGTCAAAGAGTTAACTGATTTGCTATGGTTTCGGTTTTCACTTATATGGCATTTATAAATCTTGTTCAGTTCCTAGCATCCTGCTCATGTAGATTATAGTCATTATTCAATTTTATCCTAAAATTCTATCATTTATAAATTTTTTTATCATTCTCTATTGATGTTGTTTTGGCATTTTTCATTTGAGGTTTTCATGCATATCACTTGCAAATTTGCTTTCCATAATTTTATACTTTGATTACATGTTTGACCTGAGAGGCTTGGCTTCACTCTTATCATTTTATATGTTTCAACTTTTGGTGCATATAATCAACAGGGCTATTGGTGTTACTGTTCTTAAAAGTATATTAGTTCGATCCAAATTCTCATTTGGTGGGTGTTATAGCCATATTGTCTGTGCTAAATTACTAATTGGAGAGTTTGCTTAGTACTTTTATTACTATTTTTTTACTAAGAGGTTTTCTTTTGATATATCACCTTATATGATTAAAGGGTTGCTTTTGACTAGGTGCATGATGTGCCTTTCTTACCAAGTGAAATGTAGTCGTCCTTGAAGTAAATGTTAGGTTCCTTGTTATAAGCTTTGTCTTGTTTCTATTTTTCTTACTGTAGTTTGTGCGAATTTTGTAGTCACACTCTGTTGATACGTTTCCTAAAAGGGCATTGGAAAATTTAAGGAATATCAGGTAACTCCATAGTTCTCTAATATTGTTTGGAACTATTTAATACATTACTAAGTGTATTGTCAGCCGTTGTATTTTCAATCTTATCTTTTTGCATGCTTTTAAAGGGATATTGCTGGGATTCTTTTGGAACTATCTAAAGATTTTAATTTTAATAGATTCCTTGCCATACTGTTAGAAGCTCTGGTTGATCAAAGGTGTGAAGCTGATTAGTTTTTTCTACTTGTCCTACTTTTTTTCGTACTTACTGCTTTTAAATTGGTTGTTGTATATTACAGTTCTTCTGATTACTCATATCATCTTGCTTTAATATCAGTAATAGATAAAATTGCTCTGAGGAATTTAGTGGATCATATTGTCTCAAAGATTCTACCATCCTGCATGAAATTTTCTGAGAGGGATAGCAATTCAGCATCCTCTGAATTGGGTATGGCTTGTAATTTATTGGCTTTTTCATTTCAATTTCAAGTTTTGCTTCTCGGGTGCATATAGTACTATTTAATTACTTTGATATTTTTATTTTTAATACTTTGAACATCGTTAGTTTACTGTATATTGCTGGCACAACATTTTTTAAAAAATATTTTTGCATATCTTTTGAACTAGATAACCGTATAGCTATTTTTGATATGATCATCAATGTTAATTATGTTATATTTCTGAGTTATCTCTTGGACTATTTGGCAGGAACCTGGGCCAAGGAGGTCTTAGCTGCTATAACTAAGAATTATCCATCTCAATTTCAAGGAGCTGTTCGGATGTTCCTAGATCTCTGTTTAACTATTATTTTATATCTATCTTTGCTTTCTCTGTATCTTTTTCAAGCTTCTTGTCTTATGTTTTTGATCCTTCTCTCTTCTACTAGGATACAAAAGTCCAATCCAAGAAAGAGGACAAAGTGTGTGAGTCCTTGAGTAAAATATTGGATTGGAATTTGGATTTACTGATAGCCGTCACAGAGTCCAAAATATGGCTTGCGGCACACCATCCAAAGGTATTATGTACTACCAAATTATTACAAAATCATTGTTTTTGTCACTTCTTTTTCAATTTATGTTCAAGACTTCTTATGATTTGGTCCACCTTCGTTTTATTTGCAGTAATTGGAAGAATATTGTTAAAATATCTAACACCATTTCTTTCAGTGTTCACAAATAGCTTAAAAGTAACCTGGATTGGTTGATAATATTTCTGTTTAGCATTTTAAAAGGTTCTAGAATCTAATACATATTTTGCTATACTTTTTTCTTCCTAAGTTGCTTGGAGAGGACCCTGTTCCAGTGTCTTGGAAAGTAAGGACTCGTAGACCTGTTTTATTTTATCTTGGTTCTACTAATTTGTGTTAATTTTCATTTTACTCCTAATGATCTCAATCATTGCAGTGTGATCTTAACTAAAAACATGAGAGCATTGTACTTCCTTGTCAGATGTTGCTATAAGTTTTGTGAGACCATGCTCCTTGTTGGTGAAACCAAAGGGGTGGGAAGACTACAGTGTGCCAGTTACCGAGTATTGCTTTGGGGTTAAATTTACACATTTTGAATTGTCACCAGTGCTCTGAAATGTCTGATTTTCTTGGGGTTTGTTTGCTTTTTTCTCACTAGCTGTTGTCACTCATCCGAAAGATAGGTTCCCTTAGAAATTCTAATGAAATGTTTAACAGGTTGTCTATCCAATTCGAGATGGATTGATGTTGTCCTCAGAATACAAATGTGTGATTGAACGATTGAAGCTATTGAAGGCCCTCATTCATTTCCCTCAAGACTTGGTTAGTATGTTTTGGGTTAAAATAGTCTATTGGTATCTTAGCTTATTTCCTCTACACTCTCTGAGATGCGCTGGTGTCTCAAATATGTTTGGTTGCTGGATATTTGTTCCGATATTAGCCATGTTTCTTCAACTCTTGACCAGCTGAATGTAGTTACCAGTAATTACAGGCAAGGCCTTTCAATTCCTGATGTCACTTTGCTGGATATGGTTAATTTAGCAGAGGTGAAGAAGGAACTTGATCTGCTTTACCGTAAGTGGCAGACAATTTTATGTGGCAAAATGGGCCTCTTGTGCTATCTACGAAGGCTGGTTATTTATTTCTTGTTGATGAAATTTCCTTGGCCGATGATAGCATACTGGAAAGGATGAACGGTGCTTGGAGCCAGAAAAGAAGGCGGTAAGTAATTTTTTTTTTTTTTTTTTGAGGATTTTGCTCTTTGCAGTGAACTTCAAGTTGGCTAGTTAAAAAACATTAGCCATCCGTCTATCCTTCTGGAACCTGACTTGAAATATTCACTGACTTATTCAATAAAGCCTCCACAATCTTTTGTACCACATCAAATGCATTGACATCAGCAGAATCAGGTCAGTATAATTCTGTTATGCATTTGTTTGTTTCTTATCAGGGGCTTAATGTTGTCTATCCTTTCTGCTACAGTGCATGCAAAAGTTTCTAGTTTTGTTCTTGAGATGTGGTTTTGGTGGCATTCTTTATCATGAAGCCAGTGCCTGCGTCTTTCAAGGTATGTGCATCAAAAAGCTCTGCGCTTTTATTTTGAATAATATGTTGCATGATTTGCTACTTCCTGTTTCAAAATTTCACAATAATTGACTATCATGATGTTCCACTACCAATTATACTTAATTCAGCCTGTGAGAAAAGCTAGTGTTGCCAATATATTGTAAGATAATTATTTTCACTTTTAACATGTTTAAAATATTTGTAACATATACAAATAGTGCCAGGCAGATTTTATTCTGTTATAGATTTCATTCTACATTCAGCATTGTGGTGTAAAGTGTAAAAAGTGGATGGAAACTTCTCTTTACCCTTTTCTCTTATTCTTTCTATATTTGCAATTTCTGTTGCTTATGATTTGAGGCTAGATTACGTGATTAGATGTTTTTGACTGATATTGTGGTAATATGCATCGCAAAGCTGTCCTTTTTAAACTAATCTGTCTAGTAGCATTCTGATTATCAGTAAAATACTGTCATGCATTCTGTTTTGCAAAGTACACTTGATATCAAGAACTTTTCCGTGCATTGTTTGAAGCTTTTAAGGTTGCTTCATGTGTTCTCTGGCAAATTTCTTCCCCAAGGACAAATACGCGTAATTCACTTTTTTCTGGTGCCCGCACTCTTTCCCAACGGGTAGCTTATCAATGTGAATTTTACATTTTTTATCTTAACAAGAATGCTCAAATCTTAATGTCTTAATGTTCCTGATTATATATTCATGTAAAAAATCATTTGATGCTCAAATCTTCTTTGAACTGTGTAACTGTATGATTTTTCTCCATGCAACATGTGTTATACCTTTGGTTAAATGCTGCTGTTTCTGTTTTCTGTTTTCCCGCTATTTAAGGATCCTTTCTATTCAATGAAATCTATGCACTTGCAAATATGATATAGGAGATTGGTATGTTCTGTTGACAGAGATTTTCACTTTTCTACTAAGGCACTTCCTATTCCTTAAATATATCATATTTTTCTTTTCTGAGTACTGCATCTTCTTTTACTAACAGGAAGAAAGTATAGGGCTTGTGAGCTTGGTCAGTAATATTGAAGGCCTTTTATAGGTGCAGCTAGAATAGAATTATTTGGCAGGATGGTCTCATTCAAAAGATACTGATAAAAGAATTTCACAAGCATTAGAAAAGCTTGAAATTGAACTTAGAAAACTGCTAAGGAAGGTCCGAAAGCTTGTGTTTATTGCCATTTATTCGTTTGTCAAGTTTTATTTTTCATTCAGATTGTCTTCCCTCTGATCTTGCAAAATACAATGTACGAAGAAAAGAATGTGATCAGCTTCTTGTTCTTGTTAATTCTTCAATGAGTTTGGTCAGCAATATTGAAGGCATGGAGTTACAACAGGTTGACGAAGCGTGCAACCGGCAAGTAGATTTTCTTAGATATACTTTTGACATTATTCCCATTGGACGCAGTGAGGTTACTTGGCTATATACTCATCACTTTCTTATCTAATTTATTTTCTCGGGAGACAGCTAGCTGTTTCTTTGTCAAATGAATATATATTTCTGAGTAGATTGATGTTGCCCAGCCAATTCAAATGGCTGCATGTGAAATGAAGTTCTAGTTCTGTTGAGTGCCTTGCAGAAAAATTTTCTTGGACAGAATCCAGGAGGACAATATGGATGAGATATGCTGATGTATCTGTTTATTTATTATCCTCGTTCATATTTTTATTCGATAAAAATTTTAAAATCATATATATTTTTATTTTCATTCAAAAATTTAATAATCATTTTCATTTCAATTTTCATTTTAATATTCTCATTAAGATAAAAAATCAAATTCCCTATTAAATTTAGATAAAATTAACGTTCATACAATATATACATTCAAACTAAATGTGACAATTGATGGGTTAGTTCAATTTAAAAGAAATTTAAATCATTTCAAAAAAATTTAAGTTGTTTCAAATTTAGATCAGCTTAAATTTAAGTTATTTCATATAATAAATTCAAATCAAATGTCAATTAGATCTGGGAAATTCAAGATTTTCTATTCATCATCTATTATCGAACTAAATAAGAGTTAAAGAAATCTATCATTAAACTAAATACACAGTATAAAAGTTTAAAAAAAAAAATTACTGAATATAGATTTCCAATTACATGTATTTCTCCCTCCTTTATTTACGCACCCATATAATGGCTCTCATAATCTCTTTTTTTTTAATAGGAAAATGCCCCCCGCAATCCTAAAAATAGGTAAAAGCTAGCGTTTTTCTTGAGTGGTAGTGATGATTATTTATTAGCAGTTATTATTATCGCACGTTGTCGTTCTTTTTGCCATAATTGTTGGTTACCACTGCCCAAGCATAAGTTTGCTCCATTCATACTTCAAAATTTTGGTGGCAATAATCATACCTCCTTAACTCAATACACCACTATTTCCATGATTGCATCTCCCTTCAACATTTTGGCCATTATGTCCAAATTTCATATTTTTTTATAAAGAAAAAAAAAAAAAAAAAACAGTTCACTTTCATCCTTACAAGAAAAGAAACCATTAACATAAGGGGAAAGAAAGCCCAATTTGAATATAAAACAAAAGCAAATCATGGGAAGCTCCAAACCAATTCATACAAGAAATTTCATATCAAATATTTTCAAACATTAATAATCTAAATTCATATATAAAATATTTTTTATATTTAAAATTTTTATTATTAAAATTAAAAATTTAATATTCCACTCGCATATCATATAATTATTGGCCATATATCTAATATTTCGAATTAACAAAAAAAATTTTTTTTTATTATTTCTCTCACTCACATTAATTTATTAGTTTTGATATTGAAAGTACAATCTACCTACAGATGCTTTTTATCTCCGTAAATTTCTTTTTATTTTGTAAATGAATTGAAAAATATATATTTTTGTGGTCCATACTATATATCCCATAATACTTTTTTAATTATTATATCACAAACTGTCTGTACTATGAATAGCATTAGAGAATCATTACAAGCACCCCAAAATACAAGAAACCATATATCAATTTTGATTGATATTATTTTATACAATTTTCACCACATAAAAATGTTCTATTATTGAATATGTCATGTGAAACTCACACTCCTTTAAAACCAAAAAGACTTTACTTTTTTTAGTTTGAGTTTAATTCTTATGAGACACTTTTTAAAAATTACTATGTTATATTAAGTTTTTTTTTTTCAATGCATTAAAATTTATTAAATAAAGTATCAATTATTGCATTTAATATATTAATATTATTATAAATAATAATTTAATTATTCTTAAACAGTATCTTAGGAAACTCATTAGCAACATTTATATATATTTTTGATGGTCCTAAGTTTTTTGAAAATGGAGTAAAGTTTGAAAACATAATTATTATTTTTAGTAAAAAAATATATTTAAGGAACATAGTTTGAAGAATAAATTTTGGTGGCATAAGCATGACAAAGGAAAACATTCATATATGGGCATATTATATTATATATGATTAATAAATGTCCATTGATTTATGGTTACTCATCTTCCCCAATCAATGCAAATAATTAAGATTGCTTCTTCTTCCTCCCTTCTTCATGTTTTTTTTTTTTTTTTTTCAGTCGGATCTAGGCATGTTCAACTCTTTTCATGTATATATATTTGTTGTGTTAATTTTTTTAAAAGATATGTTGTTACCACACATCAATCACAACCAACCAAACTAAAAAACCCAACCCAATTTTATCCAAAAATTTTGATTTTTTTTTTTGTAAAAATATTATTAAAAAATTAACCAAAAAACTAATTCAAAATACAAAGAAATAAATTAAAATTTAACTCATTCAATTTATAAAATCAATTTTAAAAAATAATATTTAATAAATCTAAAATTTAAATTTTAACTCTTATAATTTTTTCACTTATCCCTAAGGACTTCTTATAAAAAAATTATAAAGGTAAAAAAAAATCACTGAATTGAAAATCAAAACACCATAGTATCAAGTAGTAATAGAAAATAATAATTGCGATTATAATGCTAGTAGCCGTCATAATGCATCCACAAGCAAGTCAAAAGTACATAAGCAAGTTGGAAAAATTAGGAGAGTGGGGTCAAAATCTATTGAATCATGAAACCCATATTGGAGCAGCCACCTCCCCTAATTGAAATAAAATCTACAGTTTGCCAAACTTTAGAAGAAAATAGAGCTTCAAGGCTGCCATTTACTATTAAATTTCCCATGAATGTGGCATAACGCATGGCTGATCATTGACCCCAATCAAAAAGGTTGGATTTTTAAAAGCTAACATGACCAAGAAAAAAACCATTGTTAACTGTTCCACTTTTCTTTTAAACAAGAAAGGAAAAGAAGCCAAAACTTCTCCCATCAGGAAAGAAAGAGATAAGAAAAGATGATCAACACTCAATGAAGAATCATTGAATACCCACCAACAATCCCTGATAAATTCACCAACCTAAATTATATTTTTTGTAAATAATATTTGTATTAAACTCTTCTTTCATTTATGAAGCTCAACTTCTGAGTTCTGCCTGTTCCAAACTGCCATCTTTCTCTTCCCAATCTAACTTTGGCTATGCTTCTCTCTCCGTTCAAAACCCCGGTCTTTATTTCCTCTTGAGTTAGTAGTAATATTATTTTCAGGGCGAAACCAAAAAAAAAAGTTTGTACTGATAAGAACAAAGGAATAGAGCTGCTTATGCTCTACGCAGAGACAAAAGTGCTTCACTTTGGATGTTTGTTTTGTTGGCTTTAATAGACTTGCAAAGCCAGACAAGGTAAGCTCACATTCTCTTTGGAGACACCCAAAGCTTCATAATAATAAAATAATTTCTTTTCTTTATTCTTTTTTGTAATTTACTATTCATTCTTCCAAGAGCACTGTTCATTTGTTGGTTTCTTACAGGCACTTTCTTGGTATTTTCTGGTCATCACGAGAACCCCTAAAAAGTCTGCAGCATTTTTAGCCAAACAATCACCTTGTATTTGAAACCCCAGAAAACTGCTGAAAAGTTGTTCTTATTGGCGGTGTTGGCATTAATGGACTTTGCAGAAATTGGAATAGTGTTGTCTTGGGTTGACTCAGAACTAGTTATTAAATGTTGCCGGAGATTTTAAGTTTAGAGATAGAGGCTTGAGTTGGTTAAAGGTGGTGCCTTTCAGTTTTCTTCTTTCTCCTTGTTTCTAAATTTTTGACCTTTTGGCTCAAATGGATTTTGGTTTCTTTGGTTCTGTACTAATTCTATCACTCTTCTTCAATTATTTTGCTTGTCAACTACCCAATACAGATGACTTTTATGTCTCTGACTTCTTGAAGAAGATGGGCTCAAACTCTTCTTTGTTCTACAACTTCTCTAATTCTGTTTGTTCATGGGAAGGGGTGCACTGTGATACCAAGAAGGAGAATGTTATTGGGTTAAAGGCTTCAGGTTTAGGCCTCTTTGGTTTGATTCCTGATACCACCATTGGTAAGCTAACTCATCTTCAGTCTTTGGATCTTAGCAATAACAAAATCACCGCTTTGCCTTCAGATTTGTGGAGTTTAGGCTCACTTAAGAGGCTTAATCTCTCCTCCAATCAGATTTTAGGGTCTCTCCCTAGCAATATTGGCAACTTTGGTCTGCTTGAAGTTATTGATCTTTCTGGCAATAATTTCTCTGGGGAAATTCCTGCAGCTATAAGCTCCCTAGTTAGTTTGCAAGTTCTTAACCTTGCTGGAAATGGATTTGAATGGAGCATTCCAACCGGAATTATAAATTGCCGGTCTTTAGTTTCAATCGATCTCTCCGCAAATCGTCTAAATGGTTCCTTGCCAGATGGTTTTGGTGCTGCATTTCCTAACCTCAAAACTTTAAACCTTGCCAGAAATGAGATTTATGGCCGGGACACAGATTTTGCGGAAATGAAGTCTCTTACAAGCCTTAACATTTCCGGGAACTTATTCAAGGGTTCAGTTATGGGTGTGTTTCAAGGGCAGCTGGGGGTGATTGACCTCAGTAAGAACCAGTTTCAAGGTCACATTTCTCAGGTACAATTCAATTCTACTTATAAGTGGTCTCATTCGGTTTATCTGGACTTGTCCGAGAACCAGCTTAGCGGAGAAATTTCCATAAATCTGAGTCAAGCTCAGAATCTTAGACATCTTAATCTTGCATACAATAGATTTGCTGGACAGAAATTCCCAAGAATTGAAATGCTTTTGGGTTTAGAGTATCTCAATTTGTCTAAAACCAGCCTCATTGGTCATATTCCTGGTCAAATTTTACAACTGAGTAATTTACATACACTCGATGTTTCATCAAACCATCTTTCGGGCCAAATTCCATCATTGGCTAACCAAAGCCTCAAAATACTTGATGTTTCACACAACAATTTGAGTGGAGAAATTCCTTTTTCTCTCGTAGAAAAACTCCAATGGATGGAGAGATACAACTTCTCTTACAACAACTTAACCCTTTGTGATTCAGGGTTCTCCCTTGAGACCTTGGAAACATCATTTTTTGGCTTATTAAACAGCTGTCCAATCGCTGCAAATCCTGTCCTTTTCAAAAGAAGAGCCAACAGACATAGGGGGTTTAAGCTTGCCTTAGCTTTAACCCTCTCCATGGTGTTCTTGCTTGCCGGATTGCTGTTCCTAGCCTTCGGTTGCAGAAGGAAGTCCAGGACGTGGGTAGTTAAGCAACCCTCGTATAAAGAGGAGCAGAATATTTCAGGTCCCTTTTCCTTCCAAACTGATTCGACCACATGGGTGGCTGATGTTAAGCAGGCAACATCAGTCCCAGTAGTGATTTTTGGGAAACCACTATTAAATATCACATTTGCTGACCTCTTGGCTGCAACTTCGAATTTTGATCGAGGCACTCTACTAGCAGAAGGAAAGTTTGGGCCTGTTTATAGAGGATTTCTGCCTGGTGGAATTCATGTAGCTATTAAAGTTTTGGTTCATGGATCAACATTGACAGACCAAGAAGCTGCAAGAGAGCTTGAGTATCTTGGTCGAATCAAACACCCCAATCTTGTTCCATTAACTGGATATTGCTTGGCTGGGGATCAAAGGATTGCTATTTATGATTACATGGAGAATGGGAACTTGCAGAATTTGCTACATGACTTGCCACTTGGTGTTCAGACAACAGAGGACTGGAGTACTGATACCTGGGAAGAAGACAGCAATGGGATACAAAATATTGGCTCTGAAGGGCTATTAACAACCTGGGCATTTCGACAAAAAATAGCCCTTGGCACTGCACGAGCACTGGCATTCCTTCATCATGGCTGCTCACCTCCAATAATCCACAGAGATGTTAAAGCTAGTAGTGTTTATCTTGACTTAAATTTGGAGCCTAGATTATCTGATTTTGGATTGGCCAAGGTTTTTGGAACTGGTCTAGAGGATGAAATTGCCCGTGGTTCACCTGGATATGTACCACCAGAATTTTCTCAGCCCGAATGTGATGCTCCCACACCAAAATCTGATGTATATTGCTTCGGTGTTGTTTTGTTTGAGCTAATCACAGGGAAAAAGCCAATTGGAGATGATTATCCGGAGGGGCAAGAAGCAAATTTAGCTAGTTGGGTTAGAGGATTGGTGAGAAAGAACCAAGGATCGAAAGCTATTGATCCTAAAATTCGTGATACAGGGCCAGATTCCCAAATGGAGGAGGCCCTCAAGATTGGATATCTCTGCACGGCTGATCTTCCTACCAAGCGACCAAGCATGCAACAGATTGTCGGCCTTCTCAAGGATATTGAGCCAAGAGCTCCTCAATAAAACACAATGAATATAAGTTGGTCTTTTTTTTTTTTTTTTGCCTTCTAAATTTGTTCTTTCTCTACCATGAGTTTTTCCTTATGCCACCGTGGGAGAGGATGTACAGTAATTGTTATGTCTTGGAATTTCTCTTCACCTTTCCATTGTTGGCATCATAGTTTAATTTATAAGTTTATATACACGAGTTTGATCCCTGAAACTAAAAGATAAAATTTTCCTTTCAATTTTTCCCTTATCCTCTAGGAAATTGCCACTCATTGTGCTTTATCTTTATACAAACAAATAAATCAATCTGGAACTTATGTTATGGCAGTAGGGCGCCAGTGAAGTAGTTTAGTCTTGACTTTGTGTTTCCTTGTCCCTAGAATTGCTAAGCTTTGAATGTTTTGTCTCGGGCAATGGCGGCCTTTGGTCTCCCTGGAGACAGATGCTTATGTAATACACGTAAAATATATATATATATATATATATATATATTAAGTATTTTTATAAGTGAGGATTCTTTGATAAAGAATGAAAAATGTACAGGGTCTATTGATAAATAATCTAACTTTTAATAAGGTTAACATTTATTATTTGTATGATTGATGGAGGAAAAAAAAGGGGCTTATTCTTTTTTCTTTCTTATACAAAAAAGACAAATTGAATGATTCCAAGTAAAGAGTAACAAAAAAATTTACAAGAAAAATTATATGTTTGAGGTGAGTCAATAATTTTTTTTAATTTTGAAAAAATAATGATGATTGTTAAGTCTTACAGTATAATTTGTAATCGAGAAATTCTAAAATTTTAAAAAATTTATTATCCCTCTTCAATATTAGTTTGGATAAATTATTTAGTCTTTAATTAAAGTCTAATAAAGCGTTGAGAAAATTTAGTAATGTAATTTTTTTACTATAAAAATAGGAAATAGAAATTTAATGGGATTAGAAAGGAAATTTTCTGTTTGGTATGAATCTTGGTGTTTGCAGTAATAGATTAAGGGAATATTCTGTATTAAGAGATTAAATGTTGCTATGATTATTATATATCATTGGAAAGCTTGCTGAATTTACTTTCCAATGAAATAAATAAAAGTCAATTTCGAGTTTTTTTATGAATAGTAGTTTAATTTTTACTTAAGGATATGTAAGTTACATAGTAACAGCAGTGATGACAAATTACGAAATTCCTTTTAATTTTTATATAAAAAATTATGTATTGAGCCATACATGTTTGAAAATGTCACTAAGTCTACTTTCCAACAAAACAAGCAGAACTTAATTCCGAGTCTCTCATGAATAAATACGTAATTTTTATTAGAATGTATACATGTTGTCTAGCAACAATATATGACATGGATTTCAAAAATTATTTTAATTAATCTACAAGGAACACATTAAAAAGATCTTAATTCCGAATTGAATATCTTGAGATAGGCCTGTTTTAGTGAAAGGAGCTCAGGCTATCAATATTAATTAGTTGAGTTGACATTTATTTAACTTAATTGTTTTTGGTATAATTGATCTCAAAATAAGTTGATTAATTATTGTTATGTTGATATTATCTTGAATAGACTGTTAATTATTTGAAGAAAAAAACTAAGTGGTGGAATCAGAATGAGGTAAGTAAAATCTCACACGCTTCACTTGTTTTCAAACCTATGTATATATTTATGTTTCTAAATGAGTAAATTTTTTATTTCTTTATTTTCGATATATGAAAATAAGAATAAACATATGATTATTTTGTGTTTTAACTATGTAAATGATGGATTATATTTATGAATGAAATGAGAAAATAATTTATGTTTAAAAAATGATTTTATGATAATTACGTTTTTACATCTTTGAAAAGTAGAATCATCGACACCAAAACTAATTCTACAGTCTTAGCTAACGGGTAATAATAGTTAGCATAGACATGATCATATGATCCTGCTAACGGGTTATAGTAGTTAGTGTAAGGTCTTGACTAGCAGGTTATAATAATTAACGATGATTATTAGGATAAAATTATTGATACGACTAATGTTACAAGTTATAGCAATGACTGTAGCTAACGATAAACGAATAATAATGATGATTGATAATGACTTTTACAAATTGATTCATGATTTGGTGACATATATTGATATTGATTTATGATCTACGAAATGCTTGATAGAATGCTAATTTTTGAATTATTTTTGATATTATGAGTTGAATAATCTGTATAGTATGTATGAAAACGATATTTGATCTGGTAAGGTATGTGTGTTTATATTTGCTGAGCTGTGATTTATTCATTTTCATTTTCTTTTTTTTATAGATGATATGAATGATAAATATGATTAATCTTGTGAGAAGCTAGAATAATTTGAGCATCAGAGAACTACTTAGAGAATATGATTTTATGAAGTATTGTTTCTTTTAGTTGTAATACTTGACATTGAATCTTTGGAGACTTGTTATTTAATTATTTTACAGATACTAAAATTTATTGAGAATCTTATTTTATTTTGAAGATTTTTCAATGGTTATGAATTAAGCTTCGTATTATTTCAAGATTTTACTTCAAAATAATTTATATTTCAATTTTGGGACGTGACAATTTATGCCTCGTATGGTAATCAAATTGTTTGCATTTCTTCAAGAAGTTTTTTTTTTTCTTTCTTGCAGTTATTTTTATCTGGTGATGGATCAGGGGGTAGTTGGTATCACCTCGAGAGTTATAGTTGGTCATGGACCACTGCCTCACCATTAATGGAAGAAATACTGTGCGGCTGCATGAAGAAAAGAAAATGTGACATGTGCTTGTCAAAATTCAAGCTGGTTCATGATAATAATTCCTAAATTAGAAAATCTTATTGCTCTATGCTAGGTGAAGGCTTAAAATATATGTTATACACTGCAGAATAAAGTTGGCAGTAATGGAGATAGATTCCTACCACAATTTATAAGACATGTACACCTGAACTAATTTAAGATCAGATGCTTGTTCTTGAACATTTCCAAATGCATGAGAGTTTCCTAACTCACTATATATTATCAAGATGCATTTTTTGCTCTATTTTGTTGATAAACATCCCATAATATTTCAGGCAATGTCAAGTTATTTTTCTAGATAATTTTCAAATTAGGTAGCTTAATTGGTTTGGTACTTGGTTGTCAAGCTTCTTTTATGACTTTGACTTTCAGCATGTGAATGGTGGAAAAAGAAAACACTCCTGTTCAGTCTTATTAAATTATTGTTACAAAGTTCCACGAAAAACCATTACACTGGCAATGTAGAGGTTAAAAAGAAGAAGAAAATAGAATTCAGAAAAGGCTGCATTGTTGTAAATTCATCAAAAGTGGAGATAGCAAGTTTATGCCAAATGCACTTTTGCCATGTGTAGAAAAAGAACAAGTATATTTTTTTGCTTTAACATCATGGGTTGGTGTAGCAAAAGCTGTCCTTGGTTTGCATGCTAGAATTTCCACACCCACTTGGACCTGTAGCATCATAAGAAATTAGGATAAGATCATTTAAAATCTGTTGAATAGATTTTTTCAGTTTTGACTTCAAAATTTACGCATCATTTGGTTATTGGTGGGTGTAATGATTGTCAACAAAATTCATCACGATCAATAGATACTGTGTGCTAGAAGTGAAGGTTGTTTCTGTTCCCGAAACTCTTATTACTACCTGGACTAACATCACTGAGAATTCAACAACATATTTAGACTATTTTATTTTGTCTGTCATAACGTCTAAATCTAAAGATTCATCATTAGATATTGATTTAAAAAAATCATTATCAATCTTTTTTATCTAGATAAGATTAGTTCCTTAAAGAATCTATTTTTTCAGGAAACACCTAAGTTTAAGGGTCCTTACAAGAATAGATTCGAGTCTACTAACCAGAACAATGTTCGAAAGTTTAGTTACGTATGAAGAAGGTTATAGCACCCTCACAACGCCCATCGAAAGATGATACCGACTTAATTTTGTGTTATCCAACAAGCCTTAAAAATTTATCAAGTAATTAGTTGTTAGAAATTATTCTCAATTGACTCTAATACTTTTAGCAAAAAATTGAAAAAATCCCCTCACCTTAAGAGTATGCAAGAAAACTACTGTTTCACTTGCAAAGGCTCCATCGTCAGATTATTTAAAAAGAAAATAAAAAAGAAGAAGAAAAAATTGATTGTTTTTGTGCAGAAAAATTGATACTTTCAACTATTCTCAAAAATATTTTTTTAGAAATTTTAATTTCGAAGAAAATTGATACTTTAAACTTTTCCTTAAAACTTTTTTTTGAAAATTTATTTTTAAGGCTTAAAAAATTGATACTTTCAACTTTTCTCTAAAAATAATTTTTTTGGATTTTATTTAAAGAAAATAAAATAATAAAATAAAATAAAAGTGAAAAAAAAAGTAAAATAAAAATAAAAATAAAATAAAGATAAAAGTAAAAGAATATTAAACAAATCTAATATAATAATAATAATAAATAAATAAATAACAAAAAAAAAATCTGGGAACCGCTCGGCTTAGCGGCTCGGCTCGACTCGGCTTGAGGAAGAAAAACAGCTCGAAGACTGGGCTCGAGATTCTAACACACCAAAACCTTTTTTTAGCTTTTGTTTTTTCTCTGTGTCTGCCTTTTTTCTGTGTGTTTTCTTCTGTTCTTCTAGCCCCTATTTTATAGGGATTGATCATAAGAGTTTCTAATCAATCCCAACTATTTCTGGGATTTGGATTCAATTTTTAAATCCAACCTCAACTCTGCCAATTCCCAAATCACAGCCAAATTCATTCTAATTTTTTTATCCTAATCTTAATTGAAAATTAATCAAAATAAAAAGACAAATATATTAATAGATAACAAAAAAAAATAATTAGATAAATAAAAGAAATAGATAAGTAATAATAAAAAATAAAAATAGATAAATAATAAAAATATTAATAGATGAAAAATAAAATATATATATTAAATAATGAAAATAAAAATAAAAACCCATCAGGGCTAGCTAATTGGATCCTAAACTAAGCCTAATGGGCTTAGACCCAAATCTTATTAGATCAGACCCAATGGGTTTGGTTTCAGACTAAATAGGGTGTCTACAGCTGTCCCTCTTTGCACATTTTTTACGAAACAGGAATTATGCAAAGACGTAGACACCCATTCAAGACTCAACTTGACACTTTTTTTGTTTTTATTTTTATTTTTTTTTTGTTTTCTTTTTTTTTTGTTAAAATTTTGATCAAAGCTCCTCTAAGCAGAGGCTTAACGACTTTGAGAAACATAAACAAAGCTCCTCTAATCAGAGGCTCAACGATTTTGAAAAATAAACAAGGCTCCTCTAATCAAAGGCTCAACGACTTTGAAAAAATAAATGGCTCCTCTAATCAGAGGCTCAACAACTTTGAAAAGTAAATGGCTCCTCTAATCAAAGGCTCAATGACTTTGAAAAATAAATAAATTCTCTAAGCAAAAGCACCATGACTTCAAAAATAAATGCTCCTCTAAACAGAGGCACCATAACTTTGAAAAGTAAATTGCTCCTCTAAATAGAGGCACCACGACTTTGAAAAATAAATTGCTCCTCTAAACAGAGGCAACGAAACTTTGAAAAGTAAATTACTCCTTGACAATCATGTCCAAAGGAGTATATATCGTGATTAAATAAATTTTGTAATGGGAACTCAAAGATTCACAATTTGAGTTCAACATTCATAGGTTTAGATTCACAAAAACCTTCTAACTTCGTAAGAATTTACTAAAATTTGATTCTCAAAATTTCAGTTTCATTCAAATTTACAAGATCTCAAGATTTGTATTTGTAACTTGCAAGACTCGCATCAAAGATCCTCATTTGAATTTTGGAGGCTCACATCCTAAAGTTCAAGGCTTTTCAAAGGTTCTCATTTGGCAAACTTGGAATTCATATCCAAAAATCTAAAGCTTTTCATTTGAATTTTAGAAATTCATATCCAAAAATTCAAAGCTTTTTATTTGAGTTCAAAGGCTCACATGCAATAAAACTTAGAGTTTCACATCTAAGTTCAAAGACTCTCATTTAAAACATTAGAAATTCATATCCAAAAGGTTGAAGCTTTGTATTTTGGAGATTCACATCCAAAAGTTCAAAACTTTTTATTTGTTCGAAGATTCACATTCGATGAACTTTAGGGTTTTACTCCTCAAAGATTTTCATTTTGAAACTCAAAGATTCTCATTTGAGTTCTCAAAAAATCAAAATATTTACAATTTATTTTTCAAGTGACTCACAAATTTGCATGAATGAATGTTATGACCAAAATTACAAATGCCTTATTAATGATGCAAATGCAACAACCTAGATTCTCATAGTGCCATGCATGTCCAAACAAAGTTTAATACATCAAATTATGTGCATGTACTATTCAAGCAATGATGCCACCATGATGCATGTAATGCAGACGTCTATGTCACAAAATTCTGAATAATTGTGGTAATATGGCTCTCAAAACTCCACCATTTCGCATGTCTTCCTCGTTTAGTTTCTCAATACTTTGGAACAAGTTTCATCAATCGATCATCACTTGACTACCATTCATGGAATTCTCAGCACTAACAAATTTTAGAACAAGTTTCATTCACCATCACTAGGTCATTACTCATAGGTGTCTCAGCATTAACCATTCTAAAACAAACTTTATCCACTGATTATTTTCATCATTTAATCATAACTTGTAAGTCATATTGACCATTTCATCCTTGTACTCATCACTTGGTTATACCACTTTTCAAGATTTGCTCTATCTTCATTTTATTATCCAATCCATCATCATATTCTCCATTTAGTCACATCATATATTCTTTCAAATCATCTCTTTTAGGTTTCTACCATTTTTTCATTTTGTTACCACCATCATCTTAGATTTCTCTTTAAAGAAATGCAAGATTTTTTTATGCATATTGTCATTCATTCATCATCATTTCAATTCTTGACAAATATAATGCATTCATACATTTTTTTGATTTATTATAGGGATGTAACAATAAGAGAACACAAGGTGAATTATGGTAAAGATAATCAATGAAGATCTATTTTGGTACAAAACAAATAGGAAAGAAAATAAATTGGATACATGTCATTGGGATGAATGGTATGTCCAAACGATGAATATCCAGACAATTCTCAACATTAATCTAAGATTCTTTTTCAAAAACTCATTCCATTTACTGTTGAAGTCATTTTGAGCTTGGCGAACTTTGCTCCAGTCTTTGAAGGATCTTTAAATATCTTTGATCTTCCACCCATGTGAACCATTTGACATGATCTTTTTCTACCCAAATCACCTTTTCAGGTTTTCAATTTAAATTTTTTTTCATTTTTTCATTTTTTCTTTTTTTTCCTTCTTTTTTTCTCTATTTTTTTCATTTTTTCATTTTTTCATTTTTCATCATCTTCTTTTTTTTTTTCTCATTTTTCATCTATTGTTGATATCTTTTCACACATCAAACTTTAGAGCGATGTAGCATGATTCCATTATTTCATAATGAGCATGCTTTCCCTCAACATATGATCATTTAAGTTGAGCCTTCACACTTGATCCAAAAGAACTTTTTAAGGTTGTAATGTAGGTCAAGGTGAGGGGTCATAAAAGAAATAGATATAATAAAAGAAATAGATATAATAGGCTCAAAACATATATTAAAAATGTTCAAGACCAAAGGATCATTTGATGTAACTTGACATTTTGCCCCCACATCATTTCACTATTTTTTTTTCTTTTCTCACATAAAGGATTCTCATTACTCTGCCACAAGTCATGTGTGACATTTATTTTTTCTTTTTCTTTTTTTTTTTTTCATTTTTGAGACCTTTTGTGATATTTTTTTAAAAATTACCTCCCAGTATAGAAGGTGATCCTTGGTTGGGGTTCTTCAGAAAAAAAAATCATAATAGGCTCAAAGGGGTAACAATAAATAGTTTTTCGAATGGTAAAAGAAAGATGACCATTTTTTATCTCAATTGTGAATACTTTTTTTGAACATCATCTATTGAACAAAGCTCATGAACCAGTATAAAAGACTGCACATCGTCAAGACATATCTATTTCACCTCTGGTAATAGCTTGCTTTTTGCTCAAATTATCTCCTCATATTAATGTGCATGAGTTCACAAAATTAAATCCCATAATTATTGTTATCATTGTCTAAATATTTATCATCTAAAATTTGAAAATGAGAATATAAATTTATGAAAGGTAACAGAGCATGGAGTAATGATCGAGTGAAAGAGAAAATGTAATGAAATACATTAACTTACCTTTATTAAAATGATAACAAGTGAAGTCATATTACAAAAAGAAATCTAACATTACTCGAAAAAAAAATCTTAAAATGACAAAAAAAACCATCAACCAACCTTATCTCTATTCTTTAAAATTATCCCCCTATGCGATTAGGTGAAGAATCTCTATTGACATCTTACCCCTCAATTCATTGTGATTCTTCGGACCCTTTCTGATCAATGTGTTCTTGATTGTCACTCAGAGCACTAACATTAGGTGTTGTTACTTTTCTTTGATCAAAACTTATCATTCCATCATTGATCAACCGTTGCACCTTATGCTTTAAAGTAGTGTAATTTTCAGTAGAATGATCAGTAATTTCATAGCGGTAGTCGCAGTGGACTGTAAGATCATACCACTTAGGATAGAGTGGCTTAAGTGGCTCCACATGACTGGGGACAATCAAATGGCTATTATAGAGTTCTCGATATAACTCCGTATAAGTCATGAGAATTGGATCAAATATAAGTTTTTCTCGAATAATTCATTATTTTTGTGAACCACTTGCTGGGTTAGTAGGACAAATTTGGGTTCTTGTAGGAGCTTGAATGTTAAGGCTATATGTAAGATCTTAAAGGCTAAAAATTGATCGATGTGTGGATGAATAAGTGGTTATAGAACTAACTGGTATGGGTAGGATGAGGTATTATTCATAGCAAAATAGTATGGAGAGTAAGCTTAGGGTGGATAGGATTGATAACCTCTGAATTGTTGCCTATCAAAGCTCACAGCTTGAGCTTGAGCTTCAGTTTCTTTCTTTTCTGATGCCTTCTTAGTTTCTCCTCTTTTTAACTTGTCATTCTTGATGGTACTTTCAATAATTTCTCCAGAGATCACTATGTCGATGAAATTCTTTGTTGCATTCCCTATCATCCTTTCATAATAGGAAGATTTTAAAGTACTGATAAACAACACTGTAATTTCTTTCTCAGTCAGAGGAGGCTGTACTTGAGAAGTAATATCCCTCCACCTATAGGCATACTCTTTAAAAGTCTCATCGACTTTTTTTTTCAGGATTTGTAAAGACAAACGATTAAGGGCCAAATCCATGATATGTCGATATTGACTGATAAAATCATGGGCCATGTCACTCTAGGAACGGATGCGAGCTCTGTCTAACTGGATGTACCACCTAACAGCAAAACCAGTAAAACTATCTTGGAAAATATGCATTAGTAGCTTTTTGTCATGAGTAGGGGCTACCATCTTTCGACAATACATGATAATATGAGTTTTTGGGCACTTTGTGCCATCATATTTTTTAAATTTTGGTACTTTGAACTTAGAAAGAATGATCACATCAGGGACTAAGTAAAGCCTAACATCATCAACTGAACTATAAAAATTAATTCCTTCCATAGCCCGTAGCCTTTGTTATAGCATATTAATTTTAGAGTTTTCCTGAGCTTCCACTTTTATCTTTTCCTTTCAGTTCATCCAGATCAGGGATTTGAATTGGTTCAACTACCTTTTCAATAAAGACAGGATTCACATAACTATGGTAATGCTCTGGATTAGAAACTGATGGCATTCCAGGATATGTAAGATATGTGAAATGTTGTGGTGAAACCTCTTGTGTAGATTGAGCTTGAGGTGGACCAAAATCAGGTAGATATAAGGGGTCAGTCACTTTTTATAATACAGGGTCTTGTTGGCTTGTATTCTCTTCTACTCTTTTTTTTTATTTAATTTGTTGAGAGCATCCAAAATTTTACTTAACTCATTCTCAATCTTTTTTTATACTTTTTCTAGCTTTTTAAATCTGTGAGAGTTTTTCTACTCCATTTATCTAGCTCTGGCTCTTGTATTATATCGATAGATAGGGTTCTCGTTAGATGGAGCTATCTTTAAACCTTTAGCACCGTAATTATGATTAGAAATGCTATGCTATGCTTTATATATGATACGTTGATGTACGAATGAAATGTACATTTTCATGAATGAAATCTAATATGAAATGGATGCAAATGATAATGTTAAAACAGGATCATGAAAATAATACAGACGCATAAAATCAGACAAATAACATGGTTAGTTTCACAGATGAACTGAAAGTGATGTTGATGCATAATGTTACATATGATAATGAAAATGATGCACAAAATCAGACAATCAAAATGATTAGATAATTTTTCTTGTGTCATAGTTTCAGGGTATACCTATCATTGGGTAAAAATGGCTCTATCTTAGGTTTAGACACTTCTTAGGTTCACTATATGTGGTTCAAGGTTAAAGTTTAAAGGTTTCCAAATTACTCCTTACATCATTGTCCATCACAGACTAGTAAGGCACCCTAATCCTCACCCATTACAGGTTACAAGCGAAAAAAGTTTAATTTGAATGGGAGTATTTCGCTGGCCACTGCGGAGGCATTAAACCTCACGAAAGCAATAGATACTTTACTCCCTCCTAGAGGGATGGAGCTTGGGTATAGAGCTCATGTTATGCATATGCGAATGACATAATTAATAAAGTAAATAAACATGAATGAATAAATAAAATATATACAAAAAGGTTCAATTTTATTAGGCTTTTGGATAATATAAATTTATTTGTTGGCCTGACTCTCAGAGTCTCCAGCAGAGTCGTCAAGCTGTCATAACCTCTAGATCCGAAGATCCATTGCTAGACATTGACTTAAAGGAATCACCACCAATCTTTTTTATCTAGGTGCGATTGACCACCTAAGGAATCTATCCTTTCAGGAAACACCTAAGTTTAAGGATCCCTATAAAAATAGGTTCGAGTCTACTAACCAGAACAGGGTTCGAGAGTTCGATTACATGTGAAGATGGTTATAGCACCCTCATAACGCCCATCAAAAGATGGTACCAGCTTAATTTTGTGTTATCCAACAAGCCTTAAAAATTTACCAAGTAATTAGTTGTTGAAATTATTCTCAATTGATTCTAATACTTTTAGCAAAAAATTGAGAAAATCCCCTCTCCTCAAGAGTATGTAAAAAAACTACTGTTTCACTTACAAAGGCTCCATCGTTGGATTATTTAAAAAGAAAATAAAAAGAAAGAAGAAAACAATGACTGCTTTTGTGTAAGAAAAATTGATACTTTCAATTTTTTCTTAAAAAAAACCTTTTTTAAAAATTTATTTTTAAAGAAAATTGATACTTTCAACTTTTTCTCAAAAAAAATCTTTTTTAAAAATTTATTTTTAAGAAAAATTGATACTTTCAACTTTTTCTAAAAATATTTTTTTGAAAAGTTTATTTTCAAGGAAAATTGATACTTTCAACTTTTTTTCAAAAATATTTTTTTTAGATTTTATTTAAAGAAAATAAAATAATAAAATAAAATAAAAGTGAAAATAAAATTAAAAATAAAGAAAAGTAAAATAAAAATAAAATAAAGATAAAAGTAAAAGAATATTAAACAAATCTAATATAATAATAATAATAATAAATAAATAAATAAATAACGAAAAAAAAAACCTGGGAACGGCTAGGCTTAACGGCTCGGCTCGACTCGGCTTGAGGAAAAAAAACAGCTCGAAGACTGGGTTCAGGATTCTAACACACAAAAACTTTTTTTTAGCTTCTGTTTCTTCTCTGTGTCTGCCTTTTTTTGTGTTTTCTTCTGTTCTTCCAGCACCTATTTATAGGAATTGATCAGAAGAGTTTCTAATCAATCTCAACTCTTTCTGAGATTTGGATTCAATCTTTGAATCCAATCTCAACTCTGTCAATTCTCAAATTACAGCTAAATTCATTCCAATTTTTTTATCTTAATCTTAACTGAAAATTAATCAAAATAAAAAGATAAATATATTAATAGATAACAAAAAAAATAATTAGATAAATAAAAAAATAGATAAGTAATAATAAAAAATAAAAGTAGATAAATAATAAAAATATTAATAGATGAAAAATAAAATATATATATTAAATAATAAAAATAAAAATAAAAACCTATTGAGGTCAGCTAATTGGATCCTAAACCGAGTCCAATGAGCCTAGACCCAAATCCTATTAGATCAAGGCCCAATGAGTTTGGATCCGAACTAAATAGGGTGTCTACATTGTCAATTTATGAGTTTGATATATTTTCAAGAATGAGGCTGTCATTTGCCTTTTGGAATACAAAGCCATTTTTATTTAATTCCGTTACTTATGTTAGGAACTTGCCTTTTAGAGGAGAGTGAAGAGCATGCAGTTTAGATTAATCTCGCCTGGCAGTATCCTTTCAGTGGATGGTGCAAATTCCCAGTTCATGGACTCTGCAGTGAAATTCTAAACTGATAAAAGTAGGCATTTTCAGCTATCCTTTGAGCTTTGGTTGAGTTATAGTGCCGGTGGAAACTAATACCATTAATTTCCACCTCAAGGAGAAGGTGGTCCAAGAGGAGAGGGAGCAACGGCAGAGATTAAAGACATTGAATACGGGTTTTGGTCTTGAACAGATACAAGCTAGTTTAGTAGGGTTAGGTGACGGTACAAAGTCTCTGTGGGCTTCATTTTTATGGGCCACATATCTCTAAGTTTGTCTTGAATCAGAGAAATATAATACTAGAATTTAAGAAGTGGTCCAGGAATCAAACATTTATCAAAGTTTGTCTTGAACTACACTATTGTTTTTTAATGTATCTATTCAAAGTTTCATTTGTAGCAGCCATAAACCCAATAGTTGTTCCCTAAATTTTCTGCTGACAAGACAAATTATAAAGCCATGAAAGTGAAGGGATGAGTAGTAGACTACTTTTTTACCAACAGCTTTCTATTTCTACCCCTACAGAAATAACTTTTGACCCAAGAATATGCTGTTTCTAAGTATTCCAATGCATATAAATTTGACAAATGTAGTTTTTTTTTTTTTATTTTGTACTTGCAGAAACAGAAGGGGATGTATATTTATTTCTCCAGTGCAATGATTCTTGCACAGGCTGTTAAAAAAATTATTTGCTTGGAAAAGGAATGCTATTGCTATACGTTGCGGGTTTAAAAAGGTCTGAAGCTTTTTCACATCTGCTAACCTCAGCTAGCAGCTCCACAACAGCTTATGATAGTTGTTTATACAAGAGTTTTCATGGGACCTTTTTTTCACTTTCTGACAATTCACTCAGGCACTCACTTTCACAGCCATAATGATTCCTCTTCCTTTTGTTAAAAATGAAAAAATGGGTGAATCCGTTTTCCTCAACATCTTTATCATTATCCCTGCAAATCCTCCAGGATGGTTACTCAGATGCTCTCACATTTTTGTTGCTACCAGCTATTATAACATATGATAAAGATGAATAAAATGCTTGACTTCATTGACACGAAAAGATCAATTCTCAGTCTTTTTATAGTTGGAGCATCCCTTATTTGTTAGTAGTACTAGCATTTATTTTTCTCTATTTTGCTCAAACTTTTTTTTTTGTAGGTATGGATTACAAGTGGACGCTAGTATTAGCATTAGTTCATTAGCATATATGTTGCAGAAAAAGAGCAAGAAACAGGCCATATTCCACAAGAATATATATGTAACATCTATGGCCCCCTACAACCCATACTCCTTGGCATCAGATCCTCTCCCGACATGACATGTTTACAACATTATTATCCCAAAAAAAGACATCTTTGCAGATGAAGCTGTGAACCATTAAAATTGAATGTTTTGGAGAATAACAGGCCAATTCATTAATCCCAGAAAAAGGAGTAGAATAAAGAAATAGTACCCCAAAAAAAAAAGTCAACACAAGAACTAACAATCTGGATTTTCCTTTATCTAAAAGAAGTGTACTAATTACTAAGCGGAAATATAATGGTGAGATAAAGTAAAGGCTACGCAATCCTACGGACCGGACAGATTCTTCGGCCTAACCATGGTTAAGAGAAATGAGGCCCCTCTCCATTGCCAACTCGTGAAAAATGGGAATAAAGGAGCCAGTGACCTCCACAAGTCTTTCTCCAGGTGAAACGGAGAGAGACAAAGAGAAAGGAGGAGATGTCGGACGAGGAACATCACTTTGAGTCAAAGGCGGACGCCGGAGCCTCAAAGACCTATCCTCAGCAAGCTGGTACCATCCGCAAGAATGGCTACATCGTCATCAAGGCCCGTCCTTGCAAGGTCTTTAACTTAATCCTGTTCTTTGTTTCTTTGGCTTAGCAACAAAAAAAAAAAATCATGTTCTTTGCTGTTATCAACTTGTATATGGGTTTTTGTTTCTTTTTCGATCTCTCATGGTTATATTTTGATTCTGTTGATGATTAATTATGCATCTGTTTAATGGGTACTCCTTGTTTTCCTGTTTACTATGTGGGCTTAATTTGAGTACTTAGAAAATGGTTGATTGATCATTGTTGCTTTGTTGGGAGTGTAGACATGTTATAGTGATTCAAAGTTCTTTAGATTGGGGCAGAAAAATCATGGTTATCAAATTAAGTTAGGCCTTGGAAAAGCTTGATAGAGTAGAGCCTTTCAAACTTAAAAAGAGCTGTAAAATTCTATGCTCGTTGGTGTGTAGATAGATTAGTTTACACCCTTCGCCAGCATTTCTCCATGACATTATTAATTCCTAGACTATGGGAATTCCTTTTGTTGAACAAACATTCCCACAGTACAATTATATATGCTGTTAACAAAAGGGCTCTGCTTTCTTTGTCTCGGTATAAGTGATTCACTTTTGCTTTCTTCATAATTTATAATCTGTTTGTTATCTTTTTCACCAAATTAAAACAGGTCGTAGAAGTTTCAACTTCGAAGACCGGCAAACATGGACATGCAAAGTGCCACTTTGTGGGCATTGATATCTTTAATGGGAAAAAACTTGAAGATATTGTTCCTTCATCCCACAACTGTGATGTAATGTTATTCTTAAGTTTCGATGTTACAACTTATACGTATAACCTTTACCAGTTACCCCATCTCAATTCACTCCTTTCTTCTGCATAAGCAGCTAATTTACTTGTTTTCTATCTTCTCTCACAGGTTCCCCATGTTAATCGTGCTGATTATCAGCTGATTGATATCTCTGAAGATGGTTTTGTAAGTTGTTGAGCATATGTTCATAACTAGATACCTTTTCTTCTATTGGTTCAAATGCTTAGTTTTATATGTGAAGCAAATATTGCCTGAGTATCAGAAATATGACAGATGAATTCAGTAATTAATTCATTGAACTTGTGTGTCATGTAGGTTAGTCTCTTAACTGAAAATGGAAACACCAAGGATGACCTAAAGCTTCCCACCGATGAAAATCTGCTTAGCCAGGTATATCATAAGGATAGTCTAAGTTTCAGCAACCATTTTTATAATTATAACCCATTTTCTATCTAGTGATTAAATTCTGTGTTTACACTTAAATGTTTGCAGATTAAAGATGGGTTTGCTGAAGGAAAGGAGCTTGTGGTGACAGTCATGTCCGCAATGGGAGAGGAGCAGATTTGTGCTCTCAAGGACATTGGTTCTAAAAATTGAATATCTCCTGTTATAGCTTTATTTGCTGACAGAGAGTTTTGCATACTATGCATGTGTGCAAGAAACCCTTGTTCAGATGGTATTTTAACATTGTAATCTTCAGGTTTATGGAGAACTGCTGATCCCTGGATGAAGGGAGCTTGTATCAACAGCAGGATGGAATTTATATATAGCCCTATTTCTATGTCATATTCATTAATATTTGGTTGGGTTTGAGCATCGATCTAAGGCCTTTAAGGTCTCATGTTTCTTTCCAACTAGATAAAAATGTTTCTTTTCCGCTCAGTGTTAGCTGGGATAGTTCTTGAACCAATTTGTGTTTATCGCTGGAATTTCTGTAGGTATTCGTAGACCCTCTCTCTAGTGATACGCACGCCGTATATTAGAGGAAAGTTGGTTTTATCATATCAATTCTGTTTCGTGTACCTTCAGCCCAGGACCTTTCCTGGAATATTAGCTGCATAAATCTATGATTTAGTCGAATTATGATGTTTTGATCTCGCAAAGCCCAAAAATAGAGATCCAATAAAAAAACCCGGTATGCAGAAGTAGTAGGCTAGTAGCACAAAAATTGTCTTTACAATCCCAATGTCAGATAATGAGTACGCATTTCCTTGTCACAACGGACTCCCAACATAATTCAATACAACAAAACCAAGTAAAATTCTTGCAAAACTGAAGGAACATAATTCTCAACAGAAATTTATGATCGGGATAACTTGCTCCCAGGGGAAGTGCCATAGATGTAGGAAGCAAATCCCCAAAAGGTTATGACCAGAGAGAGGATCTTGAAGCCGCTCATCGGGTCATGTAACAGTATGACAGCAGCAATGCTTGTGAGTGGTACCCTAACTGCATTCAGAACACCAGCCATCACAGTGGACGCCAGGAAAAGCACAGCAGTGGCTCCTAACACACCAAACTGAAAAGTAATTACACCCCAAATAAGAACCAGATTGTATGCAGTTTCCCCACCCTCGAAAGTTTTAGCCTCGGATACCATTCCTTGGAAATCGTGGTTAACTACTACCCCAATTGTAGTAAACACAAAGGCAAAGAATGAAACCATGACTTGTTGCTCCAAAACAACATGTAAGGACCTTCTGCCCAAGAACTTCACAAAAATCAACTCTGAAAGAGCAAAGATAAGGCCATGGAGTGCTGATCCCAAGATATCCCATACAAAACCCCAAATATATTGGCTGTTAGTGATACTGGGATACCTATCAGAATCTGAATCTAATGCAATCAAGGTCACAGCAGCAGTTATTATCACAATAGCATTTATTATTGAACCATTCAGTCTGTTCTTCACAATCAAGAAACCAAACAGTGCAGAAAAGACTAGGGATGATGATGCCAAAAGAGCTGCAGTTGATGCCGGGAGATAGGCATAGGCATATGCATACATGAGATTATCAGCAGCACTTAAGAGCCCCAGAAAAACATAAGAAAGGAACAGATATAAATTGAGAGGAGTAGGGGAAGTTTTAAAAAACAGGTACGTAGGAAATAAGATCATAGCAGGTATTGGCCATCCGGCAACTGCTACCCATGAAATGATCCATTTGCTGGTTCCCCCATTAGCAAAGTAGACACGAGATAGAAGGCTTGAAGCAGGAAATGCCACAAGCATCCCCAAAGTGCTTAGAAATAGAAGAATCCAACGTGAAATTGGCTTGCTTTTGTATGCTTCCCAAGCCATGGTCTTAACCTTGGAAACCCATCCTAACAGTGAAGAACTTCCTGATGAAACCTCCTCTTCCTCCTCCATCCTATCTCCTAACATCAATCAAGAAATATAGGATCCAAAGAAAATAAAGGTAAATTCTACTTCTTCCTCTTTTATTTCAAAGCTTAGACAATCAGGCAAACAGAAACAAACAAGAAGTCAAGTACCAGAACCTTCAGAAAAAGGACAACAGAGAAAAACACAGTCACTATAAAAACCGATAATTAGAACTCGAAAACATGAAGAACTTTATTAACCCAGACAAAATTCAACAAGAATTTTACTGAAGAAAAACAGTCAGCGTGAGAAGTACAGAGGACGAACCTTCCTGGAGTAGCACTTCTTGCATTTCTTTAAGTGTTTCCGTATGGGGTATTTGTTTGTGGAATTCGGATTTGATGTGAATCAAATATCTAATATTATACTAACATTTCAATTCTTCATGTTTTTTAAAATCATTTCATAGCTGATTATTACTGAATGGCTGTACAGCTACGGTCAATGACAGAGTGCACCACTTTGTAATTAGATGGGCACTGACAGTTCAATATTTGCCAGCCAATAATCAATCAACATAGTGGTAACTTTCTATATTTTTGTTGATATTCTACAATTTCTGGTGGGCAAATCCTATACAAGCCTAAAGCCTATGGTCAGCTCTTTTGTCTAGTCTTTTTAGTAATTACTAATTAGAAAGCTTGAGTTGGTTACCTTTCAGTTATAATTTACTCTGCTGTGCTGTTCAATTTACCTTAAACAGCATGAACATGCTTTGCAACTGGCACTTGCTGCTACTTGGTCTAGCTAAGTCGGAATCAATCTAAAGTGCTTCTTTTCAATATTCCAGATATTGGTTTTATCTTGATGGCTTTGCAGTATTGGATTAGTAATTGGTTTTCTCAGTGCTTGAATACCTATGTGCCTAAGTTTCTTAGAAAATAAAATATAAAAAAAATTTCCAGATTTTGGTATTTGAATTTTTCATTTGCTGAATATTATTTATGTCAAGGTGATTCAAATCTTGTTTTTTAATAAAAAATCATTGATTAATTATTAAACTATATTCTCAGATGCAAACCTTCTTAACTACTTTAAACACATGCTTGTAGTGTCATTCAGCTTCAATCATGGTGATCATGTCCTTGTCTGTCAGTCTACAAACTTGAACCACTTTCTAATTCCATTTTTACAACCCTAGTGTTTTCTCTTCCATTATTATTCTCACTCATGTCACGTCTAATGGCAACCAAACATGTCAATTACTACCATGAACTATGCAATTCTTCTCCTTAGCAATGGAATAATTATGTACAAAACTAACAAGTTTTTCTTCACTAATATCATGCTTGGTAAGAACAGAGAAAATGTTTGAAGTAAGCATGTCAAACATGCTAGCCATGTACATTACTAAATAAATTTTTTTTTTTTGGTAAGAATAAAAATAGATTAAAAAAATAAAAAAATTTAAAAATAGATAAGCGAATCTTATTCCTAAATTATGCTCTTTTACTAAAAAACTAGAAATATTCCCACAACATATCAAGAATGGACTTCCCCTGCCAAGACCCAAAAGAAAAAAAAAGTTTAATAAAAAATAAAAATAATATAAATAGAAAAAATGCCACAGAAAAGAAAGGGGCCTCTGATGTCTGGGTCAACAGTCCATGTAACAAAAAACCCACCAAAACGCCGTGAATCAAAAGAAAGCGTCAAAGGTCAACAAAATCAACGGCGATCCTCCGCAGCTAAAGTAACGGAGAAATCAACGGCGTTTCCGTTACACAGAAAAACCACCTGGGAACACAGAGACGAGTCAATTCAAGTCAAAGAGACACATATACCCTTTCTCTCACTTTCTTTTAAAGCAACGCCTTCTCTCTCTCCTCTACTCCGATGCCATTTCGCCTTATAAATATTGTTAAAACGACACGTACTCTTTTTTCTCGGTCTGAAACAAAAAAAAAAAAAAAAAAACCAGTATCCAGACTTTTTCTAGAAAGCAGAGAACAGAAAAATAAGAGCACGAAAATTGTTTGTTTGCTTTACTCTTTCTTTCGCTGAGGAAAAACCGGGCATGGCTGAGACTGAGAGCCAAACGCAGCAGACGAAACGACATGAGGAACAGCGAAACGACGATTTAGAAGGAGAAGAGGAGGAGGAAGAGGAAGAAGAAGAGGACGAGGACGAGGTGGAGGAGGAAGAGGAAGAGGAAGAAGAAGGAGTGAGTCGAGTCAGAGAGTCACGAGGTGCTGGAATGGCGCCTTTGACTGATGCTAAGTTGAGAGAATCTCAATTGGAAACCCTAACGAATTATGATCGTTGCGAGGGTAAGTTCTTTGCTTATTTTTTGTGAGTGTTTTATGGAAGAATTTCGTTTTTTTCCCCCTAATGTTTTAAAAGCTTAGCTTTTTTTTTTTTTTTAATCTTGGAATGATTTTGATGGAGTATGGGGTGATCTCTCAGGGTTGCAGGAGAATTCTACTTCGGAATCGAAGGAAGGAGCTGAATTACAGGTTAGCAGTTTAGTTTTTTTAGATACTATAATCCTATTTGACTTTCATTTATAACTTTTTTGTTTTCAAAATTTGAGACTATGGTGTTTTACTGTTCTTTTTTTTATCTGTTTGCTTGAACTCTGTACTTTCTGTTTTTGTTCTTCTAGGCGTAGTTTGGTTCGTTATAGGTTTGATTATCATACCGATTTTGTGACGGTGTTTTTTGGGGCTTCTGTTCTTTAGTTGGAAATTAGAATTATATTTCATTTACGGTGTATGGATTAATGACTTTGTTGGCTTAAAGTTTGTCCTTTTATGCTATGTTCCCTTGAAATTATGTTACTGAATAAGTGCTTTGCGCTTGAAATATTGTGTTGAGTGACACATCAAATGCTTCTCGTCTCCCAGTTTCCCCTTGCTTATTATGCGTGGTAGTGCTTTTCTTTTTAAGGATTTTGGAGATTCATGAAATGACTGTTAATCAAGGATTAAAATTCATAGTGTATCTTAGCATTACACAAGTAGCCAATGAGGCATTTTAAAATTCTTATTGTATCTTAGCATTGCACGAGTAGCCAATGAGGCCTTTGGTCCTGTGGTAAATGGACTAATTAGAATTATTGATTATCATACCGATTTTGTGACGGTGTTTTTTGGGGCTTCTGTTCTTTAGTTGGAAATTAGAATTATATTTCATTTATGGTGTATGGATTAATGACTTTGTTGGCTTAAAGTTTGTCCTTTTATGCTATGTTCCCTTGAAATTATGTTATTGAATAAGTGCTTGGCACTTGAAATATTGTGTTGAGTGACACATCAAATGCTTCTCGTCTCCCAGTTTCCCCTTGCTTATGTTGAGTGACACATCAAATGCTTCTTGTCTCCCAGTTTCCCCTTGCTTATTATGCATGGTAGTCCTTTTCCTTTTAAGGATTTGGAGATTCATGAAATGACTGTTAATCAAGGATTAAAATTCATAGTGTATCTTAGCATTACACAAGTAGCCAATGAGGCATTCTAAAATTCTTATTGTATCTTAGCATTGCACGAGTAGCCAATGAGGCCTTTGGTCTCGTGGTAAACGGACTAATTAAGGTCCTCGGAATTTGCAAGTTAGAATGCCCCATCACTCCGACTGGTTGTGCTTTCACAGACACGTACAAGCACCTGTGGTTCAGTAAAGTTGAATTATAGGATGTGGTAGTTCCTCAAATCAAGTGTACTCCTTTGTTAAAGTTCTCATCTTTAAATGCCAATTGAGACCTAATCTCTTACTGCTAATATTAATGAAAAATTCTTGCAAATTTGTTGGTGTATTAGCTCAAGGCTCTAATTTATCTTTAATATAAAAGTGGAGGCTAAAGGATAAAGCCTATATCAAATTCAATGGCAAATAGATGGGCTGAAGGATGCAGAAATCATTCCTGCAAACATTTAATCATCCCTGTCAAAGCTCTTCCTCCTTACAACTCAATTTTGTCAACTTTTACTCTTTTGGTGATGATATATGTTGTCCTTTAAGTTAGAGCATTAAATGAGTTCTTTAAAGCAATTATAGTGATGTGGAAGATCTATGAGGCCACCGGTTTTTTAGGAACTTCATGTCTTATCACTTCAGTTTCTCCTAGAGAAAACAAACTGATAAAAGTACCAGAAACGAGAAAGGATATATGTAAAATTAAGTTTCTCTGTGATTGAATTGTTCTTTCAATTGAGTTCCTCTTTGTTTAATTTTCTTAAGGAGCAAGTTGAGATAGCCCACCCAGAAGTTTTGCCTAGTTCAGCTGTCCAGGGGGCAGAAGTTCCGACACAAAATCCACTCCAGTCATCTGTTTCTCCAACTTCTTTGCCACAATTGTCACCAACTTCCTTTACACAAGGTATTTCATCTGCTTCCATTCCAACTCTATCGGAACAAAGCCTTGCAGATCAGAAGATTAATGGTGCATCCCTTCCAGAATCAAACCAGCAAAAACCTTCTAATCTTAGAACAGTCTCTGTTGTTCCCATTGTGAAGAAACCAATATCTGATGGTTATAACTGGCGGAAATATGGTCAGAAGCAAGTGAAGAGTCCCAAAGGTTCGCGAAGCTATTATAAATGCACATTCTCTGATTGTCGGGCCAAAAAGATAGAATGCTCTGATCACACAGGCCATGTAATTGAGATTGTTAATAAAGGCATGCATAGTCATGAACCACCATGGAAAAATAACTTTCCAAGGGAAAGTAAGATTGTATCGTCTGCTGTGCCTGTTTCTCGGAATATCATTACAGAACACCCCATCAGAATACCTAATGATTCTGATCCATCCACATCTTCTAAAGAATCTGTACCCGAAACAACTGTAAACCCTGAAAGAAAACGACAGTGCTCAAGTGGCTCTGATGGGAATGGCGATGTGCAAGTGAAGGAAGAGCTTTTGAGTGAACCAGAGCCAAAAAAAAGGCAAGTTTTCCTGTGAATTTCCCTTTCCCTTCGTTCTTTTTGCCTTCATGACAAATGTGTGTATGTGATGTTTATCATTAATGGAAAAGCCTGTTTGCGAATCTGGTTTTAATGGTTTCTGATTATTTTTGATGACCAGGATGAAGAAAGGTGATGCAGTTTGTTCTGGTTCTGTCCTAAAAACTGGGAAAAAACCTAAATTTGTTGTGCATGCAGCTGGTGATGTGGGGATCTCAGGTGATGGATACAGATGGCGAAAATATGGGCAGAAAATGGTGAAGGGAAATCCTAATCCCAGGTGCCTGTTCACTTCTCATTATTTTTCTTAAAGGTTTTATTTTTTATCCCTTTAAACCATTACTCAATGTGCATGACTGCTCGGGCTTTTATCATTGTAATTTTATGTTATGGTGGCTTGCTTCTTTACACGTCTACATTATCTTTCTTTTATTGAAATATTGGAAAAACCATTCATTCGTGCCATGGAGTTTTATGACAATTAATACTAAAGGTTCCAGTTTGATGACAATTAATACTAAAAGGTTACAGCAGTCTCAGCACTCAAAGCTCTTTTATTGTGCTTTGCAAAGCGATGTAGGTTCATTTTGTTTTACATGCTATATATATTTATACATCTCTCCCAAACCAATGTGCATCATCCTCTGAGACAGATGTTCAAGAGTCTGCATTAATGAGGCTTTTTTTTTTTTCCTTCATTATGACCAATTTGGTAGCCTTAAAAGCTCATTCTGATCTTTTGGTTGATGAATGTTTTCTAGGAACTACTATAGATGCACTTCTGCTGGGTGTCCTGTTCGGAAGCATATTGAGACAGCTGTAGATAATACAAATGCCGTCATTATAACATATAAAGGTGTTCATGACCATGACATGCCTGTACCAAAGAAGCGACATGGCCCACCAAGTGCTCCTCTTGTTGCTGCTGCTGCTCCTGCTTCTATGAACAACTTACAACATAAAAAAACCGACGGAGTGCAAAACCAAGTTACATCAACCCAGTGGTCAGTGGGTACTGAAGGTGAATTGACTGGTGAGGCCCTAGACCTTGGAGGTGAGAAGGCAATGGAATCAGCTCGAACGCTTCTGAGTATTGGATTTGAAATCAAGCCATGCTGAACTTGATGGGACTTTTATGTTGTTAACATCAGCCATGTCTCCTTATAAATTATTGAATGGTGAGGTTTGATCTATCGTATTTTTAGTTTTGTTTGTTATCGATGTAGTTTCCAGTGAGTCTGTATATTTTTCCGTTGTATTCCCACTCAATCTGGTTGGAACAAGTTTATAGTGGTGGAAACAATATAGATTTGATTGGCAACCCGTTTCTGTTTTTTTTTTTCAATGACATGAGCCGGAATTTAGGAGCACGGCTATGCATGTTTATTGGGCGACAGCAGTCAAGTGATACGCAGTTCACGAGGCAAATTTTCAATTGTCGATCATAAATCACAGACTATTATGCCGGATGATTCTTGTTGGCCATTTGCAATGCTATTAGTCGGATGCCATTTTTTTTTTCGCTAGACTTAAGTGATTATTAGTGGATAGCAAGTTAGATGCAGTTAATTCTAGGTTAATAACGGCAAAATTTTCCTATATAAAACTGCTTACTGTGGGCAAATATACATTCAATGCTGGATTGTTTAGGCACATTTGATTTAATTAAATAATATACTGGAAAACTTTCTGTCGGCCTTTTTGTGGTCACCGATTCTATTCTTCGGAGGTGGCTTTGACCTATGCTTGACTTGTCTCGTTTGGTGAGATGATAATTGATCAATTTTATTTGTCGTCCTGTTCCTATTAAAGGTTACTGACCAATGTTAATCTCCTTATGAATCTGACTTACCAAAAAAAAAAAAAGTTGCTTCAAAGATCAAACTATTCCTTTGATCTGGTCAAAAACCAAATTTGCTTTGCCTGATTTGTTTGGTTTGACAAGATGGAAAATGCCAAATCAAGTTTTGCTGCTAAAAGTATTTGGACACCATGGTAAGTTTACAATAACATCTAGTTGATTTGGCAACTCAAGATTAAAAGCCAACAAGCCCTGCATTTTGTTCAGATTATCTTCATACATTTCAAAACCATATACTGATTCTTAATTTTTTTGCATAGAAAGTGGTGGAGATGAAAAAATAATTTCATGTATAAAAATTTGACTATCAAATTTACTCAATATCAATTTTTAAAGATAATTATATGCATCAATTAAATTAAATTTTATATTCAAAATTATTCTTAATTTGAACGGGAGTTAGAGATTGTAATCTTTACTATTTGGCATGTAAAGAACATCTAAATTAGGGACTTCAAAATTTCTAGAAGGCATCTACAAGTTACCGTCCAGATCTTGTACAAAGCCTAGTAGGACTACATAAGTACAGCTTGGAAGTTTTCTAGGCTTTTTCAGGCACAGCATCCATCGAGCCATTATTATGTCAAAAAAAGAAGGAAACAGAGGTACCCTACATCATTAGTAATATTGGGTCCCAACAGAAGAAAGCATGTCTTGTAAGATGCACTCCTCCCCCGTCCTTTAGGACATACTAACATTTTGCCCCTAACCCTTTGTGACATACATTTAAAGCAAATCGACTTGTCAGTGTAAGTTTTAGCTGTCAAGCAACTTAAAGCGTTAATACTTAATAAATCCACCCACAACCAGTCCCACTTAATAACAGAATGGTCAAGAATCTGATGGCGAAAGATCCAGTGGCAATTTCCTGCAGCCTGCAGCTTCAGAAGCCAGTGTCTAGTATATTAAATATGATCTCTAATTGCTATCCTTTTCAACTATACAAATAAATGGTACATCATGTTTTAAGACTTCCATGACAGACAGGCCCCATCAACAGCACATTCACCAGTTAATTTTAACTTACTTTTTTAGAAATCTACAATCTAGCAAATTCATGATGCAAAAGTATTCATGAAAATTTTATACACGACCACCTTTCATTACTACCCAAAAAGTAAAGAGTAGTGAATCAGTCAACACGGTAAACTGATGATCGGACCTGGAGCACCATATGCCACCAGCCAACATCATTCTGAGGAGAAACTCAATTCATCAATAGCTATGGATAATTCTGATTCTATAACACTATCAATTTTTTTCTCTTCAGGCATATCTTTGATCCCATTTTCTTCTTTTCCTTCTGCCGCTGTTATACACTCCTGGAATCTGAAACAACTTGTGAGATGGTCGTTTGTTATTCCCGCCACTTGCATGAAAGAGTAGATGACTGTGGGCCCCACGCTTCGAAAACCCCTTCTTACCAGATCTTTGCTTATTACATCTGCTTTTGGAGTTTTAACTGGAACCTGGCGAGGATATCTGAATCTGCTAACTATAGGCTTGTGGTTCACAAAACTCCAAATATACTCGTCGAATGACCCAAACTCACCTATAACCTGGCATCAGCAAAACCTGCAAAAAGTTAGTTGCAATGATAATCACAGCCACTATGGAGAGTGCAATTATGGTACTTCAGTAACGAGGGCTATTGGTTAATGATGGAACATAATTAAATCATATGAATGACTTGGGATTTATCAACTAAGCAAGCTGGCATCTAATAAATAGGAATAATTAAGTTTCCTCACTCGTTAAATATAATAAATATATCTAATCAAATAGTTGATTGTAGTCTTTTGGTTTGTCCTATTTGATTCAAACATATGCAGGACCACTATTCACCTACTTTTCACCTAACCTACTCAAATAAGTGATCGCTAAGCATCTTTTATATTTGTCTAATCGTTTGCTAAAACAAGAGAGAACAACGTGAGTGGTCCTAATATTGGGTGTGACAATCAATTCAACGAATTCTGAATCCGGAGATATATGGGTAAAATAAGCCCCGTAGGACAGAAGATGCCCAGAAGTGTGCTACTATCTTGCTAAATAACATCAAATTAGATGTTCCACCATGTAAACAACTTCAGTAGAGCAAAGTTTTTTGTTATATTCCATCTAATTACAGATTGTTATTTGCGTGTGCTGCTTACGAGTGATTTAGCGGGCACTACTTTCATGGCAACCAAGGTTTAAAAAATGGTGAAAAGAAGAACGAGAATCTACCTTAGATATTTGGCGTGCATTCTCAATGATGGCACGTAGCTTTAGTTCTGATAACAAGGAACTTGCCATGCTACCAGGTGCTATTAACTTCTTCTCATTCAATTTTGATACAGCAACAGGATCAAAATCCACAAAAACTTCCCTGCATAAAAGATACACTTCAGAAATGAGTCTGCTTATTCAATGGAAATAAGATGGAACCTCTGTGGGAACAATACCTAAATAAGTGCCTTTTGCTTAGGATAGCAGGCCATGTAAGTTCAGACAATGCACCGGAAAGTACAAGCAGCTCAAACAATTTCCTGCATATGAATAATAATATCAAGCAAAGTATTCATCAAATGAAATTCTTTTACCAGAGTGGTAGCTTGTTTAATCAATAAACAGACACAGGCAATATTGGGATCACATACTTGTCATCATGTACAGGAACTCCCCACTCTTCATCATGGAAAGCAGCATAAATTGGATCTGATTGCAACAAACAAAACTAAGTCAGCAGAAAACATGAAATAAGAGCAATTAAAGCATCGAGGCCCTTAACTGGAATAAAACTCTCTCCAAAAGTTACTTGAAGATGTAACCCTAACATATTGAAATAGTCTGTTAGACAGTCTTTCACTTCAAATATAATGCCTGAAACTCTGAATGTGTAACTAATTTGCATTCATGCTATTACTTCCATATCTTGCAAATGGTGATAACTGTACAAAACTTACAAATATCAAGTAAATGGATTGTTGATGAAGTCAGAAAGATAAAATATAAGGCAATTTAACCTATTTATCGATAAATCATAAAAATCTGTAAAAATACTAGAATAGTATCAAGTATCAAGTTACAATATATATTATCAGATAGCACTGAAGCATGCTAGGATAATTTCTTTTTCATGGATTAGGAAAATCTGAGGACCAACTAATCTATCTAACAAACTTCTTATTCAGAGTGCCTCTACTAGCTCTATTCTGGTCTTCAGCTGACAACATGGTTTCCAATCAATGGTCATTGGCCAGCATAATATGGAGTTGCACTAGAATGAACCAGACCAAACCCAAAAGAATCATCCTTTGGAAATGCATACATGATAAAGCAAACTCACCCTCATGACTTGTCTCATTGCCTCAGTTCACATGACAAATCTTGTGCATAATAATGTTTTTTTACAAGACCAATAACTCATTGGAGAATAGCGTATAACTATATATATACATCGGAAAGTCTGATTTCCGTACATACAGTAAAGTCTGGCAATAATAAGTAAAAAACACCATTTATTTTTGCAAAAGTTAAAAAAAATTGAGATGCCACCATAGATGGTTCATTTGGGTAGATGCTGAAGCCTCAACTTTCCTTGCGCTCTATGACTGTATTAATCAAACCTAACCTAATAATGCAGTTTCAGGATTGAAGAACTTGAAAGACATAAATAATACAAAAAGAATTACTTGATTCTTAGTGCAGAACCACAAAAATGATAATCCTATTCTTAATGCCCGTGGTGATGGCCATCCCAAATAATTCTTTTGGTTATGACATTCGGAAGGTATATGTAGGGGAATTTTCTCTAACCTAATAAGAGAAAGTAGCATTAGGAAGAAAATGTTAACAAAAAATTTCTAATCAACCATGAGAAAACACTGAGAAATTAGAGGACACAACAACACACCTGTATTTGGTGTCACCCATGCACATCTCTTCTTCTGATGTGAACCATCAGGTGGCGAATCCAAACTACCATCAGAAACAACGCTTCTAGGCTTTGATGGGTATGGCTTCCGTCTACTTCCTACGCTATTTGAACGAATTAACCTACCAGTAGATGCTCGACTGTGAAAAGAATCCGTGGAAGCATCGGATGAACATGAAGCATTTAGTGATAAATTAGAATGTAACAACTGCTCATGGCGGCGTAGCACTGAAGGAACACTAACAGAATGCGTTTTTGGAGAAAGTGAATTAACTGTAGATGATGGAAGGGCTTTTTTCTCCTCTGCTACAGTGACATCAACTGGAGACTTTTCAACTTTTCTTGAAGGCTTTGAAGCTAGTTTTCTTGCACTCAATGAACCTGCCTTGTTCCCCGCAGGTCCCAGTACGGGTCTGGCCTCAGAATCGGCGACATTCATCGACCTTAATCTTGGAGCACCGGACATAGATTAAGAAATCTCTCAAATCAACACAGAGTATCGAGATCTCAGCTTTATTTAAACCTCAAAGCAGACCTAAGTTGCCACTTTATCAGCTCTTTCCCTTTAGTTCACTCCAATCCTCAACATTGCCTATCCAACCCTCAAAATTATCAAAAACCCACTAATAAAATCCAGAAAATCATCATATTCCTCATAAATAGAAAGCTTAAGCCACTTCAAAAACCCTTTAACATAAACAATTGCATAGATACTTTCAACTTACAGTACATACATTCATCAATCAGTCCCTTGAAAACTCCAAAAACAGATCTCAGCCTGTCACCACAGAAAACTGCCTCAAATTTACAATTCTACCGCCCACTCTAAGCTTCATTCAAATTCTAAAAAACCCACAGAGCTATCTCATTACCATCCAAAATTCACCTCGCAAAAAACCTCATTTCTCTTATCCTCAAAGTCTTCAAAAATCAGCTCGAAAACCCTAAAAACAAATACCCAAATACAAAGTTAGACAAAAATGAGATCACTTTTTAAGAAGCAGAAGCTAAAGGTTCAAACTTTAAAGTTCAAAAAAAAAAAAAAAGAAAAGGAAAAAATGGGATCAGGTTGTATATTCATTTGAAGCATTCAAATTTACCCACGAAAAATAGATATTCCATTCTGCATTGTGGATAACGAGAGAGAGAGTTTCTGTTACCTCAAAGGAAAAAGTTTTTGCAGTATTTGTTTATGAAACTGTGTCGTTTCAGTCACTCGATTAAGAAAAAAGCTGACACAATTGCTGGAAATTCCATACTTTCTTCCTCTTTCTTTTCCGAGAAAATGCGGGAAAGTGACCAAGAAATTCAATCGGAGACTTGAAGAGAAAAAAAAAGAGAGATCGGTCTATGAGAATTGAAATTACAATATCTATAATTTAGAGACAGAATTAAAGAACCAATGAGTGGAAAGAGAGAAAAGTAAAGATTGGCCTTTTGTTTACAGTATTTTATTTGGGATTTGGGAGTGACCGGTTTATTACCTGGTATTCCCGGTAACTTTTTGGACTGTTTTTTTAAATATTTTTGTTGAGATTTAGGGTTTATATTTTAGTTGAGATTTCTTTTCTTATATTATACCACTGCTGGTAAGAAATAAGGTTTCCACTCAATCAAATGTCAAAGTTACTGTTTTTCTTTTTAAATACATTTGGTGGGATAAGGATGCTAGATTTTCAGTTTAAAAATGCTATGCCATTTGTCTTAATTTAAGCACTAGATGCTCATGAGAAGAGAAGAAAACAAATTCTGATAAGAAGATTTTTAATTACTACATTAACAATTTGATATTAACAAGATTTGACTTTTTGTGGGTGTTAGTGAGATCAAATCATAGATTGAATCCATTTTTTTTCTACAATAGTATCTATATGTATAGCTTAATGAAGGTTTGGTGTAACAAAAATCATTGGATACTTTGTTTTTTTAATGTTTGATACTGGTTTATGAAGAAGATGCCATGAAAAGGGAAATAATTTATTTGCTTAAGATTGAATTATAAAAATCAACTTAGGAGACCATCAAAGACCATGGCCATGGTTGCAAGATGAAGAAGAAAAAAGAAATGCAGGCAAACTGTAATTGAAGTTGACTTTGATTTGAATCTAGTCTGCTTATTTTTATCTCATGGATGTTGATTTTCAATGGGAAAAAGTTTGATGTATAACATTTTAATTTGAAAGTTGAGACCCGATCCTGTCAAAGACCAAAGTAAATCCCGTTTTTTTGTTCTGTTGGCAGATACGTTTGGCAAGAAAGACAATGGTTATTAATTGTGTACCTATCCCAAGCAGGCCACTGGCCCAGGCAGGGAAATCGCTCCCTTAATTGAGTTTTTGAGTGACAGCTTCAGGCTTCGTTGACAGACTCATCTGTCTCTGCTTAAGCAAAAAGGCTCATAAAAAACGTTGGGTTTCAGCAGACAAATTAAATCAAAAAAATGCTCAACCTTTGCCTGTGTTTACCGATTGAAAGAGGAAAATTCTTGCTATCACCAGTCGTATTTGCATCTCCATTTCCATGATAAGTGTATAGCATTGAGTATTAATCCATGCCTGAATCCACTTTGAGCAACGTCTGAAGGGGATTTTTTTGACCAGTCCAATTTACCCATATGACAGCATTTCATCTAAGAAAGAAAAAGCAATTAGCATTAGGTGAGTAATCTTCTCCATTGTCTAATCAATTCAACTTTTTAAGTTGGGTTTAATATTTCAGACCTTTTATGGTGTAGGGTATTGTTCATAAATAAAAATAAGTAAAATATGATGAACCTATTTTTTTTTATGTCACATTCGGACTTTACTATCTTGCATACATATAAAAATTAGTAAAATTGAAAGCAAGATTAATTTATTTTTTATTACGAGTAAAATTCTAATAAAGTTGAAGTTTGATTCCTACACTTTCATTTTTTTTTAATTCTCTTATAAATCTTGATCTTCTTTGTAAAAAAATCATAGGATGACTGTTTTAAGAAAACTAGTACTAATAGAATACATATGAAAACCAAAGATGATAGAATTTGGAACCTAGTAACCTATTAACTAATAGAATACAAACTACTATTGTCTTACCCCTTCTGGGCTATTCTATCCCTTTGATTGTCCTTTGCTCTTTCTCTAATGCTATATTTTTCTTCAACTGAAGTGAATGCGAAAATGGGAGCCATAACCGAGAAACATGGGGAAGGAACCAAGTTTCTTACCAAACACTTGCATTAGATTTCCATGCCCTTGATTTTAATGTAGACCTAAAAGAGAGTAAATTATAAATTACATGGGGTAGGCATTTGACCTGGTGCGGGAGCGGGACTTTGATTTTGCCATTCAGTTGACAAATATACTATTGCTGCATTTGGACCGTCCATCTAAATGAAATGAAGCATATATAATAGTACAAGAGAAAAAGTGAAGGATCAAAGTAAAAGAGGTGAAAGAAAGAGTTTTAAAACTTGAAAAGCAAAAGCAAGGCATATTCTTTCCTGCGTTTAATCGAGTGGGGTGAAAAAGGGGAGATTTCATTCTTGAAATCAAAGACTCAATCAGGGCAAAGTATCAAATCTTGGAGACTTTCTTGGATGACATGGATGGGATGGAGGGTGGGGCTTACCTACTTAATAGTATCCCGAATCTCTTACCTTTCTTTGTTTACACACTTCCAGAAACGGCTAATGCCCCGAGTTTAATTGATTAGAGTAAAAACGCGCTTACTGCATAAATTCATACGTCCTTTTCCCACTTTCATCCGCAAATTGATTCAACCATCCATCATTCTCGATTTGGTTTCATTTTGACTATGATGATTCATTCCGGATTCTGTTTCAGCTTAAAGAAATTATTAAAACCAAACCAAACTCAGTAAATCTTAACCCTCCAATACTTTGATTTGTATGTCGGCCTCGGCTATCAAAATCAACCTTGCAAATTTACATGCAAAGGTTTATAGACTCTGTAATTGGTCCTTTGTCTTTCCAAATCCTGCCACCTTTCCTCAGGATAGAATCTCTCCTACCGCTACCCCATTATACATCTATATATATATATATATGTATGTATGTATATGTATATATATATGTATGCATGTATGTATGCATGCATGCATGTATGTATATGGCCAATAACGGCTACCCCATATTTAAGCAACAGATCTCCAAGCAAGTACATTCAAAGCTTTCGAGGGAGACCGACAATCTCAATTTCAAGTTTACAAGCTATTTGTGATGTGCTATGTTTGCCATGATCCATCTAGAAAACTCAACAGCCAATAATGGGGGCTTTCTACCCAGAAGAATAGTTTTTCAAGAACAATTTGATCAATCATCTAATTGAAAAATCAGCCATCAGACATTTAGATTTGGCTTGGCAGCGGTTTCTCCCAAAACCCAAGACTTTGGAACACCTACCATAAGTTGACTTTATTCATCCTCATAATGGCATTGATTAGAGTTGTAAGGGCTAAGTGACACAATAACAGCTGTAACCCTCCTTTACCTCCACAGCACAGAGAGAGAACATTTAAAGGATCCATCTAAAAGCTATTAAGAAAGTAATAATGGACATCTTAAGGGTGCAATAAAAACACAGGAGTCATTTAAAAACAAAATATTTGGTATATCCTCCAAGTGTCCAAGGTATATATATTATATAGACAGGGAAAAAAAAGGAAGTCATCCCAACATGGCTATCTGAGCATTGTCTTACAACAGATGAATAAAAGCAACCAAATTGCCATATTCTGCTCCATTCATGAGCCAAAATTACATGATACGAAAATGACATCTGCAATAAGCCAATGTCAACCACCAATCAGTAAATATTCAAGAACAAATACGCAGCAGCATTCAATCCATTTCGCTTTGTAGTTCATGCACAAGAAAAGCAATAACTTTCTTTAAGTCTACTATAGCGATAATATATAAGCCCCATTTGTCTTTCCTACATGCTTGCGTAAGTATATTATTATTCCAAACTTCCAGTATGATTGTTCAGGATCAATCATGATTCTGACCTCAACCATTTTCTTGGAACTGATAGTAGTCATTTGTCACTAATTTAAGTTGCTTCCAGAGCAACAATCTCAAAGCAAGGTACTGATAACATGATGTGATCTGTAATTTAAACCTATTACTAATGAGGAGATAAAGAAGGTATGACATACCCTAGAAGACCCCTGCCTTGCCATGTTCTAGGAATCACCATTAGATTAATTAATGCACCTTGTCTCATAATTCTGACAGGTATTGGGTGACCCTGATTGACCTGAGCTTCAGAAGCAAGTCTTTGTGGCAAATTATCACCGGCCGTCACATTACCAAATTTCACAATCTGGTCTCCAAGTTGTAAACCATCCTCTCCTGCGGGGGATGAATCAGCTATTTCATCAACCATTGCGAACGGTGGGCTAGAAATCATATCCAAATCATTGGCACTCGGAGAATCTCTCAAAACAAGGTTTTGCAAGGATGCAGATGCATCGGCACTGACAACTGATGCGTTTTGATTCATTTCAACGCCTATCAAGTAACAGCCAAATCAATGGTAATAAAAACAGAAAGTTCCTGGGCGTGGAAGATGCTACCCTTTATTTTTGTAGCACCAGTTTTGTAAAGGTTATTTTTTAAACTTCCAAATAAGGCGAAAACATAAGCTAATTGACAGATTACAGCAACAATATCATTTATCTAAGCAAATGGTGCAAAAAAATTGAGCTACTAACCTGAATCTTTAGGGGTTGAAGTGAGTCTTGATGAATGCAGAACTTGAATATTAACGTTTATTTTCTCTGTAATTCCCTCGTGATCAATTTTCAATTCTGCTCAAATAAAATGAGAAAGAAAAAGGTCGCTAACATTGTTGACACTAACCTTTCTCAAATGCACTAATTCTACAATAATAAAAATGAAACAAGGGGTAATACCAGCAAGACGCTGTCGTTGTGCTCGGACAACTGGGATGTCAATATCAGCTCGAGGAAACCCCTGAAAAAAAACAAAAACTCTAATCTCAGGAAATGAAAAGGAATAGGAATTTGAGCCCCAATAACTAAATTAAAGAAATAAAAAATATGGGTAGAAAAAAAAAAAGAAAAAGGAGAATACTTGGGAATCGACGAGGTTGCCAGAAAGACCTGGACCCCCAGGCTGACAAAGCTGCTCAATGATAGCGTTCATCTCAGCTTCCATTCCGCTTCTCTTCTCCATCAGCTTCATTGTCTCAGATTTCAGATTCGCTCCTACCATTTTTTTCATTTTTCTTGTCGCTTGTGCTGCTGATGGGGTTCTTATAAGGCTTTTGATTTAGCTTGGCGGAAAAGAAAGAGAATTTGGGAAAATATGCTTTATCGGTGAGCACGTGTAAGGCTCGTGATACAGGGTACTGTCAGTTGGGCCTAATTATTTGGGCTTTCTTTTAGGCCTGTTTTTGGTTGGAAAAGAAAAATCCCATGGACTCGAGATACAAGGAACGTTGGAATATAAAACCTTGCAACAAAAGGAAAAAACCTTTACCCAAAGGCCAACAAAGCTAAGGAGCGAGGAATAAAGGACCCAAGAAAGCAAGCAGGAAGATAGATGAGATGAGATGCCCAAGAAAATGATGTCAATGCTCCCATCAGCTCAAGTGCTTGGCCTTTTAAGAGAGGTTCAATATAAATACATAGACTATCCCACACTGAAACATGGTCGCCACCATTGTAGCGTCTTTGGCTACTTCTCTTTTACCTTCATTTGTCCGTCACTCTCCTTCTACTTCTTTGTTTTTCACCACTTTACGGTCTTCATCTGGTCTTAGATTTTCTTTTGCAGTTGCTCCTTTGTGTTCTCGAAGAGCCAAGTTCATGGTACACACTATAGCTCGCTCCACTCTTGGCCTTACTCAGCCAGCCAACATCGAACACCCCAAGGTGAGCCTTTTTTTTTTTTTCCTCTGTTGGGTTTAAGCAAAATTTTTGGGTTTGTTTGAAAGTTTTGGGTTGAAAATTTTTGAGCTTTTGCTAATGGGGGTATTTATCTTTCTCAAAAAGAGTGAACTTTTTTTTTGTTAATTGTTTGGAGATAAAAAATTTTTTTAAGATTTGACCTTTGATTGTGGATTGATTCTTTAAAGGGTTTTTAGAAGTTTATATTTTGATGTGAATGTCATTGGATTGACAAGTATAGGCTTAATTCTGAAATTTTGGAGTAAAGATTGGCTAAACATTGTCAGTTTTTAATATTCATAGGATAAGATCATCTTACTTAGATTCTTGGATTCACTTTTGGTCTTAATATGTAAAGATTGTTTTGTTTGTGTGTGTTTAGTTTGGTGAAATACCAAAAAATAATACTAAATGGTTGTTGCCTTTTTATGAAAAATGCTGGAAAGATCTCTTTTGGTGCAAAAGAGATCGATGTGGCAGAATGGAAAGGAGACATACTAGCAGTTGGGGTCACTGAGAAAGACATGACCAAGGATGAAAACTCCAAGTTTCAAAACTCAATTTTGAAAAAATTAGATGACCTGTTGGGTGGTCTCTTGGCTGAGGCTTCTTCTGAGGAGGATTTCACAGGGAAAGCTGGCCAGTCGACAGTTCTTAGACTTCCCGGCCTTGGCTCCAAAAGGGTTGGTTTGATTGGGCTTGGACAGTCAGCTTCATCTCCAGCTGCTTTTCTTGGGCTTGGTGAGGCTGTTGCTGCAGCCGCAAAGACTGCTCAAGCCAATAGTGTGGCTGTCGTCCTTGCCTCTTCAGAAGGCCTCTCAAATGAGTCAAAGCTCAGTACTGCTTCGGCAATAGCATCTGGTAATGCCCTTATGATTTCTTAGTATCATGATCGTTGCAGTTACTCCAAAGATTGAAGTTGATCTTTGTTGAATGGTGCATTCTCATAGGGACGATGCTTGGAATATATGAAGATAATAGATACAAGTCAGAGTCAAAGAAATCACAGCTTAAATCTGTAGATATTCTTGGTCTTGGAACTGGAACGGTGTTGGAGAAGAAGCTCAAGCATGCTGAAGATGTTTCTTCTGCTATAATATTTGGAAGAGAGCTTGTGAATTCACCAGCCAATGTACTTACCCCTGGTTCGTACGAGCATTATTCTTGCTTTTTCATCAATAATCCTTGCTTTTTGGTTAATTGTAAGGATGATTATTATTTAGTTTTATGCTTGAAGGCATAATTAGAAAGCTGAATTTCTAACTTGTCAGCGGTGGAGCTATAATTGGTTTTCTTAAGAAAGATTAGATAATTCTTAAATTTTGATCTAATGCATCTTTTTATCCTGCAGCTGCACTAGCTGCAGAGGCTTCAAAAATAGCTTTCTTCCACAGCAATGTTCTATCTGCAAACATCTTGACTGCAGAGCAGTGCAAGGAGTTGAAGATGGGATCTTATCTGGGAGTTGCTGCAGCATCTGCAAATCCCCCTCATTTCATCCATTTGTGCTACAAACCCCCAAGTGGACCTATTAAAGCCAAGTTAGCATTAGTTGGAAAAGGATTGACTTTTGACAGGTAATTTCTTATATACTTACATAGACATATTCTAGCAAGAAGATATTTTATGATTCAGTTACTGTAGGAAATAAAACAAGGACAGGGATGAGATGCCTGCATATTTTTTTTCTCAAGTTTGTGGTGCAATGCCATAAATAAAGAGATGGGTTCTTCCCTCAATAAGTGCTTATGTGCACATGTCAAGTTTTACCAGTAAACATGGAATTTCAATTTCCCTTTTTCCACTTCTTGCCATGTGCACCTATACATGTGTAACTTGACCAAAATTTCTTCCTAATGCAATTGGCATCTATTCAACATGAGTGGTTGGAATTTATGTCCCTTGTTCCTTTTTATACCAGCGGTGTATTTCTAGGTTTTGAATACTTGTCTTAAATGTTCTTAGTGGTGGCTACAATATCAAGACTGGACCTGGTTGCTCCATTGAGAGCATGAAAACTGACATGGCAGGTGCTGCAGCGGTTCTTGGTGCTGCAAAAGCCCTTGGGCAAATCAAACCTTCTGGAGTAGAGGTAAGTTGTTTGGTTGCTCTCATTTTGCTATTGTTCCTCTCCACCTTTCTCTCTCTCTCTCTGTGTCCTTTTTAAAGTTATATTTTGAAAGGTTGGGGAAACGATGAGTATTCTTTTCTTATTGTGTTTTAGTTGTCCCTTCATTTTCAATTGCTTTTCTGATTTCTGCATGGAATCTAGCTTGTCACTTAGTAAATTTCCTAAAATGCAGGTTCATTTTATTGTTGCATCTTGTGAAAACATGATAAGTGGAACAGGTATGAGACCTGGAGATATTATCACAGCTTCAAATGGAAAGACAATCGAGGTATACTGTTTGATTTTGATTTAAAAAAAAAGGGAAAATTAAGGTTTAGGTAAATTATATGGTACCGTGACATTTATAACTGGGTTAATTTTGACTTTCTTCATTGTCTTTAATAAATAATTTGTTGCTTACTACACTGATTGCAGGTTAATAACACTGATGCGGAAGGCAGGCTTACACTTGCAGATGCTCTGGTATATGCTTGCAACCAGGGTGTTGAGAAGGTAAAGCTGAACGCTGCACATTGTGAATTTGTGATGGCAATTCTAAATTGCTTATTTTGTATTGGTAATCAGAATTGCATTTTAAGACTATGTTAACTTATTTTGCAGATAGTTGACCTGGCAACACTAACCGGGGCTTGTGTTGTTGCTCTTGGACCCTCAATTGCAGGTACATGCATGACATATGAATTCTACAATTCTTGGAAAATAGTGTTTCAAACGTTTCTTTTGTTAGTTTTGGAAGAAAGTATTGGGAACTTAATTTTTTTGTTATTTTTAATAATTATGATGACCTTTTTGTGAATGACAAGTAAGTTTGGAGAAACAAGAGGATATCCTAATGTTATGCACACATAAACATACATATTTGGTAGGGGTTATGAATTATATTCTTCATTTGCCTTTTAAACATTCAAATTTGAAACTTTAATAGTAATAATTACATACAAGTTTCTTCTTTCCATTGAAAGTCCTTTTCCTGCTTCATAGTCAGTTTAGAAGGCCATTGCATTCATCATTTTATTGGTTGTTACTCAATCAGTTTAGAAGTCCTTTCCTTATTTGGCATGTACTATCTCATCACTGTCAATTCATTGGAAACCATTTTCCTTTTTAGGCGTCTTCACTCCCAGTGATGATCTAGCAAAGGAGGTATTGGAAGCTTCAGAGGTCAGTGGTGAGAAATTTTGGAGGATGCCACTAGAGGAAAGCTATTGGGAATCAATGAAATCAGGAGTTGCTGATATGGTAAATACTGGCAGTCGGCAAGGTGGTGCTATCACTGCAGCTCTGTTCTTGAAACAGGTATGTGATTTACACACACACACACACAAACACACAAAGATAGTCCAATCTCCTTGATGGAAACTTTTGCTGAATTTGATTGTTGAGCTATGGTTTTGCAGTTTGTTGATGAGAAAGTACAGTGGATGCACATTGACGTGGCTGGCCCTGCCCGGAATGATAAGACGCGTATGGCAACTGGATTTGGCGTCTCAACTTTGGTGGAATGGGTTCTTAAAAACTCTTCTTAAATGAAAGCTTAGAGCATGCTGGTGACAACTTTGGGGATGGATTCTGTGATATATGTTGCATGAATAAAAACATGTTCTGATGAAGAAGGTTGCTGCAGTGAAGTTATACAACTATATGCTTTTTTAATTAAAAAAACTTTAAATCAGCTTCATCTGTACCAGTAACTTTCATTTCCTTATCAGGCTTTATGATGATTGTGTTCTAACTTGGATGCCTATGTTATGGTTAAGTGAAGAACTTGGATAAACACAGGCCTTAAAAAAAAGTGGACATTAGAGGACAAGACTTGCTCTGTTCACACATCAGAAAGTAACTCTAATTTGAAAAATCTGTCCCGTCCTCTCTACATGAAAGGGTTTGCATCATCTTTGAAATTCTTTTGCTCAATTTCACAATGTTTTAGATGATAAGGTAAGACAAGCTTCCTTCCTGTTTACTACTCCACTATGCTTGTTTTGTTTGTTTTAGGTCATTGGATAGGACCGCAAAACCTGAAAAAGCCACCAAAGATTGAAAAAACAAAAATTAAAACTCTCACGCAATCCATCGTTTTCTTCTCGGCAAGTGCTTCAACGTTCAAGGCTTCAAGCCTCGCACGTATTTGGTCAAATCCTCTTACATTCTTTTTTCTTTTTTTTTTAATATATATAAGAAATAAAAATAAAAACAAACAACTTCATTTGTCCTAACTCCGCAGTAATACTTGAAAGTGTATAGCTGTCTCCGTTCAGACATAATTAGGAGCTTCCCTTGGCTTTTGTCTCTTTTTCTTTCTTAAACATTCAACTCACAAATCTTTTTTTTCTTTGTACCGCTAAAATTCACACTTTAACCAATACAACCAAACTCACAAGCATGGAATATACCCAACCTTTTTTAGCTCCTTTTTTGACTCTGGGTTTTGTTATCTGATCAATGATCATGTAGTTTTTGAAGACAACAATAGATTCAAAGGGAGAAAGAATACAAATTCTTTCTTGTTTGTTGAATTCAAAAATGAGTGTGTCTTTGACTGTAATGACGTTTAATCTGCTTGAAGACCAATCAGAAGACAGCCCAAATTCGTGGGAAAAGAGGAGGGATTTGTGCATAAGTGTCATCACTAGTTACTCCCCCATCATTCTTTGTACTCAACAAGGTATGACTCTCATTAAGTTTTCTTTCATTCTTTTTTTTTTTTTAATCTATGCTTGGATCTTTGTTGTCCCTATGGTTTATTGTTTTAAGTGATCTGGGTATTTCCTGATTTGAATTTTGGAGGTTGGTTTTTGTTCTTTGAGAAGGTGCTTAGAGTTTTGCTGTTGAAAATGCTTGGTTGGTGAATCGAAACTTTGTTTAATGTAAAATGTTCTTTTTGAGGGTTGTTTCAAGCTGGTTTATGTAATTTGGGGTCCTCCGTTTCTTTTCTTGATATGCTTGATCTGGCTTGATTTTATTGAGTTTCATTACTTTCTATTTTTTTTTATTGTTATTTATTTCTTTCCTTTGTTTTTGTTATTTGCATTCAGGCGTAAAATCTCAACTGGATTATCTTCAGCAGGGGTTGCCAGGTACATTGTCAAATAATCATCATTCAACCTTTGAACTATTCACCTAATGTTAAACTCTTAAATCATACACTTATACCTAACTAGGAAGGATTAAAATTTTGCCATAACTTTAGTACTTATAAATGTGGATGATGAGAGCGATGTAATATTAGATATTCATTTTAGTACTTGATGCCCTCGTACCTCGCATGAAATGATTTAGATTATTTGTTCTGCATCATTTAGGTTTTGAAGTGCCAGAACCAGGCATTAGTGCTGGATAGATAAATCTGCATGCATGTTGAAACTACAGAACATATTGAGATTGAGAGTTTTAGATTTATGCATCACCTTTGTTGTTGCTGCTGCCGTAAGGGGTGGAAATATATTGTATTAAAGCTGGGATGAATTCAATCTGTTTCATTCTGATTGAAGATTAGCAGAAACACATACTTATCTGATATTTTAAAATTTATGTCTATATGGTTGGATTGAGTTGCATGTTTGAATATGTGTTTCCAAAATGAAGCATTCAAGATTTGGCTCATTTGGATGATCTTCAAGTAAATGCTCTTTCAAAGAAGTTTAAAATAAGGCACCTAAGTGGAAAAAAAAAAAAAAAAAACCCAATTAGCATATCATGTAAAAGGAATGAAACATTAGATGTATTTTAACATGGACTAAGAGCGCCACTAAACACAATGGGGTAAGCTGTAAATTGCCTTCTCTTTTCCCTTCCTTTTTCTAGGGTCAAAGGCCTATGATGGCATTTGGTATTTTCATTTTCACCAAGTGTGTCATCTAACCACAGAAAAATTGAAACAAGAAAGGGAAGTATGTTTAAGAATAGACACTCTGATGAGCATGAAAGATTGAAAGGAACCTGAGGAATATCTAATCACCTTCGTGCTTGAAGGTAAATGATATAGAATTAGTGCAACAGTCAAGAGTTGTGGGGAAAATACATAAACTCTACAATTTTCATTTTATTTTTGTGCATACAGAATAGAAATGCCAGATAGTTTTTCTTCGCTTGGTGTTTTCAGATTGTTTGGCAAATAGTTTCTTGCAGTTAAATTTGCATGTTGGGTCATTCGGGCCTCATGAGTCCTGAGTCATAATTTATTTCTTCTTATGCATCATTATGAAGGTTTGCAGTTTTGGCGGTGGGGCATCCTTCACCTTGTACTGTATGTCATTTGTGGCTCTCTGCCTTTTCTACTGTGTTTACCCCCTACCAACAAGATAGCATGTTATAGCATGTTCGCCAATAATTTTGTTTCAAACATGATTTTTTTGTGATTCAAATTTGGCATAATGGAATATGATTCTCTTATCTTTCTATGTTGTGCAAGCCTCCTAATTCATACTAAACATGGATGGATTTGGTTTTTGATGATCTATAGGTTATGATCAGTTCGGAATATCAAGAAAAGGGCCTCAGGACACTTCAGATGAACATTGTACAATCTTCTATGACAAGGAGAAGGTATCTTAGTAGTTTGTTGATTTTTATGATCTAATATTCTGGTACAGTGTATTAACATTCTTTTCATATTAATTGAAGGTAGAGCTGATTGAAGGTGGAACTTTTTGGTTGTCTGAGTCACCTTCTGTCCCTGGGAGCACAGCATGGGGTTCTGTAGTTCCATGTATTGCAACATGGGCTATATCCTTCTTTATTTAGATTACTATTTCAATCTACTATTAAATGAAGTTCCAGTTGCCGTTACCACTTCATAAAAAACCATTGTGTTGGTTTGTTTCCTTCACATGATGCCCACACATTTCAACTTAAAGGAGTTGAGCCGCCAGGATTCTCATTTCAGGTAGTAAATACTAACATGGATGAGTTCAATCCTCGTGCTCGTAGACGAAGTGCTTTGCTTACATGGCAACATATTGCATCCTTACCTCCTAGCTTACCGGTTGTGTATTGTGGAGGATTTAACACACAGAAGGAATCGACAACAGGGCGTTTTCTTCTTGGGAGATCAAGGTATTTTGTTTGGTACAGAACCATTTAGCTGTTTCATAACACATGTATCTTCAAATAAACAAACTAGGGGATTCCTCCACTCCAGTTGTCTTCTTTTGTATGGCAGTGAATTTAAAAGTGGCTTCCATTAGTTTTACTTGAATAGAGTATCAGCACTTTAATCTTCTTAGTGATATGAGGCTGACTTCTTTGCTACTGGCCTGTTTCTATTATATTTTATTAGAGAGCATGGTGTGGCGGGAGACATGAGGGATGTGTGGCCTAATGCCCGGGTGAGGAAAAATGTTTCTCTTATACACACTTATCACGGCTTCAAAGGTATTCTTCTTTCTCCAAATGCTGCTCTGTTAGTAAGGTCTCATGATGCTTGAACTTAATGATGATTTCATGCCTTCAGGTGACAAGCAGGGAGCTGTTGAATTCCTTAAGTTGATTTTTAGAGCACTCTGCCTCTGCTGGGACCGCCAAACCCAGGATCTACACATAGACTGGATTCTTTTCAGGGGTAGATCTCTGATGCCTGTTTTATGCGAAGTGGTCAATGATAACATGGATGGTTACTACCCATCCTCTCACTATCCTATATTTGCTAAGTTTCTGCTTCCACGTACTGTGAGATTGATAGAACCACCTACACTTACACAAGAGGAAAATTAGAGTGCTATTTGTTTGTAAGCTACGCTCTGTTCTTCTTTGAAACTCGGCAGATTGTCATTTCTTATGGGAATATAGGTCTTTCTCAATCATGAATCATTTGTGGCTCTACAAGTATTTTCAGGTGTTGACATTGTCATCTGAATTCTCATGGCCAGAAGGTAAGAAGGCATTTTCAAACTGATTCCAGCTTGTGTGTTTTCAGGTATATATTCCAGCTGGCCAGGCAATGGGCCAAACTGGCAGTGTAAAGGGGGCATATGTCGGAAAAGAACTTGCGATTGTTTGATTATTGTGAACCTTTGCTGGTTTTTTGAATTTCATTCTTTTGGTTCTGGAAATAACCTGTTGTTTTAGGTTGCTGAACCTTAAGCTCAGAAACCCACCCCTTTTAACTTGCAGAAAATTTGTTGCTAGTCTGAATATAGTCTCTATCCTATCATCTTAATCATCAGCATGCGGCTTATGCTACAATATATATAGTTGATGGGTTATTCTTGATGTATCATCCTCTACACGTTATGCCAAGAATATTTGAAATATAGAGTCTAGAATGTAACTGGGATTGAGGGTTGCAACCTAGCCCAAGAATTTCAGGGGGGGTTTGCACTTGAACTAAAAAGACTTAAATAATGCTCAGGTTATGAACTTATGATTATGTTACTCTCTTCAATGATTGAAAGGTGAAAACCCCCTTTATATTGAGATTTGAGAGTAACAGATTCAACTAACAATTTTCCTCCTATTGGTGGATGCATCTTCTAACAAGCAGATTTGAGTAATGAATTTAAGGGCAACAAGTTTTGAGGTTGAAACCCAGAGGAAAAAACCATATTTAGCATGATAATGAATTTACTAAAACACTTATAAATCAGTAAACTTTGGGACAATAGGACAGAAGATTTCATGTTAGGAAAGGGAGATTTTTTGCCTTTGACGAAAATGTTTTACCTTTATCACAGTTGTCAAGTAAACAACAAGTTAGATGCAACATCTTAAGCACACTTGGAAATCATACCTAATCTAGAGATTGATAAATGACCAACTTGAACATATAAGTACAATACGTCATGAATTCTTTAACAATAATTTAAAAATATATGTTGTATTTTAGTTTTGATTATTGTGAATAAACAGAACAATCCCCACGTGTCTTTGAGGTTGATGAGCTTATATAAATAGTTAAGATATATTAATGACAAGAATAATTAATAATGATGATCTTATTATTTGGTAAGAAAACAAAGTCAAGATCATGGCTAGCTTTGCGTAGGACTTCAAACAATAAAATTTTAAAAATTTGGTTTAACTAAATTAATTTATATAATTATTTTTAATAAATATTATTTAATAAATTTAAAATTTAAATCTCATCACATAAAATTATTTTCACAATCATTAAACAATAAAATATTTTATAAGAAAATTCAATAAACCAAAATGATGCTCAAATAAATCAAAACAAACCCAATTCAAGAAACTCCATGGCTTAAAGAATTATTTATGTAAAAGGACCACTCCACATCAAGCTGTAATATTATTATTATTATGGGTTTTGCCACTTCCATTGTTAGGAGGTCACTCTCACCACCTACATTGCATCCCATTGTTTGGTGTGGGGGGGCAAAAAGGGATTTCAGAAATCATACACGTTTTAGAGGTCTAAACAATTTTCCATTTTCCGGGAAAATTTGATAGAAATAATAAGAATTATTTCTTTCGGCTTCTAATCTCATTTATGAGAAATAAAAAATGGGTTCCTCAATGCTCAATTTGCAAGTTTTTCTTTGTTAATAATTTCTTCATGTTTTTAAATGTAGACTGACAATGAGACTGACACAAACTCAAAGCACATGTAAAACCATATGGCTCTCCATTTCTTTTTCTTATTAATAAATGACTTATAAATATTTAAACAAAGAGAAAAATATTGTTTTGATTTTTGAAGATTCAATGAGAAATGGTGTAACAAACAAATAACAATGAAGAAATCATTGACCCAAAAAGAACAAAATTTACCGTAATGTCCATGGAGTCACCATCAAAGTAAACTCATCAAATCAAGACCGTACATCAAAATCAGAGAATTTAAATCTAACGGTTCGTGCCTAGGGAGGCCCCTCTGCAAACATATATTTCACTTCCCAGACTTGTCTCGTTCTTCCCAACAAACCACCTTCCCCTTCTCTCTCTTTTATTTCTTCCGTCACAGACAAGAAAATTCAACTCAACGACACCAATTACAAGGCAAAGCAGGTCATTTCTTTGTTAGTTTCGTTTCAATACAGGGAAAAGTGGGAATCCGGGTAATCGGATCTAGATCCGGGGCAAAACCCATGGCGGGTCATAGGTTTCACGTCGCATGGTTCTTCTCCTTGTTTGGTCTCTTATTCCTTCGTACCCATTGCTTCTACCTCCCTGGTGTTGCCCCTGAAGATTTCCAAAAGGTCAGTTTCCTGACAGGCATGCGTGCATGTATGTTATGTTAATGTACGGATCATCATCATCATGTATTTTGGATCTTTGGGTTGACTTGGATTTTCCTTTCTGTTATTGGGTTTTATTTAGATCTGCGTTTTATGATCTCTAGAATCGCTATTTTGGTTTAATGAATTTGGATATGATGTTTCTATGGAAGTTAGTCTGATAAGTTTTAAAGTTTGTATCTTTCCGTTGTTTCAAGCTGCTAGTTTATTATCAATACGATAAGTTCCAGGTCAGTTCGGCTTAAATTTGGAAGAATGTTTATGAAATTTGAACATTGATTAAAACTCACCGAGTCTTTCATGCTCAATGATCAACCTCCAGGATCTTTGATTCAACTAAAGTGATGGTTTAATGTAGTTTATTTGATGTTCCTTTTTCTCCAATTATGCAGGGGGATCCATTGTTGGTGAAAGTGAATAAGCTGACTTCAACTAAAACACAACTTCCTTATTCCTACTATTCCCTACCTTATTGTCAACCTGAGCACATACTTGACAGCGCAGAGAATCTTGGGGAAGTCCTCCGTGGTGATCGAATCGAAAACTCTCCTTATGTGGTGAGTTTGGACTCCAAAATCATTTCTTTACGTCTCGTTACTACTGTGTTTTGGTTTTTCTGTGGTTGACAGGATTATTTATTTGCAGTTTAAAATGAGAGAGCCACAAATGTGCAATATTGTATGTCGTAAAATTCTTGACAAAAAAACTGCAAAGGCATTCAAGGAGAAGATCGATGATGAGTATCAAGTTAACATGTAAGGATCTCATTCAGGAAATCTTATTTATGGTATTCCAGTTCTTCTTTGATTAGCTGCTGATATTTATGGTGTGTTTGTGACAGGATTTTGGATAACCTTCCATTGGTTGTTCCCATAAGAAGGCCTGATCTGGAAAATGCTGTAGTGTATCAGCATGGATATCATGTTGGTCTCAGAGGACTGTATGCTGGGGTAAGTGATAGATTGATTGGCATCTTTTTAGAATAATTTTTAATATTTGCCATGTGCTGGTGCTAGCAATGCTGGTTTGCTGTTTGTACTTGCAGAGCAAGGAAGAGAAACATTTTATCCATAATCACTTGACATTTGCAGTCAAATATCACAAGGATCCACTGTCAGATTCTGCAAGAATTGTTGGATTTGAGGTCAAACCATTCAGGTTAAAAATTTTTATTCTTTATGACAGTGGCATATCTGTTACCTTTAATTTCTCTTACCATTTGTGTTTATTTTCTATATTTCTTAGCTAATCATTTTTATGAATGCAGTGTTAAACACGAATATGTGGGTGAGTGGAATGAGAAGACCCGTCTGACAACCTGTGATCCCCATGCAAAACGTGCTGTTACTAGTTCTGAATCTCCTCAAGAGGTTGAAGAAAATAAGGAGATCATATTTACATATGATGTTGAATTCCAGGTCAGCTCTTTGCAAAATGAGCATGCCATGCCACTTGTTACAGTTTGGCTAGCGTGTATGATGTTATATCATTCTAAACAACTTGCTACTTGTTGTCATTTTGCAGGAGAGTGATGTAAAGTGGGCATCCCGATGGGATACCTATCTTCTCATGGCTGATGATCAGATCCATTGGTTCTCAATTGTTAATTCTTTAATGATTGTACTTTTCCTCTCAGGGATGGTGGCTATGATCATGCTGCGAACTCTTTATAGGGATATCTCCAAGTACAACCAACTTGAAACCCAAGAAGAAGCCCAAGAGGAGACCGGGTGGAAGCTGGTCCATGGGGATGTTTTCAGGACTCCAACAAACTCTGACTTACTCTGTGTATATGTGGGAACAGGGGTTCAGTTTTTTGGTATGATTCTTGTTACCATGATCTTTGCTCTCCTTGGCTTCCTGTCCCCCTCAAATAGAGGTGGGTTAATGACAGCCATGCTTCTACTCTGGGTCTTCATGGGCCTGTTTGCTGGATACTCCTCGGCTCGTCTCTATAAGCTGTTCAAGGGAACAGAATGGAAGAAAATCACACTCAAAACGGCGTTTATGTTCCCTGCAACTCTCTTTGTTATTTTCTTTGTCTTGAACGCTCTGATATGGGGCCAGAAATCCTCTGGGGCGGTGCCATTTGGAACCATGTTTGCTCTGGTATTTTTGTGGTTTGGCATCTCAGTCCCACTCGTTTTTGTGGGTAGCTATATTGGTTTTAAGAAGCCAGCAATCGAGGATCCAGTAAAAACTAATAAGATCCCAAGGCAAATTCCAGAACAAGCTTGGTACATGAACCCAACCTTCTCCATCCTAATTGGGGGCATACTTCCATTTGGCGCTGTCTTTATTGAGCTCTTTTTCATCCTCACTTCAATATGGTTGCATCAGTTTTATTACATATTTGGCTTCCTCTTCATTGTCTTTGTCATTCTTATTGTCACTTGTGCCGAGATCACAGTTGTACTCTGCTACTTCCAGCTGTGCAGTGAGGATTATCTATGGTGGTGGAGGTCATACTTGACTTCGGGTTCTTCAGCGCTTTACCTATTCCTCTATGCTGCCTTCTACTTCTTTACAAAGCTTGAGATCACGAAGCCAGTATCTGGAGTTTTGTACTTTGGGTACATGTTGATCGTATCTTATGCATTCTTCGTGCTGACTGGTACAATTGGTTTCTATGCTTGTTTCTGGTTCACAAGGCTCATCTACTCATCAGTGAAGATTGATTGATCTATTATTGCAACTTGAGGAAAATTGCCAGTTTGTTTCATCATGGGGATGCTAAAATTATCCCAAAAAGAATCAGAAATGCAGGGCATCCTTGCTCGTGGAGTTTCCATTTGGGTTCAGTTGTGAATCTTTGATCATAGAAATTGTTAATTTTTTTTTAGGCTTCTTCATACAGGTTCTTTGGCAGTTACTAGTTAACTTTTTAATTGGTTCCATTACTGTTTTTGTATAAGACCCTTGGAGAGATTGTTAAAGCAATCTGTTCTCAATGCATATTCTAGAAATGAAAGAATTCTTGTATTCACACTTTTAATAGTGTTTGTTTATCCTGCAATTCTGTCAAGAAAAAATTCATAATCTGTGTTCTTAAGGAAAAGAAATGGAAGTTATCAATTCATATCTGAGCTGTCTATAGGCAGCATGAATTGATTCAATCGTGGAAGCCTATGACCTTTTTTTGGCCGATGCATTCAAGGATTTAGACAACCATTAGCACTAGTTGACAAGATTTCCTTGCATTCAACCCATCGAGACTTGTCCTTTAAGCTTGGAAAGCATTCTCAGCTGGACCAAAAAGAGAGCATGAAATAATACTTCTCTTTTTTATGGATCAAGACAAGATATCAAGGCATTGGGATTTGAATCGGACGTTAATCAACACGATGTGGAGTCAGATGCGCTACCTTTGCGTCACGGATCCCTTTGCTTATATGCAAGGAAATAAATAACAGGGGTTTGGCTAGGTCGATTATTGAATTAACCACTAAAAAACTTTTAGTAAATTAAACATGCAACTATAAAAGTAAATAAGCATGGAACATCTAGTGATAGAAATATGGGAAATGAAGGAAACGCAGAACCAAAACAGAAAAATAACAGGAAAAAAGGGGAGCAATTTCATGTTCAGGATGCATAACTGCTGGAATCAAGCAGTTGGCTTAACGTAATTGCTTGAAACTCCTTCAATGAGGGTGGATTCTGAGTTGACAGGTCCTCAGAAACTTTGTTGCATACTTGGTCGAGATTGTGGACTGGCATGTAAGCATAGAGAGGCTAGTTTTACATTTGAGACCACTTTTGCTGCTGTTTGTTTCCTAGGAAGTGGAAGACGCTGGTCTAACAGATCTTTCAGTAGTAAATGATTGACGGTTGCTGATGATGAACATCAAGGAGAGACCGAAGAAAATGATGATGACAAAGAAGATATGAGATCCCCAGGATGCCTTCCCATGAGTGTTTCCAATGCCACGACCCCGAAGCTGAAGACATCGCATTTTTCATTCACTTGCATGGTATAAGCAAGCTCTACAAAAGAAAAATATCTGCTCAGAAACACTAAGAACTCAAGTGCATTAATATCTTTGGCATTATGACTTCAGCTTGTGTAGAACAATTTACTTATCCAAATTCAATGCTGTCTGGTTTCTGTCTTAGCATTATCATTCCATTAAATCTTGTAATCTAATATCTTCAATTGCAGCTTAAAAGTGCAATAGAGCAAGAATACAAACCAATAATAAAAGAAGAAAAAGATGGGAAGAAAATAAAACATACCTGGAGCCGTGTAACCAAAAGTGCCTTCAAAGGGGGTCCAATTGGATGAGTCAGGCTTTAGAAACCTGGCAGCGCCAAAGTCCGCTACATGGGCCTCGTATTCTGAATCTAGCAGAATATTCTTACTTGAAATGTCACGATGGACTATAGGAGGGGAGCAGTCATGATGCATATAGGACACAGCATTAGCCATGTCTTTAACAACATTTATCCTCTTAATCCAATCAAATTCCATTGCTTCTTGTTCAGTCCTTAAGATCTTCTCCAGGCTGCCCCCTTCCAAGAACTCGTAAACCAAAATTGAGTGTCGAGGATGGGAACAGAAACCATAAAGCTTCAAAATATTGCGATGGCGTATTTCAGTCAAGGCCTGAATCTCACTGTTAAAAGCTCTTTGATCTGCCACCCCACCTTCCGAAAGTGGGTGAAGTTTTTTCACAGCAACTACTTGACCATTTGGCAATTGTGCTTTGTAAACGCTTCCATATCCTCCAACTCCAATGCAGTATTTGGAGTCAAATTCTTCAGTTGCTTCAACTATGTTTTTGTACATCCTTTTCCCATCATAGTTGCAGATTGTAAACAGATTATCACTTACTACTGTCCCTGGCGTGTTCTCAGTATTCCTCACTCTTGGTTTGAAAGAAGAAAGAATCCCAAAGACAACACATACAAGAAGTAGTGTGCATAAAATAGGGACTACAGTAGCAATTACAATTCTGTTTGTCTTTTTCTGGTCAAGTTTGTGGCTTACATTTGAAGAGCATGATTCCAAACCAGTGATATTTCCGCACAAACCTTTATTGTTTCTGAAAGCCTCAAATGAAGCCTCCTGAAAGGCCTTATTGTCTGGAATAGGACCCTCCAACTGATTGTGGGATATATCAACAGAAGTTAAGCTTAACAAATCATCAAAAGTTGATGGAATATGACCCAAGAGCTTATTGTGAGAGAGATTAAGCCTTTGTAAAGTTTTCAAGTTGCCAATTTGCTTTGGTATTCTCCTATCAGCAAATTCTGACTGAGATCAAGAATTTCAAGGAAAGAAAAGCTGCCAAACTCAGACGGAATTCCTCCACTCAATCTATTGATGCTCAAATTCAGTTCCAAGAGTTTCTCACACTTCGTCAATCCTCTTGGGATGGAGCCATTTAAGTTGTTTGCTGCCAAGTTAAGACGCTGAATACCAGATAGCATTCCAATTTCCTGAGGAATTCTGCCTGAAAGATGATTATCATTCAGCATAAGGTTGAACAACAATGTTAAGTCTCCCAGTTCCTTTGGAATGCCCCCAATTAGATTATTTGAAGAAAGGTCACATACTTGTAGCTGAGTTGCCTTTCCAAGTTCAGCGGGCATCTCACCGGAGATATTATTGTTTGAGAGCCTTAGGCTTGTTAGATTGTGGCACTGACCCCATTTTGATGACAGCTCACCATTAAATTTATTATCACTCAAATCTAGATAGTCCAAATTCGGGTATATGCCTAAATCTTCAGATACATACCCGGTAAGTTGATTGTGTTCAAGCCGAACTCTGTGTAAGCTGGTACAATTCTTCAAGCTCTTGGGGATTGGACCTGTGAAATAGTTGTTATGTGCAGTAAAATTTTCAAGTACTCTACCAAGGCACACCTGTTGTGGTAAATGGCCAATCAAGTAGTTTTCAGAGAGTAGAAAAACTTTCAGACTTGTAAGATTATTCATCTCTGCCGGAATGAAGCCACTGAGGCTGTTGTTGAACAGCCTTAAGTCAACAAGGGATCGGAGCTTACCTAATTCCCAAGGAATTGAGCCATGTAACTTATTGCATTGTAGTAATAATTCAATGAGATTGGTTAAGTTTCCAATATTAGAAAGGAATAAACCCTGAAAGTTCGTTAAGGTGAAGGTAAAGATATGACAAGTTTTTCAAGTTTCCTATAGAAGCAGGGATTAAACCCCGTGAGATTTGCCATTGCCAATTCAAGGTCAATGAAAGATCTAAGTCTTCCAATTTCGTGAGGAATTGAACCACAAAATTTGTTAGCAGTGTTGTTATTTTTGAAGCAAAGAAAACTTTACTCACTGTTCCATGTTCCATTTCTTAACATCAGAAACATTACAATTTAAAACTTAATTAATAACTACCCACTAAAATCATAGTCCTAAGATTAAGCCATGACCACCAGCATGAATAACAAAAAAAATAACCAACACCAAAAAAATAGGTACAACATGAAACATTCAACTAAGCAACATTCATGAATCCACATTAGCAGTCCTAAACACATCTTCTAACACTCCTCCTTGCTTTAGGAGCTGCAAACACCAAGTTTTGTCCTCAGAAATTTAAACTTGCTAATTGGCAGTGGCTTGGTGAAAACATCTGCAACATGATCTTCTATTTTATAGTAGACAAGAACAACGGCTCCATCTTTCTGTACTTCCCTTAAGAAGAATAATTTAATATTAAAATGTTTAGTTTTCCCGTGAAACACAAGATTTTGAGAGATAGCGATGACAGCTTGGTTGTCAACAAGAATCTTCGTGCTTTCCTCCTGCTCTAAGTTAAGATCGATTAAAATCTTCCTTAGCCACAAAGCTTGATTAACAGCAGTTGTTGCAACAATAAACTCTGCTTCAGCTGTGGATTGAGCTACAATTTCTTGTTTTTTCAAGCTTCGTGAGAAAACAACAGAACCAAGTGTGAAACAATAGCCTGAAGTACTCTTCATATCATCAATGAAACCTCTCCAATCACTGTCTGAGAAACCAACCAGCTTGAACTCTTTGCTCTTTGTGTATTTAATGCCAAAATCACTTGTGCCTTTGACATATCTAAGCACCCTCTTTGCAGCCTTGAGATGCCATTCACTTGCACAATGCATAAACCGAGACAAAATGCTTACAGCATTCAAAATGTCAGGCCGAGTTACTGTGAGAAACATTAAGCAACCAATCAGGCTTCTGAAATATGCCTGATCAATCTTCTCTATTCCATCTTCTTTACAGAGCTTTTTCTTTGAATTCATTGGTGTCCTCATTTCTTTACATTCTTCGAGTTTAAACTTCTTCAGAATCTCTTTGGCATATTTCTTCTGACAGATGAAGACTTCATGTTCATTCTGTTTGATTTCCATTCCAAGAAAAAAGGTCATCAATCCAAGATCTGTCATTTCAAAAAACTCCATCATCTCTTGCTTAAACTTTTCCATAATACTTATGTTGTTTCCTGTCACAAGTAAGTCATCCACATATAGTGAGATGATAATAATGTCAACTCCATTGTGCTTGACATATAATGTTGATTCAGATAAGCTTTTAACAAATCCCAAGTTTTGTAAATGTTCATCAATCCTGCTGTACAAGCTCTTGGAGCTTGCTTCAATCCATAAAGTGCCTTTTTAAGAAGATAAACATTGTCTTCTTCTCCTTCCTTGACATAGCCTTCTAGTTGTTCTACATAAATCTCCTCATGTATAAAACCATTCAAGAATGCTGACTTGACATCTAATTGGTGCACTTTCCAATTCTTTTGTGCTGCAACGACAAGTAAGAGTCTGATGGTGTCGAGTCTAACGATTGGTGTGAAGGTATCTGAGTAGTCCACACCGAGTATTTGAGCATATCCTTTGACCACGAGTCTAGCTTTATACTTGTTGATTGAGCCATCAGCATTAAGCTTGGTTCTGTACACTCATTTGACTCCAATTACTTTTATGTTCTGGGGTTGATCAACCAACTCCCATGTTTCATTCCTTTCAATCATGAATAGCTCCTCCTTCATTGCAGCAATCCAATTTTGATCCGCTTGGCCTCTTCATAATTTGTAGGTTTACACACAGCAATATTGCATCTTTGATAAACATCAGAAAGTAGTCTTGTACCTCTGATAGAACTGTCATCTACCATTTCATTCTTTCAGTCTCCAATGCTAGAAAACTTGAGCTTGTGCTCTTTTAAGGTTGGATCCATCTTTTTTGCATCATCCCAGTTCCACTCTTCATCTTTCATAAAGTGCACATCCCTGCTTATAATAATTTTTTCAATTTGTGGTTGAAAAACTTTATAAGCTTTTGCAACTGAGCTGTAGCTAATAAAGATGCCTGGAAGTGCTCTTTTATCTAATTTATCTTTCTTGGTCTATGGAACATAAGTGAAGCACAAACATCCAAATATTTTAAAGAAATTCAGAGATGGTTTATAACCATACCATGCCTCAAAGGGTGTTTGATCCTTCACTGCTCTTATGGGAAGCCTGTTTTGCAAAAAAACAACAATATTTGCTGCTTCAACCCAAAATTACTTTGGCAAGTTCTTCTCATGTAGCATACATCGTGTCACCTTCAATATGAATCTATTCCGTCTTTCACTTACTCCATTTTGTTGTGAAGTGTATGGAGCGGTTAATTGATGTTGGATGCCTGCCTCTTCACAAAAACGAGTGAATGCTTCAGAGATGTACTCTTTGTCATTGTCTGATCTGAGAGTTTGAATTCTACAGCCACTCTCGTTCTCAACTCTGGCTTTAAAGTTTTAGAAGACTTGAGCCATCTTTGACTTGTACTTTAAAAAGAAGATCCAACACATACGGGTGAAATCATCAATGAATGGAACATATTAAAGATTACCTTTCAAAAAAAATATTCTTTGTGGGCCTGCAATGTCAGTATGAATTAATTGTAACTTTTTTGATGTCTCCATGTTGCCTTAGGAAATGGTTTTCTACTTTGCTTTCCAAACTGACATGCTTTGCAGTTTGGAATATGATCATCAATTTCTAAAAAATCATTTACTATTTTCTTGGATTTCATCTGCAGCAGCCCCTGATGATGATAGTGCCCGAGCCTCTTGTACCATACTTCAGTGATATTTTTTTTTATTGGGAAAGCAGTTTGCTCCTCCTCCAATATATTTAGAGCAAAGTTTTTCCCTTTCATTTTTACTTTGAAAATATCTTGACCAACTGCATCTTTAATCAAGCAATTTTTATCTTCGAACACAATTTTATAACCCTTTTCAATTAGTTGTCCAACACTTAACAAGTTTTGATCAATTTCAAGGACATATAATACATCAAAAATGAACTTTGTACCTGAACAAGTTGAAATTGCAACTGTTCCTTTTTCTTTCACAGTTATGTATTTGCCATTACCAACTCAAACTTTCAATGAGTTTGCGTTGCTTAGTTCCCTGAATAGATCCTTGTCATGTGTCATGTGTCATGTGGTTAGTACAACCATTATCTATAAGCCAACTCTCACTTGATTCAATGCCAGAGAAACATGTAGCTACGAACAGGTGATCCTCCTCCTCTTGATCAGCAATCTTTGCATCTTCACCATGTTACAAATTTTTGTTTTTGCAGATAATAGCTTCATGCCCCATCTGATTACATTTAGTGCATTTAGCATCAGGTCTTTCCAGCATCTAAATGGAGGATGATCCTTTTTTCCATAATGTTGGCAAGGTGAATAGGATTTTTTCTTATTTTCATTCTTTCCTTTTGCATTGGCTGATGCAGTACTTGCACCATTTCCTTCAAAATCATTTTTCTTTTTTCTTTTGCTTTTGGTCACATTTTGATGCTTGACAACCAAAGCTCCTTCAATTGTTGTATCTTCCCTCATTAGTCTTCTTTGTTCTTGTGCTTGCAAAGCATTAAGCAATTCTGCTAAGAAAATTTTTGACAGATCATTTGTATTCTCCAAGGCAGTGATGGTTGCTTCATATCTTTCAGGTACTGTAACAAAAATTTTTTCTACGATTCTTGAGTCAGTAAATTCAGATCCAAGAAGCTTTACTTTGTTTGCGATACTCAGAAGCCTATCGGAGTAATCTTTAATCGTCTCGGAGTCCTTCATTCTTTGAAGTTCAAATTCTTTAATCAAGTTAAGGACTTGCATCCCTTTAATTCTTTCATCTCCTTCATATTCATTCTTGAGATAATCTCATATCTTTTTGCTGACTTCAGAGACATGATACGAGTGAAGATGATGAATGAGACTGTAGCAAACAAGTAGGCCTTTGCCTTTGATTTCTTTGTCTTCTTTTCTTTCTATGCTTTAATCTGTGCCATGGTTGGATTGTTTAGAAGTGTAGGAATCTCATAGTCTTCTTCCACTGCTTCTCAAAGATCTAAAGCTTCCAACTATGTCTCCATACGTACTACCAAAATCTAATAGTTGTCTCCGTCGAACACCGCCGGAGCAATTGTGGAGAAACTGCCTTCAACTTCCATGATGCATCAATTTCACACACAGATCCCTTAAGAAGATAGCTCTGATACCAAATATTGTTATTTTTGAAGCAAAGAAAATTTTACTCATTGTTCCATTTCTTAACATCAGAAACATTACAATTTAAAGCCTAATTAATAGCTACCCAATAAAATCATAGTACTAAGATTAAGCAAAAAAAATAACCAACACCCAAAAAATAGGAACAACATGAAACATTCAACTAAGCAACATTCATGAATCCACATTAGCAGTCTTAAACACATCTTCTAACAAGCAGAAAGGTAAAGTAAAGATACTTTGGTCAAGTTTCCTATAGAAGCGGGAATTTCACCGGTAAGACTGTTATTGGACAAACTGAGCTGATCAAGGGAACTCAGCATTCCAATTTCTTTTGGTACGGGCCCCGAAATTTTATTGTTATGAAGGCGAGGATCAGATAAGCCGCTTAAGTTTCCAATGGAGGGAGGGAGAGAACCGACCAGATTATTGTCAGAGAGAGTAAGTCTATACAGGGACTTCAACATTCCAACTTGTTGAGGTATAGCACCGGAGAGCTTGTTTTTGTGCAAGTAGAGAAAGAACAGGTCTGTCAGGTTTCCTATGGAAGGAGGGATTGAACCTGTCAGAATGTTTTTTTCCAGATAAAGCTCTGAAAGAGACCTCAACTCTCCTATTTCAAACGGAATATTTCCAGAAAGACAATTGGAAGACAAGTCGAGGTAGGTTAGTCTAGATAGGTTACCAATATCTGATGGAATGGTTCCATTCAGAGAATTGTTCCCTAGATCAAGAATATTAAGTTTGGGGAAAGAAGAGAAGCTAAAATCATGCAGTGTACCTTTCAAACTGGAACTTGAAAGGTTTAAATGGCTGACCCTTCTAGACTTGTCACAAATGATCCCGATCCAATGGCAGAGGCCGTTTCCAACCCAAGAAGACAGGAAAGATTGGCTTTGATTATCAAGACTAGCCTTCCATTTTAGAAGAGCATTTGCTTCCTTCTGTCTTGTTGATGCTTCGTCTCTAAAAGTGCCAGGAACAGAAAAAGTTGAAACAGAAACTGAACCAAAGACATGGAAAGAAGAAACCAGCAGCAGGGTGAAGAAGAAGAACAAGACCCGGATGGATGAAGATGATTGTTTTTCTAAAAAAAGTACCATAGCTTAAGATTGCAAGGGCAATAATATTGGTTACGGTCTACTTTAAAAGGAAAATAGTTGCCCAGAATGTGAAGAAGTATTTGTGGAAATGAGGAAATTCTTGTTCTCTACTCTTTCACATTTCATGGTGGATATCAGGACATACACCGTGTTTGTTGGGGCTGAAACATAAGACGTAGCTTCATCCTTGTTTAGATATTTTGGTCCAGAATGTCAGGTGTCAATCATAAAGTCAACAATTAAGTGCTCGATACGTTATCATCCACTGAAGTTTTCTTTTCGTGGCAATTTCATCAAGAAAAAAAAACAGTCTGATCAATCCCAAAGCAATGGATAGACAACTCAACCCACACTGAAATATTAAAGTGTTTAAAAAAAACAAAATGTAGATATATAAATGTGAATTTTAATGTTTTAACTAACAAACTGGTAGAAATATATAATACGAGAATTATTTTTGTATTTAACCCTTTTAAATTTACATTCTATGTGCTCAAGAAGAACTTAACTAAGAGCTATTACATTACATGGTTCCAATATTCCAGACTAAAAAGACTTTCAAAGATAAAAATTCTAGTAGAACCTAGCTGCCCTCGAGTAGAGCAACCTCTAGGCTCTACCCATATATTGATTCTATTCTACCTAACCTAGTCGACCTTACGGAATTCATTTGCAGATATAGCCCCCTTTTTGCAACAGTGCTGATACCATTTGAATTAAATCTTCAACACCTTGCCGTCTGGAATGATACTTCATATCCTAATTTTTCCAGGCAAGTATTTTCTAATCCCCTTATACAGTCTAGGGAGGACCTTCCCCCTCAAAAAATTTTGACAACCCTTTATTATGTATTATATATTACAAATATTTTATATATATAAATTGAATTAAACTGAAAGTCACATTAAAATTGTTATTTATTAATTTTATTTTTTATCTTTTATCTAATTTTATGCATTGGAGTTTACGAGAAATTAATTAAAATCATATTACTATTTATCTATTTATTTTATTTACAAATCTTAAAGAGTAATAGACTTATTATAAATAGTAAATCACACTCATATAAACTTAAAAAATAAATTAATTTTTTAGCCTTCTCAACAAGGTTTCAAGTTTTCATTCAAGTACCAAGATATTTTTACTTCATATCCTAATTTTTCCAGGCAAGTATTTTCTAATCCCCTCATACAGTCAATTACCACCCCAACGTTACTTCTGGGTCTCCCTCAAGGTACGTTTGAATCTATCATGTCAAGCTTTTCGTGAAATAGGGTGTTGAAAAACCTAGATATTTGTTCCTGAACCTAAATCCAACTGGTCATTATCATAAATCTGATTCTCAAGACCACCCCAAAGTACGCTCCTACAATCTACATACAATGCTCTCATCATCTAACATTGGAAAAGGAGTTGCACCAAAACCCAAAAAAAAAAAAAAGAAGGAAACAGAGAGGAGTTGTTCACTACCAGGAATTCCTTCTGAATTCTGATCCTGCGTTTCTTCACACGTGCAATCATTGACTTGACACCCCCTCCCTAAAATTGGAACGTGAAAAGGGGCTTGAATGTTCTATCCTATACTTGGTTTGGGAAATGGGAACTAAATATGGCAATCCATGGTCATAATGAAGCAGCAAGCAAGCTTTGCGGTCTTAACATGTCTTCCAGCAAGCCTTACTACTGCAATACCAAACTGGATTGTGTATGTATTATACATTGTTTTTAGATCTTCCAAGCAAGTACAATTACATGAAAGTAACAGCATTTTAACTCTAGACATCATGGGTAACATATCAATCTGCGTCTTCAGCAGTAAAGTCAGGCTCAGGAGGCTTTTGTAGTTTCATCAACTCCTTCGCACTCTTAGCATTCCGATTTCGATGAATACCTCGCAGTGCATTTGCTGCAAACTTGGAAGCTAAGAAAGTGGCACCAAGGCTGTATGAAACTCCACCACTGTTATTGCGGGTTCCATCGGACCCTTCTGATTCCTCTTCTTCCTTCCTACGAAGCTCCATATTCTTCCTCCTGGAATATCGCCGCCAAGCAGCTTGGATAAAGCAAGCCGCCCAGGTCCTCCACTGCTGTGAATGAAAACGGAAGGTATGTTGCACTTGTCTACTGTGAAGACGCCTGAATTGCCCGGCAACAAATTTTAGCTCCTCAGCTATAAGGGCAAAAGCCTCAACCTCAGTCAAAGCCTTCACTGTCCGAGTAGATGATGGAAGGTTAGCACCAGATTTGGGATCCAATGCCCAAGTTAGAAGTTCCTCTCCACAGAAATCTCCTTCTTTTAGCAAACTGCGGTTGAAAAACCCACTCCTCCCACCATCTGTTGTTACACTCTCAAGGCGGCCGCGAATAATAAAAAGCATCTCATCAACTGGATCCCCCTCTCTAACTATGTAAGTTCTCTCAGTAAACAAGCATGGTTTAAGCCGTTCACAAATGGCATCAAGTAACCTCTCATCCATACTCTCAAACAGAGGAACCTACAAAATGAAGCAAAGCAGTTATCAAGTAAGATAGTATCAAAGCAATATAATATTGGAGGCCAGTTGGAAAACGACAACGCTGGAAGGAAGAAGCATCCAAGAAAGATGGGTGGAAAAGGAAAGGCAATTGAAGATAAAGACCAGCTCTATACGAAAAAAAAAAAAAAAACTGAATTGAGATCATCAAATTAGAGCACAAAAATTTCGAGGCAACATACTAGAAAATCCACTAAGCAAAACGACTATAACAAACTAGTGATCAGTTATATATATCATGCAAACATGAGAATTATGTAGTGGGGAAAAGATGCATTCCATATGCTTCAAAACAAGGACATAGAAAGACAAGGGAAATATAATTGTCATTTTAATGCATTGCACGAACAATCCACAACTTTTATTTTTCACTACCGTTAATAAAGAAGACGTCAGAAACCAAAGAAAAACAGAAAAATGAAAATGGAAAGATATGAAAAGGAGAATAGGAAAAGATCATACCCTTCTAACCAAAGCCAGACAGAGGTGCCTCTTGATATCTCTGCTCAGATCCTTTGGAAGGCTCTGAACCAAGTTTTCCTCATCAACACCACGTGTTTCCAACCACTTATATTGGTCATACCGTCTTACCCGTTCCCTGAGGTCCTGGGGAAGCATACGGTGATGCATCCACTGTTCCGAGTCACGCCTTTTGATCCTCATTTCTTCTAGCCGAATGGTAAGAGACTGAAGATAGGTCTGTTTACAACATTAAAAACAACCACAATTCCAGAACACCATTGGATAGTCAACAAGGTGCTTCAACAGTCTCAACTAAGCAATTGGTTAAATAAAACATGAGATGAAATCCAAAATTCACCTGCATGTTTCCGATCAGTAGTGCAAAGAGGATGAGTCCAAAAATGGCAAGTGCTATGGAGAATATAACCTCACCAGGATAGGTGCTAGTTTCAAGCCCCTGGCCAAGGGTACTGCAAGAGATAGAGGAAAATACAGAAGAATCCTGGTAATCAGCAATGGCAACATTGATGGTTTAATTTTACCCAAAAAGACATCAGGGTAATGCATGCATCATTTACATAATTGATTCATTTTGGCATGATATTATAGCTGAAATTTAATGGACAATTAAAACAAATGCCTTGTGTCAAACAGTAAAGTTTCTATTTTTTTGAGTTAATGTTATTTAGATAATTGAATAAGCATGCAAGTTCAGCACAATAATATATTCTATACATGTGTAAATACAGAGATGTCTAACAATAAATACTACAGAATACAGACAACGTTAGAACTTAGGAGTTTCAGTGAAATAATAAATATGAGTAAAGTTTTGCGCATGAACATAAGTCAAACACAAGCATGGAGAATGTATAATCACAAATAATTATGTCACATTAAGGAGAAGTCACAGGTGTACGCTTGCTGAGCGATAACCAAATATCAAGTTAAGAAGCATAAAAAAATGAAGGTGACAGGCCTTTTATTTCTTTATTTATTTATTTAGTCCAGCAACAAAAGGCCAAAAGTTTGGTGAAGATATGAAGGTAAGATTTAAAATAGAGTAGCAAAGATATGATTGATATAAGAGAATTGCTCTGAAATGGCCATCAGAACCCATGATCCACGAGTAACAAGGGGCTACATATGGCTTTGAGTTCTAACTGTTCGATCATTAGGAGTTGGACAGAGGCCTGTGGTCACAATGTAGATTTCTAATAGACGCTGCATTTAACATCCAATTCCCTCTTGATAGATCATAGATAACAGAAAACAGAAAATATAACCTAGCGTGCACCTATTTCATACACATTGCCAAACACAAAATGAAAACTTTCCAAGAAGTAGTCTGTTGCAAATTATCTTTCATAAAAATAGTTTTGGAAAATTATTCAATGCAAAACTACGATTAAACTGTCACTTGCAATCAAGATAAATAAATAATTATCAATGTCTCATATGAATGCAATTATCTGTTATATTATAATCCATCATACACCCCAAAATATTCTATAACTGAATCCACTGCTTTTTTTTCTTTTATTATTTTATATATCTCAACCAGCACTTAGAAGGAACACATTTTCCCACCTCAAATTCTGTAGACCCCACCATAAACAGTAGCAGTATTTGGAAAAGAACTTCGTTGATGAAACAATGCCAGATGATAAAGCATGTGTGAAGATTCCAAAATCAAATGGAGGACTATCATTATTGTCATCAGCTGGGCACTTGTCACTAAGAACAGAGTCTCGGATACCCTCCCACACGCCATAACCTTCCATCTGTTGATTCCCACAGTACAAAAATTTTTTATTGCATTTATCACTACCAATATCCTTACAAGCCTTCTGCCAGCATGTATCATTTCGTTCCACAGCCACCAAGTACCAGAATGCCCCTACTATCTGAATTATCATCCAACAAAACATAATTATACAAGTAAGCTTAATTGCAGAACAGGGATAGAACAGGTTGATAGTTGAAAATTATGCCCCAGAAATCAAAATTAGCGAGAAAGACAGGTGCAGATAGCATCAAAACAAACAGGGTCGAGAACAAATGACAACAGGTTTGATTAGTGAAATAAAGACACAAATTTAATAGGCACTTACATGACTACAAAGCATATATAATAGCAAATAATATGCAGCTCCAGCCCAAGCAGTTTCAGCAAAGACACCTGCTGTCCTTTTCATTTCTGATGTTAAGGGTACAACTCTAAGAAATCTAGGGACGTACTGAAGCAAGACAACAAAAAACAAGGCCTGTTTTGTTGCCAATACATCTGAACCATTTGAACTATGAAGAAATCGCCAAACAATAATCTGCATTTATGAAAAAATATAATGAGAAAGATATAGAAGCTGTTTGACCAGCCAAGTTGCAACTAGGATGCCATGCCACAATGACAGCTCACTGAAATTATTACTTCAGTACAGGTAACTACCCCTCCCTAATATAATAATGCACGTATGATGTAAATAGAATAATCATAATTAACATATTAAGCAGTTAAAGGACAGCAATTTTCAGCCAGATTTTCACTAAAAAATCCTATGGAGGTAATATCCATTCTGTATGAGGAATTTAGAATATTTAAATTGGCCTCCCCTGCATGTGTTCAAGACTTAACTTCAAAAGACGATGTAAATTAACACCATTACTTAGTTCCTTCAGCAAGCCAGGATTTTAAAAGACAGACAAGATTGTATGCCATAGATCCATTAATACTGATAGGCTGAAAGAAAAAAGTGTAACGAAAAAGAATTATCACAGAGCACATATATTCTATGCAAAATAAACCATCAACTGGTTATGTGTTTCACACTTTAAATTATAGAATACATGCAGCAAAAGACTGTGTCAATGTGAGAGAAAGCAGAAGCATGTATGGAAAGAAAGTGAATACACATAAATTGCATAATAACTGTGTAAAACAAGTAAAACAAGAAGAAAGAAAGAATAAAACTATGACATTAGATGTATTTAGTTCGCACAAAAATCATAAAGAAATATGATTGTGGCACACAAAAAATGGATACATGAGAAGAAAAAATCAATACAGAAAGATATAATGTGAGAAAAAGAGAGCGAGATGCATTAGAACAAGGAAAATATGCAGCCTGCAGCTATTGAATACGCAGGGAAACAACTTTTAGACCTGTGGTAATGGAAGCACAGCAACAAAATCAATGATGAAATATTGCTGCAAGTATCGCTTGGCTATTTGTGCAGGATCTATCACAAGTTCACCTCGTCCAAAAACCCGAGATGATGGAGCAATGTAAGCTGTACGAAACTGGAGAGCCATGCGAATAAGATACAAAACATCTATAATTGTCCGCAGAGTCGTTGCTGTGACTGCTAATTTTTTATCAATAGTGAGACACTTTTCCGAATCATTAATAACTGGAAGATAAAAAAATAGAGGGTCCACTGATACTGCCAGAATACATGATACGAAAAATAACTTATTGCATTGCAAGAGGAATTTATCCTGAGGATCAAAAATTTTCTTCTCTGATACTTTAAGATCCTCGGGAAATACTGCCGAAGAAACCCCAAATCCAAGTGAGCGACCAATTGACTTAAGTCCTTCAGATCCCTTTCTGATCCCTCTCTTGAAAGATCTAGATGTTGTATTGTTTGCATGAACAGAACGACCTAATCCATCAATGCTAAACCCACATTTTTTCAATTCTGTATCAGAGGATGATGATAATCTAGAGTCTAAGTCATCCAACCTGAAGAAAATAGAAAGAAAACTTGAAGTTATATGCCTTCACTTATAAAAATTTATCCAGCAGCAATAGGCTAACAGCCTTTAACTGTGACCATCAGAGAGAGAGAAGTGAAGAAAAGAATATTTATAATAGTGCTTTAGTACCTGACAAACTTCTCCCTCTGCCCACTCATGTACTGAGCTTTATAACCACAATCAAACATTTTCTATAATCGAGCAGATAAATACATCCTGCAATCTAACAAGAACAAGTCAATCAAGTGTTAAACAATTAGCACAGTTACCTAGGCTATCAGTCAAGATCCAGCAGTAAAGCAGCTCCAAAGCCAGAAGATTGCAGCGCTATTAGAAAAAAGTTTTAAATGTGTGGATAGAATAAGGAGAAAGCACAAACACCTAGGTTTCATTAGACCGATCAGGTTTATGACGTCAAGAAGTAATATTGCATACGATTTGTCTTTACGATTGTTTTAAAAGATTCCAACACCACATTATGGTGAAATTTCACATTATTCAATCCTTTCGAGTGGAGTTCGGTTCCACTGAAATCATTTGGTGAAATAATTTCACATTCGACTCAAAGCATGCTCCTGAAGATCCTAAACTCATGCAGTTAGAATTCTGCAGTTTCATCAATAAAGCATCGCTCAAAGTTTTAATGCTATACACTACTAGAACTAAACTAGTCAATATTTCTCAACAGCACAAATTATCGTCCTCTTTTTGAATTTCAATAAGCCAAATTCCTCCGCTCTCGGTCTTTAGAAGCCAAACCTAATTTTAACCAACACATACCTTTTCTACAGTTACCAAAAAGCAGCAAATTTCACCTCTTCGTCTACTAATCAAGTAACAGCCATAATTTCAATAAAAATTTCCACTTTCCTAGTTCTTTTATCTTTAGTAAGTAAAATTGCAAGTAATTGATTAAATTCTCTAGCTATATTAGTGGATCCAAAACAATGACTGTAAAACTTGATTTAAGAATTTGCTTTTATTTTCAAGTATTGTCAACATTTCCAGTCTTTCAAATAATCAAATTTACCACCTATATTTGACCGCTTAATCGAATGAAACGTTAACTTAAATGCAACGAAACGACTAACTAGAAAGCAAAGTGGACTCCTAGTCATAGATGGGAAATTCTTAGTTCAAACTTCAATTCATCAAAATCAAACAAAAAATGCATAATTTCTACAACAAACCCAAAAAAAAAAAAAGAAAAGAAAAATTTCAAACTAGAAAGCAAAATTAAGAATGCCAAAAAAAAAAAGAAAATAGTGAAAATTTCTGTATACATTATTATTAACTTTAAGTTAATAAAAATAGAGAGAAGAGAGAAAAGATACTTACAGAGAAATCCTTGAAGTTTACTTCAAAAACGAATTAAAAAAATAAATAACAAATAAATTAAAAACAAAAAAATAGATTTACAATTAGGCGCGACTGAAGGAGGAGAGAAGAAAAAAATAAAAAGGAGAAAGATGAAAAAAGTGTAAAAAGAAAGACTACACTGAAAAAGTCATTTACCGAAAAAGGGCGTCAATTTTGGAGAATGACCAAATTGACCCTTTGTTTTCAGTTTTATGGCTGTCGCTGTTTACTTCCTTTTATTTTATTTTTCTTTTATCTCATTATTATATATGCTTTCATTAATTTTCATGAAATTCTTAATAAAAAAAAGGTCAAATGCCAAAATAATAAAGATACCAAGAATTTTTTCTTAAAAAAATGAAAAAGCAAAGTTTTTATTTTTTATTGTATAAAAATAGAATTAGAAAAAGAGTTCGCACTATTTTATTTTGCTGTGCGTGTTTAATAAAAAATTTCCGTGCCACAAACCATATGCTTGAGTTCCATGGATTTTTGAGATTGTGACATTGATAGATAGTTACTGTCATCATGTCATGTGTCTGGTGATATAAACAAAGGAGTAGATGAACCAAAATCTGGAGTAGAGATCAACGTGGTCAAAGGGATTAAATTATTAAGCCAACTAAGTTAGAGTTGGCAAAGCCTGTTGCTCGACCCCCACCTCGGCCTCCTTGACACAGCTTCGGCTTAATTTTCAGGTTCAGAGTTTGTAAAGCACATTATCTTCTAGCAGCCGCCATTGCATTTATAAACAAAGAAACAAAGTGACATGAGAATGACCTCCTCAGGATCAGAGAGTATTTATCTTTTTATTTATATCCTACAATTGCAAGTATTGTCTGGGAAAATTTCTACACAACCAAGTTCTATCCAGGGACAGTGAAATTGTGGACTCCTATTCCAGAATGGCCACATATGCAAGACATGATATGAAAAGAAAATTTTTATGCCAACCTAAGGCAGTCGCCTGGCCAACTTGTTAATTGTTACGTCATGATAGTATAAAATCATCCATCAGAAGATATGAAACCCGAGATCCCTCCAAGGTCCCAGGTACGACGTCCAAGTTGTTAGATACAAAATGAAACCGACTAAAGCCAGTAGCTGATCACGTATAAATAAATGGTGCTACTTCAGAATCATATACCTGCAGAAAAAAGGGTTCAGCATTGGCAAGTTTTGTTCAGCAGCGAACAAATCATACTTGAAGAAAAAAAACATCCTGATGATGTCAAAAATATTTTATCAATCTCTTCACTAACTTCTGACCGTGCAACCTTGATCCAAATTCAACAGCAACGAGATGTGACATTTTCCGAAGAGAAACTTATGTAGAATTCTAAAATCAGAAAGATGGGAGAAAAAGACTGCACGATCATATATTCTTTGGCAAGCAAAGTAGAAAAGCACAAGCACAGTTTTGTTAAAGGCAAGGACCACTCTTTGTACCTTCCATTCATGGTCCTTAAATCAGCAATAAAGGATTATGTTTGAGCCATGAAGTCAAACAGAGGTAATAGCAGCCACTTTCTCAGCCTTGGTGCTTCAGCATATCTAAAATCGTGTTTCTAGCTACTTGGCGTAATATTTCTGGATCACTTCCTTCAATGGGCTTATGAATAACAACTTTCACAGATCCTGAATTTATGACACCCTCCATTCCTGCAGGCATGATTTTGCCTGTTCCAATTAAGGTCATAGGAATGACAGGCACTCCAGTTTTTGCTGCAACACTGAATGCACCTTTCTGCGTGTTAAAATCAAGATAAAACAATGAGCTTTTGAATAAACAATGTGCCTTTCTGCACATTAAAATCCAGATTTTCTATAATCGCTTCCTATCATCAATATGAGAGAGAGAGAGAGAGTCAGACATTTGACAACTATCAAATCAGGACTCGCAAGTATTCCATGGTACTTTTGAGAGCCATATCGCTGATTTTGAGATTGATTGCTTGACTAGAGTACTGGACAATGGCATTTGTTATCAACCTAAAATAATGCATGTGATCCCACTTGGTGTAAAGAAGATGGCAGAGGCAAGTATATTTCTTTTCATCAATGGTTCTTAGTCACTAAACAAAAGACATTCAGTATAAGTTTCTGTTGATGGTTTACTTAGTAATTGCACTTAATCAACCCAAACAAACAATAAGAATTCGAGCATGATCTCACCTTGAAATCACTTAACTTCCCATCCTTACTACGTGTGCCTTCTGGAAAGAAAAGGACAGAGCCACCATTCCTGATGAGATCCATACACCTCTTAAGACACTCCTACACAACAGTAATAGAATTTCAAATCCATACTACAGAAAGAAATAACACAAAAACTGCCTAGCTAAAAGATATTATTACAACAGATTAATCCTATATTGCCATCTAATGCAGACCTGCTAAACAGAAACAACTGCTAGAATGATAACAGAAAGACAGAAAAGCGAATACCAACTGGCTTCTGCTATCCGTGCGCTTTAATGGAATTAAACCCATCATAGACATGGCCCACCCAATAACGGGAAAAAGAAATATCCCAGTCTTGCTGATGAACTTGAAGCTTCTTCCAAGAGTTAGAAGTGTATAGATGTCTAAAAAACTCTGGTGGTTGGCAACATATACAGCAGGAGCATCCTGTGAAGGCAAGTTCTCCAATCCTTCAAACTCAATTTTAAAGAATGGAGCAACAGTTGTTGTAGCCCAAAGTTTGGCAATAAAATGCTGAGCTTGCCTTCTGTAGCGATCAAACAAAAGCACAAAGGGGTGTGCCACCACCATAAACCCAATCAGTAAAATGGCTGCAATAGCTGTGACAGCATAGAAGCATACCCCTCTGACCTTTGAACTCAGATTAATTTCTGCATTTTGAAATTTGAAGAAAAGGTAAAATTGTGATGGCACAAGAGTTAAAACAAAAAGAAAACCAAAATAGGTCAATGACTAAATAACTTTCAGGAAAACCTGATAAAGGATTAGCAGCATCAGGGATCCCAGTCCCAGCAAGTTCAGATCTCGCAACTATATATCTGGACAGTTTGTTCTGGTTATGTAATTTACGATTGTAAAATGATCTATTTAAACCCTCAATTGGACTAAAATGACACCGGGATTCACCATCAAGCACCCTCGAAATATGCAAAAAGTTATTTTGAGCAGCTGCAAAATAAAGGAGAGAAGCTAATATGTAAAACCTCCATAAAGAAAAGTTGCTTATCTATACATGTATCAACTACCAAACCCCTCACTTGGCATCAACATCCAAATAACCTTTTATACTAAATTACAAGAACAATTTAAACCCAAAAAAAAAAAAAAAGGAATCTCAGATGAACAAATAATAAGTTTGCGGAAATTTTACAGTGCATCCACATTTTACAGCGTTAATCAAACATAAAGAACATAGCTTTAATGTAAAAATTAACTTACAGTTAAATGAATTTCTCCAAGTTGCCCGTTTACACAGAGAGTAGCCAAAATAAGCCTTTTTTGGATCATAAAACTGCATTAAACAATATATTAAGAACAATGTCGTAAAGCAAATCATTAGTGCATAAAAAGGGGAAAAAATCTCAAATTTGTAAAACTTTCTCCAATAACAGAATCAACTTGAAACACTGTCTAAACTCTAAAGATCAAACATTTCAAATTGAAAAAAATCAAGCAAATCAATAATAGCTAATAAATTTGATAAAAAAAAAAAAAAGCCTTTTTCCCCTCTATTTAGAAACCCATGTAGTTTACTCAACTTTACCCGATACAACAAACCTTTCCCTCAATTTTTCTACGGAAACAAACAGATAGACAAAAAAAAAGAAAAAAAATACCAGCAAGAAAGGCGACGTAGAAGAAATCCTGGGCTTTGGGTAATCTGGAAAAAGAAAAAAAAAAGGAAAGAATCAATAAATACAAAGAATAATACGAATACGTAGATAGGAAAGTATAGATATACGTATCTTACAGAGAGGGAGAGGAGAAAGAGAAGGGAGGGAAAAGAGTTCCATGGTAACTGAGAAAAAAGGTACTGAAAGAATGTGGGAGGCTTGGGTTTGATGGGAAATACTTTGAAGAGTTTGTTAGATTTTCATTTCATAGATTTCGTAACGGGAAAGGATAGTTTGAGGGGTAAAGTCACCAGTGGCGATAGATTTACCAATTTCGAGGCCTTTTGATATTCCCAGTTCTTATTTTATTCTTTTTGCCTTTCTGTCTTTTTTTTTTTTTTTGGCGGAATTATTTGGGAGTGTTGAAGAAGCTTGATGAGAAGTTGGGATTGGGCACTTTGCTGTCGCTTCGTCCATGGCTGCAAAGTTCAAGCGATAAAACTTTGTATTTTGTCTGCTATCACGACTGATATTGTTCGAGGCCCATATCTAACCCAGCCCACACCTTGGACCTTGTATCCTACCGGGCTCCCAGTTACTCGGCTCTGTTTTTCAAAGAATTTTTTTTTCTTCTGTACGTTTGTTTCCTCTCCCTTCTTCATGACTTTGATTCAACGGGCTTATGTATAAATATGTGTATATATATCCATGAAATTCTGAGAAAAAGTATCATGGTGCCATGTTCTTTAATGATGCTTTGTGATGATGTGAAGAGTCTTCTCATGAATGTTGTAGTAACCTGGCTTGAAGAAGTGGATACAGGTTTTAATTTTTCCACGAAAAATACCTTGTAAATAATAAAACGATTAGAACGGTTCAATTATGAAGGAAATGGAAAATTAGAGAAGTGGTAATCCTTGTACTTGAATAGTCTGTTTTGTTCTCAATTATAAAGTGTTACAGCAAACCAACTTAAAACTATGAGAACAAATTAGGGCATTTGATAAGAAATGTGGTAGTTGATGCATCAAGTATATGATTGACATGGAAAGTCTGATCAACTAGCGTGGTCGGGTATTCTCAGGCTTGGCAATACCGGCAGTGACTTTTGCCACGTCCAGTGCAGAGGCTTCAGGTTTCTTCTTGGAGTACAAGACGAAGTAACCAGTGGTGGCAGCAATGGCAGCACCTCCAATGGCCATTTTAAATGGACATGGTCCTTTTCTTGTCTGGTGAAGTACTTCTGTTGAATGTTGCGCTGATTGATCTGGTCCTGCCATATTGCGTTTAACACTGTCTCTCTTATCTGTTTATTTCTTCTTTTAATGATGTTTGTTTCCTTTCTCTGTTTTTGTTCCTTCCTTTAATGATGTTTGTTTCCTTTCTCTGTTCCTGTTACTGCGAAATTTAAAGGGAAACATGAAGGTGGCAAGAAAAATAGGAGCCAGTTAATGGACAATTGACGCGGAGAATCCACATTGAGAAGTTATGGTGGTTAATGACAAGTGGCAGTGGACTGTTTGAAGTAGGTCCAGAAGTTATGGTGCACAAGACTCCTCTGGATTACCAGCAATTTGCCATTACTCTGCATTTCGTATTCTAGCCTTAAAAATCTCTTTAAGAAGATTTCTTAAAATAATTAAACACAATAAGAGAAATGAAACGCTTACATCCATGAAATCAGGATGCAAATAAGTGACAACCATCACGAGAACAAAAATCATAAAACTAAGTATCATCTTTTAAAAGAACTTTGAATTTCATTTCATTTAAATGCCAATATTCAATTACAACAAATATTTTATATGGAAATGAAGAATACAAAATAAAGGGGAAAGACCCTAGCTCAAACCACCATTTCAGCTTCTTGAAGGTTGGTGGGGATCCCAATATCCAACCTCATGGTTGGTTTATATTGATCAGGCACAGCAGCACCAGCCTGCACACAAATTTCCACCACAGCAGGGGCTTGCCCATAGAAAGACCTGAGTTCCCGCTGCAATGGTGGTCCCTTCACATCAGGGACATGCCACACGTATCTTGGAGGTATCAAGTCATCAAGCACAGCCGCTTGCCAACCATGCTGCCCATTTCGTTGCTGGTGCTTGTAAGCCCCACAGTTCTGTGCTTTGTGCCCAGAGGGACCCACATGCACCTCCGGGCAATATCCACAAACCCTCACAGGATACATCCTCATCAGCTTCTTGGCACCTCTCCTCATCCGTTCCCACGCTTGGAGAGTTTCCTCAGCAAGTAAGACCGTTTCCTCTTCATCGCAAGGAGCTACTATCTCTGAATCTGGTATTTCAGTCAATATTGGTTTCAGGGGAACTTCTGGGACAGGATCTGGTAGTTCACTTTCATCAGCATCAACGAATTCCCGTTTCCCAATACGAATGATTGGCTTTCTTCTCCTCTTTGTTGGAAATTCAGGAACATCAACACCAGCTTGGATGCAGAGCTCGACTACTGCTGGAATCCAAGGAATTGAGAATCTCTCATCATGACGTATGCGCTTTCCAAGGCGATCATATAGATGGTAGGCATCAACCGGCAAGAATACATCTTCAACAGTTGCATATGTCCATTCATGAAGGCCATTGCGGATGGAAGCACCTTGACCCCTACATGACTTGAATGGATGCCCAACAGGACCAACATGAATTTCATTACAATAACTGCAAAAATGTGAGATTAATAGATCACTACAGCATACTACTACCTGAAAACATTCAAGATTGGAAATTAATTTTAGAGAAACTAATGAAGTCTGATTATTACTGGAAAGAAATCTAAGTCTAATTACATGACAAACATAGCGTGGAATCATTCAAGAATAGTCAAGCAGTGGAACATTCACATTACATGCATCTAATGACGGGACATTAATAAATGTTAAACACATTGTCTATATGATTAAATTTTTTCCTTTCCAAATTTTCAATCAATTTAAATGATGAGAGTTTTCTTTCTCTCAGCGTTATTACAAGCATGTAGATGTGAAGATGAGAACTTGGCTAAAATAACTACCACAACATCAAGAATCAGCCTATCACTTACAAGGCTTGGCTAAAATAACTAGTGCAGTGTTAAATGCATTCCACACAAAAGCGTGCACTACATAAATTGTAAGCCACTTACCTAAAATTAACAAGGAAAAGCAGGAGGTAATAGTAGTCAGTCATGGTATATTAAGGATACTAATTAATCTTTGTGAGAACATTAAATTTCAGTGCTAGTAGCACCTCTATGACAGCCCAGTGGCACTACTCAACCTTTTTGTACAAAAATGGAGCCACATTGATGGATAATAAATTGAAAATTTGGGGGTAAGAAATTTCATGATGCCAAATGCAAACATTATTTCATAAGCCTATACTGTTACATTACAGTGAAAGAGGTTAGTTTTTCCATAAAAACACCATGCTTTTGTGAACAGTAAATGGGTGCAAGGCACTCTCTGTATCAGGATGTTCATAAGGAAATAAGAATGGAAAAGGGAGAAAATTACCCGCAAGCATGAACATTCACCACCTTCAAGAGTTTCTTGAGATTGTTAATTAATGTAACCCTTGCACTCATCACGTCGTAGGCAATGGGTACCAGGCTTTTAACAATTAAGCCATTCTTTGGAGGTGGAACTGGTTTTTTAGGCTGGCCTTTGCTCTTCTTGAACCTCTCCCTAGCAGCTCGCCTCAGCTCCACTATGGGTACAGGGAAGGGTTTTTTCTCTTTCTTTGAATAATAGCGAGGCAAGTCTGCATTTTGAGGGTGATCACATCTAACAACCAATGCACATGATTGATGAAACTTTCTAGATTGTGCTCTAGGCTCTGACTGCAGAAAGCACCAACACCGAAAATATGCATCTATTAGAATTTTTGTAAAACTAACAGTTACTCAGGAAGCAAAGAGACTCCAAGAATCTAATATTTCATTCGGTATTGAAGAATGATACTATTAAAATTAGTAAACTGCTGGCTGCTATAAACATGCTAAGGGTCAGAACTTGACAGTTCTATGGCATCTAAAATTAGATTATTTTGAATGATTCGTTAACTAATTTGAAAAATGATGTATGTTTAACCAAATCAAGCTGAAACAAAAAGGAAACCTCTGAAAGAAAAACTCATAAAATCTACCCTTAGGTTCAAGCAAAAGATTAATGTATAATCTATTGCTATGTGTTAAATAAGGATAAGCATTTACCAACTAGTTCAAGTTTTAATCAATTATTCAATTGTTAGCTCTTAAACCTATTCTATTGAAGCTTCAGTTCAACATTCAGTCAAATAAAAACATTCGCTGACTACTTCAACAATAAGTCAGCCAAATATGGAGTATAGGGAAGTAAAATATGAAGTCGATTGCAGCATACTGCGTACCTTCATAGAAGAAAGCAAACTAAGGCCCGAGTAGAGGTTAAGTTTCAAAAAATCCGCTCTTGAGGGGCATGAAAGCATTGATGGCCTAATTCTTGGACGCAAAGGCATTAATTTACCTCGAGGCAGATGATTGGTGGAACCACAATCCACCCCTGAAACCAAAATTACATATACTTCTTAAAAAAACCCTCAAGAAGCAAACTGTAAAAGTCGTTTTTTTACAAACAATCGAGATGGCACAAATAAAGCTGTCATTAATCTCAAAGAAACAAGAAGACCCTTTTCCTGAATAATGAAAATAAAGGTAAATAACCAATCAAAACCCAGAAAAAGAATCTCATAAACAAGAAGTTTGTATTTGAGAGAGAAAAGAGAGCTTACAGCAGCGAATTGAAGCGGAAGCTGACATTTTTTGGGTTTGATGCGAAATATTTTGAAGATTAGATTTTCATTTCATAGATTTTGTAAGAGGAAAGGAAAGTTTGAGGGGGCAAGTGGCCAATGGCGATAGATTTGCCAATTTCAAGGTCTTTCGATATTCTCAGTTCTTATTTTATTCTTTCTGTTTTTTTGGCGGAATTATACAGTAACGTTGAAGTAGCTTGGTGAGAATTTGGGATTGGGAGCTTTGCTTTCTCTTCTTCGATGGCCGCAAAGGTCAAGTGATAACTCCTTGTATTTTGTCTGCCATCACGACTTATATTTTTTGAGGCCCAAATCTAATCCAGCCCACACCTTGGACCTTCTATCGTACTGGGCTCCCACTTAGTCGGCTCTGTTTTGGAAAGAATTTTTTTTCTTCTGTATGTTTGTATCCTCTTCCTTCTTCATGACTTTGATTCAACAGGCTTATATATATACATGAAATTCCGAAAACAAGTATCATGTTGCCATGTTCTTTAATGATGCTTTGTGATGATGTGAAGAGTCTTTAAAGAATGATGTAGTAGCCTGGCTTGAACAAGTGGATACAGGTTTTAATTTTTCCACGAAAAATACCTTGTAAATAATAATACGAATAGAACGATTAAATTACGAAGGAAATGGAAAATTAGAGAAGTGGTAATCCTTGCATTTGAATAGTTTATTTTGTTCTCAATCATAAGGTGTTACAGCAAACCAACTTAAAACTATGAGAACAAATGAGGGAAGTTGATGCATCAAGTAGATGATTAACTTGGTAAATCCGATCAGCTAGCGTGGTCGGGTATTCTCAGGCTTGGCAACACCGGCAGTGACTTTTGCCACGTCCAATGCAGAGGCTTCAGGTTTCTTCTTGGAATACAAGACGAAGTAACCAATGGTGGCAGCAATGGCAACACCACCAATGGCCATTTTAAATGGACATGGTCCTTTTCTAGTCTGGTGAAGTACTTCTGTTGAATGTTGAGCCGCTTGATCTGGTCCTGCCATATTGCGTTATACACTTTCTCTCTTATCTGTTTGTTTCTTCTCTTAATGATGTTTGTTTCCTTTCTCTGTTCCTGTCAGGCTCTCACTGCGAAGTTTAAAGGGAAACATGAGGGTGGGAAGAAAAACAGGAGCCAGTTAATGGACAATTGACACGCGGAGAATCCACATTGAGAAGTTATGGTGGTAAATGACAAGTGGCAGTGGACTGGTTAAAGTAGTTCCAGAAGTTGTGGTGCACAAGAATCCTCTAGAATACCAGCAACATGCAGCCATGTGTCAATTATGTTGTATTCCCATTAGTGCAAGTGTAATACCACAAAATAGAAATGTATTTTATTTACAAATTAGTTTGTAACTCATGTGTATGAAATAATTTTATTTATTTAAATATTTATAAGTATATAAATTAATATCATTTAATTTACATTTTTAAAGTATATATAAAATATATATATATAACAATTGTTACAATATAGTTGTCATTTTGATTTATAAAGGTTGAATTATTATCTATTTTGAATTAAAAAATTAAAAGAATTTAATAATAATAATAATAATAATTACTACATTCTTTTTTTTATATTTTTACTGGCTAATTTTCATTTAATAAAAAAATAACATAAACATGTTAAATAAAATCTAAAAAATTTTCATTTATCTAAAAAGAATAAAAAATAGTATGATTCATGACTTGTTAATTTAATAGCACTTTAATAGGAATATTCACAAGTTTAAAATCGATGTAGCAAAACAAATCTAAATATGATATTCAATCTGATTAAAGAAAACAATAAAGAGATGCCATCAATTACAACCTAGCTATAGGAAATACTAAATTAAAAATTTAGCAATTGTAAATTGATATACCTATCTTTAAAATGTTGATTTATCACAAATTAAAAATAAAAAGTACCTCAAAAATGCTAAAACTTCTTTAATGTGAAAAAGATAATTGTTTACAATTTTAAATTAGAAATGAGAAATTATTAATAAATCATAAGTGATAGATAAGATAGATTTGTTTAAATTTAATTCAATAAATGTGAGTGATTTTAAATTGAGAAAATATATTTTTTAAATTATGAAGAAAAAGACACAAAATAATTACTAACATTACCATTGCAACAACAACATCAAATAAGGAAAAAAAAAGTTTTGATTATGTACATCCTTTATTATTAATTCAACTTGTTTTTCATTATTTTAGAGACTCTTTTGTTATTCTTAGAGTGGTTGCTCTCAAGGTGATTATATTGCTAACATTTTTTTATTTTCTTTTTGCATGTTTTCTTTTTTTTTTTTTTCAATTTCTGAAGATTGTAAAAAGAAACTAAGTTTCAACTGTTGATAATTCACATACAGTTTTTAAGAAAAGTGATGTTATATGATCAAATAAAAAACATAAAAAAATGAGACTTTCATACAATGCATCACCAAAGACTTTGAATTTATATATATTTATAAAGTCCATACAAAGATTGCATATTTTTCTTGAGCTAAAAATATAAAAAAATGTAAATTAAATTATAAAAAATGCAATGACTACTTTTTATTAAATTTTAATATATCTTAAGAAATGGTATTAAAAAAAAAAAAAAGAAGAATGAAGAATTGAATAAATGGAAGAGAAAAATCATAAAAAAAGTATCGAAATACCTTAAGTAAAAAGTATTGAAATATCTTAAGAAAGAATTGAATAAAAAATAATATGCATGTTATGGAATTATTAAAAGTGGGATTGACATACCTTTATTAAATTGTGATATTGATCAAAATACTACAAAATATTGAAACAATAAAGTTGAAAGATAAAAGTAAATCATAAAAAGGTATTGGCATACTTTAACTAAACTGAAATCTTGATGAAAACCTTGAAAAAAAAATGAAAATTGTTAGAAAATGTGTGTTGTAAAAGGAAAAAAATGAATAAAAATAATGTGCATGTTGTGGAATTCATACTTTACACCAGTTGCGCTTGCATATGGTCTTGCGGCCATGTAATACGACCCAACCGGCTAATCGACGGTCACCAGAACATTGACTGTCTGGTCCAGGCCAATAACCACGACGTTGGTGACATAAAACTTGGTGTAGATGGCGTCAACGGAAACGATTGTCATCTTATGGTTGGTTATCTTGTAGAAAAGTTAGTTGTTGAGTGCAGCATCAATAATACATAAGAGATAGATCTTCCCTTGCTCCACCTTAAGCTTGTACATAATGGGAAACCACATAATTAGATTAAACATCAATTAACATGTAAAAATTATGGAGTACGTGCATGGAGATGTGTATCGGTAATCACTTACTGTTTTGAGAGCATGGGGTAGAGATCACCAGGCCGTCCATTTATTGTGTAAGCATTAGAAACGTTAGGAGCAACAATTAATTTAATACTAAAGTTTTAAATTAAAAGTTAACAAGAAAATCTAATGATAATGCCATGATCTCTAAGATAAATTATGTAATTTTAAATTAAGATTTACGTATAAATTTAAATTTATATAAGATATCTTTTATTTAAAATCATAAGAGATATGGCAGCAAAAAAATTACCAATTATAGAAAAAAAATTCAAATAGATAATTAGTAGTTACCAAAATAAGTCAAATAATTAAAAGGTTATAAAAGAAAAGTATAAGAAGTCAATAAACCACAATATGTTTGAACGAAAAACTATTGAATTTTAAAAGCTATACTTGAATTTTGGATTTAATATACAGATAAGATTGAATTTCGAAAGTTTAGATAGTTAAATAATTTTTTAAATATATTCTTTTAATAAATATCTTTAAATTTTACGTATCATTATAAAGATAAATTTTAAGAATTTTTATATTCGAAAAAATGTTTGGAAAAAAAAAGGATATTGGGCGGCGTTGAAAGCTTTTTCATTATCGAGATCTATTTTTACGGGTAATTCAAAAAGTTTTTTTGTACGACAAATAATTTTTTTTTAATCTGAATTGGTTTAACTCGAATAAGATACAAAGGTTTTCTTTTTTGAATATCTTTTTTTTTTTCATTTCCGGGATGGGGATTCTCATTTTCCCCATCGCCCCATTTGGTATCTTAGTGTTATAATAATTTGTTATTTTTATAATATTCAATTTCAATTTATAATAATAAATAATTAAATAATAAAAATTTGTATATTTATACTATAGCTATATCGGAGCACATATATATATATAAGAGCTTTAACTGGGTTATTGAAACTAATCCATTAAGTTTCGAGTGTTAAAAAAAAATTATAAAAAAAAATTATTCATGTAAGTATCTATATCAATAAATCTTATCTGATAACTATCTATGTTATAATATAATATATTTATATATATATATATAATTTATGCCGAATGTGTACTCCAATGAAGAATTCCAATGGTGTTAAACTTCTTTATAATCAATCCCGTTTTCCAGCATCTCCATTCCAAAACCTGAATTAAATATAAATATATATGATCAAATATATAGATGTGATGAGAACAAAATAATAGCTAGTTTTGATGAATTATTTGATAGAAAATTAAAAAAAAAAAAAAAGTTTATTGGGATGAACATGTAAAATTAATTTTTAGTAATTAAAATATTACATAAGTTAATAAAACAATTACTATATGTTTTTTTGTTATCATTCATCGGTCATTAATTTGTATCATTTGATTCGTTTCAGATTTTTGGTTGGTATGTAAAAAAAACACAAAATATATGCATGCTTTATTTATGAATATCATCTAAAAACATAAATATAGTAGTAGCATGGAAAATTAAAGAAAGCAATATTCAAACAGATATATATGATAACAATAATTAATTAACTTACTGTAATGTCATGTCCCTTATTCTTCAAAATAGCTGAACATGATGTATAGTTACGTTGGAAATCACCAAAAGCAGGAAAATTTAGCTTGAGAAATTGAAAACATTTTAAAACTACTCATGAGCATGACAGAAAGTGGAAGACTATTTAAAATGAAAACATTTATTTCTAAATGGAAGGTCTATCCGATTAGTTTCATGAATGTGATGGGGGATGAGGTGATATATGGGATAAGGGAATTTTATTTGAATTTAAATTTTAAAACTTTTAGATAATTTAATAATTTTTAAATATATTTTTTAATAAATAGTTTAAAATTAATAATTCACATTGGCATTCATATAACAAAACTAATCAAATATCTATTTATTTTGTGTGTGTGTGTATATATATATATATCATATGATTTATAAAGATAAATATAAAAAAGTTATATACATAGGCATTCATGTAACAAATCTTATCACATATTTATGTATGTTATAATATATATATATATATAATTTATGAAGATAAATATATTTTTTGAGACATTTAAATTTAAAAATATCTCTAAATAAGTAAAATTCGAATCAAATAAAATGAATTTGTTAAATTTAAAATTTTTATTACAATTAAATCTACTTGAATTTTATTAAGTAAATATTTGAATTCAATATTGAATCTAGATGAATAGTTTTATCTATTTCATAACCCAAAATCTAAATTGGTGGAAATGTTAATTAACAAATTTTTTTGTTTGTTAATCTCTTCCAACTTTTGGTATTTGAATAATAAATAATAAATATTATCCTATTTGAGATTTATTTTTCTTTTAAAAAGATATGTTCTTGATTTTACACACTAATATTTTAGATTTACAAAAATATATTATTACATTTGAGATTTTTAAATTTTAAAAAATATAGATTTAGATTATTAAAAATTTATTTTAAATGAAAAATATCACTATATTTGAGATTTTTGAATTTAAAAAGATATTGTCTAGATTATTAAAAAAATTCATTTAAAATTTTTAAAAATAATATCTCTAAATTATATTTTGTAGATATCCACATAATCAAGGTTTTTTAGGCAATTTCTTATGTGTCAAGAATATAAATTATGTAGTATAAATTATTTACATAAATATTTACGTGACATATCTTATAAAGTTTTTATATATCTTATAATATAATATTATATATAATTATTCTAAATAAAAATTAAAATTTTCACCAACACTATCAAATTTTATTTTTTCCTTTTCATTTTATCCTAAATGGACCCCAAGAAAAATAGCCATATCCCAATTTTAAATGCTCCAAGCTTTAATTATAAAACAGGAAGAGTAGGCCTCCGGACTTCCAGAGCTCATAAAATATGCAATTCAATAATTTTTGCATCAATTATATCAAACACTACTAATTAGAAGAGTCAAAAAGAAAATTTTATGAAAGAAGAATCAAAGTTCTGAGATAAATAAATTGAAAATCTTTCTTTAAATAAATTTCCTGAATTTTATTTTTCCACTTTCTTTAGTCATGTAGTTTATCTCAGTCATGAGAGAAGGAAAGCTAAATCCTAGTTAACCAAATTAAACATCAACTTAAAAGCTCTCTCTCTCCCACCAAAACCTCAACAAAATCCCATAAATTAAAATTAAAAATCACCCATCTTCTTCTCTCTCAAATCAACCAAAAGTTAAACTGCATTATCACATCAACCGATATCATGCAAAAATACATAAAGGACGATCAAAGATCATATTCAAATTAACGCAATCAAATCAATTAAAGCATACATTTTTGTTCACTGCAAATCACAACCAAATCAAACACGGATTATAATTAACCATTCACGTGATCATCTTTCTCTCAAACAAAAGTAAAAGCAACCCCTAGCAGAGAGGCTGAAGCCAAGGAGCAGCCACCCTTCTTTGCTTGTGCCTGGCTGGTGCTAGATTTAGAAGGTACCGGAGCAGCTGCTGGTGTTGGAGGCTCAACAGGGGGATTATCATGGTCATAATGTTTTTCAGACATGACAACAACTTGAAGCTTCTGTCCCTTCTGACAGTGACCATCAGCTCCACTGATGAAGTAGAATGGGCCTGATTCGTCCAGCTCGACCTTGGTGTTACCGTCTTTGTATTCGTTGATTGGTTTGGATGTATTGCAGCTTTCATAGTTCTCCTTTGTCACTTGAAGCACTGAATCAACCTTGCTATCGTACTTCAAAACTACATATACAAGAAAACGATGAGAAAGCCAGCATTTTTATTTAGTGTCAGGAACTAAAAAAAGTACAAGAAAAAAAATTATGCTAGATTAAAGCACTAATTCTAACCTATACAAGTGTATGCTTAATTAGTAAATAAAAACCAAGATGGATTTTCATGGAAAATTTGAGCTGGAGCTGAGAAAAAAGCATAAAGAATCTGTGTTGAAGAAAAACAAAAGTGAAATGGATGATAAAATATGGAGAACATCAAACAGAAAACTGAGGATATGAGATGAACAAATCTTATATGAGATATTACTGAGAAAATCGCCAACTCTAAAACGATATTTCCGAGCCCACTGATTCAGAGAATCCGACGAGTTATTTGGGATTTTCCATGCATTTTCACTGCCTCCAACGAGAATATCCTTCGCTTCACAAAAGCTAAACAATACAAAAGCCAAGACCAAAACCGGAACCAAAGTTTTCAAAGATGCCATTGCTTAAATCCTGAGACAGAGCAAATAACTACGATACGAATATCACTTTACAGACATTTCCCTGTAGGGTTTGGCAACTTAAATAGTCGTCAGGTTCGGTTCACGGCTTGGGATACCCGAATCTCTTCATGGATGACACGTGTTAACCCCTTATTTGCAGAGTTTTTTTTTTGGCCAAAGAAAAGAGAACCATATTTGCAGAATTTTTTCATTGAAATTATCTGGTTTCTCAAAGGGTGTTGTAAATGTTGAAATTGTGTGGATCGAAGCTTCAAGGAAGGGACCTTTTGGGAGCTTTTCCTAATCTCTGAGATACGCTTGATTGTATGAAGCTTGTACAAATAAGGGAAGTTTGGAAAGCAGTTTTGAGGAATCAAAGTTAACAAAGGAGGATAGCATTTACTTTCCCATGCAAAAGTTGGCAAATTTGAAGCAGAAGTAGTATGTCTTTTATTTGGGACTTTGATTTTATTTTGTTTCTGTTAATACTAAGATGAGCACATGCATGTTTTCCTCTTATAATTAGACTTTAATTCAAAATGGGAATAGGTATATTATGCTATATGATTCATGAAAATGCTGGAATATCAGTAATTAAGACTATAAATTTTTATTGATTGGGTTGATGATTTATATTCTGAAAACAGTACTTGGAATACATGCTCATCTGGCTACTTAATTTCTCATGTAGGTTCAGGAGATATTTACTCTTTATTAAACAATACATGTTAATTTTTGTTATATTAAAAAAAAAAAAACAACTCACAGTCTAAAAATAATATAAAGAGTTGAAAGTGTACCAATTATTCATTTGATCAAAAGACATGTCATTGAAATAGACATCTGAAAGTTACAGATTCGAAAGAGTTTAGATTCGTAATATGTTTTTCAATAAAATATGTAATAAGATAAGGAGTTTAAGAATCAAATAAAAACTTAAAATAAAATTAAAAATATTGAATTTAAATTTTAAATATCATTTTTTAAAAATAATTATATAAATCAATTGAATTAAGTTTTAAATTTATAACATATACTAATTTTAATTCTAAATTTCAAACCATAGTAATAATAAAGTTTAAAGGATCTTTTGATTTAAGCCCTAAAACTTGAATTGCATAGCCTGAATTATTATGGAGAATAAAGTCCCTACATTTTCTTTCAATCAAATAGTTGGTGCATTTTCAATCAAAAGTTAAAACCTGACCTTTTCCAAAAGAATCTTTTTCCCCTTTCATCAGAAAAAGAACAAAAAAAAAAAAAACAAATTAGTTTTTCTTTTCGGCGAATCATAGAAGTTGGAGCATTGGAGAATTGAATGGACATGAAAGTTGAAAAATAAATCAAAGCCTACAGGCTACAAGCATGCTAGCCTTCCTCCAAAAGAAGGATCCAAGATTGCTCAAATTTTGTGGGTAGTGCTTTTAGTATACTTAATTGGTACGAGAGAAGCTTCAAACTGTGGTCCTAACTTGAGGAAGAGATAAATACTGGAAATCATTTTCACATATGAAATTCCACCAGAGAAATTCTACATCTTGTCACTGAAAACTGAAATTTTCCTTTTACTATGTTAGGAAAATGGGCTTGTATTCACGCAATTACAATTTACAACGGCAAAATGATAAGAGTAGGGCCAATGAAACTGTTCAATTTTGACAGTTGCTGCAACGGCAACGGCTTTTTTTTTTTTTGCCTCGCTTGCCGTTCCCCACTATAAAAATGGGCATAAATGCTTCCATGTTCCTCAATCTTCTCACATCCTCCTCTCCAATCTCCATCATTATTACATACCATAACACTCTCAAACTACTTTACAAAGGCATGGCTTCAAGGAGAGGTTTATTGTCTTCAGTTCTGCTTATGTCTCTTCCTAACGTTCACAGATGCAAGGGAACTCTTAGTTGGAGGCAAACCCAATGCTTGGAAAATCCCTTCATCTGAATCTGATTCTCTTAACAAATGGGCTGGAGCGTCACGTTGCCAGGTTGGAGACTCTCTAGGTAACAATATCAATCACTCATTATCAAACTCTGGGTCCTTTTTGTTATTAATTTATCCACGAATGTTCACTTTATTTGTATTTTTTTTTTTTTTGCAGTTTGGAATTATGATTCCAGCAAGGACTCTGTGATCCAAGTGAGCAAAAATGACTATGAAACATGCAATACGTTGAGCCCTATAGCTGCATACAAGGATGGCAACACTAAGGTGAAGCTTGAGAAATCAGGGGCGTACTATTTTATCAGTGGAGCTGAGGGACACTGCCAAAAAGGCCTGAAACTGATCGTCGAGGTTATGTCTGCAAGAAGCCAGTTGATGGGAATCTCACCAGCACCCTCTCCGATCGAAATTGACGGCCCTGCTGTGGCTCCAACAAGCAGTGGCTTGAGCTTGAAATGTGGCTTGGTGGTTACGTTTGGGGGATTGATGGGGCTGGCTCTGTTTTGAAAAACCAGAAATATATTCAACTAGTTGCTGCTGCTTAAGGAATCATTCATTCGAATGATTATAGAAGGAAATTTTGTATTCTTATGTTGGATTATTCTCTTCTGAGATTACAGGGGAAGCATATGAATTATTTATTATTTTTCTGCTTAAATGGAACACGATCTCTTCATGTTTTATTCTTACAATTCACTTAATCCAGTTCGACCTCAGTATCTTCTCATTCAACTAATTGGACAAGATGGCGTTCAGAAACACGGTCCCGATGTCAGAAGAAAAAGGATTCAGAACATAGATGAGAACATAAACAGATGTACAGTCGCAAAGGACTGATACACCTCCACCAATGTAACGCAGTTACAGCAAAAGAAAACAGTCATAAAAGTTGAGCATTGCAATGCAATTGTGAGTTTACATCAAGCATTCACTCATTTCAGCAGTGTCTTGACTATGGATTTGACGTTAAGTTTCTTCAGGTCTGTATATGACTGGCCACAGCCAACAAACATGACCGGTGCTCCCGATATGTAGACCATTGACAACGCAGCCCCAACCTACATCAATTTGGCAGTGTGATCTCTCAAACCAACAAAATATGAAAACCTTCTCAAATCTCAAACTCATTTTACCTTGTCGTCAATAGTGTCAAACTTGGTGAGCAAAATCCCATCTATCAATCTTGGAGTAGGAGAAGTAGAGAGGTCAGCCAATTTCTGCAGGAAGAACAGGGCACAGCTTTATAACAGAGATTAACTTATATATAGGTACAACAAATAGATTTGAATACAATAGACAAAATGCTTAAATATGAAAGCAAACCTGGTTGAATTTTGATAACTGGTCAACAGCATCATTCCCGACTAGTGCCTCTCCAACAAATAAGACAAGATCTGGATTGTTGAGGTATATAAGCTTCGAAAGGGCTCTCATTAGTGGTTCATTATCCTGATGAGTATACCGATAATATCATTACAGTGCTAACAAGGAAAGCAATATCACTAGGATTGCATTTAAATGAACTTCAAAGCAAAATAGCTCAATTGGTTGTTGGCCTCTGGCAAAACCAACATGGTTGGTTCCTTCGCTAGTTCTTGCAGTTGACATTCACAGCCAACTACGTCCCAAGCAAACCTGTTTTGAATGGGTTATCCAGATATCCTCTAGCTTATTCCATTCAATTTCACAGTAAATAATGTATTGATTGCAACTGGTTTCCATTATAAAAGTTATACCTCTATCATGGTCCATAGTCAGAACCATTTACTTTTTATTTTCAGGCTTCTGAAAGCAATAAAAAATATGATAAAACTAGCCACCAAGCAGTGTCCAAAGTAGAAAGTCTTCAAACAAATAAATTAACTGATTAGAAAATACCTGCATCCGACCAGCTGTATCAACAAGAACAACATCGGAACCATTACGAGTGGCCTCCTGAATTGCTTCCTTTGCTACAATTGCAGGATCTTTCTCGTACCCTTTCTCAAATATAGGAATCTGGTAAGGGCAACAAGTAGCAAGTCAGAAATAAAAGTGTAGCTATACCAATGATAATCATTATTACATGAAGCAAACCGCCTTCGAGCATAATGGGGCCAAATATGTTGAAAATATAACATTTAGTATTGATGTAATACCTGGAGTCTACGTGCATGTGTTCTCAACTGCTCAACAGCTCCAGATCTGAATGTATCACAAGCAGCCATCATAACACTAACATTGTGCTGCAGAAGCCAGTAAGCGACCTGCAAAGTAACATTTAAGGTTCGCCAGCCTGACCAGAAGGCATGTCCCTAAGTACAAATCTAGACATATTAGCAGTTAAATCAGCTAAACCTTAGCTAGATTTGTTGATTTCCCAACTCCATTGACACCAACAAAGACAACAACATATGGCTTCCTCTGTTCCTTGGCAGCATGCACATCCCTCAGTATGTCAATGGAGCGCCTAGGAGTTAAAATACGAACAAGGGCTTCTTCCATTGCAGCCTGCGGTCACAATTTAACGTACACAATTAAATTTATAGAAAATCAAAAGGCAGGAAAACTAAAAGAAAAAAGAAAATTTAGAAGTCCACATAATAAAGATGGAAAGTTTGTAGACCTGCACTGTTGAAGTGACCCTTGTGAATGAGGCCAGCTTTTTCCCTTCAAGACTTGCAGCCACTGACTCACAAAGCTTCTCAGCTATCTCCTCAGCCTGTAAATGCCGCATATGAATAAGTAGCCCTACAGATATTGAGAGGTAATAATATGTAAGAACTCAAGTATGTTAAATTTAGCAGAAGACATACCACATTCTTGGTCATAAGCCTATCCTTGAGGGCCCTCAAAGCTGGTACCAGGTCTTCCTTCTCCAAATTTGGCTTTCCGGCAATACTGAGCCCAAGAAAGTAGAAAATTAATAAATGGTGTAATTGGATAGTAAATTCAACAATGGTGATGATAAAAGCTTCCAGTAAAAGTTGTACAAAGCCCAAGTGAAACATGTTTAGGAGCATACGCTAATTCTTTTGCCACTTAGAAAAAAGCACAATAAGAGTCATCATAAAATGGGAAACAAAAAAGACTGTAAAACTCTTTGATGCTGGAATATATAACCATGATATAAGTAAATGATGTCTAAAACTTGTCATTCTTTAAATAGTGATGCCTAGTGGAAGAAATCTCATAAATTGACTACTAATGCCATCTTTCGCACTGTTTAATATAAAGCCACATGATGGCAATATTAAAATTATCAACTCAATAAAAGAAACATTTACAACTCTAGTTGTAAGGTTTTATGAAAACTAAATCAAAAGTAATGAGGACATGCTTTATGACGAACATCTGAACCAGATAAAACAAAAGCTATTAAATATTTCTTCAAAATGAATCAGGTTTCAAAACAAGGACCTCCAATTTCACTCATCATGAAGACAGAACAAATATATCCAATAATAGAAATTAAGATCCAAATGAAGGAACAACTTCAATAATTACCTCTGGAACATAGAGGAAAACCAACCCTTTTTCTTAGCTTCAGGCTTGCTATCCTTCTGCACATTGTCATCTTCTTCACCTTCACTATCACTGCTGATAATCTCTTCTACGTCCATCATACTTTCACCTTGATCTGCTGCAACAACCTCTATATTCTCATTTCCATTTGCATCCACTGGATCAGTAAAGTCCAATTTTGTATCTGGAGGCGCATCATCCCAAACTCTATTCTTCTTTGTAACCTTTTTCTTAGGGTCCAGCTTGGAACCCTTGTTAACAACAGTATCAGTTTTCTTTCCACCTTTAGTTCTTTTCTGCAGTTTACTTACATCAAAAGCATTAATATTGGAACTAGTATTTTCTTTACCCTTAACAACACCTGTCATCCTAGGTTCTTCAATGTCAACATGATTACCATTGGAGTGTCCATTCTCCAATTTGTGACCTTTCACTTTATCACCATCCCCACCATCAGCAGCCAAGCCACCCTCACTCTTACCTCCTTTATCAAACCCAGCTTTCTGCACCTGCCCTTGCTTCTTAATGTTATTCACAGGTTTAACCATCTGCTTTGATTTCTTGAACTCCTCAGCCCTAGCTTCTGCCTCCCTCCTAAGCTGTCTAAAAGTTTCATCAAAATCATTATAGACTGTCCTTTTTGGATCATAAATCTCCGAAAACTCACGTCTAACCAGTGCAAGAAGATCATCCACATACAAAAGGTGGAGAATACGCTGATATACAGCTACAAATACAAGGCCAAGCTCATTATGGAAAGTCCATTTGAGGGTGTAAGAAGCGCCTGGAGCATCATAGTTATATGATGCAGCACCAGAGCGTTCCTCCAAGAGACAGGACCGTATCAAGGTGTCAATTGGTGACCCTTTCAGAGCATTTCCAAGCTCTTTACATGTCCACAAGATTAACCCTCCCCTGGTAAATATCAGCAACTGCTCTAACATCTTTTAATTTCAGTCAATCTCCTGCAATACAATCAAATGAAAATCGAAATTCAAATACCGAAACAATTTTAAAAGCAAAATTTTGCGAGAACGAAACTTTTTAATCTGCCTTTTCAGCCATATTTCAAAAATTGAACCAATAAAGCATGGATTTTGATAATTACTCGCCATTGGAATAAGCAAAATATAAAGAAGGGTCTTCAAAAGAATAGATCTTTCTCTTATCTGGACGGAACAAAATAAGTAAAAATGAAAAATCATGGTCCGCAATTAAAAATCCAATCTAAGATCTACAATTTTCTTAGCTACCAAACAAAACGAAATAAAGGCTCGAATTTCAGACCCTGATTCATAGATAATCGAATCACAATTAAATCCAAACATCAAGGCAAAGAAATCAAAGACAAAAATTACATAAATTCGAGACAAAGCATACTCTCGTAAACATCGAAAAGTTAATAAAAAGGAAAATTACCTGTCTTTTCCTCAGAAATCTTACAAATCTACGGAAAAAAAAAAAAGGAAAAAAAGGGTAAATTTGAAAGAGAAAAAACAAAAAAAAAAATCAAATTGAGAAAATGTTTACGTTGGCCTATATATAGGTCTTTTTTTTTTTCAATAATTTTGTATAAATAAATAAACAATGGGGTTTTTGGAAGTGTAATAAAAACTGAATCTGGGTCTGACTGGTCAAGGCGGACTGGACGGTTAAAAACTTGGCGCACGGCACTGTAAAAAGATAGAAAATAACTGTTCGGACAACGCTTTACCTAGTGGTTAAAAGATTTTCAGGATTTTTTTTCTTTTGACAATATTTTGAGGAGTTAAGAAATTAAAAATAAATGTCAACAGAATTTTCTGACTCACAAATAATAAAATAATAAAACTAATTAAAAGATAAAATATAATAATGTAATAATTTTTTACCCGAATGTACAATTAAAAACTCCTACGGCGTTTCTCGAGTTACCATGTAGGCCACGTGTCGGGAAGTTTTGAAAGTAACGGAGATGATAAGGCCTTTGGTACAAGATAGGCAGAGGTGCGGTCCGACGAGGATTCCATTTTAATTTTTTTAGATGGGACTTTGTCACCTATTCATAGGATTTAGAATTTTAAAATTTTAAAATTTCAACAAATTGGGAAAAATTATTGCATTATGAATGTTTTTTTTATTATTGGAGAGAGGCATATCAATGAGATCTTATATCTATGTATATATAATCTATGTAGTTGCGTTCCCGCAATGTAATTAAATTAAAACAGTAACTCTACAAATTAATATTATTTTTAAAAATATAATTATATGAATTAAATTTCGAATTTAATAAAATAATTTATTTATAGCTTTCACTCCCAGAGCTTCAGGACTAAATCTGCAAAAGGAGGAAATTTTTATTGGAAATTTTAGTCACTGTCTACCTGCTTTGCCTTCAAAACACCCTAAAAGGGGGAGACTTTTGTATAAACCTTAAGATTTGTTAAAGTTTTTGCAGCACATTGTTTCCAAAAAAAAAAAAAAAAAGTTTTGCAGCTCAGGAATGTGGGCATGCTTATGTGAACTAACATTTTGGGGCAGAATTTCTGCTAAATTTGCCAAATGAATAAAAGAAAAAAGAAAATTAAAAGGGGAAGTTGGACTTGCTTTCCATTGATGCCTAAAAAGAAGCCTGCTAGAACCACATATGTGCCAAAGGCCCCATCAATGGAATGTACAGATCAGGTGCATTTATATCATGAATAGGAGGCTTTTAAGAGAACTCCAACTTAACCCCTACTGTTTCTGTTGCTCTCATCCACTGTCCCAGGAGGAAAAGGAAAAAGTGAGTGAATTTCTAGGATGGCATGGGGATGGGGATTTACATTGGGTTCATATGTAGATGCACTACATGAGCTTGATTAACTAACAGAACAAAGCAACTCATTTACTTTCTCCCTCTGTGTTGAAAATTGCCATCAAAACCTCCAAATTTGACCAACCTCACCCGTTATAGAATCAAAAGTTTCAAACCAAACTTCTTCTCTTGCACTCCGAATTTTTCACCTTTTGAAGCGATGGCGTGGCATTCTGATGGGCTTGCTTCCCATTGTTACAGTGATAAGGGCCTTCCATAATCTGTTTTTCAAGTGGTATTAAGTTTGGCAGCGATGGACTTCTGGCAATTTTTAGTTGTTACCAAACTTTTTGTAATGGAAACAGCTTAAAGTTACTACTCAATGCAGCTGTTGGGCCGTAATCTATGAGAAATGGCCATAAATTTCTCCAATGGTCCTAACTCCAACTTCCAAAAATCCCATTTCCCAATGTCGAAACAGTAACCCACAAATGGATTACAGGTTAAAGCAGAGACTCAGTTCCTTTGACCCAGGTTCCTTTGGGCCAACTTCACATCTCTTTAAGAGCTCTGAATCTTTTCATCCTTAGCCCAGTAATGCATTTTTACACTTGTCCATCCATGTGCACAAGTTGAGCTGCTGGTTCGAGTAAGCCAATTAAGCTCAAATATTCATGTTTTAGAAGCTACATGTTTGTTTATTAATTATTAGTACATGGTCAGGTGTGCTTGATTCCGACAAAGTGGTTACTGGGTACCAAGATAATCACAATCCAAAAGAAAAGGAGAGAAAAAAAAATCGCTTTGACTTAAAAGGCCACTGTTCTTGGCTCTATCCCCCGACACCGGACGCCCGTTAAGTACCAAGTCACATCTAGATTAGCGAAACAATACTGTTCTATTTGACCAAGCTTCACAATGTATAACCTAACAATTATCTAACCCCAGAAAGGAGATTTAGTATCTCACCGCTCATGTATCTTCATATCACTATCAAGAAACAGATTCATTCAACGGCTAGGCAAATACCCAAATCTTCGAAAGCAACTTTTTTTTGGAAATGAAAGGCAGCCCAAAGCGTCAATGTTGATGCATTAAATATGATAGGATAACAAAACAAATGTGATTTGATTAATTGGTTTGCACAGAATAATGGCCAAAAATGAACATCTTCTTCAAATTTTGTCGTTTGATAAAAGCTTTCCTTCCCTGTCCCTAAGTGATTGGTGGCCCCATTAATCCTTAATCATGTCTATCTAATTAATCTTGGACTAGTCGATTGCTACCTTATATCCACCAATAGTTTCAGTAACTAGTTACTTCAACTAATTAAAAGATCAATGTTTAACTAAGTTGACATTTTGGAAGAGAAGATAGTGCCAAATTTGAGATATACTATGTCCTTGCTGTAGGACAACGCCAGCCCCAGCAAGCCTTGAGACATGAGCGGCGTTTAAATTTTAAAGCAAAAACCATGGCTACAAAACTGCCCAACTGCTCATATTGAAGACAAGCCACTTACATCTCCCCCGGCCATATATACCAGCTCCCGCCCCTTTCTTTTCTATCCTTTTATTCTTTTATTATTTGTCTTTAATGTGATCTGATTGTATTATATGTCTGCTGGCTTCATGAATGTGGGAGTGGACGGCCAAATAATTCCATCCATATGAATGATTTTATTAAGGCGACAAATTGGGGTCAAACTGCGGTGCCGTAGCCGTTGGGACATCTCTATATATGCATATATATATATATATATATATATGATCCATGCATATATGGCTGGATCGATTAGGTCACTCTCTGCATCAATCTTTCCTACATTTTTTTTTTAACCTTTTCTTACACTATCTTAACCCAAATAGATACTAAGGACAAACTGATAGCTACTACAAAAATATAATGTTATTAATATATTTTTTTACTTTGATTGATAGAATTAAGTAGATAGCATGCTGCATATATAACCAAACTTGACATTATATACACAATATAATATCATCCTTAGGAAATAACACCAACATGAGTAATTGTTTTACTTTGACATGATGAAATGTGCATATGACAATTAATTATCCAAAAGAATAAATTAAAAAAAAAGTGTTTAATAAACAATTTTCCTTGCATATAAATTAGAGTAGTAAAATGAAACTTTGACCATATATAGATGTAAGACAAGAAATATTAAATGTCAAGTTGATCAGGCTGCCAACTACATGCATCTGATAATATACATTCTTCAGAACTAAATTAGTGAGAAGGTTCTAGGACAGACATAGCATTGGTAATGATGAATTGATGATGTAGAAATTGTGGGATCGATGAAGATGATGTTGAGATGTTAATTTGCATGCTTGCATGCACATGGGGTTTTGTGTTGTACACAGGGAAACAATATTGTAGGGAAAAAAAAGTACTGTAAAGACTGTGGAAACAACATCTCGGAAATCATGGGCAGATCTCATATTGTAAGAGTTTACTAAGCAAGCAAGTATATATGTATAATTAGGTCTCTGACTGACTTGAGGTGTGGAATTTGCTAGCTAGCTATTGAAGTAACCTCTATAATTAGGTCTGTGCATGTGGGGTTGAGATGGGTTTCCAAACATATATACTACTACTATATTAGTTTGGCTAATATATCGTGGTCAAAACCATATTGCAATAATCAAACAATTACTTTCAAGTTTAAACGTACCATTGCTCATTTTGCTGTAATGGGCAGCTTACAGCTTCAACTGGGGAAAAGCTACACATTATCTCCCTCCCCCGAAAGGGATATCGATAGTTAAACATAGGTGGAGAAAGCGACCAAGGGTGTGGTCAGCACAATGGACGGCAATGAACTAGTAGTCCTATCTGTTCTTACTACGTAATAATTGAGATTTTCATCTTTAACAAATAATGAGGCCAGGGATTAATTTGCCTGCACATGTAGGCGGCGGTGGACGCGTCTATTTACTGTTTAAGTTCATACAGTTCTCGATCACTTTACTTTGCACATATATACATCCAATTTATTCTATGATTATATAATTTTCAAGTGGCTCAAAAGGCAAACCAAGTAGTCAACCTGTGAAATTTATTTGTTAAAACTACCTTCAGTAAACAGTGATAATTATGACGAACCGTAATCGGCTAAACAGCTACTACTTGCTTATTGGGAATTAAAGAATTATAAATTAGGCAAGTTCGCTGGCTTAGAAAATTTTGGTAAAGAGGTTTTAACAACTTCCATCGACAATTGTTTATGGGATCGATGTTAAGGAAGATGCAACAAAAATTGGAAGGTTGACCAAACCCTGTCACTCAAATTTTCAATCAATCAATCTAATCGAATAATATAGTTTTAACCACTTTCCTTGCAGGCTTTTATACCACACGAAAACCTCATGGGAAAAAAATGGTTAGTGGGGGAGATTCACGCCTGCCTGATGCTTCCAACTCTCAATAGAAAGAGAGCTGGTAACGACTTCTCGTTTGGGTTTATGAACATCTCTTTCTTCAGGCTTATGCTATACCTCCAACTGTTGCAGTTTTGTTTGTACCACATTCAAAAGTATCAAGCTACAGGCCTTTAGAAAGGTCACAAGAATCGCAACCCCTACATCCATTAATCTTTATTAACCCTCTTTTCTATCTTCGTTTTCTGGACCACAAAAGCCGAGAGAGAGAGAGAGAGAGAGAGAGAGAGTGTTCCCCTGCTTAGTGCTTTAGATTCGGTGGTTAGATACTGCTACTAAAAGCTAAGCAGTTCAAGCTTTCTTTGAATTAAATGCCGTTTCAAATTACTACTTAAGCTTATTCAGTGACCAGTTTCTGTCCAAGCACTCAATTTGTCTTTTTTGGATATTTAGAACTCAAAAATTACTAATACATTATAGTGACAATTTGCTAATAGTATATACCACAAGAATTGTTTTAATAATAAGATTATTACATCTCTACCACTCTCCATTAAGGGATTGGAAAGTTAACAAGTTCAAAATGCTTTTATAAGAATCAAAATTGCCTATCTATATCCTTGAAGATTACAGATTTAGAGAGTAAATGCCTTTTATTGAGCCAGCTTTTCTTGGTTATTGGTATTTTACACTATGGCAAGAGAGAGAGAGTCTTGTGATGCATTTATGATTTGGCTTCTGGGTTTTTAACCAAATTCTGATCCAACTTTCAATTACCTCTTGTAGGAGTAGGACCGCCTACTCTCTCTCTTCTGAATCTTGAGATGGGAGAGAGAGAGAAAGAGAGAGGTCCACTTACCGCCTAACCTGCAATAGTGTAGTAATGCAACAACATCAGACTTGATATAATCTTCACCATATAAGTCTACAGTATTCAGGCATCCATATATATCTTCTCTGATCAGTTTCTATACAGGTATTAATATCTCTGAGTAGCTTTTTTTAATTGCTACTACATCACAACAGAGAGAGAAAGAGAGGGAGAGAGAACAGTATCCTTCAGTTTCAAAAGAAGGGTGCAAAATGGCTGCAGCAACAGGTCAAAGCAAAGTCTTTGTCATCTCAATATCTTACCTATTCTTATCTTCACTTATCGGCATTCTTGCTGCTGTACCACCAAAACAACAAGAACTCGATCGAATTGCTTCTCTTCCAGGACAACCACCAGTGACATTTTCACAGTTTTCAGGCTATGTTACTGTCAATGAGAAACATGGCCGAGCTCTCTTCTACTGGCTGACGGAAGCTACTACAGTTCCAGAGAAGAAACCTCTTGTTCTTTGGCTCAATGGAGGTCAGTCTTTCTAGATAGCTACTCCATCTATTTTCTTGGCTGTTGATTAATGAAATACATCATGGATTCATGTTTTCTTACAAGTCTGACATCATTTTTGGCTCTTGCTCTACATTTTACCATAGTAAGATTGTACTGAAAGTGTCTTAATTTTTTTTTTTTGTCAAATCAAAGAATTTGCATCAACCATTGAAGGTAATGCACACAAGGGAAAAGAACCCACAGAATGTTTTCCATGAAAAAAACAATCCCATGAATCACAATGCCATAAACTGACATGAAGTTATGAACATTTCATTTTTCCGTGCAATTAATGTTTCGTCTTTATTGGTTCTGTGCTTGAAATATTGGCATTGACGCCAAAATAATGACCCAAAAATATCTCTGCCTCTCAATAAATGAAGCATTTCCACATCTGCATGTCCTAGCTCGTGCCCACTCTGTCCACAATTCCAGACAGACTGCGCCCATCAACCCTCCGAGAGCAAATTAGCAAAATCCCCTTGACCCAAAGCTAAAATGCACCTCCTAGCAAGGTCAGTTTCAACTGGAAAGAAAGCACAGTAAAAACAACTGGTTGTTTACGTGGTACCAAAAGGAAAACCAAAATAAACCCACATGGGACCTCGTGATCTCTTTCTGTCTGGATCTTTTTAGGGTTTTATTCTTCTACAACTGACGTTTATTCCCTGTTTTTGAATAAACCCATTTCCTCAAAAAAGCTTTGCTCTCTGAGTAATTTCTTTGTCACTTTCTTTCCAACTTGTTTGTATTTGATAGTCTTTTTTTCAAGGCAAAAAGAAACCCCAAAAGCTACCACAAAGTGAACCAACTACTTCCAGTAGAACCGTCCAAAATCTTCCATGTTATTGCGACCAAAAGATGCCCCCTTCCCCTCCAATTCTCTCTCTCTCTCTCTCTCTCTCTCTCTCTCTCTTTCTTCTCTTGTTTCTTTGCGTTGGCTTGAGATAGAGATGGCAGCAAAAAAGGACAGAAAAGATGCTTGCCCCAATTCTCTCACTGTTCCTTTGTTTCTTTGAAGCATGCGCATTCAGTTGACAGGGTGACGGTGCTGATGTTGTGGGGTTGCTCGGGCTGTTATTAGTTATGACCCAGAAGCAGAAATGGAGGATGAATTCAAAGAAATTTAAAAAAAAAACACACACACAGAGAAAAGTTCATTAAACTAAAGCATAGGAAATATAATAAAATGGGTCACTATCTAGCATATTAATATCAGAAGCTAAGGACTGAGCAATTTATTTATTTTTAAAATTTTTTTATTAAACAAAAAAGGAAACAGAAGCTGACATCTCAGAAGAAAATAAGTAATACTGTTTCCTCAGTCATTTTATTAAGAGCAAAGAGGGTAGGTGTTCCCTCTCAGATTATTCAAGTGACACCATTAAATGTTTTTCTGCAAGGATGAAAATCAAAAGATATTAGTGTAAAGCAGTCACAATTTTACCGAATGGTTTAGAGTAGACAAATTGACTGAACTGTTATTTTATTGAATTCTTTCACTTTCACACTATTCCAATGTAAAACTTTGAATATATAGTTTAAGGAAAGCAACATTTTCCCCTTTTATTTGTGATTTTTAGTTTGTTCTTTGTCTTTGAAGAAGAATATTTCAAGTGAAAATATATAAATGCTCAATTATCTCAAATAAGCAACTATAGCTATGATTAATTTGATATTTGTAGGTTAGCTATTTTTTGTAGCACAAAATATGGGAAGATGTCAAAATGGGAAAAAAAATCCTTGATTAGATAAATTACTCTACTAATAACACTGTAGCAATGGTCATTTCCATTGATACTTGACAGCCTGACTTCTGAATTTCTGCTCCACTATGCACGAGGTTGACCCTACTCCGAGTGGCTAGCTTAGCTAGAAAGGAATAGAAGCATCACATTTCACATAGTGGAGCTGAAACTGGGCCATTGTTTGATGTTGCCTGCTTAGGACCCTTCTTTTTTCTTGCTTGAAATCATGCAGTTTTAATTATGTTAGCCGTTATTTATTGTGGTTGGAAAAAATTCTTGCTTCATATCACTGCTTTCTTTGAACCATTGAACCTTTCATTCAAGGGTCACATCTTTTTTTGGTTTTCAAAACTGTCTTCCCTTTGCAATTATCAATTAGATCCTGGTACTCGAAAATTTCCTCCCCTGTATCTGTAGTATATGTCTAATCTAGAATGAAGATCAAGGTTCATCAAGAAATAAAAAGCATGAAATGATCATTCCTTCTGATTAAGTAAATATTTCACTCTTTGAGTTGGCTTGGTAAATAAACTTGGCAGAGCTTAATCAGTTTAAAACAAGCACATTTGGAGTACATCTGTATATGAATTCAGTCAATGCTAGGTTGTTCTAATTAAATCAACCAATTTACCTTAAAAATTCTTATAATTGGAGTAATCTGATGATTTTTATCCGTCACTGGCTAACCGTGCAGGGCCAGGTTGCTCATCTGTTGCATATGGAGCATCAGAGGAAATTGGACCATTTCGGATTAATAAAAATGGCTCGTCCCTTTATCTGAACAAGTATTCATGGAATATAGGTAATAATCAATGTATTACGGGTCATCATCCCTTTTTCAGCAATCATTATCCTATCAAACTTGTATTTGATTTTTCTTTATGTTTTACAGAAGCAAATATTCTGTTCCTTGAATCACCTGCTGGGGTTGGATTCTCTTACACAAATACAAGCTCCAATATTAAAGACACCGGAGACAATCGGACAGGTGTTTTTAATTTGCAGCTAGCCATTGCTTTTCTCTAATCTCACTGATGTATCATTCTTTAATCCTGATGATAGTTTGTTTGTGACACAGCTCTGGATGCTCATATATTTCTCATCAGATGGATGTCAAGATTTCCCCAATACAAACACAGAGAATTTTACCTTGCCGGCGAAAGTTATGCAGGTACATGAGCCTGCAACAGTTGGTTATATATCAAGTTATCGATTACCTAAATAAGCTTTCCAAATTCTTCCCTCATGAAAGAAATGTCTGAACTGACAAAATTTTAATGTTTATATAGGGCATTATGTTCCTCAGTTGGCCAAGAAAATCCATGATTATAATAAGGCCTATTCGCGTCCGATCATCAATCTTAAAGGATTTATTGTAAGTAAAATGAGCATAATTTTCACTTTTGTCAGAAGCAATCAACCAAAAAGCTCTGCATAAAGTTAATGTGATTTAAAATTTTTTTGAATAAAATCATACAGGTTGGAAATGCTGTTACAGACAATTACTATGACAGCATTGGAACTGTTACATTTTGGTGGACCCATTCCATGATATCTGATAGAACCTACACAGCCATCATCAAATATTGCAACTTTACAGCTGAGAAAAGTTCTAAGAAATGTGATGGTGCTGTCAGTTATGCCATGAACCACGAGTTCGGAGACATTGATCAATACAGCATTTATACTTCATCTTGCTTGGTATTAACAACCAATTCAGAAAGGCATATAAGGCTCAAAAATACTCTTTTGCATAGACGCGTTTCAGGGTATGATCCGTGTACTGAAAATTATGCCGAGAAATACTATAATCGGCCAGACGTGCAAAGGGCTATGCATGCAAATACTACTGGAATTCCTTATAAATGGACTGCTTGCAGGTTTTTCCAACTACTCAATCATTACTTTGAATTCTTTTTCAAACGGAGGGTTTGGTAATTGAGAAATGATTTTTGTCATTGGACAGTGATGTTCTCATCAAAAACTGGAAGGATTCTGATAATTCCATCTTACCGATATACAAAGAGCTGATTGCAGCAAACCTAAGAATTTGGGTTTTCAGGTGAGTTTTAAACAATCACTCCAAGTCCAGGAGCATTAGAATTTTCTCACCATGTTTTATATTTTCATATAAAATCTCGTAAGTTTTGCTCCTTAACCAGGAAAAATTAGCAAAAGATGCAAACCATAACCGACCAGGTTTTGCAGTATTGACAAAAGAAAAAGTCAATAGGATACCATAAAAAGGATATGAATACACGTAATAACAGTACGGTACTCTTTCAGATACTGGCTGTGGGTTTTTTCTTGAAGGTCATAGTAAAAGAAAGGGAAGTGGGACAGGCTGACAATTACCAATTTCTAACTGAATTAGCTTATATCAAGATGTATCCAATCATATGAATGACAAGCCATTTGTTACTGCCACGAACTTAGGCTTTGGAGGTTGAGTGTTTCATTGTCCTTGGTATAGGATTGTGTTACTGCATGACTTTAATCTGCTGCAGACCTGATTTTTTTCCCAACAACTAAAAACTGACAGAATGTAATGTGGCATAATTACTTCTGTTAAATGCAGTGGAGACACAGATTCAGTTGTACCTGTGACTGCCACCAGGTTTTCCCTTAGCCATCTGAACCTCCATATCAAAACTCCATGGTATCCTTGGTACTCTGGCAGCCAGGTATTCACATCTTACACCGTATTTGATTCCCCAAATTTTTTAGTTGTACATTCTTGTTTTTCCTTTTCTTTTTTTTTTTAAGTTCAGTTTGAATCGAATATGATTGACTAGGTCGGAGGATGGACAGAAGTTTATGAAGGACTAACTTTTGCAACAGTCAGAGGAGCTGGCCATGAAGTTCCACTATTTCAACCCGGGAGAGCTTTCATTCTTTTCAGATCGTTCTTGGCGGGGAAAGAATTGCCGAAGTCTTAATGAACTTCTTAAGAAAATAGGAAAAGATCAATTATTTCAGCTTTCAAGTTTGTTGAGCAAATGCAAATCTACCAGTCAAGAGCAAAATCCCCTTTTAATTAATTTATGGGTGATTAGTGTTAGGAATGATTCATTCAAATTAGGATGTCTTGTTATTTACTTAAAGATTGTCAGTTCTATTCCAGTTCATGGTCGGGCAAACCCGGAATGAGGGAAACCGAACTAGAATTTTTTAATTTATAACACTGTCGAAAATCTTGAGCGCAAGCACTTAAAAACTTCTAAGAGGAAATGGAGCATTAATCCATTTTGCATTTCAAGTTTTCACCTTGAACAATGACAAAATGCCCTCAGCACTTTTTGCTTGCCAGGAAAACAGGATTGTAACAAGATGATTTCACGCTTCATTTTCCACTGAGGTAGCATGGGCGATACAAACATTGCATTCTCCTCCACTGTAAGCATTCAAAATACTTAAACCTAAACCCTAAACCACGAAATCAACCTTACCCTGAAACAACCCTCAAAGAAATAATAGTAATGTCAATGGCCTGTTAGCCAAAAGCTCGTTGTCACGTCATGAACGTTTCATGTCTCTGGTACTAATTCCCAACTACAATCATGAGGAACAGAACTAGAGTTGCATGCTTCTGTCTGTTGTCTACCATCCAAAGGTCAACTAGTTCTGCAGAGATACCCAGTCTCAGAGCTGCCTTGTAGAGCGTGCATGTATTCGTATTTAGAAGTCTCACTTTCTTGTACGAGACCCTTGACCATCTACGAAGTACAAGGCTTCGAGCCAAAAAGGTGACTAAATATAGAGTATTAGATTCATCCAAAAAAGAAAAGAATTGCCAATTAAGTTCTCTCATTATATTGTTGTTACTGTTTCAGGGAATTGACGGGAATAATAGGAGAAAAAGAAAGTTCTTCTTTCTCTGTCCAATCATTTTAATTTTGGGGTGTTGTACATGCCCCTGAACAGATACAGATAGGAACGAAAGATATTCGAATTTGTGTTAACATCAACGCATTTTTGAACAAAAAGTGCGAGTTCCATCAGAAAACAAAAATCACAATGCAAATTCATATAGTAAAAAGTACAAACGAGCATTTATGCATTGGTTTGTAAACAAAGTCGAAAATCATCCAGGTGCCACTGTGCCAGTCGAGATCATCGTTGCTTCAATCCCTCACTAAGCTCATGCAGGTGCTGGTTGAGAGATCATTGTTGCTTTAATCCCTCACTGAGACCTTGTGGCATTCCTAAGCTTTGTGCAAGATCACTCATCCTTTCCTTCATGGCCTGAGAAAATGGATAAAAGAAATGATCAGTAAAAGCGATTCTGAAAAAGGTTCCACCTCTTGTAATTATAAAAAAAAATTATGGGATTATCACCTGGACACTTTTTTGGTGTGCATCCTTGTATGCTTCATTAACTAAAAGAGATAGCTTCTGCAAGTATTAAGGTTTATAAAAAAATTTAGCAGCTTGATAAGGGAATCAAGCAAAACCACACAACTTTTAAATTCTTCTCAATGCCTTATAATCGCATCCCAACATGGGTCATTATTAGATCCTAACCAAAGCAAGTGGAAGTTTCAAAACTGTTTCTTCCTGTACCATTTGTTAAAAGGATTTTGAAAACAAAAATCACCTAAGACATGACTATAATAGAGGAGTCATCTCAAATAATCTATCAGAAAAATAGTTTTATAATCGTATACTCACTTCTGCACCTAATTCCATTGCTGCCTCAGTAATCTCTATGCGTACAGGTTGCTGGTTTCCGGATAATGTTGCCTGAAAAAGAAATATTCAGAGTCAGAAAATCTGTAAAATACAATAGAATGATACATCATACAGTTGGCTTGAGATATACAGAAGCAACACTTCATTGGAAAACATGAAAACTGAAATGGAACCATTCTTCATCAAAGGCATCTTTATTTTTCTATCTATACCTAATATTCAAGATCATAAACAGAATTATAACCTTAATAGTTATGGATAAAAAGTTTCTAAATCTAGGAATTTTGTTAAAAGCAACAATCTTTCAAGAATAACTCCACCCATAAAAGACTGAATAATCCAATTAAGCAAAATAAGTGGAAAGTTATTCAGTGGAACAGTAAGTGGTAAAGGAAATTGAAACCTAAAAGCCAGAAGTATAAATTGACATACCTAGCTTGAACCATGTTCATTAGCTAATGTTAATGTAGCCAACCATGTGAAGCGGTATATGACATTATTAGAATTAGAGAGGGAGAGAGAAAGAGAACTATAATAACCCACCTTTATCAGCTCACCTTCACAGTAACCATCAAACTCTGCTCTGCAATAAAGAATGAAACCAAATGAAACTCACACACAAAAAGAAACTAAAAGTTCAGATAATAATAGGTTTAATATAAGATCCATACGCGGCAAGTTCTTTTTGCACCCGCACAGCCTCAACCTGGACAACCATTTGTGCCTTCTTCACTGTTTCATACAGATTTTGCATGTTTCCAAGAATTCCTGCCTAAAATCAAATTAGTAGGACAGCAGCATTAGCTTCAAAGGAGAGAGAGAGAGAGGGAGAGAGAGTGTGTCAACCATGGTGCAGTGTTCTAAATATCATGTGCATTTGCAAAAGATGACGAAGCTTGTTTTTCAGTCAAACGAATCATAATGCCTGGTCACGTGACTCAAGCCATCAATCAATTTCAGCACTTTGAAATGGATCAGTGATTATGAAACAGAGTGTAAATCTAATGACAAGATAGAGGACTGGAGAGAGACATGCACGGTGGCTGCCTATATATTCTCTCTCCATGCCTATGCATATTTCTAATAAAGTGAAAAAGGAACACAAGATGAAACCTTCTAGCACATAATTGAATTAGACCACCATCAAAATGGTGATTTACACTGTGCCTTCCTTGTTTTCTAGCCCATCTGCACTCAGTACTTTAGGAAAAACATCATACAGATTAGATCATATGACTTCATCCAGCATATGTGCTCTCTTAGTTTTGCACAAAGCCTCCCTGGATATGTTTAACTTGTGGATTTTTGGCTATTCATGGATACCTAAGTGGCCTATGCATATGCAGAAGCTCTTTTGTTTTTCGTTATCTTTAACACAGAAAAAAAAATGAGGGCATATGATAAAACATGCATCCAGTGAGCGGGTATGGAGTGCAAATATAGCTCATCTTGACATGGGGCATAAAATATGATGAAACAAAGACCACGTACAGTGCCCCATACAGACCTAGCCAATTATCAAGATCAAATTCCACCAATAAATGTCTCACGTAAACTACTAGCAGTAACAAGCAAAACATATATAATAATCAAAACTCAAAAGGACATTGAAACTGAGAGATAACAACACCGAAGGCATAATATGAAGCATCTTTTTCAATATAGACAAGACTGGAACCAACACAACTAGTATTAGCTACTAGTTTAAACAATGGGACATTAATTATAATAAAAAGGTCACAGCAATATTAGAGCATGGATCAGACTATAACAATGCTAAAGAGGCTTGTATCCCCATAATCTGGAATTCATACTAGACGCGACTCGATGTCAGAGATCGATACAGCCATTTCTAAAGAATGGTTGAAATTAACATGCACTATACACCAGAATTGGAGGGTAACATAACTGACCTTGGAAGGTGCATCATCACCCTTCTCATCCTTTTTTCCTCCAAACAGACTATATACACGTAGAGATTTATAATTATGCCCAGATTTTCGATGACCTGATGGTGATAAAAACTGCTTACCAGCTAGGTTCGTATTCAAATTAAAGTTACCTGAAAACCGTCAGGAGAAAAACAAATTACAATCCATTAATTATAATTGACGGGGCAAAAGTGCAGATAAACACCCAAATGTTAAATAGGAAGTAGATTTACATATACAATTCTGGTCCCCTGAAATTAAGCATTTAAATTCTGAAATTTGTAAATTTTCCTTAATACCAACTTAACCATTTGCTATACATAGAAATAAAAGTGAAAATAAAAAGAAAAGCACATAAAATCAAACATTCTTAGGTTTGGTTACTGAGAAAATTTCTATTTCTACTTAATAAAAAGTGAAAAGGGTAATTGAAAGTTCACACCTTTTTGTTAAAAGAAAAATACCCTATTAAATGGGAACCAATACAACTATTTCAGCAACGCTGATACTCCATTTCTTCTAAAAACAAGCACAAGAACAAACCCACAAAACAGAATAAAAACCTTTGATATGGTCTAGTCTGATCCTCTATTTTCTCAGCAACCAAACAGAGAGGGAGAGAGTTACCAAGGGACAGTGTAGGAGTGGGCTTCTTCCAATCAGTGGCTCCATGTAGATTTGATATTTGAGCAGTCACGGCACCTGTTGAAGCCATTGCTTCGGCAGGTTCTCTTCACTTAGAAAACTTTCAGATATTTCTGTGGACTACAGACAGAAAGAGAGATTTCACAACCATAAAGTGCGGTTTTTTATCACTTATCCAAAAAAAAAAAAAAAAGGGTTTTCTTTCTCTTTTCGTTTTCGGTGTTCAGATTTTTCTGCTCTTGGAGTTTGTACATGTTTTCAAGGCGACTAATAAGAGGAAGACACGTTATTGTTGAGATTGTCAGGCCCAAATCAATTTATTGGGCCTTCGAGATGGTTTCTAATTGAAAATGGCTATTGTTGTTTACTTTTCATAGTTTCAACCCAAGTAGAAAAGGCCCAAGCCAATTTGATACTCCATTTATAGATGGAAACTAGTGTAGTAGCATGCAGCCCATGTCTGAATTAAAGCTTCCTTTAGTATTTCAAGTCATCGGGAGTTGAACTTTGGAGGAATGGTTAAAATCAGCAAACGGGTTTGGTATTGGTGGTTGGTTTAACAAAGGTGCTGATTAACAAAATAATTCTGATTTCAAGACTTATTTCTCTCATCCCATTTTACTTTGACTTCAGATATTCAATCACTTTACTATGAATTAGTATATCTAAAGTTCTTGCAGACATGTTCTAAGTATCTGTTTTAATGTTTCTAGATAAAGAAACGGTACATGTTATGTTGTCAGTACAAGTTTTGGTCAGTCATTTACCATAGCATTTTTTTTCTTTCAGTTCCTTGTCAGTTTGAGCTTTCCATAGAGACCGCAAATAGTGAGCATTCAACAAAAGTGGGCTACTTGACTTGTTCCAAACTCTGGAACAAGTTCAAACCAAAGAGTCATGGTCGTTGTGAAACCCTGCTTAAGAGGAAATTACTATTGTATTCACTTTTTAAGGTCAACTATATGTAAATAGGCAATTTCAGTATTTCTCATCTCAGATCTCACAATCATGTCTTTCACTTTTGATTTGCAAATTAACAAAGTGAAAAACCAATTCTGATTTGTAAACAGTAATAATAAGCACTACAAGTCGTCAATGGTGGAAGTGGCCACTTTGCTTCTGTTTCTGTCATTTAATGGCCCACTGGCTTAACTCATAAGCAAAGATACCGATACTTGATTTTAGCCAAAAAAAAAAAAAGGTTCAGAAAGTGCATGCTTACTAGCCCATTGCTTCAAACAGTTTAACAGAAGAAAGCAAAAATCTGCTTAAACAGTTGAGACAATTAGAGGAACATAAAGTACTTTTTTTTCAACTTTTTTGGTCATCCACTTGTTAACTTTTGACATATTGGCAAGTGATTGTTTCACATGGACATTTGGATTTTGAAACTGCAGAATAAAGGCCTACTCAAAACTGATTAAAGAAAGCATCAGAACTCTCTTCAAAGAAATTAGGTTGCTTAACAGTAATATGACCATGGAGAGTGCATTCCATAAGTGATAAGCTGATATGTTTATTTCCTAGATGGGTGTCAAATCTTAATCTTTACGGGAAATGCATTGCCAAATGGAAGAATTGTCCGGAAATTTGTTCAATTTCACCCTCACATGTCCATATCAGATAACATCCCACGTATGTGCAAGGAATTAATTACTAATGGAAATTCCTTGAAATGGGAAAGAGAGAGAGATTGGCAAGGAAGGTAGAGCTCTCGGACCTCCCTGAAAACTGACAGTAATTTAATACAGCCAAACCATCCCTCACTTTAAAACATTCACATGCATCATACATATGCTTGTATCTTTTTTATCAGTTTCAAAATTTTAAAGGAACAGTAAATAGTAAGAACCAGGTCACCGACAGAAGGGAAACAACTTCAAGAGAGTCCCCCGCAGCAGCTTTTTCCTCTCTCTTTTTCACCATCGCTTTAGCTTTGTTAAGCTATTCAAAGGTCTGTAACAGAAGAGTTGCGCGCTTCACCATGGTTGGTGAGTTTTTAGTTTTCACTATTCATTGTGCTACTGTACCACTAAAACCTAATTGAACCTTATTTTACCAAGATACCCTCCCCCACTTTCACGAAAATAGGGAATTTAAATGAGGATTTTATGTTTATTGGTAGTCATCAATGTCGACTATGCAATCTTGCAGATAAAAGAGGACACAGTGTAGAGAAAATATGGGAATAGGGGTCGGGATTCTTAAGTCATCAAGTTTGTTCGTTTCCACTTTCCAGCATTTACAAAGGGCATGAAACTACTGCTTGTTTTGATGGCTAGGAAGATAGGATGGTGTCCGGATTCCAGGATTAGGTGGGTAGACCTGTAGATGTGAATGGGGAAAAGGTTGGTGCATTATATTACTAGTTTAACCCTAATGCCAGGGGAACAACTCAGGCAAGCCTGCAACTCGGATTTCATCCTGTCCACGCACACAGGTTGACTGGCAATTTTGGTTTATTACCTTCTTTTAAACAGATGACTTTAGAAAGGTGTGGACGTAAAAAATAACTTAAAGAGTAGATGGGCCGGGGGAAGCATGCTTGAAAGGAAAGGAATGTGAAGGGTATGTTAGGAAATTTATAGCAATGGGCCTGCAGTATAATAATGTGGAATGAAAAGCATCTCTTTCTCGTTGAAATTTATCATCACTGATCACGCCACAAGCCAAAGCCTAAAAATAAGGTACCTCCAACAGCTGAAACTCCAGCACCAGCAACAACAACAACAACACATCAGAAAACAGCATCATCCTATTTTATCCTCCTGCTTTTTTCAGCCCACCCTTCTCGTATCAAAGCCTATATCTCTCTTTCTTTCTCTTTCTAAGAGAAAAAAAATTACTTGCCTTTCTCTCTCTACACAGGGGAAAAACACACCAAAAACAAAGAAAAGAAGAAACATGGAAACTCCACGCACCCGCTTCAAAATCAAAGAAGAGTCCACACACCACCCAACTCTCTCTTTCTCTCTCTTTCTTCAATGGCCCAGCTGGACCAAAATTTATGTAGAAGAAAAACAAAAAAAAAAAAGAAAGGAAAGATAGAGAGAGAACGGGAAAGAAAGAGAAGATAGATGTCTTCAAATGTCCTCCAACCAAACCCACCTCACAAAAACCTCTCTCTCTTTCACAAAACCAATTAAAAGCATGTTTACCGGAAATACCCTTCTGCAACGCCCCAAAAAATCCTATCTTCATCACTGTCTCAACTCTCAAAAGAAACATTTTTTTCACCGAGTTATGTGGGCTTCTTTGGGTTTTCTTTGTCTCGGTCAGAGTTTTTCACAGGGTAAACAGGAAAGCGAGAACCTTCCTCTCTCTCTCTCTCTATTTCTCTCTCTTTTCTTGTTTATCTTTCTCTTATCTCTCTCTACACTTATTCTTTCCTTCTATTATTTCTTGCCCTTATCTTTCTTCCTTCTCTTCAAATACTCTTCTTTCTCCCCTTTGTCTCTTTCTCTTCCTCCATATTTCCTTCTTTTGGCCTTTCGGGGTCTTCTCTTAATCTCGCCCCTGTGATCTGAAATATGAAGAAGATGAAAGGGGTTGCTGCTGCTATGGAGTATTCTCCATATGCCATATATGAGGACCAGAGGACCAGGTTCAAGCACCAAAGCCTTATGCAAGACTTTGAAGACTTGCACATGGTAATAATTTTTTGCGAATTTTTTGGATTTGTAGTTACTTTCGTCAGATTTCATTAGATCTGGTGTTTGTAATCCTCTGGGGTTTTCTTAATTTATGATGAGAATAAGGAGAGGATATGATTATTTGGATGTTATATCTTGGTCTCCAGTTGATGGAGATCTTACCTCATCCAAGCTAGGGAATGATCCCTTTTTTGTATGTGGTATTGTCAGACTTTTGCGTTTTAGGCCCTTGTTTCTGTTTTTGATGAGCTAAAAAATGAGGAAATAAAAACTTTTGGCTGTTGTAAGTGGATATTTCCCCACTTTCTTACTGAACACAATGAAGTTTTCCCTTTTTCCTTAAATTTTCTAAATTTTCTATGCTGTTTGCCATGAATATCTTTCTACCTTTGTTATATGGGCAGTTGTGAAACCTAACAAATAAATTAAAAATAGCTACTCTTTAAGTCTTTCGATCCAGTGAGCTTTCTTTGGTTTGATTGATCAAGGTGATGCTATGTAATTTTTCGTTTATTGCAAGGTTTGATAATACAATTATTGATTGTTGTCCACCTAAATCCTGTAGTTCTTCTATAGAGATTTTTTTTTATACTATTAAGAACTACTCATGTTATCGCACAAACTACAAAAGGGCAATACATTCAAACCCACCTCCCTGGAAGATAAATAAAGAAAAAAAATTGAGGGCTAATTTGCTTTTTTCAAAATTTAACAGCTTTTGATTATTTATGTTATTGTTAGTTTGTTCATACACTCACCTTAAGCCCTGAGTATATTCTTAACTAATGTTTATGCGTGTTGTGTTTTTCAGGAAACGGAGTCCATTAGAAAGAAGTTGCAGATGATGAAAGAGCAAAAATTGACTCTGTTGGCTGAAGTCCGGTATGATCTTGTTCCTTCTTAAATTTGTTGGATTTGTATAATTTTATAATCACAACTATTGATATAGAGTTAATATTTTGAGTGTTGACCATATTTTTTTTGTTCTTAGGTTTTTGAAACGGAGGCACAAGTTCTTGATGCAAAACCAATCTTCAAACACCCCAGCTAGTCGAAACTTTGTGCAACCACAGAATATGGTGATCAGAAGTAAATCAAGTATGAAGGAAAAGAAATCAACTAGAAAGGAACATACTTTGCGACGCCTAGCTACAGGTTTTGACTTGAACCAAAAGGGAAAGGCTTACGGTGAAAAGGAAACCACTTTCACTCATCCTTCTCTGATGTTTGACTTAAACCAGAAACAGCAGAAAATTTTCAGTGTAAAGGAAGAAGCTGCTTTGCGAAGTTCTTTACCAGTTCTTGACTTAAACCAGAGGGAAAGGCTTTATAGTGGAAAGGAGGCAACTGCTCGAAGCGTGACACCAATTTTTGATTTAAACCAGATTTCGGTAATCTATTTGTATTTATTATGAGTTATTGTCATTAAAATTTGCATGCTATAATCTTATATCATAAGCTTATGTTGCCTAAATTTTCTTCCATTGCAGAGAGAGGAGGAAGAACTACAGGCTAACGATAATTCAGCTAGAATAGAGGAATTCAAGAAAAGTTCAATCAAAATTGGAAGTGATGAGCAGCACAATGATATTAAAATATCAGCCTGCAGGAACACCGGAAATGGGCCAAACAGAGTTGGGAAAAGAAAGATCTCATGGCAAGATCAGGTGGCATTGAGGGTTTAAGTCTCTTACTCTACTTGTAATAGACGTGCTTAGTTTGGAGGGGTTGGTGGTTGGGACCTGTGAGTTGAGCTTGCTTCCCTCCTTTTTTTAATTGATCTATGTTCTGTTATCTTCTTTTTTTTTTCCTCTCTTGTAAAGAAAATATAGTTGCATATGTTTAGTTTATAAAGATAAATATCAAAATTGGTGCTTAGATCAGATATGTTCTTACAGAAATTGTTGTCGACTTGTATCATGACAAATGAATGTTGCTCTTGTTTGGTCGGAGTAATTGAGAAGCAGTTTGGTACCTTGCAATTATTTATGGTGTGAATGATTTGTTGAAAGATTCCAAAATTTGTTCCTTAGCCTCCTAGTTTACATTTTGCTAAGCAACGGAAGGTGCCGGCTGCTCCGTCTTTAATGCATGAAATGGGTATTTGGAGTAGGCTGGAAGTTGTTGTCGCTTAGGATCAGAATGCAAACACAGATCCACAATATCCAGGGTTGTGGGTCCTCACCAAGTTCCTGAAGCAAACGCAAACACAAACTAATGCCAAATTGCACGGTGAAGTTAGTTCAAATGTCACAAAAGAAAGGAAGCTTGGGTGTTAGGTTAAGTCTCAATTCATGCACCCTCCAGGAACAGAATGTGATTCCGCAATAGAACGTCGGACAGGGATGTTATTTGCCATCCTTTGTTAAGGTAATTAAAGGCTTCCAAACTGCTTTACTGTCATAGGTTTCTCTATCAATATGAACATGAAATTTGGCATCTGGTTGTTAAAAGAGTTGCAAGAATCTAGCATTCTACTATACTTGTTTCATTAGGGACCTGGTAACTGTCGGTAGAAATACCACTGAAATTTCTTGGAGACTTACCAGTTGCACACCTGTTGGAAAGCATTGGTACTCGATGCAAGCGTGCCGCTTTCCAGCTTTTTGCTAAGTTATCTGCAATTTCAAAGGTGCGGCAAGGTCAAATTAATGAATGGCATTTTTACTCTAAATCCTTGGTATCAAAGCAATTACTCAATCTTGGGTGCACCTCATTAAATATTGGATTTCAGCTAAAATACCAACATCTAATTAAAAGTTTCAGACAGTACAAAAGATAGAGAGAGCAATTTTCAGAGCTCCCAACACAAATCCGGAGAGTGGGTTTTGTCTACGGTTTTGACAATCAACTTACAACAGGTGATAGGTTATAACCATCAGCTTCTGGAACATCCATTAGCTTCTCATTTGCTTTGTCAGCTACCACATCAGCGACTTTGGGCATCTGAACGCCATCTAATCTTGCCTGCTCAGTGATTGTATTAATGGTTGAGGTAGCAGGGGCAGCTGCTCTATTTTCATCAAGTTCCAGAAGTCGAGCAATGTGCCTCTTCCCCTTTTTATGAGTTTCCAGTACCACCTCAGATTGTGCACCAAATAAACACATTTGACACCAAAATTTAGAACTAACAGACCCTGGAGCATTCGTTATCTTCTCATTTGCTTCATCGACCACCACATCAGTGACTTTTGGCATCTGACTACCATCAAATCTTGCCAGCTCAGTGACTTTATTGTTGGTGGAGGTAGCAGGGGCAGCTGCATTATTTTCGTCAAGATCCAGGAGTCGAGCAATATGCCTCTTCCCCTTTTTATGAGCTTCCATTACAACCTCAGAATGCGCACCAACCAAACACATTTGACACCAAAACTTATATTTCTCCTTTTTACTAAGTTCTGGTGTCCTCTCCACCTGCATTGGTCCATGTTTCTTCCTAAACCTTTCTGCCTTCTTCTCTCTCTTAATCAGCAGTTCATCCTTTTTATTCTTTAACTTTTCTCTATCCTCCAATTTCTGGTCTGAACCATCCATATTTTTATTAAGTTGCGGCAGTCTGGGTTTTTTTGGCAATGTTGTGGTATTGGTATTGGAACTTTTCTCCATTCTCTCAGCTCTTAGTCTTGCTTCCTTAGCCTTGTGCTTCCTACCTTGAAGGTGTTCAATCAAACCTTTCTCACTTGTGGCGCTGACCTGACAAATGGCACAACTCCACTCCTCGTTGGGTATCTTCTTCAAACTAATTAAAGGCAGAGGCAGTTCACCAGTGCCTGCTGGAGGTGGTGTTTTCCTCTTTGCTCCAACAACACGATTAGGATCAGGCTTAGCCTGCAATGGGATACTCAAAGAAGAATACATAACCAGAAGGGTCAATCACTCCACCCTCTGCCTTTTCAATTAAGGAGAAATTTAATTTTCTACTATCTTACTTTAACTGAATCAGTCTCAAAATGAAGCATTTATCCTCAGAGACAGTAAGTCATCAATCATGTGAGATGATATACCTTTTTTTTTCTTGGCGCGAACAGAGCTAACAAAAATTGATAAGAGCTTAATACCGAGATTCAAAGTAACAGAGATTGCGGAAAGTTCCATGCAAAAATTATAGCACTTCTAAACATTTTTATATGATCCATGAAGAAAGTTAGGGGCACACATGCATATAAACATATGCGTATATGCATGCTGATGAAGGCAGCTGATGAAGGCAACTGATGAAGGCAAAGTAAAACCAATTAATCTGTGTATAACAACATAAACTAAATCCAAATCAAGTTTAGATGGTTCTACAACAAATTCCAACAACAACAAAACCGTATTAAAATGCCATTATCACAACCCCAAGCAAAAATAATGTCATTTAGCCATTCTTCCATCATCTAAATCTAGCAGTTCAATCATGGAACAGCAAAATGGCTTGGTTTCTCTAATGCCATAAGAAACTTTTGAAGCAGCCAACTTGATTATCAAAGCCAGATGAAGTTGCATTGAGGTCTCAAAAAAATGATAAGTAAAGTCAGTAGAAGTGTACATGCATATGCATGAACAAATCTGGTACAAGTGGAGTATGGAGATTCCATTGCTACAGGATACCACATAACTTAACAGAGGGGAAGCATAAAGGTTTTATACAAAAACACAAGATAGCATTCTCAAAGAAATAACATCACTTATTCACTTGTCATGGGCGCATACAACTATCCTCTCACAACAATGGTGGACAATGAGTCCCACATTATTGTAAGCCGGATGCTATATGTAACCACGACATGAGAAAGCTGTACCTAAGGGAACAGCAAATCCATTATCAATCTATGATACTCCCCAATAAGTTGCTACAATATGATGTCACACTCAGTAACAGCGGCTAAGCAATCTAGGAAAAATACCCTCCTGATCAATGACTGCAATGCCCCATTAGGACTAACTTCTGAATTGCCCCGGTTGACAAGTGAAAGGGTTAACCATATGCATTGATAGCAAGCCTAGATGCATGCCTTGTACCAATAGCAACATCATCAAAGGCAAAACAACACAAGCAACAGAACTAAATTGCCATTAAACTAATGTACAAGCACAGAAAAAGTAAAACCTCAACATTAGCTTATGATTTCGAAGGCTTTCATTTAATTGGCTACTTAAACGACCCAAATCATTTAGGCAAAAGGGTTAGATTCTTTCATGAGAAACTAGTGTGTATATGAAGTTTGTTCAATCTTATGGCTTTAAACTTCGAATTAAAAAAAAAAGACTCCTTTTCGGATGATGAAACATTTTGTTGAATGTACTAATTCAAAGGCTTACCAGTATAATCAATTTATTCTTGTTTCCCTCCGAAGTATCCTTAACCTCAGAGTCCAAAATCTCCGTCAACTGTGGCGGCATCATGGGCAGCGGCGGCGGTGGAAACAAATTGAAAGACTGCTCAGGCCGCCAGCGGTGGTGGTTATTGAAGTGGTGATGCATGAAAGGAAGCCTAGGGTCGAGCCGCACTGTGAGCATGTGTTCGAAAGGTAAACTCGTTTCCCTGGCTCTATGCCAGGCGGCCATCTCCCTCTCCGCCATCAACTCTCTTCTCACTTCGGCTTCTAAGGCTCTCCGACGCGCCATTTCCGACGCGATTATCTCTTCCCTTATTTGTGCCTTCTCTAATTCCCACTGGATCGAGTCGGGTCGGTTTCGGTTAAAGTTAGGATTGGGTCGAATTCCTTGACCCGACGAGGGATTGAAGCTCGACGAAGAAGGAAGAAAATAATTTGGCTGCCGTTTATCGACCGCTCTGAATTTGAATTCCATTTGGAAAATTTTAGTTTTTCTCTCTGAGTGAGGGGTTTTTGCTTTCCAGTACAGTGAGAGAGAAACATCGAAATTGAAAAGGTTCAAAAGAAAATGTGTTCGTTTGTGGTAGGCGCTGTTGAGGCGCGTGGGCAAAATGTTTAAAAAGCGGGGGAATTGAGCAGAGGGCCGGGGCTGGGCAGCGAAGCAGAGTGGGGTGGTGTAAAAAGTTTTTTTCCCGGGCAGTACTTGAAATGAGACACTGTGAGAACTTTGGGCAGAGTGTTTCGCACGGACAGAGTTTTTTAATGTTTTGGGCAGGTGAGGACATACGTGTGGAGGAATCTAAGTGCCAATTATAATTTGTCACGTCCTTTTTTTCATTGGTTCGTGAAATTTTAATTATAAAATAAAATATAACTTTTAAAATTTTATGATACTTGATTTTTTTAATTTTTAAGATATTTTATATTCAAATTTATTTATTTAATTAAAATTTTTTACATATATTAATTTTTAAATAATTATTATAATTATTTATTAATTTTTATTAATAATAAATATCAAAACAACAAATGATATGTTTAATAATAAAAAAATAAATATTTTATTTGATTGTTATTTTTATTTATAAAATATTATTAATAAAAAATTATTTAAGAGGTTTCTGATTAAAAAACATCTTAAATAATTTATTTTTTTTAAAGAGATTATTTAAAATATTTTTATTCGAAAGCATCTTAAATAAATATTATTTAAAAATAAGAATGAATTATTTAAGATATTTTTTATAAAAAAATACATTAAATAATACTTTTAAAAATATATATTTTTAATAAAAAATATCTTAAATAATTTCTTTTATTACTTATAAAATTTAAGAGATAAATATAAAAAAATTAAAATAGCTTAATCGGTCGTAGTATATGATTATCAATTATAAGGTTGTAGGTTTAAACTTTTCCTTTAACCCTGTAATGTTTTTGAATGGCATTATTTAAAATATTTTTTATTAAAAATATATTAAATAATCCCTTTAATTACTTATAAATTCAATAGATAAAATATAAAAGAATTAAAATAGTTCAATTAGTTAGAGTATATAATTATTAATTATAAGATCGTATGTTGGATTTCTCCTTTTAGTCCTTTTTTTTTATGATTACTTATAAGATTTTTTTTATTATTTAAGAAATTTTTTGCCAACAATTGTTTTAAATAATGCTAGTCAATTTTTTTAAAAATTATTTAAGATATTTTTAACTAAAAATGTCATAAATAATCTAAAAAATTTGAAGTGAATTATTTAAAATGTTTTTCATGCTAAACGCCATTAATTACAATATAAAAAAATCTTAATAGCATAAACCTACAAATTGATTTATAGTTACTTTCACACATGCATTTTAAAATGATAACAATTATTTTTTAATTTTTTATTTAAGTCAAATTTGAAAACAACATAACTTTTCATTTCAAAATTCTAAAATACTATAGGAATACGTGAGTTTTGTATTATAATGGAAATTTGTTAGGTGGGTTCCTTATTCTGATATGTTTGGTATTATTAAGAATTTGTTACTTTCCTTTTGAATCAAATTACTTTAAACCAAATATTATAATTAAATATTCACTAGTAAAATTTCGAAGAAAAACGCATAGATTCTCTCGAATCGAATACTCCATAAAAGTATCAATCAAAATATATTTATTTTAATTTTTTATGTAAAATATTACTCTTTCATTTTTTAATATATTTTTTGTCTTCAAATTATTTTTTATCTAATTTTTTTATATTTAAAAATTTTTAATTTTGTTTTACATTAAAAATCATAAAATTTTAATTTTATAAAAATTTTAAATTTTAATATTAAATACATTAAAATTAAAAAAAATTTAAGCTTAATAAAAATCAATAACACTCCATAATTAATATGTATGGTCAAAATTGGTTAATTATTAAAGAATATTTAAAAATATAATTAATATAATAATTTTTAATTAATAATTGTGGTGAACTAAATATACAAAATTTAATATAATAACTAAATGATTTTTAATTTATAAACTTAGGTTAATAAACTTTTTGTAAAACAAAAATCAATACTTATGAGAAAATAAAAAAAATTGTAAATATTGAAAATCAATTTTTTTAAACATGAAAGTCATGTATTTTTTAAAATGAAGGTTTTTCTTTAATGAATTAAACAAAACAAGTGTTTTATTAATTAATTAAAAAATCAATTACTTTAAAATGGTTTAGGAGGATCATTATATATGCGTGTATTATAAAATATATGAATACCTAATAAGATATGTAATGCTTTATATATTTTTATACAAATGATGATATAAAAAATTATTATGTAATTACAAATTAAAAGAAAACATCAAATCTTTAAATTTAAAAATTGAAAATACTTAAATTTATATAATTTAAATTAATCAATTTTCAATATAAAAATGGATGATAAACAAAAAAAAAAAGATTATAAGTTGATTACATGAAAAGATACATGCTAGTCTTTTAAAATAAAAAATAAGGTGAAATAATAATTTGAAACTTAAAAAAAAAAATACAAATTAAATCAATAAAAGATATCTAAATTCAAATTTCTAAAATATGATATTTATCTTTATAAATTTTCATATAATCCTTTAATATTTGTTTTTTTTAACATAACATATTTTAAAATTAAAAAATACTTATCAATTTTGAAATATACATATAAATATCCTAATTACCATCCAATATTAATACTATTTGTAACTTTTCTTTCAAAGTTATTTTTTTTCTTAAGTAATCTTTTTTTTTTTCTCTATAGATATTTACTAATTGTTTTAAAATTTTGTAGCAATTTGATTAAGAACGCATGATTGAAGATGTATGAATATTTATTTTATGATGTCAATTATATTTTTCTTGTATTTTGATACACATCTATTATTTATTTTATTTCATGATTTTGAGTTAGATTATAATAGTGATGAGATGAGATATTTTTTAGAATCATTAAAAGAAAAATTAGCTATGACTAATTATTTTCAAAATAAAATACATTTAATTTTCTTGTAAAAATTTAATTTTTATGAGATGTCAATTATATATATAATATATATATGTTATAAATATTGAAGAACTTGATATAACTTTGTAAATAATACTATATTTTTTATATGTATTTAAATATATAAATTAAACTATGCATCCATTGCACAAGTTATAAGCTAGATTAAATATATATTTTTTTGGATTTAGAGTTTTTTTCATAAGAAAAGGGGCTAACAACCCACCCTGAAGTCCTTTCTTTGTGGGCCTTATGGGCTACAGCTCGTCCACCCAACTTCTCAATCAATCCAACCAAAATGTGGGTCCAGCGAAAAGAGCACGTGATCACACTTTGGAGTAATCACAACCGTTTATTTAACCAGTCACAGAAAAATGGACGGCTCAGATTAGTTGGTTGGAATCAAGGGCATTGTTTATTATTTTTCTTTCCCTTGAAATTTCCCACGCCACGATAAAATCTCCTTTGTTTTCTTCTTCATTAAGAATATCCAATCTCAAAAGTCTTGGATAAAAGGGTTCCTTTTTTCTGCTTTCTTAGTTAATCACTTCGATCTTCACATCACCGGCGACATGCCTTCTCGCTGCGAAATTTGTTGTGAACTACTCATCGCGGTTTTGCTCCCTCCTTTGGGGGTTTGCTTAAGGCATGGTTGTTGCAGCGTAAGTACAATTTTCTGACCACATGATCTGTTAATAAATTGTTTTGTTTTAAGTTGAGGTTTTGATATTTTGATCTAATAAATTCTGGGTTTTGATGATTTTTTCAGGTTGAGTTCTGCATTTGTCTGCTGTTAACTATTCTGGGATATGTTCCTGGGATAATCTATGCTCTGTATGCCATTGTTTTTGTGGATCGCGATGAGTACTTTGATGAGTACAGGCGTCCACTTTATTATTCCAGTGCCTAGTCTTCTTTTGTTATCTCTCCCTCCTTTGCTGTAATATGAATATGATGATTATGTTGAAACTCTTTCCCATTGTGTTTAATTTGACTCGATATTGATGTGTTGCGCACTCTTTAATTGATCTTGATGTTATGCTATTATAATGGTTTTTTGGTCTTGGTAGTTCTTGATTACTTCATTTTAACTTAATGCAAATTCACTTTTGGTGGTATTGCACTAACCATATATCTAATGCTGTATGAAGAAACATGATGAGGTAGTTGATCTGCTGCATACCCTTTAATAGAAGTACTAGCTACTACTTGGCATTGTTGTTAGGATCAGGATACAGGAGAGGTTAGGTCTCATACTCAATCCCTGTCTGAAAGTAGTTATTGTTCTGATTTGGTTCTAGGTTTATTAGTTAGAAGTGGAGTACTTTGTATTTTGTCATAAGCTACAATTAAAAACATTAGATTGTTTTTCCTTGGATTTGATTCGATGTCTTAACTCTTAAAGACGTGGTATTGGTGTGTAGTTTTTATTTTGAAATAAACATCTATGGATGGAGAGCAATTGGCTGGGAACTTGGCTGAACTTGGAAACTGGAAGTTGTCAATCTGCTTCTTCCCAGAAAACCTTTGAGCTTTAGTTCAGTGTATTTAGTATTCCCTGTGTTATCACAACTTCCAATTGGAATTAATGTCTAAACTACATAAAGTATCAATCTTTTGGATCCTCTGTGACCAGAATTGATGCAGATATGTGAGAAAACTAGGCTCAAGTAGATATCTAATCCAAGAATGCAAGATTCCTATTCATTGTTGTTCTTGCTCCCACAATTTGAGTTCACATATATGATAGCAGTTTAGTTTAATGTGAAGTTTTAACAATCTACTGGCCTCTTCTGAATGACCATTCACATTATAATTTCCATCTTTGTAGTTGTAGTTTTTACTCTTCTACTCTTCTTACTGGTTGAGTTAGCTACAGTCTGTGCCTTTGTCTATGCCTTAACACAAAAACTTGTCTGCTTATTTTAATGGCCTCTCGGCACTTTGTCAAGTTTGTCAAATGCAGTTGTGTCTAACGAATTGCACACAGTTGCTCTTCATATTTGTTTCAGTAGCTTGTGTGCATTGTCTCGAATCTGTATAATGTAACAATAACTCTCGTAATTGCTGTTAGACATATGCCGAAGGTGAACAAAGGTGTAAGTTGGGGAAAGTAGGAAGTGACTCAATATTGGTATGAATTACGAGAAATGAGTCATTATTGGTATGAATTATGACTGAACAAAGTATAGTCATATATGATGAATGTTATATGTGATAGCCGGTTGGGCCTCCAGCAATCCAATATTCGTTGGTTATGGGGGAAGGAAAGTAGTTTAACCAATATATTGGTGAGGCATGTCAAAAGAGAAACTTTAATCAAATGACTAAAATTTGCACTCCTCTCTCTCATCTACTCCAAGAAGAACAATACCCCTTTGGGCATTGCGACTCAGGTGATTTGACAAATCACCCTTGTTGAAATTTCAATTGAACTTGTTGGAATTTCTGTTCCTAATCTCATTGAAGAAAACTTATACTGTAAGGCACTACTTATTAGGAATATTTTTTGAAGAAATCCATGTACGTTTGCTTTGAAGGAAAAAAATAAAAAAGGCGAACACGTATTTTCCAATGAAATTACCATATTATCCAATTCGTTATCAACAAAACTCTTTTCTTTTAACGTAAGAGGGAAACGGTATTCGGTGCTTCCCAAAACAAGCGTTCTAACATGGAGGGCAAAGAAGGAACAGGGGAATCAGACACCGAGTCCGTGCTCATCTCCGATTGGGCCGAGTTAACCCTCGAGTGCCTCATCAACATCCTTTCTCGACTCACTTTCGAGCACCGATGGACAGGCCCTTTGCTTGTATGCAAACCATGGCTCAACGCCTGCAAGGATCCTTCTCTAAACTCCGTGTTCGATCTCGAAACTCGGTTCGATTCCTCCACCGAGTCAACCCGCTGGTGGACCACCGAGTTTGAAAGAAGAATCGACTCCATGCTCCGATCCGTCATCTCCTGGAGCAACGGCAATCTAACCAAGATTCTTACCCGTCATTGCTCGGATGACTCTATCAATCTGGCCGCTCAAAGGTATCTCATTTGCGACACCATTTCCAGATTTTACATTTTCGCTTCAATTTTCATCTTTGATTTTTCTAAACATTTGCCAGGTGTCCAAATCTCCAAGTTCTTTCTATAAAAACCTGTCCCCGCGTGACCGATGCCTCGATGGCTCAAATAGCGTATCATTGTCGGAACCTTAAACAACTCGACATCAGTTACTGCTATGAAATCTCACACGAATCTCTGGTGTTAATAGGTCGGAATTGTCCCAACCTAAAGGTTTTAAAAAGGAACCTGATGAATTGGTTAGACCCATCGCAACACGTGGGAATCGTTCCCGATTATTATCTAAATGCTTGTCCACAAGATGGGGATACAGAAGCAGCTGCGATTGGGAAATTTATGCCTCAATTGGAGCAACTTGAAATTAGATTTTCCAAGTTATCAGCTAAAGGTCTTGGTTCGATTTGTGAAGGGTGTTTGAAACTTGAGTACTTGGATTTGTCTGGGTGTGCTAAATTGACTAGTCGGGATATTGTCAATGCGACATCGAATTTGAAGGATTTGAAGGAGGTGAAGAAGCCGAATTTTTATATACCCAGGTCAGTTTTTCATGCTGAGAGATATGGGCATTGGAGGTTGTATGATGAGAGGTTTCAAACTGATGTTTTTCGAATCTAGGAGAAAGAAAAAGGAACATGCTCTCAATCGCTTTGCTTTACTATTTGTGTATTACCGTATTATGAATCATCTGTTCATGTTTGATTGTATGATGACATGGTGTTTTGCTCAATTCGTTGTAATGTAATACTTATTTTCCCTATCACTAGTTTCCCCTTTGTCCATTGTTTGATCTCTGAAAGGGAAAAAAGAAATAGCCAATGAACCTATTTTGAATTGACATAGGCCATGAAAAATAATGCTATAATAAGCTAGATTTGTGTTTAACTTCACTGTAATTCTTGATCAAATGTAAGCTTCTATTGCTGAATGGGCATTTAGAATTTGTGTTTCTTTCCCAGGCTTGGGTTTGTCACCATCCAAAAACGGTAAAATAAAGGAGGTCGAAATTAGAATTGTAATACTATGAAAGTTGTCTAGCTACCTTAGGATGATGTGTGATCCTTCCAAGCTAGGGATGGGGAATTCAAGGTATTTAAATTTAATTAAGAAGGATTCGAACAAAAAAGTTTAGTTAAAGGAAAAAAGAAGCAGCTTTATAGGTTACATATTGATAGAGAGAACAAAAAACTAATATCGAGCCTTTATTTGTCAAATGCATTAAGCCTTAGTAAAGATGTTTCTGGAAAAGTTTCATATAAGAGGTCTCTAAGCATGCTACCAATGACAAGGAAACATATCATTTACAATCATTACATTATAATTAACCAATCACAGTTTAGAATATATGGGTCCATCAAAATTTTATATGGAGCCTACACTTGTAAGCGGTGAGTTTTAATATAATTTTTTATTGTGATTGCATGATTATAAGATTGTAGTAATATGAATTGTGGGTAAAATGCGTGCGCCAATGACAAGCTCCGATCATTGGTTGAACTTGGTAGTAGGTATATTTTTCCTTCATGGACAACATTTGCCGTTGGAAGTAGTTTCAGCTTCTATCCATAGAACTCCCTTTGCATTGCACATTATCTTTTAAGTCTAGCATTTTCATCACTTCCCAACCTTCCAGCCTTAGGGTAGAATGGCACAAGAGTCTTGCATAAAGCCACCTCAAGCACTTGGGGTCTAAAGAAATCGGACAAACCATTTGGTTTGTAGAAGTACTGCTTGGGGACATGATACGTTGTCATCGCCATGTCCAAATTTGAGATCCATTGGCTTTCTTTTGGCGTTTCTTGAGCGGCCATATCATGCTCGATCCTTTTACAATAATCTCCATCTCTTCAATGACTGCAGCGACCACAGAAACCTTAAAATCTCATGTGATATATGCTTTCTCAACTCTATTTTTGATGTGTTCTGGGCATAAAGTCAATTCAAATTTTGTGCTACTCTTCAAGATTAGGTTTTCTAGTAAAAGGCTAATAGCTTCCGATCTCATCTGCCTATGGTGCCATATTTTCTGATACCAGCTCTTAAAATCAATCACTTGAGATAATCTGGAGACATGGGTTTTCCTTCAATTGAATGAAAACATATATATCAAACTGAAAAAGAGAAATAAGAGCATCTGACACAAGGGGAAGGTAATTCACTCGTAAGGACAAAAATTATTCATTAATAATGACTAAAGGATACTTATAACATAATTTATGATGGATCATAACAATTAAAAATTAAAAACGAGGCTTTATTTTGTCAATTGGCATTAAACCCTGGTAAAGATGATTTTGAAAACGCTTCACATGAGAGGTCTGTAGGCATGCTACCAATGACAAACTCCCATCATCTGTCGAACTTGGAAGCAAGTGTATCTTTCCTTCGTGAACGATATTTGCTGGGCCCATATATATGGGATGACCATATCCAAAATCTGCATCATATACTGGCAATAGCATCGAACTGATGATATACAGGTTTGGGCATTCCCAAGTGTGAGCTCCATGCCTAACGCTGGTTACATTTGGCAGTTTTCCTAGGTAGTCAAGAGCTGATCTTAGATATTCATTATCCATCCTCTCCACTGCTTTCTTAACCCTATTTATGGTATTCGGAAATGGTTCTGATTGGAGATTTCCAAATAAGGCAATTGATGCAGTGGTGAATAATACATTGCCAAGGTAGCCTGATGAGAGGGGAGGGCATAGTCTGGATCGCCCATTAGTTGGTATGTGTAACTTTGCTGGTTGATCATCTACTAGGCCTCGTGCTTTGCTTGCACAGCGCCATACGTGTGCAGCTAGGATATTGTGGGTGCTATATTTGGTGGTATTTTCAATTTTGATTGACTTAGCTTTTAAGGTATGAATTTGATCTTTAGTGATTCTAAAAGTAGATACCGATAAGGGTTTAGGATGAGAATGAGATTCTGAGGTTGAAATAGATGTGTAAGGAAGGGGATGGATCATATTCAACATGGTGAAATGTAGGCATTGGTGGCACTCGTGCTTGGAGAAGGGTTCGGTCAATAATTGGTGCAACACTAAGCCTCGTGCGATTTCAGACCAGCTGTTGATGAAATGAAAGACAAATGTGCCATCTGCCAAAGTATGGTGAATTCCAATTCCAAGAGAGACCCTACCGCATTTGAAAGTAGTTACCTAGCAAAATACACTTATATGAGTATCAAAAGTTTCTCCTTGTATAATTAAGTGCCTATAGAATGCTGGTTTTTCATTCTTGTTTGGTGAATAGTTACCTGGGATATAACGAGCGGGTGAGTAGAGATATCTGCAGAGCAGTTAACTGTTGGAACTAGTTGCCGAAGTTTTGAGCTTGGTGCAAAATCGCCAAAGTTATCTATTGATGAAGTAGTTTCAGCTTCGATAAACAAAGCTCCTTCTCCGTTGCATATTATCTGGATCCTACCATTTTCATCACTTCCCAACCTTCCAGCCATAGGGTAAAATGGCACCAGAGTCTTGTTTAAAGCCTCCTTAAGCACGTGGGAGTTGAAGAAATCGGAAGAACCATTTGGTTTGTAGAGGTACACCAAGGGGAATGATACATTGTCATCACCCGGTCCAAATTTGAGACCCATTGGCTTTGTTTTGGCGTGTATTGAGCTGGGCGTATCATGCTCGATCCCTTCAAAGTTATCTGCATCTCTTCACTCAGTGACTGCAGGAGCACAGAAACCTCAAAATCTTGTCTTATTTATATGCATTTTCAACTTAATATAGTACTTCTAGGAACTTTTCCAACCTTTTTGCTCGTGAGTTTTATACGAATCATTCATGTCTACACCTGTGGATATTAGCTCTTAAAACCCGTGATTTGAAATTGTTTTTCTGATTTATGCTCTTCATCATGGAGCTTACATTAATGTTAAGAATTATCTTGATCGATTAGGGTTTTTGTAATAACTGAAAAAAAAAAGAATTATTTTTTAAGTATGTTTATAAGTGGAGGGACTCTTTAATAAAGAATGAGAAATGCATAGGACTTATTGACAAATAACTAATATTTTTTAATAGAACTTATTTTATTGTTTTTCGTCGACAACTAATCAAAAGAAAAATAAAAGCTTGGTTCTCATCTTTCTCTTATATGGAAAAGATAAATCGAAGGATTACAAGTGAAAGGTAATAACAAAATCTACAAGGAGAATTGTCTATCAAAGGTGAGTAAGTAATTTTTTGTAATTTTAAAGAAATAATGCTGATTGTTAAGTTTTGAGGTATAATTTGTAATCAAGAAACCTTAAAATTTTAGGAAATCCATTATCTCTTTTCAAGATTAGTTTGGGCAAATCATTTAGACTTTAATTAGGGTCTAATTAAGTGTTGAGAAAGTTTGGTAATGTGATTTTATTTTTGTAAAAATAGGAAACAGAAATTTGACGGGGTTAGAAAGAAAAATTTCTGTTTCGTATGAACCTTAATATTTACAATGATGGATTAAAATAATATTATGTACTAAGGGATAAAATACTACTGTGATTATTATATATAATTGGAAAGCTTGCTGAATTTACTTTCCAATGAAATAAATGAGTTATTTAATGATGTGTAAGTTGCCTAGAAGCAGTAGCAAGGAGGAATTACAAAATTCTTTTTAATTTTTATACAAGGAATTGCGAATTAAACAATATATGCTTGGAGAGTTTATTGAGTCTACTTTCCAATGAAAGAAGCGGAATTGAATTTGGAGTTTCCTATGAATAATTCGTAACTTTTATGAGAAGTTATATAAGGTTGTTTAGCAACAATATATGACATAGATTGTAAAAATTATTATAATTAATCTACAAGAAATCATGAGATGGACCATATATGGTTAGAAAACTTATCCAGTCTAGTTTCTAATGCATTAAAAAGATCTTAATTCTGAATTGAATATTTTGAGATATGACTATTTTACTAAAAAGAGCTTAGGCTGTTAGTATTAATTAGTTGAGTTAACTCTTATTTAACTTAATTGTTTTTGATATAATTGATTTCAAAATGGGCTGATTAATTACTGTTATGTTGAAATTATCTTGAATAGGTCGTTAATTATTTATGAGAAAAAACTAAATGGTAGAATTGAAAGAAAGTAAGTAGAATCTCACACATTTTACTTGTTTTTGAATATATGTATATTTGTATGTTTCTAAACAAATGAATGTTTTATTTTATTATTTTCAATGTATGAAAATATGATCAAGCATATGATTATTTTGTGTTTCTTTATATAAATAATGGATCATGCTTATGAATGAAATGAGAAAATTATTTATGTTTAAAAAATGATTTTATGATAGCTACGTTTTTTACATCCCTGAGAAATGGGATCATCGATAATAGAACTAGTTCTACGGCCCTGGCTAACGGGTAATAGTAGTTAGTATAGACATGATCATATGGCCCTATTAATCGATTATAGTAGTTAGAGTAAGGCCTTGGCTAGTCGGTTATAATAGTTAACAATGATCATAAGGATGAAATTATCGATATGACCAATGTCACGAGTTATAGCAGTGATCGTAGCTAATGATAAATTAATGATAATGATGATTTATGATGATTTTTACAAATTGATCCATGATTTGGTGGCATGTTTTGATATTGATTCATGATCTACGAAATACTTGACAGAATGTTGATCTTTGAATTATTTTTGACATTATGGTTTGATGAATATTTTTGAAATGATTTATATAGTACGTATGAAAACGATGTTTATTTTTAGAATGATTTACATAGTACATATGACAACGATGTTCGATCCGACAAGGTGTGTGAGCTTATACTTGCTGAGCTGTTGTTTGCTTATTTCTCATTTTATTTTCTTTCACACATGATATGAATGATAAGTATGATTAGTCTTGTGAGGAGCTAAAAGAATCTGAGCATTGAAAAACTACTTAGAGAATAGGATTTTATGAAGCATTGTTTTTTTTAGTTGTAATACTCGATATTGAACCTTTTGAGACTTGTTATTTAGTTATTTTACAAATATTAAAACTTATTGAGAACCTTATTTTAGTTGAGGATTTTTCAATGATTATGGATTATAATTTGTATTGCTTTAAGGTTTTATTTCAAAGTAATATGGTCGTATTATATTTTAATCTTGGGGCGTGTCATAAAGTAATATCAGAGCCAAGGTTTAAGATATGAAAAAGGAAAGAATCAAGTTATAGTTAGTGTAAAACTTAAGTATTCTTAGCATTTATGCTAATAATATTCATTTATTTCATTTTGATCACTTACAAACTATTTTCGTTGGTACTAATTTAGGTAAAAATAAGTGGTAGAAATGAGACAATGGTAGACTTTGTTGATCGAAAGAAAAAAACTGACAGGAGAAGAGATTAATTTGAAACCACCAATATTCGATATGAGCAAATTAATATTAAAAATGCTCATAATACTCTTGTGACGCAAGATGATTTAGTTGGAGTGTGTCAGGTAGTGTTTAATTTGATACAACAACAGTAGCAAACACAAGAAAATCTATGATAACGTGAGACAACTTATGAGCAATTTTAGAAGGGTTAACCCACCTTAGTTTAAAGGCAGCCCTGATCTTTCGGTTGCAGAAGCTTGGGTTAAAAAGTTGAAAAAACTTTTTAAGGTGATGCAAATTTTTAAAGATTTGAAGTTGAGCTTGGCTGTCATTCAACCAAGAGAAAATGCCAGGTACTAGTGGGATACTATAAATTCCATATTTGAAGATTCAGGTGAGCCTTTGACTTAGGGAAAGTTTAAAAAAATTTTCTTTGATCAATATTTTCCAAAGTCAGTGAAAGTAAAAAAAGAGAATAAATTTTTGTAGTCACAACAAAAGCATGATGTTGGAGTATGCCAACAAGTTTAATTAGTTGAGACGTTTCTACACTCGTATCATTAACTCATATAAGAATAAGGGATTCGAGCGATATGATTCGAGCATGGGTTGAAGCCAAATATTTGGTCTTATTTATCTTCTCACATAATTGATAGTTACAAAGATATGTTACAGCAAGCATTGAAGATTAACTCAGACATGAAAAGATTGAGCAAAAGAGGGGTGATAAGAAACGTTTGACGTTTGAGGGAGATCAGAGTAATTGTTAGAAAAATGTAATAGGAAATGTAAGTAAAAAATAAAGGATAAAATCTGGTACTAAGCTCTATAAATGCAATTTTTATGATCGATTTCATTTTGGACCATGTTTTAGGAAAGTAAGAGTTTGCTTTGAATGTGAAAAATATGGGCATATTGCTTAAGATTATCCAAACAAGAAGAATGATGCTGTTAAAGCTAAACGAGTAGAACAACCACAGAAAGGAAATGCTCAAGTTTTCACTTTGACTCACTAGGATGCTAATGTAAGTGATAATATGTTGACAGGTATTGTTCCCATTAATCATATCAATGCCAATGTTTTATTTGATTTCGGTCTCTCTTATTGCTTTGTATCTGCCAAGTTTGCTGCATTCTTAAGTATTGAACTTGAGAAGTTGAATAAGTTTTCATATGTTGTTACTCTTGTAGGAAAAATTATGTGTGTTGATATTGTTTATAAGAATTGTGTTATACACATAGAAGGTTGTGAACTACTAGCAAACTTAATGCAGTTAAAGATGCTAGAATTTAATGTGATCTTAAGGATGAATTGTTGTTTATACATCATGCATTTATTAATTGCTATGGAAAGAAACTAGTGTTTCAGTGTCTAGGACAATCGAAACTTATATATGATAGTGATAATTTAAACCTTCTGTGTTGGGTTGTATCAATCTCAAGTGTCATGCAATCTTTAAAAAAAGGGTGTCAAGGCTATCTTGCCTATGTGAAAGACACTTAAATGAATGTAAGCTCACGATTAGAAGATATTTCAGTTGTTAGAGATTTTTTTTATGTCTTTTCTAAAAACTTGCCTGGCCTACCTCCTAATTAGGAAATTGAATTTGAAATCGATCTTAACCCTAGAACTAGACTAATTTTAAGCCTTCTTGTCATATAGCTCCATCTGAGTTATGCGAACTAAAGGTATAACTTCAAGAACTATTAAAAAAAAAGTTCATTCATCATAGTGTGCCACATTGGGGAGCTCATGTGATTTTTTTTTTAAAAGAAGGATGGGAGTTTGCACTTACACATTGATTATAGGGAATTAAATAAAGTAACTATGAAGAACAAATATCATGTTCCTTGAATTGATGACTTATTTGATTAGTTACAAAGTGCAAAGGTCATTTCAAAGATTGATTTATAGTTTGGATATTATCAGTTGAAGATTAAGGCAGGTGATCTACCTAAGATAATTTTTTGAACTAGGTATGACCATTATGAATTTTTGGTTATGCCTTTTGGATTAACAAATGCGTCTGCTATATTTATAGACTTGATAAACAGAATCTTTAACTAGTATCTGGATAAGTTTATTGTTGTTTTCATTAATGACATTCTGGTTTATTCTAAAAGTGATGAGGAATATGAGAACATTTGAGGATTGTACTACAAATCTTATGGGATAAACAACTCTTTGCAAAGTTTAGCAAATATAAATTTTGGTTAGCAAGTGTTACTTTTCCTTGATCATGTTGTTTCTAAAGATAGGATTTGAGTTGATTTGAAAAAGATTGAGACAATGGTAAATTGGCCTCACCCAACAAACGTGACAGAAGTAAAAAGTTTTATAGCCTTGGCAAGTTATTATAAAAGATGTGTTGAGGGGTTTCTCAAATTATTGTGCCATTGACTCATTTAACTCAAAAGTGAATAAAATTTGAATAGACTAAAGAATGTGAATAGAGTTTTCAAGAGTTAAAGTAATGATTGGTGTCAACACTTATCCTTACCTTACCTTTTAATGTTGACAGTTTTACCATTTATAATAATGCCTCCAAGAAGATGTTGGGTTATATGTTAATACAGAATAATAAGGTAATTGCTTATGCTTCTAGGTAATTAAAATCCTACGAATAAAATTATCTGACTCATGATTGGGAGTTGGCCACCATTGTGTTTGCTTTGAAAATATAGAGACATTATTTATATGGAGAACCTTATGCAGTTTATATAGATCATAAGAGTTTAAAGTATTTGTTCACATAAAAAGAGTTGAACATGAGACATAGAAGATGGTTGAAACTAATCAAAGATTATGATTTGACCATCAATTATCATCCAGGCAAAACCAATGTAGTTACTGATGCTCTTAGTAAAAAGTCCATTGATAGTATGGTTGCTTTGATTACTTCACAATCAAAATTGTTGGAAGATTTTGATGCATAACAAATCGAGATGACTATATAGGGAAAATGTGTTGTTATAACTAGTTTGTTGGTTCAATCAACTTTGATCGAAAAGATAAAATTAGCATAAAAAAAGATAGTGAGTTGTACATAATCAAAGAAGATGTGCAGAATGGTTTGCGGTTAGAGTTTAAACTTCATGAAGATGACACACTACGTTTTGGGAACAAATTATGTGTACCAAATGATTTTGAACTGAAATGAAAGATCTTGGAGGAAACACATAGGTCTTGATCACTATACATCTTAGAGGCACTAAGATGTATAAGGATTTGAATGAAAGCTTTTGGTGGAATAACATGAAACATGAAATAACTCAGTTTGTGTCATAATGTCTAGTGTCACAGCTAGTTAAAGTTGAACACAAAAAATTATCAGGATTGTTGCAACCTTTAGAGATACTGGAATGGAAGTAGGAGCATATTTTTATAGATTTCATGATAAGATTGTCTAGATCATCGAAAGAGAATAATGGTAGTATAGGTAGTTGTTGATAGACTTACTAAATTGACTCATTTTCTACATATCAAGTTAATTACTCTACTTAATAAACTAGCATAATTATACATTGATGAAATTGTTCGATTACATGGAGTTCCACTAAGTATTGTGTTAGATAAAGATTTTAGATTTATCTTTAAATTTTGGATAAGCTTACAGCGAGCTATGGGGATAAATTTGAAATTGAGTATAGCTTTTCACCCTCAGACAAATAGGCAAATGAAAAGAATGAATCATTTGAAAGATATGCTTCGAGCATGTGTAATTGATCTAAAAAGTAGTTGGGATGATTATTTACCTTTAGTAAAGTTCACCTATAATAACAGTTACCAATCTAGCATTGGGATATCTTCTTTTGAAGCCATGTATGTTAGAAAATATAGATCCCTTTTATGTTGAGAGAAAACTTTTAGGGCCAAAAATGATATAATTGACTGAGAAAAAGATCAAGGTGATTAGAAAGAGACTAAAAACAACATAAGATCATCAAAAGAGTTGGGTAGACAAGAATAGATGGGAGTTGGAATTTCAACAAGAGGATTATGTCTTTTTAAAGGTATTACCCACAAAAGGTGTTATGCGATTTAGGAAGCAAAGAAAGTTAAGCCCATGTTATATAAAACCATTTTATATTCTTGATAAGGTGAGAGAAGTTGTATATAGGATAGCCTTACCACTTCAACTATCTAGTGTGAATAATATTTTTCATGTGTCCATGTTGAGAAAATATGTCTCTGACCCAAGCCATGTAGTAAAGTATGAAACTTTAGAAGTTCAAGAAAATTTAACATACTTGAAATATCCTATTCGAATAGTTGATCGAAAAGAGCAAGTTTTGAAGCATAAAACTATTCCTTTTATAAAAGTTCAATAAAGCAATCACACATCAAGAGAAATAATTTGGGAAATGGAAGATGATATGAAAAAACAACATCCTCAATTATTCAAAAATGAAGGTAAATCAAGTTTCAAGAACGAAACTATTTATAAGTTAGGAATAATGTAAGACCAGTAAAAAAAAGACTATTTTAAATATGTTTATAAGTGGAGGGACTCTTTAACAAAGAATGAAAAATGCATAGGACCTATTGATAAATAACCTAATTTTTTTTAATAGAGTTAACTTATTCTATTATTTTAGGTCGATGATTAATTGAAAAAAAATAAAAGCTTAGGTCTCCTCTTTTTCTTATATAGAAAAGATAAATCAAAAGATTCCAAGTGAAGGGTAACTGTTGGCTTTTACAGAGATAAAAAAAAAACTTGTGAAAATGAACAATGAGAATATGAAACTGAAAATGTTGTACCACCTCTTTATTTGATGCAACTTCCTTAAATACAAAAATATTTTAACCTAAAACTAGAATGACTGCTAGTCACAAGGAATGATCTTCCTGTTTGCAAGCCATAAACAAAAACCATTAACACACAACTAACTTTCATAACCCACTAACACCCAACTAACTTTCATAACCCACTAACACATATCTAACTTCCATAAACCACTAAAAAACATCGAACTTTCATAAACCACTAACAAACATCTAACTTGATAAACCACTAACACACATCTAATTATTCATCATACATTAGCAACCTATATTTGCATAATGCAGCTAATAAGGCATTCTTGCAACATTTCTCCTTGCCTTAGTAGCTGCAAAGACCTATTTACTTTTTAAAGCTTCAAATCTAGCTTTGGATAGGGCTTTGGTTAACACATCTGTAATTTGATCTTTAGTTTTGTAATAAAGCAATTTGACTTCACCTTTTTTTTGCATTTCTCTTAAGAAATATAATTTGATCTTAAAGTGTTTAGTCCTGCCATGAAAACAGGATTATTTGATATTGAAATTGCAACTTGGTTGTCTATATGAATCTGTGTTGGCTTTTTCTTTTATATATATAAGTTTACAAGTATTTTCTTGAGCCAAAGTGCTTGATTCACAACTACAGTGGCTGCAACATATTTAACCTTAGCAATGCTCTGAGCTATCACTTTTCACTTTTTGAGCACCATGGGAATATTTTTTATCCAAAGCTAAAACAAAAATCTATTATGCTTTTCATATCATCAACTGAACCTGCCTAATCACTATCAGAGTAACCATGGAGCTTAAAATCCTAACAATAAAAATATTTGATACCATAATTTGTTGTGCCCTTAATATATCTGATAATCCTTTTAGCAGTTTGAAAGTACAACTCACTAGTATAATGCATGAATCGTGAGAGTAGGCTCACTGCAAATATAATGTTTGGTTTGGTGACAGTAAGATACATCAAACAACCAATCAAACTTTTGTACTGACCTTCATCAATTTTGTCTGATCCATCATCTTAGTTAAATTTTTTCTTTTGATTTATTGGGTATTTGTACATTTGCAGTCCTCCATATAAAATTTCTTAAGTATTTTCCTTGTATATTTCTTTTGGCATGTGAAGACTCAATCCTGATTTTACTTTACCTTAATTCCCAAAAAATAAGATATCAGACTAAGGTCTGTCATCTTAAATACTTTAAGTATTTTAGCATTAAACTCTTTTATTAGCTCCTTATCAGCTTCTGTTACAAGCATGTCATCAACATAAATAGAAACTATGATCAGATTAGCATCGATTTCTTTTACATACAACGTAGCTTCTCTTAGGCTTTTAACAAAACCAAGACCTAGTAGGTGTTCATCAATCCTGCTGTACCAGGCCCTGAGAGCTTGTTTAAGGCTATACAAGGCTTTTTTAACAAGTAGACCTTTTTTCTTATCTCTTGACTTAGAAACCTTCTGGCTGCTCTGCAAAGATCTTTTCCTATAAATAACCATTTAAAAATGCATATTTTACATCAGTTGGTAAACCTTTCATCCCTTATGTGCTGCCAAGGCAAGTAGCATTCTAATTGTATCAAGTAGATGATAAGGTGTATGCTATATGAAAAGGAGATACCAAAAATTTAGTTAGTAGTCGATTTGGTATCTCCTTTTCATATAGCATACACCTTATCATCTCCATTATGATTCTATTTTTTCTTTCACTTACTTTATTTTTTTGTAGAGTATAGGGTGCAATAAGTTAGTGCTCAATACTAGTTTCTTCACAAAATTTGTTAAACCTATCAAAAGTGTATTCCTTCATATTATCTGACCTTATTACCTGTATTCTGCAACCACTTTGATTCTTCACCCATACTTTAAATTTTCAAAATACACCAGTAACTTCATATTTGAATTTAAGAAAATAAATTCAACAGAATCTAGTAAATCATCAATAAAGATAATATTGTACTTACTACCATTTAAAGATGATATTTTTTAAGGTACTCCTATATTTGTTTGAACCAGTTGAAGCTTGTGTGTTACTTTTGATGCAGTTTAAGGAAAAAAACTTCTAACTTGTTTGCCATATTGATAAGCTTCACAATCTACCATCTTTTCTCCTAGCAACGGTACTCTTTTCACTAAATTGTGTTTTTGTATATAAAAAAGTCCAGCATGATGGAAAAGCCTAAGCTTCCTGTGCCATAATTTTGCATTGCTTGTGTTACATAGAAAGGCTATATGTTTTTCCTCTATTAGATTCAGAGCAAAGCTTTTTCCTTTCATTTTTATCTTAAATGTATCTGTGCCTTTTGCATCTTTGATCTTACACCATTATTTTTTGAATAATATTTTGAAACCCTTCTCAAGTAGTTGTCCAACACTAAATAGGTTTTGATCAATGTCAGGTATATATATAACATTAGTAATACATTTTAAACCTGTTAGGCTTTCTATGACCACTGTTCCTTTGTCATTGACTACGATGTATTCACTGTTTTCAATCTTGACTTTGAAAATATCAGTTTTATCAAGTTTTTTAAAAAGTTTCTAATCATTTGTCATGTGGTTTGTACAACCACTATCAATAAGCCAAGAGTCACTAGAACTACTATTTGTTGCAAAGCATGTTGCAACAAATAATTGCCCATCCAGATATTGTTTAGTAGCGACATTTACTTCATTTTTATGCTTATATGACTTACAAATCTTTTTTATATGTCCAATTTGATCATATTTTTTGCATTGAATATCTGACCTCCATCAGTACTTTTTTTACGGATGATTGGTCTTCTTGCAGTGTGGATAAAATGGATAAGTTCCATCCTTACTTTTATTGTTGACTTCATTGTTGCCAGGCTTGTTGTTGTTCTGCTTTCTATTATTTTTTTTGCCTCTTATTGAATTTCATGCCTTTGCTTGAAAGGCACATTTCATAGAATTCTCTTGTCTCATCATTTTTCTTTGTTCTTGTGCCTACAATGCATTCTCTAACTTTGCCAAAAAAATGCTTGACAGATTTTTTGACTCTTCTAAAGAAGAGATTTTAGCTTTATATTTCTCAGGTAATATAACCAGAATTTTTTACACAATTCTCTTATCAGAAAAATCCTTACCAAATAGTCTCACCTTGTTCATAATACTGAATAGCTTGTCAAAGTACTCTTTAATGGATTCTAATTTTTTTATTTTTTGCATCTCAAATTCTCTGATCAAATTCACCACTTACATGTTTTTTGTCCTCTCATTGCTTTGGTATTCCTTCTTAAGATATTCCCAGATCTCTTTGGCTGATTGTAGGTTCATGATTTTGATGAATATTGTGTTTGAAACTACATAATATAAGCAAGCTTTTGCTTTTAACTTTCTAGTCCTTTTCTCATTATGATTCTTGAGCTAAGCATTTATTGGATTAGCAGGTAATGCAAAAACTTTATAGTCATCCTCTACTACTTTCCATAGATCTAAAGTATCTAATGCATTACCATTCTAACAACCCAGGCTTGATAGTTACCACCATCAAAGACTGGTGGTTTAACAAAGAATGTCTTATCTGACTCCATTTGACTAAGGGTGTTGTGTGTTGCTGTGTTTGTGTAGAGGATTTTTGTTTGTAATAATTTTTTTGGTTTACTTAACTCACAGATCCCTCAAAAAGCTTGGCTCTGATATTAATTTGTTGGTTTTTATAGAGACAAAAAAAAAAAAAACTTGTGAGAATGAACAATGAGAATATGAAACTAAAAATGTTGTACCACATTTTCATTTGATGCAACTTCCTTAAGTACAAAAGGATTTTAACCTAAAACTAGAATGAATGCTAATCACAAGGCATGATCTTTCTATTTGCAAGCCATAAACAAATACCACTTACTCACAACTAACTTTCATAAACCACTAACACGCATCTAACTTCCATAAACCACTAACAAACATCTAACTTCCATAAACCACTAACACACATTTAATTATACATCACACATTAGTAGCCTATGTCTGCATAATGTAGCTGATGAGGCATTCTTGGAACAATAACAACAAAATCTATAAGAAAAATTATCTGTCAAAAGTGAGTAAATAATTTCTTTTAATTTTGGAGAAATAACATTGATTGTTAAGTTTTGAGGTGTAATTTATAATCGAGAACCCTAAAATTTTAGAAAATTCATTATCTCTTTTCAAGATTAGTTTGGGCAAATCATTTAGACTTTAATTAGGGTTAAGTATTGAGAAAGTTTGATAATGTGATTTTATTGTTGCAAAAATAGGAAATAGAAATTTGATGGGGTTAGAAAGGAGAATTTCTATTTCGTATAAACTTTGATGTTTGTAGTGATGGATTAAGATAATATTATGTATTAAGGGTTAAAATACTACTGTGATTATTATATATCGTTGGAAAGCTTGTTGAATTTACTTTCCAATGAAATAAACGAGAGTCAATTTTGAGTTTTTATGAAGAGTCGGTTAATATTTACTTAAGGATGTGCAGGCTATCTAGTAAAAGCAGTAGGAGGAATTAAGAAATTTTTCTTAATTTTTATACAAGGGATTGTAGATTAACCATATATTCTTGGAAAGCTTATTGAGTCTACTTTTCAACAAAAGAAGCAGAATTGAATTTGGAGTTTCCTATGAATAAATACGTAATTTTTATGAGAATGTATATAGACTATCTAATAGCAAATATATGACATAGATTGGAAAAATTATTATAATTAATCTATAAGGAATCATGAGATGGGCTATATGTGGTTAGAAAGCTTATTGAGTCTAGTTTCTAATGCATTAAAAAGATCTTAATTCTGAATTAGATATCTTGAGATATGATTGTTTTAGTGAAAGGAGCTTAGACTATTAGTATTAATTAGTTGAATTAACCATTGTTTAACTTAATTGTTTTTGGTATAATTGGTCTCAAAATGGGTTGATTAATTATTGTTATGTTGAAATTATCTTGAATAGGTCATTAATTATTTGGGAGAAAAAACTAAGTGATGAAATCGAAAAGAGGTAAGTAGAATCTTGTACACTTTGCTTGTTTTTAAATCTATGTATATATGTTTGTTTCTAAATGAATGGATGTTTTATTTTACTATTTTTGATGTATGAAAATATGATCAAGCATATGATTATTTTGTATTTCTCTATATAAATGATTGATCATGCTTATGATTGAAATGAGAAAATGATTTATGTTTAAAGAATGATTTTATGATAGCTACATTTTTTACATTCCTAGGAAATGAAATCATCGACACCAAAACTAGTTCTACCATCCTGACTAATGGATAATAGTAGTTAGCACAGAAATGATCATACGACCTTGCTAATGAGTTATAGTAGTTAGCGTAAGGCTTTGGTTAACGGGTTATAATAGTTAGCAATGATCATGAGGATTGAATTGTCAATACGCCCAATATCAAGGGTTATAGCACTGATCGTAGCTAACGATAAATGAATGATAATGATGATTTATGATGATTTTTACAAATTGATCCATGATTTGGTGACATGTTTTGATATTGATTTATTGATACTTTTGATATTATGATTTGATGAATATTTTTGGAATGATCTATATAGTACGTATGAAAACGATGTTTGTTTTTGGAATGATCCGTATAGTATATATGACAATGATGTTAGATCTGGTAAGGTGTGTGCGTTTATATTTACTGAGCTGTGATTTGCTTATTCTTCATTTTCTTTTCTTTTATAGATGATATGAATTATAAGTATGATTAATTTTGTGAGGTGTTAGAAGAATCTGAATATTGGAGAACTACTTAGAGAATAAGATTTTATGAAGTATTGTTTCTTTTAGTTGTAATACTCAACATTGAATCTTTAAAGATTTATTATTTAGTAATTTTATAGATATTAAAACTTACTAAGAACTTTATTTTATTTGAGGATTTTTTAATGATTATGAATTAAGCTTTGTATTGTTTTAAATTTTTACTTCAAAATAACATTATCATGTTATGTTTCGATCTCAGAACGTGACAGTTTTATTGATGAAAAGTGTCGTAATTCCTAAAAATTTAGCATAGTGCATACATGCATACATAATTGATGAATGTGGAGGAAAGTGTCCGTACCTTATAATACCAGAACCGAAGGTGCTCAAAAATCTTCTTCAGCGGGTAACTACCGGAGGCACAGCACAGCGTTGACAAAATGCAGGCTGTGAGTTTCGTAAACGTCTTCTGTCTCGAGTTTTGTGGTATTCCTGCTTGCTACTGATAATTTTTGGTCAAGTTAATAATTGAGGTATTACATGTCAATTACTTATCTTAATTTTCCACGGCTCTTATCGTCCTATTCTTGTTTGTGTTGATTAGGACAACTATAATATCAAGCAATATTAAGAAGACAATAATATTTAGGTCATGTTTAGTGTATAAGATAATTGATAGGATAAGATGATAATCATATTATATTATGTTTGATTTGTAGTTAAAGAAAATGATAGAATTATTAGAAGAATTATTATTTTCTTGGTATAAGATAATTCAATCCTTCTAAAATGAAAAAAATTATTTTTAATTAATAGAATTGAATTTATATATTTTATTATACCTTTATAAATTACATCAATAATTTAAATTGTATAACTTTAAAAAAAGATAATTTTGACCAATAAATAAATTATTCTATCGCATCTTTGTATATATCAAACACAAGATAGGATGATATTATTTAAATAATACTATTTATAATATTATTTTATTTTATCTTATCATATCTTGTCTATCAAATATGATCATAATTATTAATTAATCAGATTTTAACCCATTTTTTTCTTCTTCTTCTATATATATATATATATATATATATGTGTGTGTGTGAGTGGATATTACATCCCGCTTTTAACAGCAAAGAAGATATCTAGTGATCCAAAAAAGGATTAAAAAGGAGCTTTTATTTTATCAATTGACATCCACCCTTCATAAAAATGCTTCTGAAAAAGTTCCACAAGATTGGTCATGCTATCAATGGCAGGCTCCCATCTATAGTTGGACATGGTAGCAATTATATCTTTCCTTCATGTATGACAATTGCTGCACCCAAAATCTGCTTCAAGCAGAGGAAGTCGCATCCAATTGTTAATGGAAAGACTTGGGCACTTTGAAAGTGTGTGCTCCACTTAAGCGTAGTTTCTATGCAGCAAAGAGCTGATCTCAGTCATGTATTCATTGTCCATCTTCTTTATTGATTATTTTGTGAATTCTCTCAAACCTATGAGTATATATACGGATAGGAGATTACCAGATAAAGTAATTGATGTAGCTCAGAAGATCACATTTCGGAGTAGATTTTATAAAATATTATTTCAAGAATTTTTTTGTATTTAATGTATTAGTTTCATCAAATTCAAAAAAAAAAAAATACAAAATATTTTTATTTAATTATCACCTTAACTAGTATCTCCTCTAGTTATTTTTTTTAAATTGCGAATGTGTGTAAAAAAAATGCTTTAAATTTATTATTATTTTAAATAATATTCTCTTTCAATATATTGAAAATCAATCTATTAATTGTCAATTACAAAATTATTAATTCAAAACTAGTATTTTCTTTCAAATCAACATATTAACAATTAACTACCACATTTAATGATAAAGAAAAGAAAATTCCTTTTCTAGAATAAAAATCAATAAAACAAAATTTCCCTAACTGCTGCATGACACTAATTCTAAGGAAGGCCGCCAGAGGATTCTGGATCATCAGTTATATGCAAGTGGAGAGCATGGAGAAGGTCATAGCCAGCTTCTTGGAGTATCTTCATTCGGAAAAATAATCTATGAACAGTGATTGGTTCTTGAAGGAACACGTTATTAGTAAGTATGTTTTATTTAGGGCCATGCCTTTTTGATAAAAATGACAAAACTTTAATGCATATGGCTTTTGATTAAATAATCAATGTTCGTTCTTTATGAGTTAAGTTGACTAACTTGCCAATGCATTGATTAAGTTGATAACATTTAAATTTGAATTTAGTTTTTTATTATAATTTTTAAATGATATGTAAATTTAATATAAATTTTATTTAAATTTTGCGATATGCTTTAATTTTAAAATAGATAGACTTCTTTTCATCTTAGATCCATTTTTTTTTTTTTTAAAGTGACTCACATTTAGATTTTTTATATATAAGATGGGTATAACCCGTGAAAGAACTAGTGAAGGTTTTGGTTTGAATCAATGGTACATAGTACATAGGAAATGATTTTATGTTCTTGATTAGTCATTTTTAGTTATTTTTAAACCCCATAAAATGAAAGAACTAAAAAAAAAAATGAAGTCAAATTAGAATTTGATTAAATGTATCTTTTAATTAGACTGATATCAAAAATTAATTTTTTTTAATTTTATGTTCAGTGCGAAATAATGTCTTATAAAAGAAAAGAGAAAAGAGGAGATAGATAGCATTTGGTTTTAGAAAATAGAGTCATTTTTTATTTTATTTTTTTGAAAAAATAAAAAAATATGATTGAAAATGTATTTGATAATTGAAATTGAAAACAAATTTAAAAAAAAATGAAAATAGATTTAAATATGAAAACAAAAGAATATGTTTTCAATTATAAAAACAGGGGATGTATATTAATTTTTTTCTTATATTTTGCAAGTTATGATATTTAAACACTTTTTAATATCATTAATTAAGAAATATTTTTATATTTATAATTAAATGCTATTAATGACAATATCATTGAATATTTTATTTATTTCATTATTTTTACATTTTTAGAAAATAATTTTTATTTTTGTTAAACAAAAAATAAAAAATAAAAACTATTTTCTAAAAAATAAAAATAAAAAATATTTTCTCAAACAACACAGAAAATTTCCTCTTATTCGACTGATTATATAATTAACTAGAGATAATGCTTTTTTTTTTCCCAATGCTCAAATCAAATGCAGACAAAAGCGAAAGCGCAAAAAGGCTAATAGAAGAAAACGAAATTGATTTCCTCCAACATAATTTTCTTAGAATTCGTAAAGAAGCTGCCCACATTTTTTAATGTGAGAGGCGTCTAAGCATGTCACCACAAACAAGCTACCATCCTTGACCGGACTTGGTAGAATGTACGTCTTTCCATCTTGGGAGACTTTGGCTGATACTAACAGTATGAGACGACCCATCCGAAATCTGCTTCGTAGATAGGCAACCACATCCAACTGTTGATACTGAGATTTGGGCATTGGAAACCCCGTGCCCCTCGCACTGGCGGTTTTACGTTAGGCACTTTTTCCTTGTAATCGATAGCCGACATAAGGTATTCATCATCCATTCGCTTCATTGTACATTGGATTGTCTTTGCCGTATCCGAAAATGACTCTGATTGGAGATCACCATGCGAAGCTATGGTTGCAGCCATAAAGATTACATTGCCAAGATAGCCAGGTGGGAGAGCAGGTCGCAATCTAGATCGTCCATTGATTGGAATGTAAAGCTTGGTTGGTTGATCATCAGGGAGGCATCGGGCTTTATTTGCGCAACGCCATATATGTGCTGCTAGGCAGTTGTAGGTGCTATAGTCAACGGCATTTCCATTTTGCTTGCGTTGGTTTTCAAGGTGTTGAGTTGATCACGAGTGATTTTGAAAATAGACACAGTAGTTTGAGGATCCGATTCTTCAGCAGTAGGTACGGTGTTCATGGAAAGAGGTGGGTCGTATTCAACGTGGTGAAATGTAGGAGTTGGTGGAACTCGAGCTCGAAGAAGAGACCTATCAATGAAAGGTTCAGTGCTAAGAGGCAGCCCTCGTGCCATTTCAGCCCAACTGTTGATGAAATGAATCCCAGCTGAACCTCTGCCAAAGTATGTTGTAATCCAATTCCAAGACAAACTCCTCCACACTTGAAGCTTGTCACCTAAGAAAATTAACGTATATTAAACTCTCAGAATTTGATATTGAAGCAGACTAATTAAGCTTACTACCAATTCTTAGTTTCGATTAAGGAAAATATATTCTAGTAATACCTGCACTAAAATGAGAGGATAAGAGGAAATATCCGCTGAATAATAAACTTTTGGAACTAATCACCAAAGCTCTGAACTATGAATGGTATGATCACCAATCAAACCATCTATAACAGAATCAGTTTCAGCCTCAATGAATAAAGCTCCCTCTCCATTGCAGATGATCTCGACTCTTCCTTTTTTATCCCTTCCCAACCTCCCAGCCATGGGGTAGAATAGAACAAGAACCTTGCTTAAAGCCTCCTTAAGCAATTGAGCATCAAAGAAATTGGAAGAACCGTTTGGTTCGAAGAAGTACACCGTAGGGACGTGATGAAGTGTCATCAACAGTTCTAAGTTAGAGCTCCATAGCCGATGCTTTGGTGTCTCCTCAGCTGGATATACCATGGTCGTCTTCTTTGTAGTAATCTCCATATCTCTCTCGTCCCTTAATAGCTTTGCTAAGTGGATTGAACAGACTAAAAAGTATTGGATATATATTATATATACACACAAAAGGAGAAGAAAACGCTTATACCTTGCGCAAGTCAGAGAAGAAATTGAAATTGATGATTCTAAAAGATTAATGATAGTCTTGCAAAACCTGGCAAAGGCTCTCAAGGGTTTTTTTTTTTTTGGTTCCAGAGAAAAAGGCAAGACTGAGTTTGAACCTACAAAGTACATGTGTCTAGGTTATTTATAGGCTGAGAAGCACGAGCTTACTTGTGATAGGTAAGAGTACAGATTTATGGTGTTAATTTAATGGGATAAATTACAACCGTCAGACAATTAAATTTAGAAAAAGAATAAAATATTATAAAAACTCTTAAATTTTTTTTAAAAAAACTCTTATATTTTTATTATACATAAATAAACCTTTACTCTTTAATTTATATTCAAATAAACTTTTATTTTAAATAAAAAATTTATTTTTATTAAAAATTTATTTAAGTACAAATTAAAAATTAAAAATTTATTTGGGTATATAATAAATGTTAAGAGTTTATTTGAATGTAAATTAAAAGTTAATAATTTATTTGAGTGTAATAAAAAAACAAAAACTTATTTAAATAAAATACTAAATTCATAGATTTATTTGTTATTTTAACATTAGAAAATTGTCTAATTCACTTTAAGTTATTAAAATCAACAAGATAACATAATAGTTAATACTTTTTAAGATATTTTAAAAAATTGAAATAATTAAAAAATAAAATATGTGATAATTTTAATAAATTTATTTATAAAATTAAAAATATTACATTGATTAAATATGACATATAAACTCTTAAGTTTATAGATTTGGATTTTGAAATATGTATCTTATACAAGGAAAGACAATTAAAAGGCGATGCCCACCTTCTCCTCGGTGAAAGCAGCAGATGAAGCAAGGGGCGAGCAGAGCACTTAGTCGGAATAAAATGGTAGTTTGATAGCCTTATTTTTCGCCCAAAGTTTGAGGAACAAGCACAAGACAAGTACATATAAAAAAATTTGAATAATGGGTTCCATTTATGAGATGCATGATGCAAAAGTGATTTGGTAATTTCTACTGCTCTATTGTTTATATATAAAAGTATGAATTTTAAAAGTATTAATAGTAATTGATTTAAATATTTTTATAAATTTTTTAATTAATAAATTTATTCTTAAATATATATAGCTTTTATTAAATTATTTAAATTTAATTTAAATAAACTAAAATTAAAAATATAGTTTATACGAAATTAAATTATTTAAAATTTTAAAATTTTAATTCTAAAAATGTTAAAAATAATTATCTAAATTTCCTTGGTAAATATTTTTATAAAATTTAATTTAAATGAACTTTTTTTATTATTAGACTCTTTTTTATAATTAGACTAAAAAAGTACTAAAAATGATTGATTAAAATATCCTCAATAAAATTTTAATTTAAATTGATTAAAATACCATTAGTAATTTTTTTTACAAATTTCAATTTAAAAATTTTTTTTTATTAAACTCTTTTTTATAAGTAGAATGATTTTTTTCATCAAATAATTTAGGTGATTTACCTAATGTAAATTATTCTAAGTGAAACATTATCAAGTAAAAAATAACAACAAAAATAACACACTAAGCTTTATATGTCATACTCTGGGGTCAGTTGTATAAAAAATCAAATAAGAGAATTAGATTAGATTGTAGTTTGAATATTCTTGAGCCACTCATTTCTATCAACAAATACCTTTCATCCAATTCCATAATCATCATATCATTTTTTACCACTTGTATCGATATCTTTCGTGGTCTACCTCTTGATGTTTTGATATTTTCTAAATTTAGAGACTCAATTCTCCTAACTGGTGCATAGTTAGGCTTACGTTTCACATGTTCAAATCATCGCAAATGACTCTCTCTCATATTCTCTTCAATTCAGACTACCCTTAATTTTTCTCTAATCTTTTCATCTCTAATTTGGTTTATTCTAGTTTTACCATACATCTATCTAAGCATCCTTATCTCTACTACGTTCATTTTCTTCTCATATTATTTCTTAATAGCCCAACATTCAGTTTTATATAATATATAGGCCTTACAGTTATTTTATACAATTTTATTTTTAACTTTAAAGGCATATTGCGATCACACAAAACACTCGATGCACTTCGTCACCTCATTCATCTTGCTTGAATCCTATGTTTGACATATGCTTTTATCTCAATATCACTCTAAATAATTGATTCCAAATATCGAAACTAGGTTTACATCAAAATGTGACAAATTTCATTAAAACTATTTTTTGAATGTGTTTATGTCAAAATTACATTCTTTTATGAAATTTTTTGTTGTTAATATTGAAAATGAAATCATTATAAATTGTATAGGTTTACATAACAAGTTTAATATTCTTAAAGTTGAAATTTTCTTAAGAAAACATGACAGGTAAGGAATTTATTTTATTTTATTTTTAAAATTATGTATTTTAATATTTTTATAATAAAATTTTTAAAATAAAAGAAAATTTAAACTTTCAATTAATAGAATGTACAATTATATTTAATTAATGAAAGCACTAATAGATGATTATTTTAAGCAAAAAAATTAGATGAAAAATTGATTGGTTATACAAAACTCTATCATCTCCATATGACAAAAAATGTTAGTGCTATATGATATTTGAATAAAAATATACAAATGCATTGATTTCAAATTTCTTTTGGATTAATAGGAAATTATTTTATTTGGAGAAATATTGTATACTTATTTATTTTATCTTTTATATCAGTTAAAGAATGTTCACTATTGTATAAAAATTTTAAGGTAGTCATAGTAGGTAATATTTGTTCAAAAAAATTGAAATTCATCAAATTAATTATCACTTTACATTTAAAATAAAGAAATTAGTATAATTTATAATTTAACTAAACTTAAAAGTGATTTAAAGGCATTCATTAGCAAATTTTATTTGATAAATCTTTATTTGATTGTGTACTTAGTATTTCAATCGTTTTAAATTTTTATAATTTCTAATTAGATTTCAGACTTAGGATCAACTATGAATTAAGTATAGTTAAGTTTTATCATCTACTTTTATTCATAGTATACTTAATTATTCACTTATGTACCTAAGCAAAATTGACTCAATAATTAGTGCATGCTTCTCTTTGTTTAAAAAGATGAATTTAAATCATCCTAAATTTGAATAAAAAAGAAGTATATTAAATTACTTATAATTACAGTTTTACTTTATAAATACTTTTAAAATTAATTAATTAATTCAACCATAAAGACAATAAAAATAAAATATTGAAGATGAAGGGAAAAAAGTTTAAATAAAAAACTTTCAAATTATTATAGAAGATGAATAGCAAATGATGGATTTTAATTGGATTATTATTTTAATTCAAATTTTGGTTATATTCAATCATTTCATGTTTTAAATAACTATTAAGTTGTTAACATTTTAAATCAATTAAAATCGAGTCAAGTTAATTTATTTTTATAATTATGTGTATTATATTATTTTTAATTTAATTAAAATTTAAAATAAATAAAAATTTTATTTATATTCAATTGAAGTTTTGAATTGTTCAAAGTTTGAGTTTATTAATCTATGTTATTTTAGCTACACTTTTATGACACCGGTAATAAATTTTAAAATAGAATGAAAACACAAAATAATGAAAATTTAAGTGCAAAAGTGATAAAGATGTTGATGATAATTTTAGAAGAAAATCTTTATACCCAAAATTTACAAAGATTAAAAGATATATATATTTTTAAAGATTTTGAAATTCATATAGAAATGTTAATATAAAGCAAGGCTTAGTTAACAAAACCATATTCTTGGATCGTCCAAATAAGGTACGCCCCAACCACCATGTCATTTACTCATAAGAAAACGGCTCACCCTTCACCAAAGGAAGGACTCACGTAACAGTCCATTGACACCCTATCAAGGTAGTAATTTAAGAACTGACCATTTGACCTTCAATTTACCTGAGACTATTAAATGCCTTTCATACTCACCTAAGAGTCATTAAATACAAATCACTATCACTCATGTAGAGCTTTCTTGAGTCTCACATAAATATCTCATAAACTATCAGTTGTCTTAATCAACTCACTTCTTTTTGTCTCATACATAAGGTAAAAAAGAAATAAGTAATGCAAGATCCAATCTTAATCTTTCCTCTATAATAGCTTACTCAATATTCTTCTCCTTTCAATTTTCTCCAATTTTTAATACATAATTAATTTGAGCATTAGAGTGCCTCTTAGAAAAACACCCCTAACGCTTTTCTAACAATGTTCTTTGGTTACAAGCTTGAGCTATCGTTCTCTCAACTTCATTTTGTCTTTCTCTGGTTAAGATATTGAAAATATCATCTACAATATAAAGACTAAATTTTTTTAAAAAAATTCAATGCAAATATTATATTATTTTAACACACGTACAAGAACAAAAGCAAAATCCAATACTTCAAATTTTAATGTCTTAAATTGATATTTTGGTACATGGTTGCAACTTAAAAGGAGGATTTGATAATTTTTTTATTAATTTCTGATTTGGAGAATGAATGGATTAGAACGAAAGGTTGTTGGCGAAAGAAACAAGTGAAGTGGATTGGGTTGTCATTCACTTTTTGAAAAAGTGCCTTACAAAATTATTTCACATTGTTTGTCCGTACCAAAAACTTTATTTTTCAAAAGAACGTGCCTACTTTATTTATTTTCTAGCCTTTTACTCTATCAATGTCGGCCACAAAGAGAGGGTGTCTAAAACTTTTGACTGCCACATCTCAAAACTGTTTTCAATTGAGTTTTATTTTTTAATAAAATTATTATTAATTTTTAATATCTACCAAATAGACTCCTCAGGAAAATTATAATAACATAAAATTGAACTAGATTTATATGTATAGATGATACTTAAATATAAAACTTAAATATTTCAAAACCATTTCTTTATTATTAAAATAATAACCGTAAACATTCATTTATGATCGAGTTGATTTTCATTATTATTATATAGTATATTATTTTATTATAATATAATTTATGATATAATGTTATATTACCTTTATTATTATTATTATTTTATTTTTTTTTTCTTCTTTCCTTTGTTTTTTGATCTTTGGCGAGGGTCAGGAACGAAAATTTGAATCAAATCCCATAGTCAAATGTTTTTAATGTTGAATCAAGTTTGAATAATTGACAAATTAAATTGGGACCAAATCATAATCTTAAGATTATGCTTGCGTAAAATGTAATCCCAGGATTTAAACTTGAAATTAATTTTATTCGTTTCTTAAAAATTTATCTTTAGGATGCCTATAAATTGCAATAAGATCAAAGGAACATACTGTTGATTTCGGGGGCAAAACAATTATTTTTGAGGAAATGGTTGATTTTTAGGAGAGTTGGTGTTATGGAAAATTTTTGGCAATAAAGAATTTCTAGGATTTTGATTTTTGTCTGAGTTCTATTTGAAGTTTATGAGTTTGAGTTTAGGTTTTTAGAGTTAGAATTAAGGTTCTGAAGAGTTTTAGGAGGAATCTGGGCAAATTTGAGGAAATTTGGGATTTTTTCTGTAAAATTTGGGTTTAAGATGAATTTTTGAATTTTCTGGTGAGATTTTCTGATGAAGGTTGAATTTTTTGGTGGGATTCCAAAAGCTTTTCCAAAAAGTGATGGATTTTATAATTTTCGATTGAATTTTTTAGTGATTTTTTCAGAAATCGATAGATTTTTTAGTTTTCAATTGAAGTTTTAGGTAGGTGTTCTTGGGGTTTCTAGAAAGAAGTTAGAGAGAATTCACGATAGAGAGAGAAACAACAGAGGGTTTTTTAAAAAAAATGCTGGAACTTGGTTCATATAATGACCTGAAATGGCAGCATTTTGGGAGGCCTTCAAATCCACGTGTGACCCGCTAATCCATCCGTCAACCCGCGTGTTGACCCGACCTGAATCACAGGTTTTTTTCTTTTTCATTTTCATTTTGTTTTTCGATTTCATTTTATTTATTTTATTTTCTTAAGTTTTTATTTTATTTTTAGTTTTTTAATTTAATTTTATTGATTTTTATTTAAAAAAATCTTTTCTGAAAAATAGAATAAGCAAAGAATAAAGAAAAAAATAAAAAAAATAAAAGATAAAAAAAAATATTTTCAAGTAAATTTATAGAATTCACCAAACTATTAGGAAATTTCATTAATTAGTTTTCAAAAAAAAAAAAAAGATAATTTTATCTTCTAAACTATTGGAGGATTGTTTCAAATTAAGTTTTACCAAACTATTGGAAGACTTAATGAAATTCTTAAAAATTTTTGTAAATCTTTTTACAATAAAATCTCATCAAACTATGGAGATTTGCTTCAAAGTAGGTGTTACCAAATTATTGGGAGACTTTATTAATTTTTTTGAAATAAAATAAATTAATAAATCGATGACAGAACCTCTTTAGGGTAAGATACTAGTCTTCATGAATACTTTTGAGGTGAGAGAATTATCTTAAATTGCTACCAAACTATTGGGATAATTTTAAAACTAATTTTCAACATTAAATAATTTGGTAAATTACAAATATGATCAAGGCTTGGATAATTTGAAATCAAACTGGTACCATTCTTTTGATGGGCACTGTAAAAGTGCTATAATATTTTTCATGCGTAATCGTACTATTAAACCTAAACTCTGGTTTCATAAATCAAAATCTACTATTTAAAGATACCTAAGTCAATTTTGGGACTCCTTTTTAAATAGGACAAATTCAATCGGGTGGTCAATCATACCTAAAGAAAAAAGATTAGTGGCGACTCCTCTAATCTATGTCTAACGATAGGTCTACAGATCTATACGTTATGATAGTTTGGTAACTTCACTGGAGATATCGAGAGTTAGATCAGTAAATGATTTCTTATTATCCAAGCCTTGTTTAATAAATTTGAGATTATTATTAGTTATTTATTTCTTTTCATTGCTTATAGTTAGTTATTCATTTATTTATTATATATATTTGTCATTCATTTATATGTGCATAACATAAAGCTTTCCACCTGAGCTTTACCCTTAGAAGGGAGTGAAATACGTGTGCTCTCATGAGATTTCATGTCTCCGTACAGGCCTGTGAAACACTTTCTCTTAAATTGAACCCTTTTCACTTGAAGCCTATGATAGGTGAGGATCAGGGTGTCTTACTAGTTTGTAATAGATAATGATATAAAGAACAATTTGAAAACCTTTTAAAATTTATCTACATCACATGTAGTTAACTTTAAGAGCCTAACTATAGGTAGAACCATGCCTTTCCTTTGTATTAGAAAATCCTAAATAGGATTTATGATTGGATGTTTATTTGTAAGCTTAGATATTATCTTTTTGTATAGTTTTTACTAACCCTGTATGTTGATTTCTGTATTTATGTATTTACATCTTTATTAACCCTTTTCTTTTATCATGCATTCATATTATTAGATTCGTCACAATGAGTATTTGCCACAAAATAATTTTTAACAAGAAAAATCTCAGTTATGTCCATGAAAAGCTTAGGCAAATCCTCTGTTGGCCAAAAAAAGAGTCTGAAGAGTTGAAGCTTACAAACAAAAGGTTAAAAATGGAAGTCTAAACATTGAAGCAAGAAAATGATGGATAGAGAAATTTGTGTATTGACCTTAATGCAACAAGGTCATCCACTAATTAGGAATTGGCCCAATTGTTGTAAGAAAATAGACAACTGTAAGCAAAATTACAAAAAAAATGATGTAATGCTTTTTGAAGCACAAAAGCACATCCAAATGCTAAATGGAGTAGTTATGGGAATTAAAGCGCAAATGAATGCTATAACTGAAAAATGTAAGCAAGTGAAGGAAGCATATGAGTAAAAACATAACCAGTTGAAGTCTTTGCTTGATTGAATCATTGTGGCTATTTACAAAACCAAAGATATGGTAGAAATGATTAAAACATGGAAAGCAAGGGTGTCACCAGTAGGAGTACATAGTCAAAAATTGGTAGATTTTCTTAACAAAGTGCAAAGCCAATATTGACAAGCCATGGGTTTCTTTTCCAGTAGTTCTAGACTTTTCATGGATGTAATTAAAAATAACTTTTAATAAAGATTTTCTCTAATAACGATTACTATATGGTAAATTTTTCTTATTGCATTCATGCATTTTATTTTAGTACTCATTCTTATGTATAATTTAAAAGTCCCATGGATATCATTTTAAATTTACACATTGTGAGAAATCAAGGTTCAATGATAGCTCAACACTAGTACTACACTTAGGTTAGAGCCAAAAAAATGGAGCAAGATAATGTAAATCATCTAGAAAGGATATAAAAGGCCCATGAGATACTTGAAGGAAAATTAAGCAAGATTCTGAAAGCCTTAGAAAAGATAAATAGAAAAAAAGTAGTATAAGAAGGCATCTTATATGAAGATACTAAGCCACTATATCTTTCAGGTTTCGCTCTGTATCAGGCCTAAACCATTCCGAGCTTTCGGTAACAATAAACCACCTTTACAAATTATAATCAAGGAAATGTTCAAAGCTATACCAATCTTGTATTCGCTGAAAAAGTAGATGAGCCAATCCAAATTCTCAAAATGGGTGAGACAAAAAAAGTGAAGTTATAGATGGTAGTGTCCTTGAAAGATTTTAAGACTGACATGAGCATGATTGAGAAAAGATTATCGACTGTAAAAAGCATTAATTTTTATAGATCCATGGATACTGTAAACTTTTATTTGGTTTCAAATGTTGTGATTCTTTTAAAATTCAAGGTACCAGAATTTAAAAAGTATGACGGTATCAAGTGACCCCATTATATATATCATAATGTATTATTGTAAGATGATAGCTCACGCTAACAATGAGAAGCTGCTCATGCATGTGTTTGAAAACAACTTGATCATATCTGTTGCAAAGTAGTATGTTCAGTTAGACAAGACTCGCATAAAATCATAAAAAGATTTAACTTGATCTTTCATTAACCAATACCGTCACATCATAGACATGGTCTTGATCGCATTTCATTACAAAAGATAGAGAAAAAAGCATTTGAGCCTTTCAAGAAATATGCCTAAAGATGGCAAGATGTCGTTACCCAAGTACAACTTTTCCTAACAGAGAAAAAAATGACATTGCTATTTGTAAGCACTCTAAAATTATTATACTACGAGAAGATGATAGGGAATGTAACTAAGAATGTTATTGATCTGGTAATTTTGAGGGAGATTATCAAAAATACAATTAAAAGTGATAATTAGAAGAAAAAAATCATTGCTACTAAAAAGATGTCTAAAAAAAAGAAAAGTGAGACTCAAGTTATGAGTTTCAACAAGTAGCAATTCAAAAACTACCATAAGCCAATTTATCCCATATATCATTAGCTTGCAAGTCATGCTTCGACTACAGTTTACCAATCAACTTCGTGACTTTTTTATCCATCCACACTTAGGCTCTCTATTCATCCAACTATCCAAACAAGTGGTGTGCGAAAATCATAAAATTGAAAAAAGCTTATATTTGACCTTATCCTTGTGAGCTACATAGATTTGTACCAAGAGCTTTATAAGAATCATTTGATTGCTCTTATTCCTGCAAAATAACCTGAACCTCTTTATCCCAAATGGTATGACTCTATTGTTCACTATGATTACCATTTTGGGGTGGTGGGATATTTTATCAAAAATTGTATCCTTTTGAAACATGTAGTACAAAGTCTAATTAAAAAAAAGTTGATAAATTTTGATACCGATAAAAACACGGCATCTAATGTCAGTGGTAACCCGTTGCCCAATCATTCAAGGATATGATTTTGAGAAAGTTGATTAGAACTGCTCATCATCTTAGGATTTTTTAATAATGTAAATTTTTTTATGTACTTGGATTTCATCTTATCTTTCATCATTTTAATAAAAGCAACAAATCTTATGCATTTTCATAACATTTTTTTTGTGTGAATACCCATTATTTACTTTTACCTTCTCATACTTTTTTTCATACCCTTTCCTTTATTTCGAATAATGAATGTTCAGATAATTATAATGATAATTCATGATTTGACGTTGAAAACACCATTCATTATATTTTGATTGATAAATTTGAGATTGTTGGTTCATTGAAACTGCTGAATAAAAAAGATAAATTTAGGAAAGAATTTCAAAAGTGATGCAACATATGATCTTTGCAATTATTCATAAGTTTGCTCTTAATTAATAAAAAATTTTCATTTAGAGTATTCATGTTTGAGATGAGAGATGGTCATATTTCTTCTATCTTTCAAAAAAAATTATCCCTTGCTACCCAATTTGAGCTTGTTAAAAATTTCTTTCAAGAAATCATAACCAAGGATCACCCCACACTGGGGAAAAAATTTGAGAAGTTTGTTTACCCTTAGTAATTTCAGGGGTAAAGCCCTTTTGTGCTTAAATTTAAAAAAAAAATTATTGGAGCAAAACGCCAATGCGTTTCATATAAAGAAATGATCATTGGTTGATTACCCTTCAAATATAGTTTAAGCTTGTTTCATCCATTTCTTTCATAGTCCTTTACCCTAGCCTACGTTACATCATTTAAAAGTCCATTTTGATCGAATGTGAATGCTCGATTTAAAAAATCATGAATTGAATTAGGGTAGGTTTACCATTGGATCATTTGAAGTTTTGATCGAAATGTTACTAATGGATCAAAGGATAAATGGGAAAGAGGTGTACCCAAAAAAAAATAAAAAAATTAAAAAAAGAGAAAAAATTACAAAAATAAAAAAAAAGAGAAAAAAAAGGAAAGGAAAAAAATGAAGACTTAAATTGAAAATCTGAAATAGTGGTTTAAGTAAAAATGAGAACGTTAAAAAATAATTTCAGAGTCTCAAGAGTGAGGATGATGATTAGCTCAAAGATTAAAGATATTAATGAAAAGTGTTTTTGAAAGATGATTCTGCGTTTGAATTCAAAATTATCTGAACAATCATTATTTTGTATGTTAATATCCTATTTGAATGAATTACAACATTTTGCTTTTGTTCACCTTTTAAGTTATTCTTGACCATACCTTTTGTTCTTTCAATAATAAAAACCCATTTTTTTTATCCTTTACTAATTGAACATTCTTTGAATGAACTAAATAAATGTATCATGTATATCACTGATTTGAATGATGGCAAATAAATGAATGAAATTTTTCATAAAGAGTTTTCTATTTTTTTTGAAAAGAAATTTAAGATGAGATAAATAAAAGAAGCTAGAGAAAATGATTTACAAAAAGAAAACAATATGACTGTAGACACCATAATCTGTTCAGGTGTCTACATTTGATTTTTGTTGATATAAGAAAATAAAAAATAAAAGGCTAAAAAAATAAAAAAATAAAAAGAGTTTAAATGGGATTAAAATTAAGAGTTTAGGTGGGATTAGAATTAGAGTTAAAAGTTAGAAATGACTAAAATCTTTTTTAGTTTAGGCTCTCAAATTATACTCTGTAAATGCATAGAATAGAAACACAAGAGGGGTGAGATAAAAAATGAATCATAAAAAAGAGATATAGAGATAAAAAACACATAAGAAAATCAGCAGTGAAACAGAGAAATTGGCATAGCTTTTGACATGCAACAGACCATCATGTAGAGTCACCAGCTTGTGGGAAAAAGCAAAGGAAAAAGTTCTCTGACTGAAAGTCTAAGAAGAGAGAAGCAAACGAGAAAGGCAAAGAAACAAGCCAAAAAAATAAAGGGATTTGATAAAGCCAACAAACTGATTTTTGAGAGATTCAAAAGCCTATGTGCTCACAAGCTCCAATTCCCATTCTTGTGAAAAGCTTTGTTTATTTTCATCAATGACGTAGCAGGGGGTCCAAAACGGAGGAGTCGAGAAGGTAGTGATGGTAGAGTTCACGACGATAAAGCCACAACTGATGGTGAAAGCACCAAAGGCAGTTGATGCAATACAATTCTACAAGATCGTGTTCAACACTGTTGATAATGGCCATAATCTTTATCCCAAATGCAAGGCTGAGCAGGAGTTCCCTTACATCCTCTTTGTTTAGCTTGAGCTCGTTGGCTCTACCATTTTCGTATCTGGCATCGATGATGACTCTACTTCAGTGAAAAGTGAAGAAACTAGATGTGTGCTTTGCATCGAGACTGAAGACATGAAAGCTGTTATAGCTAAAGTCGTGAGCATTAGAGCCATTACGGAAGGCAACGACGCATGCTGTGGTGGACGTGTGGGCAAGGTCAGGGCTTTCTATGTGCTCTCCTATCAATAAATGCACTTACGTTGAAGTTTAGATGTCGTATGATCTTTAATCTATTTTTGTTGAACTCTATGCTTTTAATTTCTTTGTTATGGGTGGGACTTCATATCAAAAAAAGTAAAGGATGTCTCGCTAGTAGGTAATCAATAGTGTTTGGCTCTAGTATTGAACATTTTGATACTGTTCAAAAAAAATAAAAAAAATAAAAATATTAATAAAAATTTTGGAATGAAATACAAATTATCCAATGATGAAATTCTTAAAACTTTCAAATGATAAAATTTTTAAAAAATCTCTAGGTGAGAAATTTTGTCTAAATTTATCCCAAATGGTGGAATAATTTAGATTAAATTTCAATAAAAGTAATTGTATTCTTTTCCAAATTTTGGTTGAAAATATATGATAATTATCTAATGATGAGATTCTTAAAAATTTCAAATGGTAAATTCTTAAAAAATCTCTAGGTGAGAAATTTCTTTAAATTTATCCCAAATGGTAGAATAATTTAAATAAAATTGCAATAAAAATAATTTTCATATTATTTTCTTTTAAAAAAAAGAAATAAAAAGAATTCTAAATAGGCCCAAATGGTAGAAAATTTAGAAATTTCAAAAAAAAAATTTTAAATTGACCTAAAATGGTGAAAAATTTAGAAATAAAAAAAAATAAAAAGAATTTCTAAATAAATTCAAATGGTGGAGAATTTAGAAATTCAAAATAAGAAAATATTTCTAATTTGGCCTAAATGGTGGAATAATTAGATATCTTTTCAATAAAAAAATAGATAATTAAATATTTTTCGACGATAAAGCATCTTCAAGAAATAAAATGGGATCATTGAATACTCATGAAGTGAGAAAATATTTTTAAAAGTTCTATCAGATTGATGGAAGAATCTTATAAATTATTTCTAATATTTAACATAAAAATTTAAAACCATTAGACTCAAGACCTTAGAATAAATTTAAAATAAAATGACACCATCCTTTAGATGGGCATGTAGGGTTGCTATAACATTTTTCGCACGTAACTGAATTTTTGAATCTTGTTCTAGTTTGTAGACTTGAATCTATTCTTTTAGGGACTTTAGTCAAGCTTAGGAGTTCTTTAAAAAGATATATGGGCCAATCACACCTAGTTAAAAAAGATTGGCGGCAACTACATCTATTTTGTTAAGTCTAGCATAGATTTACGGATCTATATATTATGAAAGTTTGGTGACTTCACTAGGGATAGCTATAGATAATCATGCCATAACTTTTAAATTTATCCTATTTTTCGGTCTAATGGTTTTAAATTGTAATAATTTGTGTTATTTGTTTATAAACATTTTTGTCTTGTAATTTATTTTTGAGGCATGAAACTTATATGTTCCTTCACACACACTATTACATGCATTACATGAGCTTTATACCTAGGCTCTGTCCCTTTTAAGAATGAGTAAAATACCTATATTTTCGTAAGATGATAATCTCCGCAATGGCTAGTAAAAAACTCTTACTTAAATTTAATCTTTTCCATTGATAGCTTGTGATGGGTAAGGATTGGAATGTCTTACTAGTCTGTGATAGACTATGATGTAAGGAATAATTTGAGAACCATGAGTAGTCAAAATCACCTAACCCTGCATATAGTTCACTCTTAAAAGGTCAGCTCTAAGATAGAGCCCTTTCTATCCAGTGATAAATGTAACTCGAAGATAGGACACAAGAAGGAACAATTTGTGTGATATATTAACTTGCTAACCATTTTGATTATTTGGCTTTGTGCATTTGCATGTCATGCATCATTCTCACTGTCATATGTAATATTGTGCATCTGCATCACTTTTATTTTATCCATAAAACTAACCATTTTGTTTGTATGACTTTGTGCATTTGTATTATCATGTCATGCATCTGCATCATTTTTATATTAGATTTCATCCATGAAAATACACATTTCATTTATGCATCAACATACCAAACATGAAGCATCGCATATAATTTCTTATTATAATTATGGTATTCAAAGTTCAAGGATAGTTCTACCAACCAAGAATCCCACATAATTAACTCACCAGTATAACACAAGAGCTTGAGCCAGACAAATGAAATAAAAAAATTTCAACCATCTCGAGAGGATAGAGAAAGCCCAAGAAAAGCTTGAAGGGGAATTGAACAGGATTTTGAAGGCTTTGAATAAGTTAAATAAGAGGAAGAATGTAAAAGAAAATACTAGCTAGCATGATCATCCATCACAAGAGGTGACTGATCCTCTGTATCCTCTTAATTTTAGGCCTCATCAAGCTTAGTCCACTCAAGATCCACCACCATAACAGTTCACATATCCTGTAGGTATACATACCTTGAAATGCTATCAGCTTTAAACTCAGGACAATATCAAAGTTATGTAAATCATATCTTTATTGAAAAGATAGTAGAATTAATACCAATTCTTAATTTGAATGATCCAGAAGAGAAAAAGAAGTTGAGGCCCAAGGAGAAAGAGACTTTAGAAGCCTCAAAAACTGAACAGAAGATGAACTTACTAGAGGAAAAGCTATGAGCAGTGGAAGGAGTTGGTTTTTATGGTTTAGTGGGTGCAACTGGGCTCTGTTTAGTCTCCGATATGGTTATCCACCCAAAATTTAAGGTTTCAAAGTTTAAAAAGTATGATGGTACAAAATATCCGAAACTCATATTACTAAATACTATCAAAAAATGATTACCCATGCTAGTAATGAAAAACTATTAATGCATGTATTCTAAGATAGCCTTATGGGTTCTATTGCTAGGTGGTATATCTAACTGGATATGACTCACATTCGATCTTGGAGTAATATGGCTTATGACTTAATTAGTCAGTATCGACATATCATAGATTTAGTCTCAAATCACCTTTCTTTATAAAATATGGAAAAGAAAGCAACTGAATCATTTAAAGAGTATGCCTAGAGGTAAAAAGATATTATTTTTCAAGTGCAGCCTCTTCTGACTGAGAAAGAAACTATGTATTATTCGTCAGCATTTTAAAGTCTCCTTATTATGAAAAGATAGTAGGAAATGCAATAAAAAATTTTGCTAATATGATGATTCAGGCAAAATCATTGAGAATGCCATTAAAAATGGCAAGTTGAAAAGAGAAGAACTAATAAAGATAAAAAAAAAAAGAGATCGAAGCTCAAGCTATGAGTTTTAGTAGACAGTTCAGGGGATATCAACCCTATCCATCACAAGGTTAATCCCATACTATCTTGCTGTGAACAATACCTTATCCTACCTACACCAGTTAGCCCCATTGCCATATTATCTATACTAGCCTCCTTTTTCAGCCTTCAAGCTCTTATATATAGCCTTAACATTCAACCACCCACAAGATCTCAGGTTCATCCTGCTAACCCAACAAGTGGTTCACAAGAGCAGTAAATTACTTGAGAAAAGCCCATATTTGATCCAATGTTTATGACTTATACGGAGTTATACTGAGAGCTCTATAACGACCATTTGATTGCCCCCAATTGTGTGAAGCCGTTTAAGTCACCCTATCCCAAGTGGTATGATCCTACAGCTTATTATGACTACCACTATGGAATTACCAGTAATTTCACTAAAAATTGCATTGCTTTAAAGCATAAGGTGCAATGATTGATCAATGATAAAATGATAAACTTTGAACAATGAGGAGTAACAACACCTAATATTAGTGGCAATCTATTGCCTAATCACAATGTCAATGCTTTGAGTGAGAATCAAGAACACGTTGATCTGAAAGGGCTTGGAGAGCTGTAATGAATCATGAGTTAGATATTAAGAAAGATTATTCATTTGATCACATAAGAGCATAAATTTTGGAAAAAAAAAGGCTGATTAGAAGTTGTTTATTATTTTAGGATTTCTTTTAGAGTAATGTTAGGATTTCTTTATACAATAGGATTTCATTTGTCATCATTTTAATAAAAGACAAGTTGATGTATTTCATTACATTTTTTTTCATTCAATTATTGTTCCATGCTTTGTTACCTTTTATAACTTTTCATTCCCATTCTTAAATTAAATGATGAATGTTTAGATGATGATAGCAATAATTTTAGGATTTAATTTTGAGAACTCATTCACATTGATCTGAGGAGACTATTTGAGTAAAAGAAGCCAGCTGCTAGCAGATATGAAATTAATATGTTTTGAAAATGTGCAGTCTTTTGTAAACATTCATAAGCTTATTTTTATTCAATAGATGATATTCAAGAAAAGCATTCACATTTGAGATGAAAAATGGTCATTTTTCTTTTACCCTTTGAAAAACTATTCATTGTTACCCTTTTGAACCTATTATGATTTTTTTTTCTAAGGAACTTCGATCAAGGATCACCCTCCACATTGAAGGTAATTTTTGAAAAAAAAGAGGCAAAAGATCGTAAAAGGTCTCAAAGATAGAAAGTAGAGAAAAAAAGCAACAAGAAAAAAAAAGAATGCCACATATGATTTGGGGTAAAGTAATGAGAGTCTTTTTTATGAGAAATGAGATAGATGAAAAGGAAAAAGTAGTGAAATGATGTGAAATGGGATAAAATACCAAGTTGTTTCAAATGATGATAAATGATCCATTGATTTTAAACCTTTTAAACACATATTTTGAGCCTATTTTACTCATTTTTTTTATGACACTTCACCACGGCCTACATTACAACCTTTAAAAGTCTATTTGGATCAAATGTGAGTGTTAGAATTAAATGATCATATGTTGGGTTAAGGCATGCTCGTGATGGAATGACAGAATCATGCTTCGTTGCTCTAGAGATTGATGTGAAAGAGATATCAATAATAGGTGAAAGAATGAAAGAAAGAAAAAATAAAAAAATGAAAACATGAAAAAAATAAAAAAGATGGAAAAAAGAGAAAAAAAAGACTTAAATTAAAAACTCAAAAGGGCAATTTGGGTAGAAAAATTTTTGAGTTGAAAGTTAAAAAATAGTTCACATAGAGGAAAGGTAAAGATATCTGAAGATCTTTCAAAGCTGAGGCAAAGTTCACTAAGCTCAAAATGACTTTGAAAGTCAATGGAATGAGTTTTTTTTAAAAAAAATCCTGGATTAATGTTCAAAATTGTTTGAATATTCACTGTTTAGATATTATTACTTCATTGGTTTTATTCATCCCAATGACATGCATCCAATTTGTCTCTTTTTCATTTATTTTTGTACCAAACTCGTTCTTTATTGATTATCTTTTTCCTAATTCACCTTATGCTCCCTTATTGTTGCATCCCTATCATGAATAAAAAAAATGTATGATTGCATTGTATTTTTCATGATTTGAAATAATAATGAATGAATGAATATGTGTTTAAAAGATTTTTGTATTTTTTTAAAAAGAAATCCAAGATGATAGGGATAAAAAAATGAAGAGATGGTAGAAACCTAAAAAAAGATAATTTAAGAAGACACATTATGTGTTCAAATGATGAATATGATGATGGATTGGTCAACAAAATGAAGAGATGCCTACAACCTAAAAAGATGGTATGACTAAATGATGGATATAGGGATGAATCGATCGATATAACCTATGATTGGTGACCTAGTGATAGAGGATGAAACTTATTTTGAAATGGTTAGTACTGAGAAACCTATGATTGGTAATCAAGTGACAAACATAATGTGGATCAGAAGACATAATTCATTTTAGAATGGTTAATGCTGAGAAGCCTGTGAATGGTGATCAAGTGATGAACATAATTTGAATCAACTGATAGAATTTATTTTGAGATTACTAATGCTAAAAAGCTTGTGATAAATGATGTAGGGTAATGGATGAAATTTATTTTAAAATTGCTAGTGCTGAAAGGCCTGTGAAATGCGATCAAGTATCAATTAACAAAACTTGTTCTAAATGGTTAGTGCTGAGAAGTTGAAAAAAAAAGAGAGATAGTGGAGTCTTGAGAATTATATTACCATAATTAATTAGAATTTCATGACATGGACATTTGCATTACATTGTATTGTTGAGAATATGTCATTGTGAGAATCTAGATTGTTGCATTTGCGTCATTAAGAAAGCATTTGCATTATTGATCATGACATTCATTACATACAACATTTTGACTTTGGTAAAATTTGAAAGTCATCTAGAAAAGAAATTTTGGATCTTTGGATAAAGTCTTCAAATGAGAATCTTTGAGTTTTCAAATGAGAATCTTTTAATTTTTTAGTTCTCAAATGAAAGTCTTCGAATTTCAAATGAGAATCTTTAAGAATCTTTGAGAATCTTTAAGTTTTTCAAATGAAAATCTTTAAGAAATCCTCAAATAAGAATCTTTGAGTCTCAAATGAGAATCCTTGAGGTGTGAAATCTTAAAATTTGATGAACGTGAATCTTTGAACTCAAATAAGAAGCTTTGAACTTTTAGATGTGAATCTCCAAAATTCAAATGAAATAGCTTAACTTTTTGGATGTGAACCCTAAATTTGTCAAGTGTGAACCTTTGAACTCGAATGAGAAACTTTGAACTTTTGGATGTGAATCTCCAAAATTCAAATGAGAATATTTAAATGTTGGATGTGAGTCTTGCAATTTGCAAACACGAATCTTGAGATCTTGCAATTTGAATTCTTATGAAACTGAAATTTTGATAATCAAATTTCAAAGAATTCTTGCAAAGCTGAAAGGTTCTTACGAATCTGAACTTTTGAATTTCAAACTCAAATTGTGAATCTTTGAGTTTTCATTACAAATTTCATCAGATCAGATCTACGATTCCTTTGGACATGATTATCGATGAGCCTTTTATTTTTCAAAGTTGTTATGCCTCTGTTTAAAGAAGCATTTTAATTTTCAAAAGTTGTGGTACCTATGTTTAGAGGAGTAATTTATTTTTCAAAGTTGTGATGCCTTAGTTTAGAAGAATATTTTATTTTTCAAAGTTATAGTGACTCTAATTAGAGAAGTTCTATTTATTTTTTCCAAAAGTTATGAACTTATGTTTAGAAGAGTCTGTGTCGAGTTGATTGAGTTATCTACGTCTTTGTAAAATTCTTGTTTCACAAAAAATGTGTAAATAGGGGCAACTATAAACACCTCAATCTGTCAGGAGTATACATTTAATTTTTGCTGATATAAAAAAATAAAAAATGAAAACATGAAAAGGCTAGAGAAAAATGAAAAAATAGGAGGGGTTTAAGTGGGATTAAATTAAGAGTTTATGTGGGATTAAAATTAGAGTTAAAACTTAAAAAAGACTAAAATTATTTTTAGTTTAGGGCTATCATATTACACTCTATTAAATGCACGGAACAAAAACACAAGAGAGGAGAGATAAAAAATGAGTCACAAAAAAAAAAGATCCAGAGATCATAAACACATAAGAAAATCAACAGTGAAACAGAGAAATTGGCATAGCTTGTGACATGCAGCAGACCATCATGTAAAATCACCAACTTGTGGGAAAAAGCAAGGAAAGAAGTGCCCTAACTGAAAGTCTAAGAAAGAGAGAAGCAAATGACAAATGGAAAGAAGCAAACCAGAAAAGTAAAAGGATTTGATAAAGCCAACAAATTGATTTTTGAGAGATTCAAAAGCCCACATGCTCACAAGCTCCAATTCCCATTCTTGTGAAAAGCTTTGTTTATTTTCATCAATGACGTAGCAGGAGGTCCAGAACGGAAGAGTTGATAAGGCAGTGGCAGTGGAGTTCATGATGATGAAGCCACAACTGATGGTGGAAGCACCAAAAGCAGTTGATGCAGTGCGATTCTACAAGATCGTATTTGGCATTGTTGATAATGGCTGTACTCTTTACCCTAAGTGCAAAGCTGAGCAGGAGCTCCCTCATATCCTTTCTGTTCAGCTTGAGCTCACTGGCTCTACCATTCTCGTATCTGATATTGGTGATGACTTTACTCCGATGAAAAGTGAAAAAACTGGATGTGTGCTCTACATTGAGACTGAGGACATGGAAGCTGTTATAGCCAAAGTCGTGAGTGCTGGAGCAGTTACAGAGGGTGACAACGCGTGCTGTGATGGATGTGTGGGTAAGGTCAAGGCTCCCTATGGATACGGTTGGCTCATCTACTCTTTTGCCAAGAAATGCACTGACGTTGAAGCTTAGATGTCGTATGATCTTTGATCTATTTTTGTTGAACTTTATGCTTTTAATTTCTGTGTTATGGGTAGGACTCCATATCAGAAAAAGTAAAAGATGTCTCGCCAGTAGGTAATCAATAGCGTTTGGCTCTAGTATTGAACATTTTGATACTGCTAAAAAAATAAAAATATTAATAAAAATTTTGAAATTAAATACAAAATATCCAAGAATGAGATTCTTAAAAATTTTAAATGATAAATTTTTAAGAAATCCCTAGGTGAGAAATTTTATCTAAATTTATCCCAAATGATGGAATAATTTAGATGAAATTTCAATAAACATAATTGTATTCTTTTCCAAATTTTGGTTGAAAATATATGATAATTATCCAATGATGAGATTCTTAAAAATTTCAAATGGTAAATTCCTAAGAAATCTTTAAGTGGAAAATTTCTTTAAATTTGTCCCAAATGGTGGAATAATTTAAATGCAATTTCAATAAAAATAATTATCATATTATTTTCTTTCAAAAAAAATAAAAAGAATTTCTAAATAGGCCCAAATGGTGAAAAATTTAGAAATAAAAAATAAAAAAAATTTCTAAATACGTCCAAATTGTGAAGAATTTAAAAATTCAAAACAAAAAAATATTTATAATTTGGCCCTAATGGTGAAATAATTAGATATATTTTTAACAAAAAAATAAATAATTAAATCTTTTTTCGACGAATGAGCCTCTTCAAGAAATCAAATAGGATCTTTGAATACTTTTAAAGTGAAAAAATATTTTTAAGAGTTCTACCAGATTGATGGAAAAATCTTATAAATTATTTTCAATATTTAACATAAAAATTTGAAATCATTAGACTCAATACCTTAGGATAAATTTAAAATAAAATAGTATCATCTTTTGGATGGGCATGTGGGGGTGCTATAACCTTCCCCACATGTAACCGAACTTCTAAACTCTGTTTTAGTTTATAGATCGAACCTATTTTTTAGAAACCCTTAGTCAAGCTTAGGAGTTCCTTAAAAGGATAGATTCATAAGGTGACCAATCACACCTAATTAAAAAAGATTAGTGGTGACTTCATCCATTTTGTTAAGTCTAGCATAGATTTACAGATCTATATGTTATGACAATGACTTAGTGATGAATTTAGTGATAGATTGACTGACATGATTAGTGAATCATGACCAGATGAAAATATTGATATGGATCAACTAACATAATTTGTTTTAAGACTATTAATACTAAGAAGCTAAAAAGAACTGGTGAAGTCTTGAAAACTTTGTCACCATAATTGAAATTTCATAATATCAGTATTACATACATTGTGTTTATATTTACATCCTAGATTAAACATGCATTTGCAGCGTTACATTATCATTTATTACTTATTTCGATCTCAGCTTAGTCCAGATTAGACATGTATTTGCAACGTTACATTATCATTTATTACTTATTTTGATCTCAGCTTAGTTCAGATTATTTTTTTAACTTACAATTTCATCTCGATCATTCATTTTTTATCTCGACTCGATCCTGGTCATTTTATCTCAACTCGTGGTTTCATCCCAGTCATAGATCTCAGCTCAGTTTAGATCATTTTTTTGACTCGTGATTTTATCCTGATCATTCATCTTCGACCTCGATTCAGTTTTGGTTATTTTATCTCGACTTACAGTTTCATCTCAGTCATTCGATCTCGGCTTAGTCCAGATCATTTTTTTGACTTGTAATTTCATTCTGGTCATTCATATTTGACCTTGAATCAGTCCTGATTGCTTTATCTCGACTCGCAGTTTCGTCCTGATCATTCGATCTCGACTCAGTTCAGATCATTTTTTTGACTCGCGATTTCGTCTCAGTCATTTATCTTCAACCTCGACTCGATCCTAATTGTTTTATCTTGACTCACAGTTTCATCTTGATTATTCAATCTCGACTCAATTTAGATATTTTTTTGACTCGCGATTTCATCCTAATCATTCATCTTCGACCTCGATTCGATCATAGTTGCTTTATCTTGACTCCTGATTTTATCTTGATCATTTGATTTCAACTCAATCTATATTATTTTTTTGACTCACAATTTCATTTCGATCATTCATCTTTGACCTGGACTTGGTCTTGGTCACTTTATCTCAACTCGCGATTTCATCTTGGTTATTCGATCTCAGCTTAGTCCAAATCATTCTTTTAACTTGCGATTTTGTCTCGATTATTCATCTTCGATCTCGACTCAATCTTGGTCACTTTATCTTGACTTATAGTTTCGTTCCAGTCATTTGATCTCAGTTCAGTCTAGATTTTTTTTTTACTCTCGATTTTATCTTGATCATTCATTTTTTACCTCAACTCGATTCTGATCGTTTTATCTCGACTTGCGATTTCATCTTGATCATTTGTTTTTTGGCTTTTTTTTTTTCAAAATGTAAATGAAAAAAAATTTAATAGGAAAACTAAAGAGAAATAGCCCCAAAAAAAAAAAAAAACAAAAATGTTTACAAAAAAACCTAGCTTGCTCTTTTATTTCATAATAAAATATAATGAAAATTTTGTATATAAATCCATATCATAATAAAAACTAAAAAAAAGCATAAAAGTATATACAAATATATGTATAATTTAAACTATAATAGAACTAATATCAAGAGCCAAAACTTAAAAGGAAATCCAAAACATTAAGTATTTGGTTTCAAAAAATAGAATCATTTTCTGTTTCATTTTCTTGAAAAATGAAGCAAATGACTGAAAACATGTTTGGTAATTGAAAATGAAGACAAAAATGAAAATGGGTTGAAATATAAAAATAAAAAATATATGTTTTCAATTGTGAAAACAATGGATATTCATTACTTTTCTTCTTATTTTTTGCAAATTATCATATTTAAATATTTTTTAATATTATTAATTAATTAACATATATTATATTTATTTATAATTATATGCCTTTAATAATAATGTCATTGAATATTTTATTTATTTTCTTATTTTTGCATTTCTAGAAAACAATTTTTATTTTCATTTACCAAATAAAATTTTAGAAAACAAAAAATAGAAAATAAAAATCATTTCTAGAAAATGAAAATAAAAAATAAAAACAAAAATATTTTCTTAAACCCAATAGATAAGATTTTTAAAAAATTTTGCTTAATTTTAAAATTTCTTTTCAAAATAATTTAAAAAAACAAATCATCATACAACTATGATGAAGAACTAATCTAAAAGATCTTAACACACACCAAAAGAGAAAAACCAAAGTACCTAAAATAATATAAAACCAAACATAAAATAATTTGTACGTCTAATCCATCTATATATAATATCATGACAATGAAAAAAATATTGTAGGGTTGTAATTTATATTTTAAACATTCCAAAACACCCTTATTTATAGGATGAATCTTGAAAATAATTATGGGATGGTTTATTACCTTTGAATGTTTAAATGATTAAAATAAATTTAAAAATCAAATCAAGATTAATAATAATATTTTAAATTAAGAATAATTTAAATTTGTTACTGTACCATTACCACCCACCATCACATTCTATCTTCACTATAACAAAAAAAAAAAAAAAAAAACTCCCACAATTAACACACACCAAAAAAAACCTTCCATCATTACATCCATCCAAAAAAAGACAAAAAACTCTCACAATTCGGTCTCATCCCCGTCAAGTGGAATCATACAAACAATAAACACAAAAAAAGTAAAAACAAATCTCCTACAGTTTTGGTTTAGGACATTTAGGGTGTTTTGGACTTTGATTTTTGGAGGAGAGGAATATCTTGAAATGGAGAAAGACTTAGTGAAAGATGGAAGCAATTTTAGCGATAGAAGAAAAGGATTTTTGAGGTGATAACCGTAAATTCGAATTTAGATTTAAATCAAATTTTGAGTTTTCGTAAAAGAAAAAAATTTTTGATTTGAGAAAAAATAAAAGAGATCAAGAGGATTTTTTTGATGATTTTTGAAGATTTTTTACGCCAACGAATGGCAATGTATGACGGCAATTACTATGAAAAAGGAGTGAATTTAGAAAAAAAAAAAAAAGAAAAATATTATTATAGATTTTTTATCTAATTAAAAAAACAATATGAATCCACGCGAAGACACCAAAATCGAATCTCCACACTTAATCTCAAATATCATTTTTTTATTATTATTTTTTAATGATTTTATTTTGAAAAAAAAAAGGTCACCAGCGAAGCGGGTCCAACCTACTATTTATCTCACAAACAATTGGGAACCAATTTTGTTCCGCCACAATAATGAAACAAAGGACAACCGTAATTAAATGATCAAATTTAAGACAAGGTTGTTGAGATATCATATTCAATTGTTATCACGTTTAAAGAACACTTGATTAAGATCATTATATTAATTAAATAGTAATATTTTTGCTTTTTTATTTGAAAAGAAAGTTCAAATTAAACCATTCTTAGAATAAAAAATATGCACAAATCAACATAATCAAATAATCAGATGTAACAATATATATTTTCATCTAATATAATAAAAATTATAACATTTATTAATTTATTAACATTTGTAAAATAAACTCACTGATATTGGTAATTAAAAATTAAAATGAAAGGTAACACTTAATATTATAATTGAGAATAAATCTAAAAATTTAAAATATAATGGGATGATACAATACGAATATACAAATTATGAGCTGTAACATATAATCAAGTTATATATCAAAAGAAAAACATAGCAGAGAGCAACCCAACCATTACGTATCTAAGCAGTTTTGTTGAGGAAGATTTAAGGTTTGCTCCACTACTCTTTTTGGTACGAGGGCGAAGAAGATCTCCACCGCCATAAGATCCTTTCCCTTTTTTGTTTTTATCAACAATCACTTTCTTTTCTTCTTGCACGTCCCTTGAGTAAAGTGCTTCATGCAAACCCTTGAACGTTCTTTCATGGCTCTTAAATACATGACCTGCGTAAAAATTGGGCCATTAACATTAATTCATTCATTAATATTGCAGCAAATTAAAACTTACTTTTGACTTGTTTCTCCTTCATCAATGGTTTGAGATCATGGCCGCTAGCAGCTTCTGATGATGAGATGAAAGCACTTTCACATAAGGAGCATAAGAAAGCAAAGTTACAACAAATGATGATGAAGAAGAAGAGCCATTCAACAACTCTTCTCTTCATTTTAGTAGGCTACCTTTTGAATTTAGCACTTAGAATTGTTACTTTCTTTAGCTTTGATACTGATTATTTATAATGAATCATTAAAGGAAAATAAAATATCATTTTTTGAGCAAACAAAAGAAGAAAAAAAGAAAAGATTAAGCTTGATAATGTTTCATTAAGTCATCAGGGGATAACGATACCCAAAGCAACTTTAAAATTCTCAAGCATGTGATAGGGTAATTGTTCCAAAGGAATCCCAAGGCAATTAGCTAGCATATTTTTTACTTTAAATCTTAGTTTTCTCATCCTTTTTCTTTCTTTTTTCGTTAAGAAAAAAGCTAAATAGAAAGAATATGCCTAATTGGGCGGTGGGTTTCTGTCATGTCTTTTGATGAATGCCAGCGGGAAAAGTAAAAGAATGAAGGGAAATTTTTTTTTTTTTCCATTTCAAAGAATCTAACAGTCCACTTTTAAGGGGATTGTTTATTCAGTCATTTTCGTAAATTAAAGAAAAATCAAAGGGAACCAGGTGCCCTATCTAATTTCTTTGATTACTCAGCAAAAGTGTTTTCTTTTATTATTCTAGCTAGAAAATATTATTATTATTCTATATTCTTTATAGTTTGTCCAACTCATATATAAAATGTTACTAATCTTTCATATTAGCAGTTAATAAATTTTACATTATTCAATGATTGGTGAACAAAAACAAAAAAAAAAATTTAAATCTATCATTTTTCAAATCAAAAAAATATTTAATTCGTGTATTTTTTACCAAAAACACTTAAATCATATAAGTGTAAATGGATTTGTCTAAAAGGTAATCATAGCTCAAATTTTTTAGTCAAAGTTTCAATATATATAAAAAAAAAGTTACAAACAATAAATTTGAATTTCAAATTTATTATATATTATTATTTAAAAATAATTAATTTCATAAATCAATTGAATTAAAACTTAAATTTATAATAACTTTGTTTTAAAAACAAAGTTAATTAACATAACTCAAATCATAGAGTTAGCAGAGGCAGTCTATTCTACAACCAAATATTATTTAATTTTGAGAATTTGATCACTGTTTCTATTTCGATCTAAAACTAATAATAATACACGTCCTGATTAATACATGACCCATTTATAAAGTTTTTCTATATTTTTGGAAGGCATGTTTTAAGTTAACAGTCCATGAAACCCTAACTAATTCGTACAGTTGGGAAAACATAAAGCCCATTATTTCTTGATTAATTAATTTCTTAATTGTAAGAGAATTTAAGGTTACATGCATGTGATAATATTGCCTTAACTGGGATCAGTCTTTCATCTGTGATAGACAACATTAATTGTTAATTATTTGAATTTTACCAAGAGCATTTTAAGGGTATTTTTTAAGATTAATATATTATGCCATAACGTCTAGATCCGAGGATCTATCGCTAGACATTGACTTAAGGGAGTCACCACCAATCTTTTTTATCTAGGTGCGATTGACCACCTAAAGAATCTGTCCTTTCAGGGAACACCTAAGCTTAAGGGTCCCTAAAAGAATAGGTTCAGGTCTACTAACCAGAACAAAGTTCGGGAGTTCGGTTACGTGTGAGGAAGGTTATAGCACCCTCATAACGCCCATCAAAAGATGGTACCAGCTTAAATTTGTGTTATCCAAAAGCCTTAAAATTTTATCAAGTAATTAATTATTGAAAATTATTCTCAATTGACTCTAATACTTTTAGCAGAAAATTGAGAAAATTCCCTCACCTCAGAAGTATGCAAGAAAAACTACTGTTTCACTTGCAGAGGCTCCGTCGTCGGATTAATTAAAGAAAAATCAAAATCAAAATAGAAAGGAAGGAAACGATGATTGTTCTTGTGTAGGAAAAATTGATACTTTCAATTTTTCCCCAAAAATTATTTTTCTGAAATTTATTTTTTAAGGAAAATTGATACTTTCAACTTTTCCCCAAAAATATTTTTTTTGAAATTTATTTCTAAGGAAATTTATTTCTAAGGAAAATTGATACTTTCAACTTTTTCTCAAAAATATTTTTTTTTGAAACTTTGATTTCCAAGGAAAATTGATACTTTTAACTTTTTCCTAAAAATATTTTTTGAAAATTTATTTCTAACGAAAATTGATACTTTCAACTTTTCCTCAAAAATATATTTTTTTTGAAACTTTGATTTTCAAAGAAAATTGATACTTTCAACTTTTCCTCAAAAATCTTTTTTTTTTGAAAATTTATTTTTAAGGAAAATTGATACTTTCAACTTTTCTCCAAAAATATTTTTTGGAAATTTATTTCTAAGAAAAATTGATACTTTCAACTTTTCCTCAAAAATCCTTTTTTTTGAAAATTTATTTTTAAGGAAAATTGATACTTTCAACTTTTTCCCAAAAATATTTTTTGGAAATTTATTTCTAAGGAAAATTGATACTTTCAACTTTTTCTCAAAAATATTTTTTTTTATTTAAAGAATATAAAACAAAATAAAAGTAAAAATAAATAAAGAAGAAAAAAAAATAAAGAAAAGTAAAACAAAAATAAAATAGATAAAGATAAAAAAATATTAATAAATCTAATCTAATAAATAAAAAATAGAAAAACAAATAAACAAATAAATGAAAAAAAAAAAACCTGGAGCAGCTCGGATCGCAGCTCGGCTCGGCTCGGCTCAAGGAAGAGAAAACGGCTCGAGGGGCGGCTTGGGAAGCTCGGCTCGGCTCGGCTCGGCTTGGCTCGGAGGGGGGGCAGGCACGCGTAGGTCAGAAGCGGGTCGGGTCGGGTTTCGGTAAAACGCGCGGATCCTCTGGTTACTTAAGGCCAAAACGACGTCGTTTTAAGCGGGTATAAAAGGCACTTCCCTCTGTTTTTCGACAGAACTCTTTTCCTCTCTCTCTCTCTCTTCTTCCTTTTTCCTCTCCTTTCTCTCTAAAAACTGAAGAACACCGGTGGAATTTTCGTCGGATTCTGAAAAAAGTCACCGGAATCTGGAAATTTTTATCGGAAGTTGGCCGGAAGATCATCGGTTTATGGGATTCTTCGCCGAAAACTGGGTTGGTCGTCGGAAACTTCAAGTTGGCCGAAATTTTCGTCGAAAAATTCGAACTTCACCGGAATTTTCATCGGAATCTAAAAATTTCCCAGAAATTTCCAGAAAAATTTTTCGTCAAAAATTTCTAAAAAATTATTTCCGATCCCTACAGCTATCCTAACTCTTCTCAACCTTCTTTAGTCTTCGAAAACTCTTCTATACACCTCTTTTCTCTCAAATTCAGTAGCTTTGCTCACTGTTCTCTTTTGTGTTTCTCATCTGTTCCAGGAGGGTGCCTTTTATAGGGGTTGATCAGGAGTTCCTGATCAATCCCAATTTTTCCTTGGACGGGGATTCAATCTTTGAATCCAATTGGACTCTTTTGATTGAATCCCCACTCCTAATAGGATTCTTCAACATTTAATCTTAGCCATCAAAAAAAAAAAGAAAAAATAATAATAATACTATCAGATAATCAAACAAAATCAGATGGATGAATAAAATAAAATTAACAGATAATTAAAATATAAAATAAGATAAATCCAAAAATATTTACCAGAAAAAAAAATGATAATGATAATAATAATATAATAATAATGATAACATAATAATAACAAATATAACTATATAAATAAAATACATATAAATATTAACAAAAATAAATAAATAAATATATATATTAATACACAATAATAATAATAATAAATAATAAAATACATAAAATACAAAAAAAAATAATAAAAATAATATCAGATAGAAATTGAATTGGGCTTACCCAATTGGGTCAGGCCCAATTGATCTGAGTCTGGACCCAATTGAGTGTCTACATATTAGATAATGTATTTTTAGTGATTTAAAATTCATCTAATTAACTATCAATTATTGACTTTAATATAAAAACATTACTATAAATAAGTAATCGGGTTTTGCTATGGAGTGTCAATTTTTAAAGATGGTTAATATACTATTTATAATAATATTTTTGTACTAAATGGAATAGCTAATAATTTTATACATAATTTTCAATAATTGAAATGAAGATATTAATTCATAATAGTAACCTTAAAGAATACCTTTGAAACATTGGTTAACAAAATTCATAATAATTTAACTAACTTTAAAGATTAGCCTAAGAGGAATGAGCAAAATCCTAATTATATTTTAGCTGCCATCACATTTATATGGTTTAACAGTTGATTTGAAACAAGTAAAAGAACATCATGAAAAGAACATAAATTAAGGGGAATATCTTTTTGACTATACATTTCGAATTTAAAACTTCTTCTTTAGAAAGAGAGTCGTGATGGTATGCACTACTCAGTCCATTTCCGACTATCCTCTTGTTTGATCAATTATGGTAATTGGATATGCATGCATGGGCATTGGCCACATAATTTGAGGTGGGAGTAATTAGGAGTTCACTAGCTCAAACAAAACTTCTTCCTTTCGATAATAACTTCTACCATTAAACTCTGAAATTTTTTCATCAATATTTCCATAATTAAATCTTATACTTACCAAACATTACCATTGCATTTAATTTTCCTTCATCTAATTACCAACCATACCAGAAATTAATATTTGGTTATCTTGAGTTAGTGGCAGAATATATTTACCTGATCAGCAAAGAATGGGCCATTTCAGAAGAACTTTTAAATGTGCCACTCATCATTATCCTTTATGATTCTTGCCGAATTTTCTACTCATCCAATATCTTTTATCCAAGGTGGGAACGACGAAGATCAATTCCCTGCGAGTGTGCTCTTTGCTGCAGTGAGTGATAGGTTATGGGATATATAGTGGAACATCATGTGGTCGGATGTACAGGATAAGAGGCATATCAGAGGCCAAAATAGAGCAATAAAGGTTAGATAAATCCATTGTTGGGCAGGTTGTTGATCTTTGCTTGCAGGATCCTTGCCACACTTCGTTGCAGCTGTCAAACAAAGCCTTCGATCGATTCCATCTCCAAGATTGATGTGCGTGGTAATGATCCTTCAAATTTGTTAATCAGGCATCAAATTATAACGCATGATAAGTTAATCTTTTTGTTTTGCTGCAGGATTTGAAGTAATTACGTGTATAGTTTGAAGATCAGCAATATCTACCTATGGATTCCTTGCAGCCATTAACACAAAAAGGCCAAGCTATTTTTCTCTATTATTTTGTATTTTAGATAGCCATTGCTAAGATTGATAAGAACAGGCATAATAATAAAAAAACCCATAAATTAAAATTAAACAATGATCCAAGTTTTTATTATTTTATTATAATAAATTAAATTTTTAAATATCTCTTTTTATTAATTTAATTTTTATTAAATTACAATTAATTAATTGTCAGCAGTAATTTTCGTCAAATTGAAGATTAAATCAAGTGAAGGTAAATATTTAAAAAATTAATAAAATAAAAATAAATATTTAAGGATTTAATTAATTATAATAATGATAATAAGATTTTTGAATAATTATTTAATTTTTAACTAAAGGCTTTTTTTAAGTTGAACATACCAATAATATCAGCACCCCCTACAAATAGCCTGATTGTCCAAACCCTTCAAAAGAATAGCAGAAAGAGATAGCTTTCACTAATTGTTCTGGTTTCTCTAGTTGCAGCCACGTCGGATCAAAAAGCAATACTGACGTGGACTGGCAGTCCACTGTTGGATTAAAGGGAAATCGGGTTTTCCTTTTCTTCATTGTTTCTCTTTGCTATTTTTGAGAAAGATACAATTTTAGAACCTAAGAATTGTACTACTGCTATATACTAAACTAAAGATTCATTGTAATGCATTGAATTATTGATGATTATTGATGCAATGAATTTGCATCCAACATCTCCACATGCAATCTTCAACCCCAAAAACGAGGTTTTTAGTCCTTCTCCGTACAATCACAACATCAGCCACCGGCCGCAGCTACCAAAGAGCTGCGGCGGAACACGGCTTCCTTTTTCTCCTCCACTCTTGTAACACCTTCTCAAACCTCCTCCAAATCCAAACCCAAATTCTCAAATTGGGTTTCCAAAACAACCCTTTAATTCTCACCAAATTTGCATCCAAATCTTCTGACCTCAACTCCATTGACTACGCTCATTGCTTCCTCTTTTCACCCCACTCAAACACCCATTTCTATGATGCTTTCCTTTTCAACACTATTATCAAGGCTTATGCTCAAACTGGGAACTTAAAGGCCAAAGCATTATGGGTTTTGAATTTCATGCTTGAATCTGAAGTTTTGCCTAATAATTTCACGTACCCATTTGTTTTAAAGGCCTGTGCTGGCATCGGGGACTTGAATTTAGGCATGTGCGTTCATGGGTCGTTGTTGAAATTTGGTTTTGATGGGAATAATCATGTTTTAAACACATTAGTTCACATGTATTGTAGTTGCAAAGGAGGGATTGAGTTCGGTCGGAAAGTGTTTGATGAAATGACGAAAGAGGACTCTGTCCCATGGAGCGCTATGATTGGTGGGTATGTTCGTTTGAGGTGGTCAGAGGATGCCGTTGACTTGTTTAGGCAGATGCAGATAGAAGGCGTTTGCCCTGATGAGATTACAATGGTTGCTGTGTTGTGTGCATGTACTGATTTAGGTGCACTGGAACTTGGGAGGTGGGTTGAGTCTCTTATTGAGAAGAATAGAGTGAATAAATCTGTGGAGCTCAATAATGCGCTTATTGATATGTTTGCCAAGTGTGGTGATGTTGATAAAGCTATGAAATTGTTTAGGACCATGAATGAGAGAAGTATTGTTTCTTGGACTTCAGTCATTGTTGGTTTAGCGATGCATGGGCGTGGATTGCAGGCTGTTTCTTTGTTTCATGAGATGCTAAGGGATGGAGTGATGCCAGATGATGTTGTTTTTATTGGATTGCTCTCTGCGTGTAGTCATTCTGGATTAGTCGAGAAGGGAAAGGAATATTTTGATTTGATGAGGAAGGAATTTGGTATTTTGCCTAAAATTGAACATTACGGATGCATGGTAGATCTGTTATGTAGGGCTGGACTTGTTAGAAAGGCAGTGGAGTTTGTTCAACAAATGCCTATTGAGCCAAACTCTATTGTTTGGCGAACCCTGATAAATGCTTGCCGTACACATGGTGAACTGAAGCTGGGAGAGAGCATTGCCAGACAAGTAATTGAAAATGAGCCTATGCTTGAGGCCAATTATGTCCTACTTTCCAATATTTATGCAAAGCTGTTTCATTGGGAGAAGAAAACCAAGATTAGGGAGGTGATGGACAAAAAGGGGATGAGAAAGATCCCAGGGAGCACCATGATTGAGATAAATAAAAAAATTTATAAATTTGTTGCTGGAGATGTGTCACATAATCAGTACAAGGAAATATTTCAGATGGTGGATGAGATGGGAAGAGAAATGAAGAGGGTTGGGTATGTTCCTTCTACCTCAGAGGTTATGCTTGATATTGATGAAGAAGACAAGGAAGATAATTTGAATAGGCATAGTGAAAAGCTGGCCATTGCTTTTGCTCTTATAAATACACCAGCAGGGACTCCTATCAGGATTGTGAAAAATCTGCGAGTTTGTAATGATTGTCATTCTGCCTCTAAGCTTATATCTAAGATATATAATCGAGAAATTATAGCGAGGGATCGGAATCGCTTTCACCATTTCAAGGATGGTTTATGCTCATGTAAGGACTTCTGGTAACAAAGTAATTACAGTCTTTTGTCGGTTGGCTAGTTGGAATCTTGAGAATTATAGAGCAATTGATCATTTTCTGTATCCTTTGTCATAAATCAAGAGAAATGAGCGTTGCGGAAGTTGGATACAGGGACAAACTTTTGAGCACAAATAGGATGAACATGTATGTCTTGTTCATCAAAGTATGATCTACCCAGATGGTCCAAAATAACATGTGTCTAACCTCTTGAGAGAATATCACTTAGAAGTATTTGCTGTATGCAATTTGAAAGTGGTTTACTTCACCAACAGTCTTCATGTAAAGAAACTTTTATGCTTCCTCTTGATTTATTACTGGATCTCCATCTTCAAGAACTATTTTTTGGTATGGATTATAGAAGACTACAGTTAGCCCAAAGCCTTGATTTAAAGTGGGGTCAACAACTAACCAAAAAAAGGAAAGGAGAGCCAGCAAGTAGAAGTAACATAAAAAAAAGGATGGGGGAGTCGGCTGCTTGTTCATAGGGTTGAATTTTACTGTGATTCTATGTAGTCTCGAGAAACGAATAAATCTGAAACCGCCATGTGATTCTATGTGCATGGATTTTGTTATTGGAGCTCATAATTCATGTAGAATTCTCACCCAATAAATCTGAATGATTTTCAAATTGCAACGAGTGACTTTATGAAATGTGTGAGCGTGCATTTAAGTACTTACCTGTTGTGTTCATACGTATTGTGGGGATAATCCTGGCCCGCCCCAGGTAGAGTGTCATGGGTAGCGCGTTCTTTATATCGAAATTATGCGTCTGTGTGGCATCAAAATTACTTTTAGTCGAGATTAACCTTTTTCAAATCTATTTCTTAGTTAGAATCAGAATTTTTCCTCTAATGTAATGGGATAGAAATATATTAAAAGCAATTAGATTGTTGTATTAAGAATCATAACTAACCCATTAGTGCAATAGGACAAAACCAAAAATCACAGTAACATATTTAGTGCAATAGATAAAAGTATATTATTGACGGTGAATAAAAATTATTATTTTCAACCGATGATACGGTTTGAAATTGATATCGATATAACGAAATACATGTCAATATGATCAAAATTAACCTCAATTGACATGGTCAGAATATAATCATAATAAAAAATAAAAATCAAAATATATTTTCAAACTACTTAATATATACAAATTCAATATTTTATAACTTTCTCAAAATAAAATCTATAGAAAACAAATTTCATAATCATTCCGAAGCAAAATTTCATATTACGACAAATGATGGATATAATATTATTACGAAATCATTTTCAAAAAGCAAAACTATATCAAATCATATTCCAAACTCATAATAAATAAATCATATATATATATATTTTGCATCTTTAACTCGATTTACAAAACAAATGAAAAAAACAATATATATTATATATTTAAACTCTAAACATGTTGAGGTTGATTTTAAAGGACATAAAAACCAATGGGATATCAAGTCACTTAGCTAATGCGCTAAACTGAAATTTAATCAACAAATCACTTAATTCTCTTAGAATCCTAATAATTCAAAAAATATTCAAAAAAAAAATTAATCCAAAAACATACACTTAATAAGGCAAACCTTCCGCAAGTCATCCTAAACAAATTGAGTTGTGCGGCAACCTTTTCGATAATTCAAAATTATTTTTTTTAGCATATAAAATATTTTCTTTTAATATAAGAAAATGTCTAAAATTGAGTATAAATATGAAATTAAAGATTATAATATAAAAATCAGTAGAAATATAAATTTTGACAAATATTTAATTTTTAACATTTTATAGTAATTTTTTTGTAAATTTGAATATAATTTAACGGTCTTTTAATAATACTAATAACATAAAATTAACACAATAAAAATATATTAAAATAAATAAAAATTCATTAAAATAATATAACTGAAATGCAAATAATTTATAACTAAATACATGAAATATTGATTGGAAATAATTTTTAAAATAATTAAAAACAAAATTTTCTATATTAAAATTTTTGCATTTCATGATCACCTGATTTAATTTGAGTCACAATCTCTAATATCTTACAGTTTCTAGTAACAAAGGAAAACAATAATTTAAAGTAGGAATATAACACTACAACTTAGAATTTCGTTTCATAAAAGATGATTTTCATAAGCCTAAGTTTCAAAAGTCAAAACTTTACAAATTATCACAAACAACCTAAATTTCTAGGTTTCAGATTCACGAAGCTTAGTTTGAGATTTTGATTCTCTTAGCTTATAAATCATCTGAACAAATCAATTATGCCACTAGAAAGTTCACATTTCATACTATCAAAAGCACCTAAATTTTGACCAAATTGACTACTAGAGTAGGGAGTTTCGAAGACTCAAAGTTGAGTTTTGGTAACTGTTAAAAATCCAAAAATTTGAAACTTTAAATACTAAATTCTCCTAAATTATTCAAGTAAATAAAGTATCACAGATACCATTAGAAAGATCAAGATCTTTCCATTGGTAGACACAATTTTGCCATATTGTTATTGAAAAGGCGCCAAACTATTTTTGAAAATGAAAAGATTAAAAAATATAGGTTGAGGTTTGGAAAAAATCACATAAAACATAAAAATTTTAAGAATTTTAAGTAAACTATTACCTTAATCAAATTTTTTTAGAATTGATTTGCCCTTCCTCTTGCTCTATTCTTCTTCTCGAGGTTTTTTTTTCAAATTTTCCTTTTGTTTTTCTTTTTTTTGTTTGAAAAAATTATTGGCAAAAACTGTGATAAGTTTTCTTTTATTTTCTTATCTTTAAAATTTTTTTTATTAATGATACTCATGAGCTGGGTCACTGATCAAGCTATAGTCACTTGACTTTGGATATTACAATTTGTGAATACTGCCCGCTATCAATGAGCAAATACTAATGTTGTCTGACATCAGTATCTTAACAACATTTCAAGTCTCTGTGATAAGTATCTATTTGGCTTGTTCATAATAAACTTCATTATTAACCAGGACAATGATGAGATATTCAGCTGTATTTTTTTTCTTTGTTACTGTATAATCTACCCATACCACGACTGAAAATGATCCTAAAAATATCTTCCAATAGTTTCTATATTTGGAGTATTCTTATGTCTTACTGTATTTGACTCGGACAAAAACAATCATTGCGATTGATGTAGGAAATGTATGAATATATTGTTTATGCAAAAAGTTTGTAATTAATTTCTAGTTGTTTCAGTCCAAATTTCTTTAAGAAATTTTGGTGATCTTTTACGCCTCGCATTACCAGTGCTTGTGCTTTCTCCTGTCTGAAGTTTAAAAGTACCAAATGTATTCTTACCGTTGCTTTGGTCCTTGAGCATCTGTCGGTTTGTCTCAGAATTACTGTCCATGCAAACTGATTCCAAAACTTCCATATCATATCAGTGATTCAGTGATCAATTGAGAATTATCTTGAGTATATATCTGTTTTTCTTGTTCATTCAGTTAACATATATGCAGCAGAGCAAGAATTATTTACCTAACAGGATGGCAAGGTTTTAAATAGCATCCGTAACGCAGTATAATGACTGTTATTTGACGGTAGCGTCGCCTACCGCTTCCGTTATTCACCCGCGATGGAGGTGTGATTGACAATCACACTTACAACAGTTGTTTGTGGTCGCAAATAGCAGCATAACTGAAAAAAAAAAAATTGTTGTAACGAGACGTTAAAGCCATTATTTATGTTTTTCTTTCATCAAATAAAATGAAAACATATTCTAAAATGGTAAGAAAATCATACCCCAAATCTAAACTATTTAGTAAAATTTAAGTCTCAATTAAAATAATCAAAATAGAGATAATATAAAGATAAAGCTTCAGTAAGGGAATCAACCTTCAAATCGCCAAACACATTTTATCAACCTATGGGATTTTTTGGTTCAGCAACTTTAAAACTATGCTATCTCATAAAGCAATTGCAAATAGCTCATAAATCAATCTAATGAAAGAGAGAAAGTTGAAATTGCTTGAGGAAAAGACAAGAGGGAGGTTGGATAGAGTCGTGAGTAAGGACGGCAATCAAACCCGTCCCCAATGGATTTCGGCTCGACCCGACCTTATGAGATCGATTTTTTTTTATTTTGAAATTCGGGTTTCGAGTTAGGTAAAGTTAAGGAATAATCGAAATCAGTTCGGGTTTGAGGCAAACCGAACCGACCCAACCCGACATTATATAAAAAATTATTTTAATTAATTATTTAATTTTTTATTTATAAATATTTATATAATGATATTTTTAAATATTATATTTAAAAAATAATATTTTATATTTTAAAAAATAATATTTTATTAATTTCAGGTCTGATCAGGTACGATTTACATAGTATCGAGTCGGATCGAATTCAATTTAATAAATCATAAAATCGGATCGGATTCGGACGGATCGACCCGATGCCAACCCTAGTCGTGAGATAACTCTGTTTTGGAATGAAAAAGCAAAGTGAATAGAAAGAGAAAAAGAAAAAAAAAAAAAGAAGTCGATGTCAGATATAAATTTATTTTTATTTTTTATTCTGATCATTTTTTTATTTTACATTTTGGGAAATGGGTATTTGAAATTTTTTTTGTGATGTGGATAAAAATTTAATAGAGTTGTTAATTGTTAAATAATGAATTTAATTTTTAATTATCTAAAAATAATTTTCTAACAAAAATTTTAATATTATTAAGTATATTTATTATTAATTATTGTATACCTAATATTTTTAGATAAAAAGTTTTAGAACAAAAGTAAATTATAGGGAAATAAATTTTTAAGAATGTTTTGAAGATTTTAAATTTTAGATGAAAATTTTGAAAAAAAAAATGAGAGATGATATGTACAAGTATTTTTACATGAATCTATACCACATAAATATATTTTAATCTATTTACCTTAATAATTGTATTTAAAAATATTTAAATATTCATTATTATTCTTTTTAATTAGTTTAATTTATAATATTAATTTCATAATGATAATTTATCATCAATTATATGCATTTATAGCATTTATATTAACAAAATTCATAAATATATTAATGATAAATATTTTTTATATGTACATTAATTTATGACTCAAAACTAAAAAATATAAAATATTTATTTTAATATATAATTAAATAATTATAAATTACTTTAAATATACCACATAAATATATTTTAATCTATTTACCTTAATAATTGTATTTAAAAATATTTAAATATTTATTATTATTCTTTTTAATTAATTTAATTTATAATATTAATTTCATAATGATAATTTATCATTAATTATATGCATTTATAGCATTTATATCAACAAAATTCATGAATATATTAATGATAAATATTTTTTATATGTATATGGATTTATGACTCAAAACTAAAAAATATAAAATATTTATTTTAATATATAATTAAATAATTAAATTATTATAAATTACTTTAAATATAATAAGCATGTTTTTTATGATTAATTGTTTAAAATTAAAAAAATTTACCATGAATGCGATTATTACGGTGATCGATTTAAATCTCTTCTAAATGGATTAAACAAGACACGTGGATATTGGTGATCATGACGTCACCAGATTCAAAACGATTTCTTGCCGGCCCTTGACGTGAATTTTCACCACCAAATCTTCCTTTTCCCCCATGTATTGCCTCTTTTGACCTTTCTGAATGATTAGTCCGACTGTCCGAGAATTATTGTGTCTTGGACTGTTTTGACAGCATCAGACTACTTATGGGAGAGAAAATAAACTGAACCACCATTTGCGCAATGATAGTTTCCTTGTTGACAGGTTTACAGCATAGAATACAGTCAACTTTTTCATTTGTCTGCATTAAATTTAGCACTACTGATCTTGATTGATCTTCCAATGCCAGCAACAAACCATTCTCTAATCTCCAGGAACAGCTTGGATGGCTCAAGGATGAATTGTGAGCTTAACAGATTAAACAAAATGTACCGGTCAGAGTCTCAGAGATCAATTCATTTTAAAGATTCTTGGGGTGTTTCTCTGAAATTACACTACCCAATTTGAAATCATACAAGAAAATAGATCCCAATAAATACCAATGGTAATAGAATAGGACGACTTTAAAGCGTGGAAACTAGTGTCCAAATATCTGTGCTTTTCACTATTGGAGATCTGTATGCGGTGGCATTATCGTCCAACTCAATTTGCGCTTTGTTGTCTGCCGTGAAGCTTTTGTTCACGTATTAAGTTGATTTACACCTTGTTTCATATCATCTGCACTTACATTTAGCCCTGTTAATATCATTAATCGCCATATTAAGTCACTGATTTAATAAAACTGACCTCAATTAAGCACCATAACAATATGTATAGAAGAGGCCTTGTTAGGAATTGTGGGGTCCAGCCCCTTTGATTTTAGCCAATCTAAAGCCATATGCTTTTGACTTTTAACTTAAAATAAAATCTTAAACAATAAAAGAAGAGATTGTGTTTTAGGTGTAAGAGTGGCGCCGAATAGAAAGAAAGAAAGCTAAAAAAAAAAAGAGAGAAAAAAGAGACAAGAGAAAGTTGATTAAATAAAAGTTAATTTTTGATTTGATTGGATTAAAATTTTATCAATAGATTTATAATTTAAAGTTTTATATTCTGAATAATAAAAATTAAGTTTGTAACTTTTTAAAAATAAATTCATAATATATTTATTAAGTCATTTATTTTATAAAATTTTTTTAATTATCCTTTTAATTATTGATTAACTTTAATTTTAATTAAAAAACTTTTATATATTCATTATTTGATAATGAAAATTTTTTTGATAATAAATAATTTTTTTATCTATACTAAAAGATTTTTTATGTAAATATTAATGTGTTTTATTTTTTTATATTATTAATTTTTGATTATTATTTATTATTATAAATTTATTTATATTATTTTTACATTATTATATTTATTGTTTTAGGCCGAACACACTAAACATGCCATGTTCACTAAATTGAATTATGACAAAGTTGATCGGTTTGCTGCAGAGGCCATGAACCATGTATACAAAAGCATTTGCAACCCCACAAGCAAAAGCTGCCTCTTTCCCGTCCTTGTCATTTGTACAAGCTTGTATTTTATCACAAGGACGAAAAGCCCAGTTCCTTGTTTTTGTTTGAAGATATAATAATTGAATACACAATAATGCTGCAAGTATTGGAGAGATAAATCATATTTGAAATCATAAGATCATATTAAAAAGTTTATATATATATATTAATTATCATTTGAGTTCAAAAGTTTAAATTATTAGATTTTTAAATTTTATATATATATATATAATATTTCATTTAAATTTTGTAGTAACGTGAAATTTTTTATTTACATATAAATTTTATTCTAATAATTTTTTTTGTTTATTTGTGAATTCTAATCAAGTCTTACATTGATTCTCAATGTAAATAATTACTATCAACACCTCTTTTGAATTAAATAACTTCACATCTCTAGTACGCTTTTAGGCCAACTTAAGCACTTAATCTTATCATCAAGTTATTTCAGTGTTCCTTTAAATTTGCACTTCAAATTGACTCAATACATCGTTCATTTAGATGTTTCACTTCTGCATATTAACGTATACTTATTGCATCTAAATCGAAACTTTTTTAATATTGATATTCGAGTACATAAAATTGATAAATGCGATCAACTTCTAATTTGTCAACAATATCTCTCCAACAACATATCTTTTTAATAATTGCATTTGAGCACATGAAGTTACTAGACGTAACCAACTTTTGATCTGTCAATAATCTTCTCCCAACAACACTATTGTGACCCAAATCCGTGACTTTGGCTCTAATACTTGGCTCCTCGTGCGAGTAAGTTCTGTCCACACTTCTTTTTGTCTAAGCAATCTCACATGTCTAGTGTGCTTTTAAGTTAAATTACAGCATTCAACCTTATCAACTAGATTATCTTAGTGCCCCTTCAAACTTACACTTCAGGTTGACTTAATATATGTTTGCTTGGGTGTTTTGCTTTTACATATTATTATATACTCATTGAATTTAAGTTGAACATTTTTAATACTGACGATCGAGCACATAAAATTAATGGACACGACCAACCTCGATTTGCTAACAATCTCCCCCAGCAACAAACCTTTTTAATATTAACGTTAGAGCACATAGAATTAATGAAGATGACTAACCTTCGATTTGCTAACAATCTCCCTTTAATAATATTATTGAGATTAAAATCCGTAACTTTAACTCTAATATCAATTATTAAAAAGATAAGCCATACTTAAAATTACGAGCACACATCAAAAAATTTATACATATATGTTAGATACTATTCGATCAAAAAGCTTAATCTATTAACCTTTTCAATTCTTCATATATATATATATATATAATATTTTATTTAAATTTTTTAATGATATAAAATTTCTTATTCACGTACTATTCTTATCCCAATACAGTACATCTCCCAAGATTCTATTTATTTAGCTATACCCTCCAATGATAATTTAACACCTCTAATTTCTGTCCTCCAAAAATCATATTCCCTAACATTAGAAGGAAAAGTTGTGAGCAGACAATATAAACTGATAGGATTACCCGTAAAACCATGTGATAAACCATATTCCTTTGCGCACTGATAAGCAAAAACAAAACCTGTCATAAATGGTAGTGGAGGTCGTTGTAAGGTTTACAGTGATTCGTGCTTTTCCCGTTTAAATAGAGATTGGCTACTTATCTTACTTGACAGCTTATAGTTGTTCCTTGGCATTGCAGAGAGGAGGCTTCTTGGCTAGCAACCTCTTTTTCTAGTTCACTCTTCTGTTCAAACCCTTCTAAATCACGGTTTGCTTCTTTAGCATCTCTGCTGGTTCCTGTTTACTTTATTTTGTCTACTGAAAATGGAATGAAATCGTTTACCATGATATAATTATAGGCTCTGTATAGGGATATTGTTAACTTTCAGTTTTACTTGCAGGCAGGGAAGATGAGTTTGACTGTTGCCGATGCTGTGGACTACAAGGGATTACCTGCTGACAAGTCTAGAACTGGTGGCTGGATACCTGCTGCTCTAAGCTTAGGTAGAGCAAGAATGCAAATTTTCTTCTGCTTTACAACCAACCTATGCTCCTGTCAGAGTTATGCATCCAACTACTGTAATTTATCCGTTAGAGCTCTACTAGGTCCAGGACTGCATATAGTACATGGTAACTTATCTGGTCATGGCATAGATTGAAAAATTAAGACATTAAAGTTCTAGAGCTCAAAGCATTCATTTACTTGCATGGATATTCGTATTGACAACTAATTATTACAAGTTATGACACTGTGTAAAAACTATTGAACAATTTTTTTTTTTTGTGGCCAGAACACTGTACCTGAAATCGCAGCTATGCTAGTTATTGAATTTGAGCTGTCTTAGATAATTTAAAATTAAAAAAAAAAAAAAAAATCTGCTAGCGGGACCTGTCTTAGATATTCATTTGTAAGCTCAAAACCCATCACTCATCTTCATAATGGTTACAAGTCCAGTCTGAAAGCACTAGTAAACAGACAGAAATAAAGCTTAATAAAGCTTATCTTTAACACGAAGAAAAAAAGAACAGCAAGTCGGTTGTGAAACTGCTAGATTATCATTAAAATCAAATCTTCAAAGCATATTGCAATAAAGTATTTGATTACTTAGATTTTACTTGTCTCATCTTGATGGAAGCCTAACATTTCATTATCGATGCATTTTATAGATTCAAAATGCATTAGAGTAGATTCAGTTTACCTGATTACTCCGGGTTTCTCTTGTATACAAGTTGGAGTTATAAGTCGTTTAGAATATGAAATTTCCCTAAGCAATGCCGGTAGCAGCAAGAAAAGCAATTGAAGATACAAGACATTCATATGCATTCAACTAACACATGCCGAATATGGATCAACAAGTAGCCTATTTGGAATTGATAATATATATATATATATATATTTTTTTTTTTCTGAATGATAGAAAAGATTTTATTCATGTAAATCAATTACAAAGGAATTGATAAAATTGAGTTCTGTTATAATAAAAAATTGAAGTTCTTTTTCAGGCATTGAAATATGTGAGAGGCTCTCAACAATGGGAATAGCAGTGAACCTCGTAACATACCTGGGCCGAACTATGCACCTTACAAGTGCTGCTTCTGCCAATGTTGTAACAGACTTCATGGGTACCTCATTTCTGCTGTGTTTACTGGGCGGCTTCCTTGCCGATTCTTATTTAGGCAGATACAGAACAATAGCAATATTCGCCTCAGTTCAGACCATTGTAAGTTCAAAAGTCACTCAATTTCCCACTCATGTAGCCGTAGTTAAATTCAGTTTTAACTAAAACGTTTATATTTTCCCCTTCAGTTTCTAAATGCCTAATGACATGATACTGGTGAATCAGGGGACTTTCCTGTTATCTGTATCTACAAGACTCCCACAATTGCGGCCACCTCCTTGCCAGGCTACTGAAGTTACACAATGCAAACAGGCTAGTAACTTTCAAATGGGAACTCTGTATCTTTCTTTGTATCTAATAGCATTAGGGACCGGTGGCTTAAAATCCAGTGTATCAGGATTTGGAACTGACCAGTTTGATGAGAAAGATGAAAAAGAGAAGGCCCAGATGGCTTTTTTTTTCAACAGGTTTTTCTTTGTTATTAGCACAGGGACATTGATGGCTGTCACAGTGCTTGTTTACATCCAAGATGAAGTGGGTCGAAGTTGGGGTTATGGAATTTGTTCTGCTTCAATGTTTGTTGCAATCCTGGTATTCTTATCGGGAACTAAAAGATACAGATACAAGAAATGCTTGGGAAGCCCCGTAGTTCAAATTTTCCAAGTTGTTGCCGCGGCCATTGGGAAGAAGAATGTCAAAGTACCTTCTGACATTGCCTTATTATATGAGAATCTCCCTGAGGCTTTACAAATCCATCACACAGATCAGTTCCCGTGAGCTATTTGTGAATTGTGATATAAAACCAGTGAATTTATTTAGCTGTATTATCTTTCTTTTCTTCAATAGTTCAATGTATTGTTAACTCCTGTTTTTTACCTCTAAATTGAGTATGTATGCAGAAAAACAGGATAATTGTCTTATATATGTCCATAACTGCTATCTTTTGTTCTTTTCATTCTTAGTTTCCTGGACAAGGCATCTGTTGTGACAGAAGATGATTATGGAGACAATGGTTCCTTCAGGGTGAACCCTTGGAAGCTTTGTCCAGTTACAAGGGTAGAGGAGGTGAAGAAGATGATCAGGCTACTTCCAATATGGGCGACAACAATTATATTTTGGACAACATATGCACAGTTGATCACTTTCTCAGTGGAACAAGCAACCACCATGGAGAGAACAATAGGACATTTCCAAATTCCAGCCGGTTCACTTACAGTCTTCTTTGTGGGAGCCATATTGGTCACTTTGGCTGTATATGATCGTTTGATTATGCCACTTTGGAAAAAATGGAAAGGAAAACCAGGTAAGAGCCAGGTAAGAGAAACTGCTTCCCTGGAAAGTTTGATATTTTTTGTCATGTATCTTATCAGTGTCATATATTTTGAATAAATAACTTGAATTATTCTCATAATTGAGGTGAAATATGACATCTACCAGCATGATTTGACAAAAAATAAAGTGATAGTTTGATCAATATCTGCCGCAGGATTTACCAATCTGCAAAGGATAGCCATAGGTCTCTTCCTGTCAGTGGTGGGAATGGCAGCTGCGGCAGTAGCAGAGGTGAAACGGCTATCAGTGGCAAAAAAATTCAGTGAAACAACCACCCTGCCGATAACCGTTTTCCTTCTGATTCCACAATTCTTCTTGGTGGGTTCAGGAGAAGCATTTATATACACTGGTCAGCTGGATTTCTTCATCACTCAATCCCCAAAAGGAATGAAAACAATGAGCACCGGCCTCTTCCTCACGACTCTTGCACTTGGCTTCTTTTTTAGCAGCTTGCTAGTTTCCATTTTGAAGGCTGTGACTGGAAGCAGCCGTAAACAAGGATGGGTTGGAGAGAACATAAATAAAGGAAGACTCGATTGCTTCTATGGACTTCTAGCTGCATTAAGCTTTATCAACTTTGGATTATTCCTTATTTCTGCAGCATGGTACGGGAAAAAAACAGTCAAACGTGCTCCTGAAGTGGAGATCATAGTTGAAGAATCTTCATTTGAAGAGAAATGCTAGTTTCCATACTGGAAAATATGTTACTTGAGTCTTCTTTAATCACCAAAGTATACAAAAAGTAGTACTACATGTATAGTTAGCCAATTTTCTCCATTTGAATGGAGGGTTGAAGTTCTTGTCTGCACCATGGTTGCCTGGTTAGTTTAAGGCACAAGAGAAATAAAGCAGTTCACTACAATGTTATTGAAATCCTTGTTTGAATATCGTACTTTGTGAATTAATGTTTGTTAAAAAATATATAGAATATCATACTTTGGTAATGTGGAAAAAATAGATAGAGTATGTAATTCTATAATGGACATGGGTGGAAAATATTAATGCATGCAGCCATTTTTCCACTCTGCACGGAATGAAGGTTTTTAAACCAAAATTTAAGTCATTTGGCCCAAAAGCCGGCCTCAAATCAGACTTCTAAGTACTTGTTAGTGAATGCTGACCAAATTCCTGAGGTTGAAGGTATGGTACTAGCAATTAAAGACATTGAAGGCTTGAAATGCTGCCATAAATTTCTTGGCTTATCAGCCAAATTTGTTAAATACATAATCTGTCTTCGTGGAGAATACCCAATGGGCATTGACAATGCCATTAAAGCGCCGTCCTCTAACAATCACATGAGATAAAATAGATTGATAGCTCGGGACATGGAACCTTATTGCAGCATGAGGTTATGCACATTCAAGAACTAGCCAATCAACTGGAGGAGATGTGAATGTGAACTTGTTAAAAACTTAAAAAGTTTGTTACTCACTGAAGCAATTCATTAAATCAATCTCAGATGTTGATTTTTGCAAAAGATTTTGGATGTTTTTCAACGAAGGGTATAAATGATTATGTGAACTTAAAAATCTTTATTCAAACCTCCCCTCTCTCTTACCATTTGAACCGAACTTTGGTGACTTGTTAACCGCAAATTGTCGCAGGGTGCTAATGCCATAGGTTGTTTTCCAAACCAGCAGAAAGGCTGCAATCATGATCAAAATCACTCGCAATCGGGCACCTCTTAGATTGCCAACGTCTCTTTTGTTCTTTTTGCGGAAAAAGAATCGATGCAGCCAGTGCCAACAACTACAAGGAATCCCTTGGAGCCTTCTTCCTTTAATTGTCTTGTCCCATTTGATTCTCCATTAGTAATAGAGTGGAAAATGCAACAGCCGATGGACAGTTTGTTTGATTTGGAATATGGACATATACCATTACTTGTTTCTGCAATAGGTAAAATCGTTTTCATTCACCAATAACAAAGTTTATGCGGCATCAACTCTAGTCCTTTCCCATTTGCCCCCGATCAAGTGGTAAGTGCAGTGCAAAATTATTTAGTTCGTGATAAATTTTGATCTAAGAAGCCCACTTTAACTACCCAACTCCATCTTATCGAATTTGGGATGACTCAGCCGCTAGTGCCATCATCAGGAAAAGGAATGGTTTTTGAGTATCTGATGCCCCTTTTGCCTTCTTGAATTTGAGATTGGTTTCCTCAATGACAAGACTAAGAATTGTCTAATGTGAGTCACAATCTTTATTGAGGTGAGGACATACGATTAGATTATCGAAGCAACCACATGTACTGAGGAAAATAACGTAATAGATCCCGAATGGATGAATTGGGAAAAAAAACCTTGGACCGTAAATTACAAAGGCAACCTAGAAAGCTACCAGAGGAAGAAAGTCTTTAGACTTTGTAACAGGAGTAAAGCCGATTTCCCAGTCAGCCAGATCTTATCACCAATTACAGGAGAAATAGATGATTACTCCCCCAGATAGTTTTCCTAGGGGAGGGTTGACGAGATAAAAGCAGTAAAAAATTCAGACAACAGAAGGTCTTGACATGGAAATTATGATGGTAATATCATCCACTGAACTAGATTAAAAAAAATGGTAAGTTGACAATAGCATCTAAAATTCTAATATCCTACAAAACCATGTTTGAATCTTTCAACAAGGATCAAATTCTAGGAATTGAGAAACCAACCAATACCATAAGTTATAAGGGATACAAATAGCTAATCATCCAAGAGTAGAACTCGCTAAGTTAACCAAAAAAAAAAAGAATCATCCAAGAGTAGACCTGGCTAAGTTAGAAAAAAAAAATGAATCATATACAGTTATCTTTAGTTAGATCCAGCATATTTTATCTTATCATAATTAGATCAACAAAGCTGTTGACTAGGCCTTCTTCACTTTTTGGCACAAGAGGGACTATATTCAAAACTGAGCAATTTCAACATTTGATTGAGCACGTCGCATCTTTGGATTGATTTCAAGGTAATCTAATAGTTATAGTAGACTATGGTAATCTAATAGTTATACTAGACTACGTCATGCGCAACCTTGCTTACAGAATCAAGGAATCAGTATGCAAGCCCCTATGAGACACACCACAAACCCATAGCTTAACTTCAAATTAACAACCTCAGCATCAACCTCATGCCAACAAAATTCACTCCAGCCTCAAGGGTCAGCTAGTGATCATACTTTCAAAACAATGGTATATAGGACTATGTCGCTAATAGCACTGATATGCGCAAAAACAGAGTATTCCAGTACCATTGACAAAACTTTCTTTTACTCCCTCAATTATGCTTCAGAATCCTTATCACTCGTACTCTCCCAAGACTCCAATTCTACAAACTAAACTTCAAAGTAACGTAAAAAAAACAAATCACAAAGAGAGTCTGCAATCAGAATCAAAGCATCATATTAATCCAGCTGCAAGAGAAACATGCCAAAATCACATTGCAATAAGGCATAAGCAAAAAAAAATGAAACCAGACAAGAACAAAGAAGCGTATGTGAATAAATAAGCACTAATACTCCATCAATGGAAGAAGTACCTACAGAAACATCTGTCAACATCCCAAAAGGAAGAGACAAAAAAATAAAATGAAAAACGGCAAACAAAAGCACAGGCCATTTGAGATTCTTCTTCCTCTACTAACATACATTAATCGGTGCAATAAGCAACAGATGTGACTCCCAACCCCCTGACATTACTAAGAAATGGCCATAATAACTAGATTATGGAACGGAAACCTAAGACAACATACCAAAACCCAAATGCAGCCAAAAGAGCAAAAGAAATCTGACTCATTTCCTTTTGCCCTTGAATGCAAACCCTTTGGATAATCATCCAAACCTCACTCCCTTTAGCCCTTATTAGCAACCTCTCTTTCCATATTTCATATCCTAAAATCAACCACCGATCTGAACTAATTTTGAGATTCATTCTTCTTGCCAGTTCCCTCACCATCCCTCTCGTCCAACAACCTCCCAGCTTCCTCGTCAGCCTGTGCAGTCTTCTTCTGTGCTTCTTTCGCTTTCAAAGCCTGTAACTTGGAATGATTATAGTAAGCAACACCCAAAAACGCCAGCCCATACCCAAACAAGTTGATTGGTGTCACGGTATCCTTAATAACAGACCAAGAGAATGCAATCAACAACCAGTCCTTGACAACCCCAGCTACATTCATGGTCAAAGCAGAAGTCTTTCCAACAAGTAAGAACACAGCTAGATTCAGAGCAAAAGCACAGAAAGAATTGGTCCCAAAAATGACGAAATCGAAATGGAAACTTGATGTCTCTTTCAAAACTGGTAACTCAACAAAAATCCATGGCACCAACAAGAAAACAAAACAGCATGGCGCAACATAATACAGAGAAGTAATGGGATTCAAGGTGATCCCTTTAGAAGTAAGCAAGATTTGGATCATAACCAATCTGGTAGCCTCAAAAGCAACGGCTCCCAACTGCAAAATCACTCCCCAGGTATCAAATCTAGCTTCCCCATAAGCTGCAATGGCGACCCCGAAAGAGATGGACAACATATTGACCATTGTAGCAGTCTTAAAGCCCTCTTTTTTAAAAAGAACCCCAATGGAATAAACAGCAACAGGCATCAGGGCTTTAAGCATCTGAATAAAGGAAACAGACAAGTAGATGTAAGCGGAATTGGAAAGCCATAGGCTGAGAGAGTAAAGAGCACCGATGGGGACAACGGAAGAGAAATAAAGCTCTCGAGACATGGAAACAGGTTCGACAACTTTGAAGACTTTGATGAGGAGGAAAGCGAGAGTGGCGCAAAAGGACATGTGGATCATGGTTAGAGAGATAGGGAAAGGCCAATTGTACATCTTCTTGTCGAGGATATATTTGTTGTAGACGATGACGGTGAAGCTGAGGAAGATCCAAATTGCTACATAGGTGTAAGAGAGAAGGATCTTCTTGATGACGCTGTCGCTCAAAGACCCACCCTTGCCCATTGTTTCTTTTGGTTTTTGGGAGACACCCTGATGGGGAAAATGGTGGAGGTAATGGGGAGGGGATGAAGGGGTCAGAGCCGATTGTGGGGGAAGAGTTGGTATGACTGTGTGTGAGCGAAGAGGAGAAGACAGATTTGGTTTTTAACGATGGGATGGATCGGTAGCTTCGATTGGCTTTGTCTCCGTTCTTGTTGGTGGAATGGGCCTCTTCTTGGGCTTTTCTAATGTTTCCTTTCATTCGACATAAATGCATGCATCAAATCCTAATCCAATGTTTAGGAGCTAAGAGATTTTTTTTTTTTTGAATAATAGATGTTAAGGGTTAATTTCATATTATTGTTGCGTTTTAATAAAAATTGACTTAGAAATTAAAAGTTATGATAAATTTTTTAATTATTTAATATTAGTATGAAAAATATTATGAATAATTAAAATATTTTAAAAAATACATATAATAATAAAATATTTAAAATATAAGATTAATATTATGATTTTTTTTATTTTAAACACATTTTCTTATATAAGTATAAAGTTTTTTATTTGAGTTTGGAAATAAAATTTTTAAACAAAAAAGTAATATTTTTTTTGTTGCATATGGAGACCTAAATCTATCTATTTTAATCTTGCATTTTAGCTGTCATTTGCCATTTTCAAATCAATAATTATCAAAACTTTAATGCTTTAATTAAATATCTTACCCTATTTGAATATCTAATAGGGATGAGGATTTTGGATAAGTAAGTGATAACTAGATTTTACATTCCATATTGAAAAGAAAGGCTTAAGTTCAGAGATTTTTTTGTAGCAATTTAACTTTAGTTGACAACACAGAAAAAAGTTCACATGCACTAAGTCTTGATTAAAACTTTAAGCTTATTTTTTAACAAATGAAAAAAGAAAAAAAATTCTATTTGACTCATTATTTTTGTTTTCATTCTTATATTTTAATATATAATTAATAGCGTGATTGTAATATTTTATTTATAAACTAATGTTTTACTCATGATCAATTGATAAATATCAGGCTTGAATTTAACTAATAATTATATACATATATCATGTTAGAAAATATAAAAATTTGAAGAATTATTAAATTTAGCAAAAAGGAAAAAAAAAAAAAAAAGATGCTGCATTTATGGAGTTATTAAATATTTTGGGCTTTAGTAAATGGAATTGAAGCGGAGAAATAAGCCCCGAGCTGAGATTCGGAGACAACAACGCCCGGGCGTCCAATGAGATTAGTCACGTGGGGCTGCAAGCGCTTACGCTGCGCCTTGTTGACTGTCTTTGCCACGTGATCTTCGCGTGTCTCATACTCGTTACTTTCCGCATTTTTTTTCTTTTCAATTATTTTTTTTTATAAAATAATTTTTTAAAATTTAATAATTATTTAAATCTCGATATTTTATTATAATTAATCAAATTTTATAATTTTTACTTCAAATTAAATTTTTATTTTTTTTTTATTTAATTAAATAATCAAACGAAACAAATAATTATTTTTCTTTAACAAAAACTTAATTAATAAAAATAAATATTTAAAAATTTAATTAATTAAAAAATAATAATAATTTAAATTATTATTAAATTTTAATTCAGAATTTTTTTAATTTTTTATTTTAATTGAGTGTGATTTTTCACATGCAATGCAAAATCGGCATCCAAATCAAGCATTAAAGGCAGAACACGCGTAGGGTGAAAGCATTTTTTTGACTTTAGACAATAAAATAAAATAAAGAGAGACTTTTCCATTGAGTAATGAAGGGGTTTTGCAAAGGAAATTGCTCGCTATTTTCGAGACTTTACAAAATTGATTTCTATGTTGAGAGTTCGAAACCCAACCAAAAAAAAAAAAATGGAGATAATAATACGGAGAATAATGAATAGGCTAAAGTGAAACTATATAATTTTTTCTTTCGTTTTGATAATTATGGTTTTCATATATTAAATTTGATCACCTTTAATATTCTTTCAATATAACATGACATTGTCGGCAAAAAAAAATTATATGTTGGAATTAAATAAATGAAAAAATCATCCTATTGGATTATAATTAAATTATAAATCAATGCAACTGGTTTTATCAGATATACTTAATGGTATGTTATCGCGTGAACTGCATCATTACGCTTGGAAGACGCTGAAGCATGTATTTGGAATATGACTTGTTCTTTTAGACACGGGAGATGTGTACGATACAATAATCTGTCTCTTTCCAGAAAAAAAATTATTTTTATTAGTTAGGATTAAGAAGAAATGTTCTTGCTTTTTAATTAAAAAACACTTTTGATGTCAGAGTATTAATTTAAATGATATGTATGTTAATTAAAAAATCACGGATTTAAAAAGATTTAAGTGTATAATATGATTGAATTAAATAAATTAAAATGCTTTCTTTATCTTAAAATAATAAAGAAAAATGGGTAATTGTTTGTCTTATTGAGAAAAATATTTGTGGGGGAAAGGATAATGGTTGGCAATGCATATAAAATCGAAGTCTTGAATAATCAATGGGCCATGTTTCAGTTTACCTGTCACTTTCGATTTGAATTATTCTATATTTAAGAAAGTAATGAAGCAGACATCTTGAATGCGTACCAAACGGCAGAGTCTGAGTTAGATCATTTTTTTATTATTTTTTGCTGATTGACATGATCATTTCTCTATTATTGGTTACCAAATCCAATCTCTTCCTTTTCCATCCCTTTGCTGCAATTGGGTGTCAAATTTTTTTTTTTCAAATGTATTCAATGAAGCTGCTGACATATAGCCCTTTCTTATAATTGTTGTTTTTATCTTTTTTATCCTTCATATTTACTAGGTTTTTCTATTTAACAAATAAAATCCATGCTAGCATGTGAAATTGGTTTCATGTAGATAATATATCATATTGATAGAAAGTTTATTACTATTAATGTAAAATTAAAACTTTGGAAAAAAATAATGTAAGCTTTAGCTCATTTTTATATATCAAATAAATTATTTAATGAAAGTTTTTTTAATGGATGTAGATTTTTGAATTGGATAAATTTTATTATATTATAATAAAATTTTATTTTAAAATAATAATTTAGAAATATAATGAACATAAACATTTATTTTCGTCAATTCAAAATTTTTCCACATCCCTACTTTATATATATTATTATAATTTCATTGGTCATCATGAAAAAATTTCTATATAATGATAGTAATTTCTCATATATATATATATATATATATATATTACCCGAATATAAAAGAAATCCATAAGAATGCAAATATAATAGCTTAATTTAAAAGGTAAAAGATATGTATTAAAATTAAGTCATTTTTCAATGGCGGATGCAAAGTGTTGATCCGGGATGTCCGTACATCTCCAAAGTTGGAAAATAAAAAAATGTGAAGGTATATTTTTCTTCACATTTTTTTTTCTGGATGCTTTTAAAATTTTCTCTCAAACACTTCCAAAATTTTTTATTTTTTGTTGAATGATTGTTTGTTACATATATTGAGAAGCATGTATTTGATAATATTAATAATGATGTAACTATATATTTTTTTAAGATATGCGAATTTGGTATGGATAATTATAATAATTTAGTAATATATTATTTCAATTTTTTATTTATTATTTTTTAATATATTATAAGTGAATATCCAAAAAAATTATAGATTCGCCACTTTTTTTTTTTTAATTTTCGCTATTTATCAACAATATGCATGTAATATGTTGATTTTACATCTAAAATGTAATATGTCTTACTCCCCAAAAAAATTCAAATGAAATTAAATCACTAATCTATATTTGAAAAAACTCATAGGAGGTTCATTAATAAAGGTATAAAAAAACAGAACTTTCAATGGATTATTCATGAATATATTAGGTTTTTATTCATTTATCAAGCTTAACAAACGAACTTGAATAATATTTTAATATTTATTTAATAAATAAATTGAATAAAAATAATGATTTGTTTTATTCATTTATATTTAAGAATAAATTTATTTAATATTCGTGAATAAATTTAATAAATAATTATTTTATATTTTATTTTATTCCTTTTAAATATGACTACTTTATGATTAAATATATTTTAATCAGATTTTAATCATAATTTAGTATTAATACATTGAAAATTACACCTAACATATATTGAAAATCTTTTATAATATTTAAAATATTATTATTGTATAATTTTTTATCGTCTAAAATGAACAATAAACAAATTATAAATGAGATTTTTTGTTTAGTCTTTCTATCCCACATAACTTGGAAAACCTGTAAGGAAAGAAACTCATTATAAGTACGCAGGTCTCATTCATTCTTGGGAGTTCATTGTAGCAATTCAAATTTCATAAGAATTTTGGTTGAATTTTTTATAAAAATATTAGTTAGTTACTATTTGATGGGAAAGAAAACTTGAAAGAGAAAATTCTAAAACAGAAAAAAAAAATTCTTAATGGAAATAGATTTTTGATAAATAAGTTAATATGCTTATAAACAATAAGAGTTTCAATAAAATTAGATATAAGATAAATATATAAAGGAGTTATAAAGTTTTATTAAGTAAACACTCCATAGGATTAGAAAAAATTGAGAGAGTCGTTATAGATATGTATATTTTAATGGACGAGAAGAGAATGAAAAAATCTACATAAGTATGATAATTATTGTTTTTTAGGATAAACTAGAGGGATTGAGATAATTCACATAAGTATGTGTTTGTTTGAATTAATAATATTCTTATAACTATAGAAAGATGTCCATAATTATTTATTATGAGTAATTGATTGATATAATATGTTTGTAATTCTTTACAACTAATATATCTTTTATTTCATCCGTTGACGTAAATTATTTTGGGTTGGGTTGAATTATATTAAATTAGTATCTTTTTTGTAGAATCTTATGATTTAATTTTGCTTTTGCTAGCTTGGATGCTCAAATTGATTAGGGACTTTGACTTAATAATTAAAATCAAAACTATCATGATCTTAACAACTTGTATCAAAGCCTAAGTTTTGAGATATGAAAAGAGACAAATCCATGTGAGCTTGATTAAAAAGAGGATTTTGAGTTTATTTTTTAAAAATCAATTTGCATAAGTGTGAAGACGCATAAAAGAAGATTATTACGAGACTTATATTGTAGACAGAACTAAATATATATAGCATAAAGATGATTTGATAGAAGTTAAAGTAGAGATTGTTAAAATTAACTATTGCTTGACGGAAAATAAGATTTGCAAAAGAAAAAATTTTAAAAAAAAAAGAGATTCTTAATAGACAAGACCAATTTCTTAATTATTAGTTTATGGATGTTTATATTTTCATGAACATATTCGTTTAATATTTATGAACAAATTTGTTTAACTTAAATAAACCAAACCTAACATTTTGATATCTAAGCAAACCGAGTTTGAATATAATATAAAAATTTCTTATCAAATATGAATAATCCTAAAAATAAATGAACAGATCACAAATATAACAATATTTTTTTATATTCAATTAATTTACATCCCTATCATCAAATATGTGAATTTCGATCATCCATGCCAATATTGTGCACATGGTTTCACTATTAAATTAGAAAATAATGTGAAGAAGAGATGAATATGCCACCAGCTCTCTTGTTGGTCATGACTATTAATGCATATTCTTTTTAAATTATGCTCAATTATAAGCATAATAGTAATTATATATTTGTTGCATGAGACATGGTCATGTTATGTTGTCTTATTTCAAATTAATTGCCCATACGGATTCTCTAAATATATTGATAAAGTTTTGTTGCTACAGAAGTAGGGTTAAGCAAAGACTAATCAATAATCATAATTAGAGATAATTAATGTTTATTTAATAAGAGTCTTAACTTGGTTGTATTTTATGAAAAACTCTTTACTTACATTATCTTCATATTTTAAGTACCATTAAAGTAAGTAAATATCTATTCTGCTTTGGTCAAGTAGGTTTTATCTAATTGTACACAACACAACCAAAAGCAACAAAAAGAAAGACGTCAAACAGAAAAACACCAAAAATGGGTTTAAGCCTTTAAGGCACTTTTTGGGTGTAGGATGGTTTTTGGAGAGAGTGCAAACAAGAATTGCCGTTTGGCTAAAGGAGAAACGAAAATGGTGCTTTAAATAATTGGTAACTTGTTTCTGAAATCTGAGATAATGGTACCCTGCCATCAAATGGGTTGTAATTTCATTATATGGCTGAGCAGCCTGCCCTGCCAAGGTATCCCGAATGGCTTCTTTCTTTAAAATGTGAAATTTCAGCAGTTGTTATCCATTTCTTGAAGTTTATTGAAGATTGACACTCATTTCTTCTTCCAACTTCGTGTGATGTTTAGATTCATTCAGACAATGTCAGCAAAATGGTTGTAATGTGAAACTCAATACTAATATCTATGAGGTAGTAATGATTTTTATCGTACCAACCTGTAAAAACAGTTTCCTTTACGTTGGTTACTTTTACTGTATTCTCTTCTGTCTTTACTTGCTGTTTTGTCTTTTTTTCTTTTTTTTTTTTTAATTTCAAAAGATATCTCATTTCTTAGCCTTTGGTTATTTTATTTGTAATGGATGACATTCTGACAATGGCTTTGGTCGTATCTATCTAAAGCGTTTTCACTCGCTCCAAAACGGGGCTGGAGGGTTGTGGAATTTGCGTTTTACAGTTGCAGCTGCAAGTTGCATCTTCATTGCTTCACAATTTTTCATAAAATTTCTTCAATAATTCTAGGTGTCCTAAAAGTTTCATTTTGTGTATTTTTTACAATGTGACACGAATTGGCTCGGGAGTCTCATGTCTGATATGTAATCCAACTGGGAGAGCCATTCTCACGTCAGACTTGTTATCTCCTAGCTGAAAATCTGACAAGAGAAACGACATGGAAACAATTCTCTCTTGGAAGCGTTTCATATAGAAGAAATTTATTTGTGGAGTTGCGCTTCAGGAAGTTTACGTCCAATGAAATTTATGGGATGGTTCAGACTTTCATGTGATATTATATGACTATTATCTATATATGAGCAACTGGAATGACAGGAACATTAAATTTTCGAAAAAGTCGAACATTTGGTTAATACAAGCTGGAAAATTCAGTATCCTGCTGATATTTAATTTACTTGGTTGACTATTTCTAATTCTATTGCTTTTACCTTTTCTTGATTTTCATGGGATTTGGAATCAGCTGCCAAACTTCTATTCCAACCTCTATTTTTGGGGTGCTTGTATGTATCTGTTACTGTTCTGTATGCCGTATAGCAGTCTCATGGCATTTTCCCAGAAAGAATTCTGTTTGGTTTCCAATTGCTTGGTATTCCCAAAGAGTCCGGTAAATATGAGGAATATGAGCCAGAGAGGCGCGAACCGACAATTCTCAGGATTCTGTTTGAGTGCATGGTTGTTTCTCCCACTCCTCAGAGCTCACAAAAATGTGTGACAGGCGGAACACAACTTCTGACATGTCCGGACGCTGGTTCCAGTTATCACCCACACAATCCTTGGACAATAATGCCATCTTAGCAAAAGTTAAAACAAGATGAATTAGGTTAAAGCTCTAGTGAGACCAAATCAACAACCAAAATAAGGGAAGTTACATGGAAACCAAACAGTTTAAAGCAGGATTATTCCTAAACCCTAATTAAGAGCATTTCTATTCCAGCAAGTCTGGGGCCACAACCACCTAGCAAGAAGGGGGGCCAGGGGGGGTGGGTCCCTGGCCAGCATAGGATCCAGCCAAGATCCAGTGCTGTGATTAACAGACCACACCAATACAAACCATGTCATATCTAATAATAGAAATATAGAGGCAAGTCAATGTCGTGACAAGTAACACATGCTACTTCCAAATTAGCAGCTGTCATATCTCCATCCCTCCCTCATGAATGATCTAATAACAGAAATCCAATGTTAATTGTTATTTGACGTCCACAGATGCAGACACTGATCTCAAGGACATATAATACATTTGAGAGGAGTCATCATCTTTTACCAAGCAACACATGATCTTCCTTGGCACAAGAAAACCTCTATTATAAACCAAAACAGAAAACACTAACAAGAAAGACCTGTAATGATGCATCAATATCAAAGAAATTGGAGAAAAAAATGAAATGAATGCTGTATACCTCTAAAACAGAGTCTTTGTGGTAGTGGGTAAGGTTTGGATCAATGCATTTGGCAAGCTCAATCATGGGCTTTTGGGTATCATTTAATGCTGATAACATCTGGACACAGTGCAATTCATAAAAAGTTCAATACCACTTAAATATATCTATAGTCAGTATGATAATGGACATTCGCTAGCTATCAATATCTCAGTACTTTCAGTATTGCCCTGTGATTGTAACTTTTCAAAAACTGACATTTTTTTAGCAATTATCATGCTTGCAATAGTCAAGCAGTAAGCAATTCATATGATGCAAACTCACATAATCCACCACTGTCCTATGTTCACTGTAGTTATTATTTCCAGGGTTTGCATCTCTGCTTAGAGCCTGTTGGCCAGTTAGTAGTTCCATAAGGACAACTCCAAAGGCATAAACGTCAGTCTTTGTTGTCACACGTCCATCTCGAACGTACCTTGTGATTAAAATATACAAGTGCAAGAATGGGACATTATAGTTAGAACTTCAAACATTTCTATAAGTACTATAGGAGACTGCTAATAGATCAGCTTATACTCGATACTTAAAAGCAAAAAAAAAAAAAAAAGGCGCTTCTACTGAATAATGTAAATCACCGACATTGAACATACTCAGGGGAAAGATAACCAAATGTGCCAACAATTCTTGACGCTGCAGCACCAACTTCTGGAGAATGCTCCAATAGTTTTACCAGCCCAAAATCCGCAATCTGCTTGAAAGAAACTGAATCTTGAGAAGCATGAAAAGCAGAAAACTAACACAAATTATTATCTATCAATTCCTTCTCAGCATAAAAACATCAATAATGATATCAAAAATTGAGAAGATTCACATGTGAGAAACTATGAAGCACATTTAAACTCACCTTTGCACGAAAATTGGAATCTAAGAGAATATTGCTTGTTTTCACATCTCGATGAACATAATATGGTTTTGTGTGCTTATGTATGTACTCAAGACCTTTTGCTGCATCTAGAGCAATCTGAACACGCATAGTCCAATCAAGTGGCTTATAACCTGTGAATTGTCAGATCTTAGAATGTTTAATTAAGATCACAGTTTATGTGCGTGTGCTTGTTAAAGACAGAGAGAGGAAGTTTAACAAAAGCTCGCTCTCCTGGCAAATAGAAGTCAGACTCAAAATAGATAACCTATCCATACTAGGAGAAAACTAGTCCGGTAACCGCAGAGTATTGCCTGATTAACCCATACTTAATAATAGGAAGTCTGAAGGAGTCACAAATTTCTTCAAAGGCATATAACAAGGTTATATAACTTATAGCAGGGACCAAAAAGTAAAAGATAAAGAAAATGCCATCGGATCTTCAGGATTTTGCTTCATCTTAGATAAGAAAAACAAATAGTTTCTTCACCTCTTGCTTAAGACTGTAATTGCATGTTTTACACTCCATACTTTCAAAATTAAAGTTGGTTAAATTTTGCTAATTAAAATAAAATTGCTCAGAAACTCACTGACCGGTCAGTAAATCCATACCCCTATCACTGGAGACATGCAGATGATCACTTAATGCACCATTTTGGGCAAATTCATAAACAAGATACAAGGAGTCTCCACCAGCAGCATACCCGATAAGCTCAATCTAATTGAAATTCACACAAGAAAGGGAAATAGGAGTTCAGAGATAAAATGAACAAAAGAAAAAAAACTAGCACATAAAAAGGATCCATGCTAAAACAACTCATACCAAATTTGAATGTTGAACTTTACAAAGAATATTTATCTCCGATAAGAACTCTTTTGATTTTGTGTTTTTCATCTGCTTGATGGCCACATCCTATATGCATAGAGGATGGAAAGATATTATCCCTTAATGCACTCTTCCACAGATTTTTCTAATTAAATCCTTCATAATTTGAAGGACAATTAATGAACATGTACACAGGATTCCTTTAGCTTACAGTTCCTCTTAATTTTCCGAGGTAAACAGATCCATATGAGCCTTGGCCAATCTTTAAAGACATACTAAAGTTAGAAGTTGCTACACGAACTTCATGATAAGGAAACAAAATAGCTTTACTGGAATTGAACGATGAAACAATGCTTTCTACAGATTCTGTAAAGAAATTATTCAAGAATCAAGTCAGAGGCAAGAATGCAGGTAGTCTCCAGCAGGTGACACTGCAGTGATAAACTCCTGTTATTTTAAAGAAAAGAGGAAAGGAAAACAAGGCATCTAAAATTTCAGAAGGTCCCCTACTTGTGAGAAAAGTGCGTGAATCAAAATATGAATGCAAGTGATCCATCTTTCTTGAATAGAAAATTGGTACTTGACTTCCCTTCTTTTTACAGTTCTTCCAAGAAACAAATATTACTGTCAAGAGAATAATAGCAAAAGCAGCTGAAATGGCTCCAACCACGGCATTGATTCGAGATTTTGATGCCTTTTTGGTACTTGAATCTGCAAGAAAGAAAATGCACAAGAACAAACTTATTCCCCGTCTTAAAAGAGGCATTAAAAAATTATAAGAGCACCATTCCAAAATGTTCAAATGACTACTTTCACCAAATATAAAATATTTGGCAGTTTCAAGTGATAGGTACATTCAGATGCATACAGACACACACACACACACACACACATACACATTTATCAACATCATAAATGAAATGGGGAAAAAATGAACGGGTGAAATTTCTCACAGACCTTTGTTGTCAAGCACGATAAGGTTTGGAAGGCCCTCTGTCAATAAATGCCCATACAAAATAAGAGAAAAATGATTAGACGCTAAACTTTTTTTAAATATTAAAGAGAACTGCAATGACTGAATTTTTAAACAGGAGTCATTAAACTAGTTTCTATATTCTACCAAAACCTTATTCTTGGCAATCATCAAAACGTTAGGTAAAGCTATATTGCAATAAGATTACAGGAATAAGTTTTAAATTTAAAATAACTTTCTTGAGGAAACTATGAAACTTCTTGAAGTATACATAGTATGATATAAGGCATGCATCTACTAAGATGTTTTATGTTCCCCAGCTCATCAAGGCTCATGTCTTGACATATAAGCCTGAAAAGTTTTATAAATATAATGAAAAAAAAAAAAAACCAAACAACCCAATAGAAAATCAATAGTGCAATCATGCAAGTAAGAAACGAAAAAGTTGATCTTAGATTGGTCATCAAATATTAGAAGTGAAATTTCCTTGCCTGGTTCAGGAATAAAGATCACATCTCCGTTATGAATAAACTCTGCATTCTCAATCCTATTCAACTTGACAGTCTTATTTAGATCTGCACCGAATCGTGAACAGATTGTATAGAGTGTATCTCCCTTTGTGACCTTGTACGTGACAGTATCTGCACTCCCAGAACAGCCACATAAAGTATCTAAAGTCACAATTTGTGATGGAATCAGTTTCCTTTCAGGATATTCCACAACAAATGACCCAAATTTTGATGAAATGACATCCCATGTATCCTCAGGTTGGACTTCATACTCCACATGCCAAGTAAACTCATCATGGCCAGCTAGGCAGCTGCAATTTATTGCAATCAAGAAACCCTCAGTGGTTCTATTAATCGCATTTAAGTTTACATGGAATAGAGCAGCTGTTTCTTCCAGGCTTTTCCTGGTTCTTGGAACATAATATAGTGAAGCAGGACAAGATTCAGCTAATGACACATTGCAAGGAAGACTATGGCTACTGCATGAAAGCCAAGTCAATACGATAAAACCCACCAACTTTTCGAAATTCCCCAAATCCTCAAAGCACATTTTTCCAGAATAAAGTAGAAGTTACTGCTGGATACTTGTAATGAAACACACAATTTCAAAATTAAATTATGTTGGTTCTTTCTCCTACGTTGCTCAAGCAACCAAGCAAAGCTCAGTAGCTCATAAAAAAACGTATCTTTCCATCATGAAAATCCCAAAAAATATTTATAAATTCTCAATGCAAAGTACCCTCCACTTAAAAGCTAGTAAAATTTGCAAAGCTAAAGAACAAAATGGGAAACTTTGAGAAGCAAAGGATCTGACTTTAGAAAGGAATGCAAACTGAGAACATTAAAAACCAAGAAATGGAACAAATAACATTAGTGAGACCTGGTGGGGTTATTGCGGATTCATTCAACTTGACGTTTACGTGTAAGAAGACGACATGAGAGAACAAACAAAAAACTTTCGGTTCTGGGATTTTGATTAGATTCTTAAAAATACGCGGTTTTGACCATTGTTCTGCCATTTGGAGTTTATGCTGCAAAGTATATCAGCAAGTCGAAAAGTTTGTTTCGATTCCGCGGTTGAAACATTACAGCCGGCTATGTCATTTGATATTTGACGATGACAAACCAGGACACAAATGAATGATTAAGTTTATAAAAACTAGTAGACTGCTACGGGCAGCATTTGTAGTCCAAGGGTTAGGATAATTGCCTTCCAAATAATTGACCCGGTTGGACTCGCGGCAAAAGCATAAATTAAATATTTATTATATATAGCATTTTTTAAATCCCCAAACAATCAAGGAAACTTGTGCTGCTGTCAGTGGTCACATTGAATAACTATCTCATCTGGCTGATGAGATTCTGGTGATGACTCGGTTGGAAGCAACTCCGGGGCACTCTTGGACCCAAAAGTGGTTGTGGTGGAAGCAGTGGAAGAAACTGACACATAAACTGCACTGGGGCGTGATTCTGGCAAGTCCATTAATGGCTCATCAGAGTTCAAGAGAATTTGGACAACTTTTCTTATCTTAGGGCGTTGTGTAGAATCAGGATGCAGGCAAGCAAGACCAACTATTAACGTTCTTTTCACTTGTTCTTCGCCAAATTTGCCTTCTAGCTTTCGGTCCACACATTCTAGCAGTTCATTTTGTCCGTATGAGTTCCATACACAATCCACTAAGCTATTTTCGTCCATAATACCCTTCGATCTTCTCCCACAAACGACTTCAATTACTACCATACCGAAGCTGTAAACATCAGATTCAGGTGTTGACTTTCCTGTGAAGCCTACTTCTGGGGCCAAATATCCTGGAGTTCCTGCTAACATGGTTGTCACTGAGGCATCGTTCTGGAGCAATCTTGCTAGCCCGAAATCACCTAGATGAGCATTGAAATCCTCGTCCAACATAATATTGTTGGGCTTAACGTCTCGGTGAACAACAGGGTTACCACTGTCTTCATGGAGATAAAGTAATGCTGATGCCAACCCTGTTAATATCTTGAATCTAGTCTCCCAGTCAAGAGAACACTTGCCAATGTAACGATCGAGGCTACCGTTGGGCATATATTCGTAGACTAAGAGGAGATGTTCACCCTCGTGGCACCACCCTTGAAGTTGCACTATGTTTTTGTGCCTTAGGCGCCCTATGGTACATATTTCAGCGAAGTACTCTTTTTCACCTGTTTGAGTAAGGCAAGTAAACTCTTAGAGCACGTTAAGAAAAGATGAAAACAAAGATTTGTTTGTAAAATGTAGCCTAAGTTAGGAATAATTTGACAACTAATAAAATAATAAACCATGATCTAAAAGACTCAAAATATTTAATGACTTCTGATTTATTCTTCCCAAGCAATGCAAAGTAAGTAGAGCAGACCTTCTTTCGAGGTTGCTGAAATTTTTTTGACAGCTACAGTTGTAGGAGGATCCTGTAAGGTGCCTTTGTAAACAATTCCAAACCCACCAGTACCCAACAGATTTTCCTTACTGAAGTTATGAGTAGCCTTCGCAAGTAGCTTGTGGGTAAACATTTTCGGTACGTTTGCTGCAGTCCTCGATCGAATTTCTATATCAACCTTCTGCTTAACCGTGTCTTTTCTCTTTCTTAGAACTTTTTGAAATGATGGAAGAAAGCATATTACCACAATCAATAATCCCATGATGATAGGAATGACAATCAACAAAATAGTTTTAATCTTATCATGTTTGGAGACAGGGCTGTTAAGATATGGCAATGGAATTGTTGTGAAAGTCCAGTCATGGACCTGATGGCTCTCTGGTACTTTGCCAGTTGCAGCTGTGAAACCGATAAAAACAGAGCTTGGAACCGTGTCTGCCATCTCAATAGATTGGTTGAGTACGCTAACTAGTTTTTCCCCGGAGTATGCCATAGATATTTCAAGCTTCTTTTTCCAACCAAGGTAATCGATTTTGACCTTAATTTTTCTTCCACTTTTCAGGTCAATACCAGTACTGTTAAGACTTTTAGCTGCCACTGGATTAATTATACTTATTGTATCAATACCAACATGGTTTCCATCTGGATCCCATTCGTTCTTGTAAGTATCCAACTCCACAGCTAACTGATGAACTACGCCATCTGAATTTTGGTACCGTAGAAATAAATATTCATTAAGTATAAGATTTTTTTTAATGGAAAGGAAGAGAGATGTTTTTATTGTACAGCAAAACATACAAAGGAATTAAATAAAACTTTTTAAAGGAGATTTTTGCCTACCTTGAGTTGATGGATCCATGATACCAAGATATGATCCCATGCTAGAAGGTGGTGAACTTCTGCTATCTTGTGCAAAAATGAAAGCCATACCATCTCCAGATACATTAGAATTTGGGAAGGGAGAAATCCTGACGGTGAAGGTGGTAGAGATGGACGCTGGCCAGGCTAGCACAGGATGGTGGAAAAAAACCCGACCAACCTGCTCTAGTGCTGAACCTGATAAAGTTGAATTGTTATTTGGCTCTGGTGTCAGGCTTAGGTATCCATTGCCTCCGGTCACCGAGCCCATGCAGATTAGGCTGCCATTAGTGCAACTGCTAGGATCAAAGGAGGGGAAAGAGAAAGTGAGTGGCTCAATGATGGACGTTAAAGAAGCTTGGTCCAGGAAGGTAAAGAGGAATAGCAGCACGAACATGGTTGCAAATGGGAGCTACAGTATAAAACAAAAGGCTACATTCCATTCCAATGAACATATATAGGAAGCAGAAACGTTGACGAGTAATTGACGTTAATGTTATTCCTAACATTTGTTTTCATTCGGAAAATGGAATGTTTCAAAGAAGTTTCAAAGAAATTATCACCAAAAAAATAATGGTTTAGAGAAGTTTCCCATAATCAGGCAATCAAAATTCATTCTTCTGTACGCATATGAAAGCTGTTCCCCGTAGCGTTTGACTCACAAACAAGAAATGCAACTGCTTGTCTTTTTAGCATAGTTCTAACTTAAAAAAAAAAAAACAATAGACAAAAGAGCATTCAAAAGAACCATCAACCATACACCAAAGACTTTCTTTCTAACAGAAATAGAATATCCAGGCCAAAAAAATCAGAAATTCTCTGTGATGATAATTAAAATGTATACATTGAATAACTGAAGAATATATTGCAGAGTATTGTCAAGCGCCAATGGATCAAGAGACCTGTGGTGAGAACCAAAAGGTTATTTCTAAATGAACACAGTAAGATATGGACTTTGATGGATGCTATGTTTGCAACAGACAACAAATACAGCTATAAGATTAAGGATCAACTCAGCATGTACTTTTACATAGAAGTCTGAAATGTTCATTTTAGGAAAAACAACATTGATAGAATATACTTGTTTGGAATCACATAAAGTAATACATATTTGGCCTAATATTTATGGATAAGTGCATAGAAGGACTATAGGTAAGGTTGTAATTTTCCTTATATAAAGGTTACATACATGACATCGGTATAAATTCTGACATCAGACTTTCTTGGTTTATCACTCTCTGCGCTCATACTTCCGTGCCCATATATGTTTACCATTGATCCGGAACTTAGCAATGCGTCTCCCATTCAAAATTTGATCAACATTTGCGACAGAATATAGAACCATTCTAGCAAACAAGGGTTGTTCATCACAGGGGACATTTTCTTGCATATGTACACTATCAACACAAACACCGCATATATTTGTGAAGAGTTCCCTTATTTCATCTTCTGAAACTGGAAAACCCCGTGAGAAAGTCAGAAACAAGGTCCTGTCATCCTCAGAAACATTGTTAGAGGGGTGCCATCCCCATAAACCTCCTATAGGAAAATTATGGTCCATGGCTCTTGGCACTATGATGACATTGCCAAATAATGAGTGAGGAAAACCAGGGATAACAAGAGGCTGATTAGGAATCACCTGTGATGTGCTCCCCACCACATGTTGCAGGATATCAGTAAAAATGCGAGAACAAACAGTGTTAAGAAAATTTTTTATCCCACTGATTGTACTGAATTTGTTTTGGTAGAACATTTGCAAAGAAATATCTTTCTCCATAATTCTTGCAGTAAGAGGCAAAACACCTTTTGGTGGAATGATAGGATTATTGGATCCAAGACAATTCAAACATGAAACTGCTTCACCAGCTAGTGCTTCCAGCAGAGGATCTGATAGGTTCACCATTTTCGCTATTATATTGGGATAACCCTTCTCTTCTAGCCATAGCCATATGGCCATAACTAATAGAGATTCAGCTGGATCCCTCCTAAGAGTTATTACCAGTCGAGAGAATATCTCCCGATCAATGGCATGATAAGCATGGAGCTCCTCAAGAGTGATTGACGCCATATGAAATATGATTCTGTATGCTGTGTGGAAAAAGAATGGAATCAGGGAGCAAACTTGAAAAGATTTCACATAATGCCACATTATATATTACAAGGATTTTTGAAGTATGGCAAGTTGTGCGCACTGATTTTATCAGTTATTGGCCCAAATGTAAGGGAATCTGCTGGTCGTGTGGAAGATACCTTAGACCTGGACGTCAAGAAAAAATAACACTTCATTAGGAAGACTTGTTTTTCCCGTGATTGGCATATGTGATTTCCTGGAATTTTCTCTAAGTGGCTTGAGAACTATGATCCCTTCTAGTTGTGGCCTCCACTGCTAAAATTAGAAGTAAGACTAATGACAAGTGGCAACATATATTGCTGGCGCTGATATAAGCTTCCCTTGTATTCTTTCTTCCCCATCATGTTTCTTTGAATGTCATAATTGCTCAAAGCTGGACATATGAACTTGATATTTAATAAGAATTAATGGCCTTGGGGCTCACTCTTTATAACAAAAGGTCCTGCATAGCCCTTCAGTGCAATTCAACTTAAACCTTGCTAGATGATTATGGGGCTTCGTCCAGGAACTAGTGATGAACAGATGATGTTGATCCTCTCAAGTAGCATTATTCTGGCCACAGCATCAAAGTTAATACAAAGTAATTATCAACATATTTTTTATTCATTACTAGGCTTATTTCAGAAATAACAATATGCAAGACAGAACAGAAGAGTGCTATAACTTAATAATATAAGGGAGGGCATTCATATTACTTTTCCATTTCAAGTCCTTAAAAATAACATCAGGGTTTATGGACAAGAGCAGAAAAAAACTGGAATTGCATGCTTTTCTTAGTTGCATATGAGGGGCCTTTTACGGTTTCCGATAATTGTCCCCCGAGCAGTACAGTCTCAAACTTAGAGTACTTCTAACTTGTACTATACTCCCTACCCCACTGCATTTCATTACAGCTGCAGAAGGACAAATTTTGAGTTGTTTAATTAATGACAACTTAGACAATATAAATGCTCAAAAGAGTTTTAAGACTTCATGGAAAGTTCATCCCCAGGCATTATAAGCAGTTAATACTTTGTTTTACTTTATCTTAATTGTGCCATAAGCTTATGACCACAGTCTCATTGCCAACTCCATACCTGAGTTTCGGCTCTTGCTGTTTCTCATCTCTTTTATGTTTCTCATACAGAGAATCGGGGATTTAAGCCATTTAACTTTAACCAATTCTTGGAAGGAACTGCCGTCTACTTCTATATGAGGAAAAGACATCACATTGCAGTAAATTTGAAAGTAGACAATACAAACAATAATAATTTATTTATAACTTTGTTTACCTCATCCATCACTTTTGATTTGAATCAACTTAGCAAAAGCTATATTGCATGAAACAATAAGTTATGAACTATACTGCATCCGGGTAATGATGATCGTTGCCATTGCAATAATGTCGGTCTATGGCTATCCGGTTTCCTGATGCGATTACTGTAACATGTTAAAAAAGAAATTTCCTAGGCAAACCCAGATCCTCCCTGTAAAACAAAGGGGTTCAAGGAAAGTGATTGTATGATAATCTGTATGGTATTTTTCTTCTAAGCTTTATCAATTCCACATAAAATTTTGGTTTCCTTTGGCAAACATGCCAATACATTTACTGGCATCGTCTTGATTCTTGCTCCATCCTGGGTCGCATTGAAAGTACAATCTGTCGCATGCACCTGCTCCACCTGGTCATTAGCTACTCTTAGATTTCCATCCAATGCTACAAGTATTTGCAACAGGTGAACAAGAAACTAGTCATCTATAACATTCAAACAACAATTTTTTTTCTTTTTTCTTTATTTTCAGATATTCACTTGCTTATCCTAAGTATATAAACCTATGAATCTTATTTCATAGAACTAAAAAAATTCTCAAAAACCAATTGGTCCACATGTAACTTTATTAACACTGATGGTGTTAGAAGAGCCACCTTTTATAGCAATGCAGTCATTACCTGTAATCAATTTAAGAGAGTGCATGCAAATTAGTTAAGTAACAAATTCAATTCCAAATCAAAAGAGAAGGGCCAAGATTAAGATTTCAATCAACATACCAGTTCCTATAAAAGAGTCAGATATAAGAACTTGGGTTGATAACGAAATGTCAATTCCATTATTAGGACCGTTGGCAGGTGCAGTTATGTGAAGATTCGATATAGATAACTCACTGCAGTTGTGTAAAATGACGTAATTGTTTTAGGTGAGTGAGTCCACATAGTTTGTCACAGTTTTGGAAGTGCAGAGCCTGAAACATTAGCAATCAATAAGAATAGTTGAATGTGGAGATTTTGAGAAATGCTACTACCAAGGCATTTGTCTTTTCTCTCGGTCAAAAGAGGACAGTCACCGTAGGTCTGTTTGCAGCTCGAAAGGCTGAAAATAGAATAGAAATCTCGTCAGTCATATCGAAGTCGAGTATATATGTTATTTTCTTTCATGTATCCCCAAAACCTGGTAAAATAGAATACTCCATATATTAGCTGAGTCATTTTTCTGGGTCAATAGAGTTTAATTTTGCCATTTATTACTCCAATTAACAGTGTGGTAGCTAATCTTTTCAACTAAATTAAAAAAAAAAAAAAAACATTATGGTAGCAAATAGTCAAAGAAATTAAGCAGCAGTCATTATAGAAGTATTAAATACCTTGCTCTTTTTTTTTTTTTTTTTGAGTGCTTAGTTATGATCTTGGTCACCATTAAACTAAGAATCCAAAACTAAAAATCTGGCAATCTAAAAATACTGAACTAATAATCTATCAATGCTTGGCTTGATTACCTTACTTCTTTTTATCAAAACATTGAATGAAAACGCCTTAATAATTAATCATAAAAATATAGTGTGATGGGTAATATATGATTAAATGTGAGGCCGTAAAGATTAAAATGATCCTTCACGAATAAGATAATGAATAAAATAAAATTACAATTATTTTATATTACATTTAAATTATATCTAAAGATAAAAATAAAATTACAAACAAAATTACCATCACCTTAATATAAAATGATTTAAACTTTCCAAAATAAAAAAAAAAATTTATTTTTAATCTTAACCTATTCGATATTATTAAATTTAATCATATTCGTAATATCATTTTATATTACCTTTTCATAATATTATATATTAAATATATCTTAAATATATTATTGTAATTAACAAAAACAAGAAACCCAATATCATTGAACTGATAAATGTCTGTTAGGCTATAGAAATAAATAACCGGACGGTTGCTTAATACACAGATAAAGAAATGAAATTATTTTAAGGCAAATATTAAGAAAATAGAATGAACCCTACTCCAAAATAAACCACCTACAAACATGATAAGGTATAGCAAGAAAAACTACCACAAAATTAAAATAATTTAAAACCTGAGCCACAGGGTAGATCGCAACTAAAAATCATATCCAAAAATCAGAATTAAGAGGTTACGCTCCAAATTAAAACCAATGATAATATAACATGCAACTCTGTAGAATAGCGGAAAAAAAATGTCCTAGAAAGGGGAAATTCCCCTACAAATAGCCACCAAATCCGAATTGAGTTCTTAAAAAAGGCTACAATACTCTTAAGAAAGCAGTCCAAAACCACATGGGGGTGCATCTACTGCTTCTCCTAAGCATTTCCACACTAGTTTTAAGAACAAATACACATTGGCCTCCAGCAACCACAACTTGATTCATGATTTAGGCCCGATCCTCTCTGCTTTTGTTGACTGAATCCTTTATTATGATGGCACTACATAAAAACAAAATTTAAAAGCCTTATAAAATTTGGTTACCAACAAAAGTATAGGAGGACAAGAACAAATAGAGGCCACATATCAAACACGTGAAAGGAAAATAAATGGAAGCAAGATGAAATAATGTTCCAAGGCAACTATACAATGAAATTAGGCCGACCAAAAACTGATGGCCACAATAAGTACAGCAAAACAAACACCTTCCACAAAAAGAATAAACCAAACCAGGAAGGAATCAAGCAATCTAACAATGCCTTCAAATCATTGACAAGAATACAAATATGTTATACTAGTATATCAAAAGCAGAAGGAAGACGTAAAAAGAAGCATACTGTAAGTAGATGTATCAATCTGCTCAGGAAGCTCCTTTATATCCACCTCAAACCTCTCCTGGACCTGCAATGGATTGAACCAAATTGATTAGAGGCAGACATATCAAGGGACAAACAATGTTCAGAAGTTCTAAAATCAAACCTGATTTAGCACATCAGAATCTGAAGCAGATGACACAAATGTAATTGCAAGACCCTTGGTGCCAAACCTACCAGCTCTACCAACCTATCAATCAACCAAGAAACAACATCAGTCGGATAGCTTATATGCATAAAACAGAAGCAAGACTAGTATAATAATGCAGTTGAAACAAAACCTACCCTGTGTAGATATGTATCAGCAGAATCTGGCATGTCGTAGTTGATGACAATGTTAACCCGTTCAATGTCAATTCCCCTTCCAACCAAATCTGTAGCCACAAGAATTCTTTTATGCCCCTCCTTGAAACCCTTGTAGCGAGTCAACCTACAAAGCATCAATTAGCATTAAAACCAAGGGTTAGATTGGCTACATATATTATCTACCAAGGCCAATTGGTAAACGCCAAACCACATCATATTTAAGGAAGAAACATTACCCTACTGGAACAGAAAAAGAAACCTGAACTTCTAACAGACAGCAAGTAAACAATTACTAAAAGTAGGCATAAGACACACGGGCCAAACCCTAAAACAGTATATTTAAGATCACAAGAAAAAAAAAAAAATAGCACTCAGTAAACTTAAAAATCACAGATCAAGTAAAAAAAAAAAAAGACACTATTTCCTCTTCAAATCCGTTTTGCAACACTCTTTAAGAAGAAAAAATAAAAGAAAAACAAATAAAATAAAACAACAAATAACCATGTTGAATAACCCAATTTGACCAAATCATGTCAATAAATATTCCAAGGCTCCAACTAAAGAAAACACAGCATCCAGGGCAGCAAAATACACAATAGCAACTGAACCACCATAACTGGTAATTAAAAAAAAAAGACAGCCACAAAAAACTTTGATAGGGATCCTTATGCACGTTAAAGATCCTTAAGTCATTTATTTTACCAGAATATAAGTACAATAAAGCCTTTCTAAAGAAAAAAAAGTATAATGTAGCAAGAATGAAAGATGCATGATATTTACAAACCTTTCTTCCTGGGACATGCCAGAGTGGATGCATATAGAGGGGAAATTACACTCAACGAGTAACTTATTCAACTCAGCAGCCCGGTTCACACTTTTGACAAAGATAACAACTTGGTTGAAGTCCAATGCATCAAGAAGGTCATTCAACTTGCGGTTTTTCTCCAGCTCACTCAATTTGATGTAGTGCTATCATTGGAATCATTGCGGTGATTAGATCTTAAATAATATTTAAAACAAAAAATGAGGGTTGTACCAGCTTCTTGGAACATACCTGCACAAGACCATGAAGGGTCAACTTGGCTTCATCGTCAACATAAATTTCCATTGGCTGAAAGGAACAAATGTCACAGTAAATCATATTAGGTAGCTTCCACAAGCAAATGGAATCCAGTAGGAAATGAATTAGAGATGCACATCCCTTGAATTCAGATTCTGGTCCATCAGCCTTGCCTCCTTGCAGATTCATTACTAAGTCACAGCAAGCAAGTGCTGTTCTCCCTCACAAACAAAGATTCTATTACACGACAGACACAGCACCCCCAACAAGGAAATGCCCAACCCTTCTTATTACCCCACTCCAATCCCACACCTATAGCCTAAATAGAGAACTAAAAAGTTTAAGATAAAATAAAAATTAGCTCAGAGAGATCCACTTCTTCAAAAACCTAAACACTGCAAACCTATAAATTCACCACTAACCTTCCCCATTCAGTCGGCATAACCCAGAAATGACTAGCTGACATCACTGCACCCAAGCAACACCAATGGCACATATACAGTGATGGAGCCACCAGATGTTAAATTTTACAAAACTCTCGGAGAAAGCTGGGGATTAATTAAAAGATACTTCTAAATTCAAGTAGTATTGGCCATGGAACATTACATCTTGCATAAATTTCTTGCAAACCGGGCGAATTTCTTTGCTGAGTGTGGCAGAGAACATCATAACTTGCTTATCATGAGGGGTCATCTTGAAAATCTCCTGGACATCTCTCCTCATGTCTGCAGAAGACAAGTAGAATAAATACCAGAAGGAATAGCATAAGTAAATGAAACATTAAAATCCTTGTATGCTTATCCAACTTCAGGTAAAAAAGACCATACCAAGTGATTCAAGCATCTTGTCACATTCATCAAGAATGAAATGCCTCACATTCTTCAAAGAGAGGTCCTTGTCCCTTGCAAGAGCCAATATCCTTCCAGGTGTTCCAACAACAATGTGGGGGCATTCATTTTTAAGTAGATCTTTGTGAATTTTGATGTTGACACCACCATAGAAGACAGCAACCTTGATATCAGGCAGGTAAGTACTGAACCTCTCAAACTCATGACAGATCTACAAGTCAAGGGAAAAACTAAAATGAGATGACATATATCATATAACTTCAAGAATACAAAGGGAAATTCTATGCCCAGAAAGCTTCCAACAAAAGATGCAGAACTTGTTCTTACCTGATAAGCTAACTCCCTCGTATGGCATAAAACAAGGGCAATAACTTGTCCTGGACTTGGTTCAATTTGCTGTAATGCTGATAGAACAAAAACTGCAGTCTTCCCCATCCCTGATTTAGCTTGACAAATGACATCCATACCCAATATAGCTTGGGGAATGCATTCATGTTGCACTGATGAAGAACCAAAGAAAATTGTATCGAAGGAATCCCTGGTAAGTAAAATATAAACTCCGTGATCCTTTTAATTGAAACTTTATGATAATGGTATATTACCTGCAAAAACAATGCATCAAACAAAAATTTTAGACCAAACAAAAAGTTCACATTAAACATTCAAAAAAGAGGGTATACATGAAAATCAAACATTTTGCATACACGCATGGCAAAGAATGACGGCATAATAAACTGCCAAAGAACAAACCATCTATGAAATTTAATTTGAAATTACTGCTTTTAGGAAGTGAACTGATTAAATAGGATAACAAAAATAAAAAGGAAAAGAGAGTCTGAAAATTTACCTTCGGAAGGGTGCTCAAATCCAGAGTCCACAATGGCCCGAAGAAGCTCTGGCTTCAAAAGGAAGTCTCTGAATCCTGAGCTGTGAATCCCGACATAGCCCCTACATAGACAAAGAGAAGACAAAATTAGAATGAAAACCGTTTCCCATGGAATATTTACCGTCATATACAACAGCAAAACAAACTCTTTGAAACCAAAAAAAAAAAAAAAAAAAACAAAAACAAAACTGCTACAACTAATAACTATTCTAAACAAAATTTATCTTTTTATCCAAAGTTTCACCAAAATTAACACCAATTCAAAAAATAAGACATACTTTAATAAAAAAAGGTCAAGGGAATTATAGAAAGTCAAACTCACTTCTTGGCGGCCTCGCCATTGACTTTAGCAGTGACAGAGTCGGGGGCTTTCTCTTCTTCTTCCTCATAGTCGAGAAGCTCTTCCTCGTAAGCATCGTTTTCCCTTGTTTCTCCCATTTTTTTCTACAAAATCCCGACCAAATAATAAAGGTTAGGGTTTTAGCAAAAAACTAGATCGAAGAGTAACTAAAAAATAAATGAGGGTTTCAAAGAGAAATAGATTTGGGAGATTTACCTGAGAAAGTAACTGAAAGATGGAGAATATTGGGGAGGATTCTAGGGTTAGGGTTTGGATAGTGTCTGCAAAGGAAAAAGGTTAGCTCTTAAAAAATATACATGCGATTCGAGAGTGTATAGATAGAGAGAGAGAAAGACAGGGCTTGTGAGGTCGAGGGACAGGTTTTTATAAACAGTGGAAAATTTACTTATTTCCACAAATGCCCTAGGTACTTGTCCTTAATTACCATCTTATGCGGCTCTGCCCTTTGGATCCTGCTGGCTGTGAAAAGAGACTGACACCCTGCCCTCAACCCAGCCCATTTTGAATCCAAATATGTTTTCGTTCCAAATATAATAATTATAAAATTATAAAATTAATAAAATGACACATAGTTTATAATATAATAAAAATAAAAAATTTATTTAATATAAAAAATAAACTTACCAATTTTTTAATTTTGTTTGTAAAATTTAAAATTTTCACTGGTAAGACAAAAAATTATGCAAAAATAAGCTAAAGCCACATGTCAACTGTCTAACATTATTAAAAATTAAATTAAATTTTAAAAAAATAGGATTATGTTAAAAATTTAGCCCTTTTTAGGTCTTTTAAAATGCTCTTCATTTTTTTTTTCTGATTTATTATTGTTGTGTTGGTAAATAATGTAAAAACAGCACTGAGAGTGACCTATAATATGCCCATTCTAATTAGCAAACCCAAATATCTGGTGGACTGGGCTGTGGAAAAGTTAACTTGGACAGTTACAATTTAAATATCTAATCCGCTTTGTCCTCAATTGCCAACCATTGCAGCACAAAGCTAGTTCCAGTGCTTGTCAGAATTGAACTCGAATCTCTCTTCCAATGGCCTCTGGTTCATGCTCAGCACCGCATTTACTTGCCGTTATTCCTCCACAAAAGCCACGTACTTCCCTTTTCATCTCTATCATTTTACGTACTTCTAACTGATATTTAGTTTAACATCTTTCGCTGTAACATGATTGCGGGGGCAATATTCAATGCTACTACTCACGATCGAAAGGCTTTTCCTAACCATGGTGGGTTTCATGACTGCTTCAATGCCAAACTTCGCCCTGTGAAAGCCAAGGTCAGAATTTACCACTGTGCATAAATGTATTGCTGACTTTGATTCAGTTTTCTGATCAGCTTTATTCTGTAGTTGCATATATATGTTTGTTTCCACGCATCTGATTGCTTCTCTTTATGCTAAGCGGCTGCCCCAAGTAATCAAAACACCAAAGCAAATAGTGGTGATCCGTGCTGGTTGCAATGGAAATGGTAAGCTGATGGTTGGCTAAAAGTTCAAATCTGATGGTTGGCTATAATTTTTTCCATCTAATAATATTTGTTATATATGTGAGCAAATCATCTAGATAAGATAAAAGTTATGCCATGCACCCAAGTCTTTTTTTTTTTCTCCCCTTTGAAATAGCATCAAGGCAATGTAGTTAAAATGTATATTTCTGTTTAATTTGGCAGGTGCAGTTCTTTGCTCTCAATGCAAAGGCAATGGAGTGAACTCTGTTAATTTCTTCGATGGGCAACTCAAAGCCGGTGACTGCTGTTGGCTTCGCGGGTAATAAACCTAAAGCTATGTACTCATGCATTTACATTCGTGTAGAAAACAGTCACATATTAGACTTAACTCTCCATCTTAATTTGAACCAAATGAGAGAAGTGTAAAGGAAAAACTAAGCGGTCTTTCACCTTTCCATATTGAGCTTTTGGCATCCTTAAATCACTTCCTAGTGTATGTTTTTTGGCAGGGGGAAAAAAGAGATGTTGTGCAGAAATTGCAATGCTGCTGGCTTCATTGGGGGTTTTGTGAGCACTGATGATGAGTAGGATTGCCTTGATCATGCTGAAGCTTGAAAATGAATGCCAAATTCAAAAGTTAGCAGAGGCCCTAGACTACCCTCAGAGGTTTAGATTGAGATGTTTTCATGTATATACTTAGAAAGTCATGTCATGGGACCCGGCGAGCTGTATATGAACCACCAAACGTTAAATTGACTAAGTTCAATATTTGCAGAATTTGATGTTTGCTCAACCCTTCTCATGAGTCATGACCATTTATTAAGCTTTGATGTAGGCAAGGCTGTCTCCTTTTATGAGCATCATCATTCTATAATGACGTCACTGAATTCCATACATAGTGGAATACTTATGCTTCAGTTTGATCTATTCAGAAGCTACCAGCATTAATCTGCCTGCAATAGGCACCAGCGAGCCTAGAGGTTAATTGTCCTCCATGAACTAGCTCATCTGTCGTCGGAGCAAATGAGTTGCCTGAGATTTAGGATAAAACACATGAAAGACATGAGACTTCCTCTCTCTTTCCACAATTTTCATCTTTTTCACTTGTTTCCTTTGCAAAAAATGCAGCGTACATCACTCCCCTTTCCTTCAAGAATTCCAAGCCAGCCACATAGACCACCACTACGGGAAACTCTCTCCATTCAGCTTCATACACCTCTTGTTTCTCAAAGTTACATCAAAATTAATCACGATTTGGCCAATAAGGTATACTTAGTCTCCAAAGCATGTCATTCATTGCCACATAGCCAGCTGCACCATCATGCTCCTTCTCAGTCTTTTCTTCACTGCCAAAAAAAGGATGTATCAACACTAATCCTTTGATCTTAACATTTAAAGTGTTGTTCCTCATTGCTTTAATAACAACCAGATGCACAATATTCCCTCCAGCACTGTCTCCACAGAGAAACACATGGGAAAGAACAGCTTGATTGAACCATGGTTCACTAGTAGCTTGGCTACATAGCCATTCCAGGGAGCTATAACAATCATCATAAGCTATTGGGAGGCAGTGTTCTGGTGCCAAAGGGTAGTCGATGGGAAGGACAATGGATTGTGACTCAACAGAGAAATCTCCAAGGAAATGATGGTAGCCAAGCCATGTGGTTGAGCCAATGCAAAACTCACCACCATGAAAATAAACAGGAACTGGAAGCAGGGTGCAGGATCCTGGGATATCAGGAAGGAAAATTCTCCCAGTTATTGGTGTTGATGGGTCGATAATCACACGTGGTGTAGTAGATTGAAGCCTTGGGACTTTCAAAAAAATTTTATGGGGTTTTAAAGTTACACGTGTACGTTCAAAGGTCACAGGCTCACAACAAACTTTCATGCGTAACTTAAAAATGGATTTCTGAATGTTATGTCATTTATGTAAGGTGCGTTGGACATACTTTGGATCCTTAATAATTGAGGGCTACTTTGTTCCCAGAGCAATTGGTAGTTCACCACAAGGAAATTATAAGAAAAAAAAATCAAGAAAGAAGAAACTCATGGGGTATCTGCTTTAAGCTTACGAGGTTAGGTAGGGAGACAAACTAGTAGATGAGAGGAAGGAACTATTGTTTCTGAAGATTCTGAACACATCTCTCTGGTGAAATCACACAATTTACATACATACCTAAAGTGATAATTCAGGTGTGAAGATGCCCACAGCCCAGTGTAGCTTATGTAATCATAGTCAAAGTCATCATATTAGAAAATTTAAGAACTATATTAGCAAACAAAATATCACTACTTACCGTAAAGCCAAGCAAGCCCAGTACATAGTGCTGAGGGCTTACAAGAACCAGTACAGGGTAATGTGCAAAGAGTAGATAAATGAGGAACTTGAGTGCTTTTAAAGTAATAACTGCAACCAAACATGTGTAATACTAAAATATTATCAGTATACAAGAAAGATCAAAACCAAATGTGCCGGTATTTAAAATTTCCTACAGGAAAAGTTCATACAAGTTCAAATGAGAATTGGATTTAAGGATATAAAAGCTTGGCTTGTATCCAGCAGCAGTATACGTATGAAAAACAAGAAGAAGGGGGGAAAAAAAACAGCAATGAAAATGTAAGGGAAAGGAAAAGAGGGAGAAACAGTGTTCCACATCCAAACTCCATCGTTGCAAGTTGAAAACCTATTTGGCTGTCTGTTCTAACACAGGAATTCTCTTCCAATCCTCTAATGCATGATTTTGCAAAGGTGGCAGTGAGAACATGCTCACAGTTGAGCTGCCACTCCGGATCACTTTCAAGACATATAGTGCTGACAATGTTAGCTTCATATACATGTTCTTAATATTCTTAATTTCAGCAAGTTCTTTCGGAGCTTTGAGCAGCCTTTGATTACTTGAGCTAGAAGTTTCAGATTCACATTCTTTCTCATTGGTTAGTATCTCATCAGTTGTTTCAGGTGAGGCTGATGGTTCATTCATGGAGAAAAGATGATCAAGCACCATCTCACACTCCTTCACAAGCTTGTTAAGAACATCAGTCCTGTAGAATGGTTGTTGCAAGACCTTTTGAATGAAGGGCAAGCGAACAAGAGCACCGCTTCGCTTGTCATATTTCTTTATTATCTTCACTAGTCCTGTGTACATCATATAGGGTAAAAAATTTTCACACAACCCAAAAGAATGCAGTCTATTGACAACTTTGCAATATCAACCCCTCTCCTCCTGGTTGTTAAATATTGTTAAGGAGCTTGCAAAACTAAGTAGTATAATTACTAATATTCCAAATCTTTGAAAGGTCAAGGCATGACAAAAGCATTCAAATTGAATTGAATGAATTTCATGAAGAGTTCTTTTAAACAAAACTTTCCACTTTCCAATTAAAGTAATTTGTTCATCATATGAACATTTAAGCTATCACGTCACCCAATGGAGAAATTAACTGAACACAACAGAGAGCCACTATATCAACCTAGCCACAAGAACATCATATCTTTTATTAGACCACAAAATGTATCAAGTCTTTCTATTTGTAAAACCACATAGCTAACATTAGCATAGCACAAAAACTGCTAATTGTTGCAAAGGCTTCGACAATGTCTCAAATAACATTCTCAAAATTTGTGAATAACATAAAATCTTACTGAGATTAGAACATAAATTAGTTCTGGCTAAGCTATTTTCAGTCACTTATTAATAAAATGGGCTTACAAAAAATCATGGAAAACAGATTAGTACCTGTATAGTTAAGGGCACTGTAATTCTCCAACAAAACCATCTCTCCATGAAAATCTACTATCTCCCTCCCCACTTTCATTAACTCCCCGTTTGATACTTTGGCCTTTGCTGCTCTATCTTGCAGCTCCTGCATACCAGTCACAACGAAAAGGCATATCAATTAAGAGTAACAAAAATGTTGCACAACAAGTAAACAAAAGAAAAGAAGGAAAAAACTCAAAGAAGATAGTTGAAAACTTTCAAAAGAACATGCCACAACACAAGTCCAAAAGGTGTGGACCTCAGAGACTCAAACATCAATGAACTCCAGTGCGTGAGGGAATCTTAAACGGTTGGAGACTCAAAAACAACATCCCAAAAGAACCAAAAACAGATTTGTCTTTCACCCATTGTTTTCTTTTAGGATTAAGAAAACTGCCAACTTTTTTGAATGGTAAATTGATATCATCTTGAAAGAGGCAGTTCAGCAGAGGATTCCATAAATAAAGCTCTCTGGCTTCGGAATAAAGGAAATAGCAGCAACAAAAAGATCCATTTTTTTCTTCAAAAACTTAAAAAAAAAAAAAAAACCCGTCACAGATTTGATTTCACCACAAAGTTTCAATTTAATCCTCTATAAACAGCATAAGAATAAAAAAGCCAAACCCTTTTGTTAACCAACAATTTAATCCCATAATAACTCTCGAAAATTTTCAAAATTTTAATAAAAAAAAAACTTTTGCATATAATAAAAATTAAGGGAAAAATAAAATTACCCTCCATTTGATAACATAATCCTCTTCTTTTTCAATAAAAAAAGCATTAAACTTCTCCATCTCATCTTCCAACAACAAAACGAAATCCATCATCTCCTTAGAAACCTCGCTCTCCTCTTTACACCCACCATCCCCACCGTCCGCTGAAACCAATATGGGCCGTTTATTAGGCTGCTTCTCTCCCTCATCTTTGGGGTATATCAACTTCAACTGCTTCTTCAAATCCTTGTACGACAAAAACTTGTCACTCCAATCAGGCAACGCTTCTTCGATCAATATGCTTAAACTCTTCCAAAACTTCATGCTCCTCTACTCACCTGATCACGATTACCCTTTCCTCTTCTTTTCTATATATAGAATATATTCTGGTTACTGAGATTATTACAGAGAAGACAATAGAGAAGAGAGAAACCAATGAAGAAGAAAACTGGAATACACTATCTGTTTCTTGGAGGATGTCTTTCGGTTTTTATTCTTTTTTGCCTCTGTTTTTTTCCTTTTCTCGGTTGGACCGTTGCTCTTTGGCTCGTTTTACCGTTAATGTTAAAATTACAAAAGATAATAATAATAATAAGAAAGTTTATAATTATCAATTATGGGTTCATTTTTATTTGTTTTATATTTTAAATTTAATAAATAATTGTGAATAATATTTTAAAATTAATTTATTAAGCATAGGAAAAAGTTATCCACAAATTATTTTTTGTGATCACATCAATATGCTTTTATTTTATAATAATAAAGTCAAATACGCACTTTGGGTTTTAGAATACTTATCCAAATATTAAATTGATGACAATTGCTTGTCATTTTCAATGTTGTCATGAAAATTATGTGTCATTGGATTTTGTAACGTGCATATGTTACTGTCCGAGATTTAAATTTTAAATTCGTGTTATTTCAAGATTCAAATATATACTCATTTAATTATGAATTTTGTGTGCATATATTACAGATCGAGATTTAAGTTTCGAACTCATATGATTTCAAGATTCAAGTATCTGTTCATCTGACGTTTCAGATCAACTTAACTATCATGATTCACATTCTTATGAGATATACGATTTTATCTTACAAAAAATACCTCACAAAAAAAAATAATGTAACTTTTTATACTCTAGTGATCCTATTATGTTCGATGTGAAATTTAAAACTAATGATTGGCTATATCTACAAAGATTTTGGATTTACGATTTGCTCATAATGATCAAATTATGATCAAATTATATTTGTTCTTGCTTGTACCCTTCCAGTCATTCTAGATACAATTTTTAAATATTCGATCTCTTATTATGTTCGATGTGAGATTTATGATTTTTTTAGGTTCGTGAGATTCTTCTCCACCTATTATGTTCGATGTGTCGATGTAAGATTTATGACACTTTCTAAGGTAGTGACTAGTGTGAATCCTTTTATACCATAGGTAGTGACTCTTTCTTAGATCCGTGACATTTTTTTCCACCAAACTTCGTGACGAGGACACTTCCTTAGGTAGTGACTAGTGTGAACCCTTTTATACCATAGGTAGTGACTATTTCTTAGATCCGTGATATTCTTCTACACCCAATCTCGTGACGCCCTCGTCACGAAAGTTAGTCACTCTGCGACCTTGCCTACCTCTATCGAAGGGCTTGGCGTGGGTCGAACGGTTTAGAGCTTGTTCTAATACCATTTGTCACAGGTCAAGACTTAAGTTTCAAACACGCGTGGCTTCAAGATCCAAGTATCCACTTATCCGACGTTTTAGATCAACATAATCGTCATAGTTTACACTCTTGTAAGTTATTATTCGCTTTGATCTCTTTATCTTATAGTTTTATCCTGTGAACTTTTTTATACCTTAATAATCCTCTTATTATATTCGATATGAAATTTAAGACTCTTCTTTAAGTTTTAAACATATATGCTTGGATATAGATATCAAAGTTTTACACGTACTTATTTGGACGAACTATTGGAAACAATGATTACCTGCCAATTAAGTTTTTTTTTTTTAGAAAGTTAAGACTTTAAAAAAATGAAAATTTATAAATAGGGGAGACTGAACTAAATTTTATTGAAGTACAACTCATAAAAAAATAACCATTTAAAATTAAGATTGAATTAAACGTAGCCCAAGCCCATGAACTTTCATATATTTTTGGGCCAATTCGACAACAACGCATCAGGTCAACATTGAGTTCCATTAAAATTAAAATTTTAATCAAGTAATCACTTGAACAAAAAGTAGAGTGGCACCCAATTTTTTTGTTCTAGAAAAACATTGTACAATAAGATTACTCTATTGACAAGAAGTTTTAGTTATCCAACTCCTTCACCCACAATCCAACCATTTTCCCTTTTTTTTTCATTTTTTATTTTTTTATGTAAAATAGATAAATAGGTGAGATTTAATATCGACTAATCTATGTCAAAACAAAGTTATATATTTTAATATTTAGTGTAATTTTATTTATAATCTTTCAAAATTATTATTTTAGTATTCATTTATTTTTATCTAAATTATTTGCTTTTAAAAAATTTTTTTGTTGACAAATTATGAGAAAATATTTTTTTATAAATTTATTAAGTTTGACGTAAATAAACATTGATAAAAAAAATGCTGGATAAAATTTAAAAACCTCTTATCATTAAATAAAATTTTTTTTAATAATATGTGATTAAATGTTGAATTTTAACTATAACAAATGAAAAAATAATGGAAATGATGGGTTACAGTTGATAGAAAAATGAAGGAGAATGGAATGCTAGAAGTGGTAAAACATTTAGGGTGTTTATCGATTTAATTAATTTCGAATTAAATTATTTAAAATTAAATTAAATTAATTATATTATATTATTTTTATTAATTAAATTAATTTTTTTATTTAAAAATTTTATCGATCGAAATTAATTTGATAAGTTGATTATTTTTTTCGATTAATTAAATAATAAAATATATTAAGTTAAATTATATTTTAAATTTTTATTTTTTCATATGTGAAATAAATTGAATAAAATCACTCAATAAAAATATTTTAATATTAAATTAAAAATTATAATAAATTAAAATAAAATAGATAATTTCATATATTTTTTAGTTATATATATGTTTTATAAAAATTCAAACTAATTCGATTTTTAAATAAAATTAATTAAAAATAAAAAAATTTTAAAATTATGTTTAATAATTGATAGAAATTAATTTAATAATTAATGAATCAATTAAATTAAATCGATTAAATCAATTAATTTAATTAAAATCGAATTATTTATGTCCCTAGAAACATCCATCAAAACGACCATCATTAGGAGAAAAAAATTAAGAAACGAAACAACACAAAAGAAAAAAAAAAAAAAAAGGTCAAAGCGGGAAAAGGAAACAACTTCTCCAACAAGAACCGAAGAATTTCTCTATCCTAAATTACTTCTTCGTGAAGTACAAAAAAAAAAAAAAAGGAAAAACACACACACACAACAAAAGCACACTTGTTCTATTTAAATGGGTCGATCTCTCTTATACTCTCAATTCTCTCCCTATACTCACAAAAACCTTGCTTTCTCTTACTCTGCAAACGCGTTAAAAGTAGCTTCTTTTGTAGCCTCTCAGCAAAACTCTCAAGGTTAGCAGCTTTTTCCTACAAGCCATTTTTCTTTTCTTTTCTTTTTTTTTTTAAGATTAATTTCGTTTGGTTTCTTACCTGCCATGATCGCATTTTGTTAAAAGATTCTGTTTGAAAGAAAAAAAAAATGGGAAACGGGTTTGGATTATATATTATGTTAATTTTGGAGATTTTTCTTTTTGATTTCTCTTCGTTTGCTGAATGATTGATTGGCTGTTATTATTTGATTTTTTTTTTAAAATATAATGCGGTTTAGTGGAAGATAAACAGATTGAATGTTCATTTTCTGATTGATTGAAATAGGGCTGGCAATGAAGCAGAGATATTGTGTTGTTTGTTTTGAGTTATGGTCTCTTTAACGATTCAAGCTCTCTTTACCGATTCAAGCTCTCTTTACCAAAAAAATGAAAGAAGATTCTTGCTTTCTATTGGTATTGCTGTGCTGAATATCATACTACAAGTGATAATTGAAATGAATTCTGTTTTACATCAATTGGGTATATTTTGTAAAGTTAAATTTTGTATCCTTGACCAATATGTGGAATTCAACCATAAGAGCAGAAGATGAGGTCTATACAGTATGCATATTAAATAGAATAAGGATGAAGTTGTTCATTTTCTTTTCTAATTTCCGACTAGAGAATAAGAATAAAGTTAAATAATTGTTCTTCTTCTTATTGGTTCTTCAAATTGTTCTGAAAACGTGAAGATGATACTCTTTAAGGTTTTAATCGTTATGTTTTATTCTATTTCTGCCGTTCTGGATGCACAAAGCTTTAAACTGTGAGCCAAATGCTGTGCTTAGTTTGTTGGTCAGTCCAATTTGATAGTAATGCATATAAAAGATACTATGGTTTGAATTTTGAAACCCCACTTTCCCTTCTTTTAGTTCCTTTATTCGAGTACCGATTATGAGGCATGTGAATGGATTTAATTCCGTGGTTGTTAATAGCAAATTGATGTCTGCAATTTTCCCCTGGATAAAATGCTTTTGAGAAGAGAATGCAGGGTAGTATTTATACTAATTAGTAATCTTTTTTCACAATTACTTTTTCAACTGGCATGTAGTCATAAAGTAAACCATAACATAAAAGAAATTTACCATGTATTGTTGCTGAGTATGCCAATGATTTTTTGCCTAGTTGTTGAGAAGGTGTAAAAGATAACTAAATTGTGTTTTTAATTAATAAATATGGCTGAAGTTGCAAATGTATAACTTTTTGTTCTTTTTCATATAATCATATTTTTCATGAATTCAGGTTTTGTTTCAGGAATTTGCTTGATATTAATCCTAAGTGGTTAATTTTCTGAAATACATGGAGTCAGAAGGAAGTGAAAGGGACACTGTGGTGACACAAGTTAGTGTTGGTGGATTTGACAGACATGTCAAAGCCAAAGATCTGATGGACTACTTGGAGAATGAAGTTGGACTTGTATGGAGGTGTAGATTGAAGACTTCATGGACACCACCAGAGTCATATCCCAACTTTGAGATTCCTGACACTACAGTTATCCCAACAACAGATGACTATAACAAGGTGGTGCCCCATGCGTTTGTTCATTTTGCCTCCCCTCTAACAGTAAATTGGGCTGTGGATGCTGCTGGTCGTACTGAGTTGGTTTTCAACAATCAGCTATTGAAGGTTAGTTTGGGGCCTGAAAATCCTTATTACTTGAATCGTCGGAGGAGGACTACGACACCCTTTAATTTACCTGATGTCTCCCTGGAGATTGGAACCCTGGCTAGCAAAGATGAGTTCTTTGTTGGCTGGAAAGGACCTCTTTCTGGGGTTGATTTTCTTGTGGATCCTTTTGATGGTACCTGCAAATTTCGTTTCTCTAGAGATACAGCCTTCTCTTTCAAAGGCACAACGGAGCATGCAGTTATTAAATGTGACTTTAAGGTGGAGTTCTTGGTAAGGGAGATTAACGAGATTAAGCAGTACCCTGATCCATCATGCTTAGTAGTGCTCTTGCAACTGGCTTCTTCACCTTGGGTCTGGTATAGAACTGCTGATGATGAGATTGAAGAATCAGTTCCTTTTGATCTTTTGGATGATGATGATCAGTGGATCCGGACCACAGATTTTACCCCTAGTGGAGCTATTGGTCGGTGTAATACATATAGAGTCATAATCCGTCCTCGTCATGGTCTAAAGCTGAGGAAGGCCATGGATTATCTCAAAGAACGAAGAGTGCCAGTGGACTACCTCAGATTGCCACTTCGGATCGGTAATGAACCTGATTTTGGGAGGTCCATGTCAGATCCCTTCTATTATATTGATTACAAGGAAGGGATTCCCTTTGACATAATGTTTTTGGTGAATGCTGTAATGCACAAAGGCATATTCATTCAGCATCGGTTGTCAGAGGACTTCTTTAACCTACTGAGAGACCAATCAAGGGAGGTCAATGTGGCAGCTTTAAAGCACATCTATTCCTATAGACGTCCAGTGTATGATGCTTATAAGAGGCTGAAAGTTGTCCATGATTGGCTGCTGAGGAATCCTAAGCTTTTTAAGAACCCTAAAAGGCTGGATGATCTTGTTGAAATCAGAAGATTGGTTATTACTCCAACCAAAGCTTATTGCCTTCTTCCGGAAGTTGAGCTTTCTAATAGGGTTCTCAGGAAATACAAAGAAGTTGCTGATCGGTTTTTAAGGGTCACATTTATGGATGAAGGCATGCAGACAATGAATGCAAATGTGCTCACGTACTATGCTGCTTCAATTGTAAGGGATGTGACATCTACTTCTTTTTCTCAGAAAACGGGAGTGTTCAAAAGGGTAAAGTCTATTCTAACAGATGGATTTTACTTGTGTGGTCGCAAATACTCTTTCCTTGCTTTCTCAGCCAATCAATTGAGAGACCGTTCTGCATGGTTTTTTGCTGAAGATGGGAATATAAGTGTGCTTAATATTATAAGTTGGATGGGGAAGTTTCAAAACCGAAATATTGCTAAATGTGCTGCCAGGATGGGTCAGTGCTTCTCTTCAACGTATGCGACAGTGGAAGTTCCTTCAACAGAGGTCAACCCAGACCTTACAGATATAGAGAGGAATAACTATGTGTTCTCTGATGGGATTGGCAAGATCACTCCTGATCTTGCAATGGAAGTTGCTCAGAAACTGAAGTTGGACCTAAATCCTCCTTGTGCTTATCAAATTAGATATGCTGGTTGTAAAGGGGTTGTGGCTTGTTGGCCAGGAGAAGGTGACGGGATCCGCCTTTCTTTACGGCCCAGTATGAATAAGTTCCATTCTAACCACACAACATTGGAAATCTGTTCTTGGACAAGATTTCAGCCTGGCTTCCTGAATAGACAAATTATCACTTTGCTTTCAACACTAGGTGTGCCAGATGAAGTATTTTGGGGAATGCAAAAGACCATGGTTTCTAAATTAAACAAAATCCTTGTGGACACTGATGCAGCATTTGAAGTTATCACTTCATCATGTGCTGAGCAAGGGCATACTCCAGCAATAATGCTGAGTGCAGGTTTCAAGCCTCAAATAGAACCTCATTTAAGAGGAATGTTGACTTGTGTAAGAGCATCTCAGCTTTGGGGTCTTAGGGAGAAAGCTAGGATTTTTGTTCATTCAGGAAGGTGGTTAATGGGTGTTTTGGATGAACTAGGAGTACTTGAACAAGGTCAGTGCTTTATCCAAGTGTCCAATCCATCTATAGAAAACTGCTTCCTGAAACATGGTTCTAGGTTTGCTGAAACAAAGAAAAATTTTGAAGTAATTAAAGGGCTGGTGGTTATAGCTAAGAATCCTTGTCTTCACCCTGGAGATATAAGGATTCTTGAAGCAGTTGATGCCCCTGGTTTACACCATTTGTATGACTGTCTGGTATTCCCTCAAAAGGGTGAGAGACCCCATACAGATGAAGCTTCTGGAAGTGATCTTGATGGGGACCTTTATTTTGTCACATGGGAAGAACTTCTTATCCCCCCTAGCAGGCAGAGCTGGCCACCCATGCAGTATGACCCTGGTGAGCCTAAGTTATTGCAACGCCCAGTCAATCATAAGGTAACTGTTTGTTGTGTTCGGTTATTATCACTGAACTTTTATGAACCTCTGATTTTCCAGAATTGTTTTTCTTTTATTTCCTTTTATTCAAATGCATTATACAAAATTCTAGTATTCCTGAATAAAATCCTCTTTTTGTTACTACAAACAATATTGTTTTCTAGTATGCTGCTTGAAAGCTGGTATCAAAAGGAATGTTGCAATTGAAGACATACATGGTTGAGCACATAACTATATGTTTCTTTGTTATTATTCTTTTATGGTTTTACAACCAGCTCAGTTTTTATTGTTTAAATGCACCATGTTGTTTGGCATCGATCTAGTAGGAATGGACTGACGGTTTTTGAAATGGTTTTCTTGTCACTTGTAAATCTTTTGTTACTGTAATTTCCATAGAGCGAAATGAGCAAAAATGTGGCAATAAAACTAGTAAATTCTTGAGTATAATATATTAATAAAGCAGGAAACTGATTTTTGGATTTGTATCATGATGAATACCTTATTTTGAATTCCTAATGTCTAAAAGGAAAAATCTTCAAATGGGAGAAACTGGAGCAAAATTGCGGGAATAAAGTGGATATATTCTTGATTAAAATATATCAAATTGCAGGGCTAGTCAGTTTTTATTCTGATGAATGAACTATTTTAAATTCCAAGTAGGTTAAAGAAATAATCTACTGACTGTTTTGTTTCACATTTACTCTACAGGATTTAATAGAGTTTTTTTCAAAAAACATGGTGAACGAGAGCCTGGGAACTATTTGCAATGCACATGTGGTTCATGCTGACCTTAGTGAACATGGTGCTTTAGATGAGAAATGTGTATATCTTGCAGAGTTAGCGGCTACAGCTGTTGATTTTCCTAAAACTGGGAAGATTGTGTCAATGCCTGCTCAATTAAAACCAAAACATTACCCAGATTTTATGGGTAAAGAGGATTACCAATCTTACAAATCAAACAAAATTTTGGGAAGACTATATCGTGATATCAAAGGCGCGAATGATGACGATATCTCTGAATCTTCTGAGCTCAATTTTGATGCTAGTGACATCAATTATGATGCAGATCTTGAGGTTACAGGATCTGCTGACTACATTGCTGACGCATGGGTTAAAAAGTGCTCCTATGATGGGCAGCTGATTGGACTTCTTGGACAGTACAAAGTTAAGAGGGAAGAAGAGGTTGTAACTGGGCACATCTGGTCCATGCCTAAATACACCAGTAGGAAGTTAGGGGATTTGAAGGAGAAGCTAGGTCATTCTTATGGTGCCCTGAGGAAAGAATTCAGGCAACATTTTGAGAATATGGACTTGGACTTTGAGCAGCTCAATGAGGATGAGAAGAACGAATTGTATGAAAGAAAGGCATCAGCATGGTACCAGGTCACTTACCATCCTAAATGGGTAAAGGAGACAGTAGAGTTGCAGAAGTCTGATGGTGCTGAAGGTACAGTAATGTTAAGCTTTGCTTGGATTGCAGCTGATTACCTTGCTCGAATAAAAGTTAGGCACCAGGGGACTGGAAATGTTGACTTTGCTAAGCCTATCAACTCTCTAGTACGGTACCTAGCTGATCGAATATGACCAGCATTTGACTGTTTTGGCAGCAAATTCTTTTGCTGGATCAGACTTCTAGGTGACAAGGCCACTCTGCCATTGCCGAAAATAAGTTGTAATGTGGATTTCTTATGTAGTACATTTCTGCCGAATGACCTGTTACCTATCATTGCTATGACCTATTTTGATTGTTGAAAGATGATTTCCATGCGTCGTTTGGAAGTTTGCTCATGTGATTATGTTATCGAATTTTCTTGCTTTGCTCATGTAATAGTGGAATTGATTCAGTAAGTGGAATAGCATGTGATATTGGATGGTTCAAATTGTTTTAAGGCAGGCTGGAGCACTGCTAACTTGCTGGAGCTTGGATCATATTATTATGGTCCCAAAATTTTCCCTTTATTTCTGTATTATGCATGGTAGAGATGTTTGGCCTTTCAACTCATTTAAATTGATTTTTCTTGTGAGTGCATTTATTGCATATATCTATGGACTATGGTCCTCCAGATGATTCATAATCAAGGAATTTTATCAAATTCATCATTTTAGATGAGTTCTTGAGTCTGGACATAGATGGTCCAATTGGTTGAGCAGTTCAGAATCTTTTCCCATATGGTCCTTGAAGGCTATTCTCTATTTTCTTGACCAAGCTAACTACACAGGCATTTGGTGGTGACCTAGATTTAAACTTACTATGTAGCTCGCTTGTACATAACATAGAAAGGTATTTAATATTTTGAGGTCTTTCAAGGGCTATGAATGAAGAGGCTGCCTTTCTGTTGGCTTCGGTTGCATTTGTACAAGCTTATTACCTTGGACACTTCAAAAGATGTTTGTCCCACCCTACCCCTGGTATTCTCTAGCATTGCATTGCTGCGACTCTGCCTATTGAAGAAGACTCAATGGCTTACTGCTTAGCCTTTACATTTAAGAAAACTGAAACTATAAGCAACAAATCTAGTCAATTGACTCATGATCGTCGGCCTTGGTTCCCTTGAATATGGAAAGTGCTCTGACCATGACCGATATAAGTGAAATTAACTACTACTATTATTGTCGGACGACTGTTATTTACTGTTCAGAATAAATATACTTTACTGCTATTACCAAGTTTAATTATAGAGGATAATTACTGTTAGATCAAACTTGAGTTGTTTATATATGCTTTTGCAATGTTCATAGACAGTCTTAACATATTCTTTCCTCCATTAAAAGGATGCCATAGCCCATAGGTGGCAACTTTTACCTGAAAGTATAGTCTTTATACAAAAACCAAAAGTTGGTTTTCAAATAAATTTCACAAAATCTGTTGAATTAATTTGATCCAAACAAGCTTTTGACAAATGGAAGATTAATGCATTCTATTTCCCATCGCATGTAGGAGATTATTGTTCCATCTACTAATGGTGGGATGGCAGGAAGGGCACTCTTCAGCGGTGGCAGAGTTCAAATCTCTGTTGGAGGCTTTTGATTCTATCTTTCTCTGTGTTTTCCAGAATTCCCTTGACGAATGAAACATGTTCAGATCAAGATTTGGAATAACTAAGGTTTAAAAAGAAACAAAACAAAAAAGATTGTTCACTTCAAAACCTTCCAAAACAATTTCATTGAGACAAAAAGATCTTTCCATACTTGCTAGAAACAAGCGTTCACTCGGAGATTTCCGACAAGCATCCTTAATCGAAGAGGTTACTCCAACAAGATTCAAAAACTAGAATTTAGGCCTCAAGGCTAATAAACGAGATTCAAAACAAGAAAAGAAATCAAACTTAGCTGGGATGTCATTCTTAGTTATCAGTTTCATTTTCTTAATCAAATATTCAGTTGAATTAATCCCATTTTTTTGGTCTTGCAACAGAATTACGTGCACCAAGAGAACAAAAACCTTACAAGCAAGTTCATCATACTCATCCTTGCCGACAATGTATATGCAGACACCTCCCAGCACTGTGTAAACATTGTAAACTGACCTGATAAGTCAAACCATTGAGAAAAGTCGATGAATATCAGAAAGGTTTTATTATCCATAATGACATCCCAACATTGATACATATATCCCAAACAATATTAAAAATAAACGAACAATGATGAACAATCTTGCCTTAGAAATAAAAAAAAAAATCATGAACAGAATCCACTCGTTTACAGCCCTAAAATCCTTTAACTTTTAAGTCTAATTTTTTTTTTTTAATTTTTTCTAGTAATTGAAGTTCTAGGCCTTTATAGTTAAATTAGGTAGGGAGTAAAAAATTAGATGGCACGGAAGTCTTGCATTGGAAAATTGTTCAAAAAAGAACAAACAAATTAATGGGTATGCCAACTAAACCTTTGTCACCTAGTTTCCATTGAAAGAGTTTCCAAGTCAGCAAAAGTAGATACATATTATTGAACTTCAAAAAATTGCAGGACCAGTGCATTTGCCACCCACCACTTCGGTTTTTCCCTTGGCTATTATCTATCCCTGTCTCACTTTCTCATTAATGTGACAACACATCTCTTCAATTTCATGATTTTAAAATGTTTAATTTAAACTATCTTATATATAGATAAATTTTTTAAATAAATCGTTAGTTTTTTTTAATATTTGAAATTATCAAACTCAAATAATTAAACTAAAACTCTAATATTTTATTACCGTAATCTTGACAAATTTTGATCCTTTTTTAGAATGTAAGATTAAGTTATCATAATGAAATTAATGCAGCGAAATGATGGAAATGAATTAACTTTACGTACTTGTGTGAAGCAACAAAAAGCTCTTCATTTTTGCACCTTTGAGATTATCTGCTCCCAGTTTAACTAAGAAAGTTCTCCAAAGTATTCGTTCCTCAGATGGAACTCCATTGAACCTATTCATGTAAATGACGATTGCATGGACGAATTCAGAGCCCAAAATTTTTTAAAAATTTAATGTGAATTCTCAAAGTTTTCTTATAATTTCCACTAGAAACAGTGCCAAACTTAATTTCAACAGTAAAGAAAGCAAAATTCACCAAGCAACATGGAAATATTAAAAGAAAAATAAAGAGAAAAAGATAATTGGACAAAGAAATTTTATTTGAGGATGAATGCAAATACATGCACAAAGTTTTGCAATACATATACACATTGATGAACTGATAGCACTCTATATTATCATGTTGTGTGTATGTGTGCGAGCATGTATGCGAATAAATTTTTTTTATTATTATCAATGTTTTATGTGGGATTAAAGAGATAGTTAGGTGATGATAATGGTAGGTCTTTTTTGATATGCCTAGAGAACCACCTCAACAAAAATGGGTTTACTAATCATCACCATCAGCTAATTAACCCTGACAACATTATCCTTTTAATTAGGCAATTTAGGAAATTGGAAAAATGTGAGGAAAACATACAATGTCCTAAGTTGATTGTTTGGAGCTAATCTCTGGGTCAGTGTTAGACTTATAATTCAAAGAGATTCATTCAATCCTTAGTCTTGTCCTAAGGAAAGGTCCTACAAAATTTTTGTGGTTATTGAAAAGACTGGTTTTGCTTGGATAAAGTCCAAATGTACATTAAAAACTGTCACAACTAATTATTATTGTTTCACACTTAGGGTTGATTAATAATCTAAGGTAGTGTGCACCAAAAATCAAGTTCTAAGGCATAGTATATAGATTAGATATTGTAATTTTGTTTAATTAAAAACAAAGAGCATAAAATTGGTTGTGCTTAGCTCCACGTTGGTGATTCTGTCTCTTCTTTTAAGTGCTATACATCTATAGCAAAGTTGCAGTTTCTGCAATGGTAGGCTGCCGAGGTGAAAGGATTGGAAGGGACAAGTTAGATTGGAAGTGGGCCAAATTGTATACTTTGATAATAATTCATCAACCTACCGATTAATTATTACTATATCAACAGTTCAATCTTATGTTTTTTATTTTAAAAATTTTTTTATTAATAAAATGGAGTTTAGATATTGTAGAAAAGTTTATTTTCAAAAAATAAAAGGCATTACAGAAAATTAAACTTTTTGCAACATTTTTTTTAATTGTTTAGTGACATTCATAAAATCGTTAAATTTTAAATTTTAGCGAGATTTGCAAACATCGCTAAATTAAATTCTAAAAAATTACCCATGATAAGTTTTAGTTAATTTATTCCATTTATATTATTTCATGGAACTTGTTTAAACTTTAATACAATGAGAAACGAGTCTAACAGTGAATAATAACATGCTGCAAGGACTAAGAAATAAGAACACACATAAAAGTTACATCTCATGCCATCAATCAGCATTTATTTTAAACAGGTAAACTCGAACTTTCACTCTATGAAAAACAAGCAATTACTTTGCATACTACTATTAAGCTACCTTCATTCTCAAAAATCTATACAAAACGCTTTTAAAATAAAGCATATATTGTATATACATCAATTCATAGATTTAAAAACAAGAAGTTGTTGAGGCCCCGGTGAGCGAAGCAATGACAAAAGACCCACGCCTAGCTTTGACCTTATACAGATCAGTTTCTCAAGACATGTTTAAATTAAGAACAATTGATCAATTATTTCAATCGCCATGCATGCAGGCGTGCAGGCTAGCCAACGCCAAGGGTCCATCCCTTTACTACAACCTCATATCGACAGAAATTGTTAAAGCATCGTTATCGATCGATCACTTAAAAACTTCAACAAATTGAAAACAATGGAAACAAACAAAGATATCAACATCACATGCTGAAAAGCAATGCAACTAATTAACCAATACGTTGAAACCCTCTCTCTATTTCTTATTAATAACATCACAACATTTCTCACTCCCGTTGTACGAAGTGCATTAACCCTCGTCCAACTGCTTTGAGAGCTAACCTTCCTTCCTTTATCTCAAACATTTTTTTTTTCATTTTTTATAGTGTGGTGAGTATAGTACATTTTGATTTATTAGATATTATAATTTTAGTTTTAGTGTTCTTATCTTATACTAACAAAAGTTTCTCTTTTTTTTTAATAATTTGATGTTTCACTATTGTTTTTTAATTAGAATGCAGTGGTAAATAATTTATAATTTTATTGATTTAGGGAATAAAATACTCAAACCCTGTTTTTTATGCAAAAAAATCTTGAATTAATTATTAAACCAAATGTTCGAGAGTATTGTCTTTAACTTAATAGTTAAAAAATTATAATTGATGAGCAAACATTTAATTTAGACTAAAATATTAAAAACCATAAACTATTTTATTTTTCTTAAATAAGCTTTTATATTTTTATTGTATCTAAATAAGTCTTTTTTTTTTTATTTGTAATCACATAAACTTTTATTTCAAATGAAAGATTGATCTTATATCAAGAGTTTATTTAAATAAATATTAAAGGTTAAAAATTTATTTGAATACAAATTAAAAGTTAATAACTTATTTAGATGTAATAAAAATATAAAGACTGATTTAAAATAAAGGTTAAAATTCATGATATTTTTATTATTTTAACCTTTAATTCATATTTTTTTATATTTTTTATTGGATACTAATTTATATATATATTTTTTTATTATTATTTAGATGTAATAAATATATAAGTATTTGTCTTGAGTACTCTTTATCAAATTGATCCATCTTCCCACAAACATTTATTTTGTCTGAGGGATTAAAAGCCATGAAATTCAACAGTTGTTATTGCACTTTCCATTGCCTTTACGATCCGTTTTCTTGTTCAGACATGCATTCTGATAGCCATAGGAAAAGAAAAGGAGAGTTTAACTCTTAAAACATCATTCTCAATTGAAAGAGAAACACAATCACTAAGACAAAATCACAATTAATTAGTTTATTACTTGTATATATATATACGTAGCTTTCAACAATATCCCCATTCAATAATTGTACAAGTTTTGTGTTAAAAGTGTTCAGAACAATAAAAAATCTGCATTGGTTTTTGGGTGTCTTCAAGGACCAATGTCTCGTTTGGATGTACATATAAAAGAACTCTGAAATTACTTTGGCAACTATGAACTTAAACTTATGTTGATATTTTGTAATAAAGTGAGCTTGGAATCTTATGTGAAAGATACGAAGCTCTGATTCATCTGCTCATAAAGCATCAAATCACACATTCTCACGCTTTATACTCGTCTGTGACACAAATTTCATACTTGTAATTATTGATATGTACGTACGTACGTATTTATACATGATTCATGCAAACTATAGCATTTCCCAATGGAAGCCAGTAAACAGTTGTATATAGGTGCTGACCTACATTTGTTTTCATATGGCAAATTTCATAATTACCGGGAAAGATACTGAATATTTCACCACTTTTACATGTGACGATGGTAGATGAATGATTTATGACCAGGAAAGGCAAAATGAAAAGGACTTGAGTGGTTTTTGCAGAGGATGTACATGCTATTCTAAGGATGTCTTTTCTAAACTCCACCTGAAGTTGAAGTCATAGGACAATTCCAATTGAGTAATTCTTCAATCATCTGCATTGCAATCCTGTCCTCTTCTCCCATCACACTTCCAGTTTCAATCTCATCAGCCATAGGCGACAACCCTGATGACAATGCTGATCCATCTTCCAATGCTGGTGGAATAATTTTCTTATTCCCGAGCTCAACCCTCATGACCCAATTGGAGCTTGAACGAGTGCCAGCACGTTTTTGCCAGACCCCAATATGAGCATTATCAGTGTCAAGCCTGAGGCAAGTCAGAGAAGGAGATTGGTCTTTGCAACACTTCCTGAGCTTTGCATTCAGAAGCTCAGATAAAGCCTTGGGAGGCAATGGAGAGTCATCATCATGAGCATTCGTGTCACCGGGGTGAGTCTTTGCTACAGGAAAATTGGTCTTGGCATTTTGTCCATTCATCAAAATAGCAGCCTGGTCATATGCTCTTGCCGCAGCCTCAGCTGTCTCAAATGTCCCGAGCCATACCCTTCTTTTCCTGTACATCAAACACAATTAAAATCAAAGTATGCGACCAGGCTGATATTATATATATGTATATAGGTAATTATAAGAAGAGGTGTTATAATGTGAGTGGGTGGACTTACAGTAAAGGATGGCGAATTTCAGATACCCAAGAGCCCCACTGACGCTGCCGGACACCCCTGAATTTCTTTGCTTGTACCATGTTTCCTGGGGAGAGAAGACTTAAAAAGAAGTGCAGAGATCATAAATATGGAAACAGTGAGGTGCAGTTTTAAGAGGGGAAATATGGAAGTGTGGGCTTTGTGCTGCGTAAGAAAGAATTTATACAAGCTGTCGGTGGATTGAACGGAAAGTCCAACATAACAATTATTACTTGCTGCAATAAAGATTTCACCTACACAGCCATGATAGAACTAGGTTCGCAACAACAAAGAATAAATAAATAACATGTTGACAATCCTCATCACTTCTCAATAAAAAGGTAGTAAGTAATAATGTTCAGTACCTAGGTCTTCCACTTAATTGGAATTGAAAAGAGAAGAAAAGAAACAACAGTGACATCAACAACAATTCATTAAAAAAAAGTCAGTGTTTTTCTTTGAAAAATGGAAAGTTTCTAGACCTTTGACATGAGTTTGTAGTAGTTAAAAGTTCTTATCAACTTGTCGATAGAATGATGAATTCTTAGTTTCACTTTTAAATTTTCAAGTATAAAAAATGCATATTTCTCTCTCTATTTTTTACTTGACAAATTGTTTTTTTTTTTGTCTATTTTTCTTCATGCTTCAATTAAGCTTTTCATACGCATAGATTTTCTGTCATATATATATATATATATTCTGCTTTGCTTCGAGTCCAAGAATTTTTTGAAAGAGATGGAACATTGTGTAATTTGCAGTTAAAGATTAGTTCAGTAGGAGGAAGATGTGAATCAAAGAAGCAGGGTTGTGAACATGTTAAATTATTTTACGCAGGCCAAGCTTTGAGGTCAGCCAGACAATTAATTATTAGGTTTGCTGCTCAACTGTTGCATTGGCACGAGAATTTCCAACCAATGGGTTGGCATATTAATAGGAATCCGATATGGTAGTTGATTACCCAGCCGACTGTGTGATTTGTGGCCAATAAGTCATTTCCCCTTAATGGTAAAGATTGAAAAAAACACTAGCTTAGCTGCTATCTTTTTAGTTTCCTGGCTGGCTTTTACTTTTACAACCGGCTGCAAAGCCAAAGCTTGGTCATTGAGGGTCTTGGGTCACTCTAGCTTTCTCAACGAAACAGATCTGTCAGACGCACAGTTGAATCTCATAATTAACTATCACTCGTACAAATCTTTAACTATTGGAGGGATATCATGAGAGCGCAGTAGCTCAAAACAGACTCAGAGTGGTTAACAAGTATGAATCAAAGCTACACAATAATCATCTTGAATAGAATATGAATCAAAGCTACACAATAATCATCTTGAATAGAAACTCTATCTGATCTCTGTGTTACCTGATGTTTTTTGCCGACCAAATAAATTAAAGTTTAATTTCAAATGCATAAAATTAGATTCTAACCAATTCGTACAAAACTTGGCGTATGACAATTGACAAATTGCTAGATTATTATAATTATATAATTCGAACGATTAATTTCAGTTCTAATTGAATTGACCGTGAATTGATTGAAAAGTGAGGATCGAACTCACATGGTGAATAATTGATGATTTAAAAATATCATTTCAATATTAATTTTAATTAGTTATTCAATTCCTTTAGACAGTAGACCATTAATTATACTATCATCAACCTATCTAACATGTAGGGTCTAGAACGTTTCCATTGGTGGAATTTACAAAAGGGATATGGCTTCGAACTTATTAAAACTAGCCTTTGAATGTGAATAATGAAGGGAAAAAAATGAGTTAATGTTATCCAATTATGCTAGACTGTGGCAGCAAAGCAGTTAAAGTTGTAAAACTTGGAATTAGGCATTGTTTTGATTTAGAGGGTAGGTAGGTTAATTGCTAATCCAAGATCAAGATCCCATCGCCCATGGGTGAATAGGTGAAGGGGATGCATCTTAATTATTAGTGGGGTTGATTTTCGATTAGCAGCCGCTTGTTAGCTCTTCGGGTACAGCAAATTTATTTATGGCGAAACTAATTTGGTGGTCGATTATTTTGGCTGACGTCTCTAAAATTTCAGCCAAAACTTTGCAATAACTTGGTCACAAACTGGTCTTTGGATGAAGAATTATTTAAAGATCTATATGTTTCGATCAAATAACTGGCTTTTCATACTCACATAGCATAGAAAATGTTAGGAAAAGAAAGTAAAGAAAACAGAAAAAAAAAAAGTTTTGTTTTGTTATGCTAGATAGAAAAGTGAGAGGGTGGAAAAAAAAAAGAAAGATGAGCAATATTTTTCACTTTTATTAAAAAAAAAAAAAGTCTTTCTGAATTGAAATATAAGAGGAAAAAATAAAAGAGATATGAAGATTAATATTGCATATTTATAAAATTATCTATCATTAATTTTACTTTTTTATCTTAACTTACAATTTTCTTTTTTTTTTTTAATTTTATCAAACAATGAATAAAAATAAAATTACCTTTTCTCATTCTTTTCATTTTTATTAAAGGCGGTAATAAAAAAACAATTTCATCTTTCCACCTCATTCTTTCTCCACTATTCTATATATATCTTTTTATCTATTGTACAAAGTAAAGCCTAAGTGAAGAATTATGCTTGTTGTCAATTTGGTTTTGTTTGAGCAAGATCCTATATCATAGCTGTAATTGGTTGATATAAGTCCTTTAGCTTGCCTATGTTTGGTACACGGTGCTCAAATTATGAGTACTCGAGGTTTCTTTGGGATTATTTCTTTCTTGTGTTTAAACAATTGTGCAAAAGTTGTTTTTAAGGAAACATTTCAATGTTTCATTTGAAACTAACATTTTAAAGGTTTCATTTTTTTTTTTTCAATTTTAAGAAGAAACGGGGTTTTCATGTAATGGACATGACTTACTCTTTTGTATATACCAAAACCCTAAAAAGGAAAGAGATTGATAACATCTACTTATTTTTTTCTTAAAATAAAATAAGGGTAAAATATACCATTACTCAATTAATTATGATCTTATTTTTAAAATAATCGTCTAACTAATAAAATTTTTTATTGCATCACTAAATTTTGGATAAGTATTTTTTATCATTTAGTTGTTAGTTTCTAATGGCATACTAATATGATAGTATCACTTTAGCTATTAGGTATCACATGGCATTACCAATGCCATGTTATCTAAATCACATGGTATTATTAACGTGGTACTATAAATTTTGCTAACGTAACAATGTCACTTGGTGTTTTATCAATCAATACAATATTGTCACATCAACACATTATTAGAGATTAATGATTATATGATAAAAAAAACATTAACTCAAATTTTGATGACTAAATTAAAAATTTTAATAATTTAGTAATCACTTTAAGATGCGATTATAATTAAATGACTAATGATATAATTTACCCATAAAATAATCCATTTTTAGGTCACTTTTATTCTAAGTTAAGATTATCAAATCTTGTCTCTTTTTTATTCCTTATCTTCGATTCACATGTATCAATATTCAAGAAAAGAATCACTTTAATGCATTGTTATAAACTCTGTCATAACCTTTAGATCTAAGGATCTATCGTTAGACATTGATTTAAAAAGTTACCATTAATTTTTTTTTGTTTAGGTGCGATTGATCACATAAAAAATCTATCATTTCAAGAAACACCTAAGCTTAAGAGTCCCTAAAAGAATATGTTCAGGTCTATTAATCAGAACATGGTTCGAGAGTACGGTTACGTGTGAGGAAGGTTATAGCACCCTCACAACGTTCATCGAAGGATAGTACCAACTTGATTTCGTATTAACCATTAAGTCTAAAAAATTTATCAAATAATTAATTATTAAAAACTATTCTTAATTGACTCTAATACTTTTAACAAAAATTAAAAAAATTTCTTCACTTCAAAAGTATACAAAAAAATTATTATTTTACTTGCAGAGACTTTATCATTGGATTATTTAACATTAAAAAATTTTCAAAAAAAAATAAAATAAAAAAGAGGAATAATGATTCAACTTTTGATATAAATCATTTTCTTTAAAAAAAAAAAACTCATTGTTTTTTTACAAGAAAAATTAATACTTTCAATTTTTTTTAAAGCATTTGAAGTTTTTATTTTAAAAAAAAATTGATACTTTCAACTTTTTCTTAAAATGTTTTTCTTGATTATTTTTATTTTTAAGAAAAATTGGTACTTCCAACTTTTCCTTAAAATATTTTTTTCCTGAAATTTTAATTTTGAGAAAAATTAATACTTTTAATTTTTTCTCAAAATGTTTTGTTTTTTTGAAATTTTAATTTCAAGAAAAATTGATACTTTCAACTTTTTCCTAAAAATATATTTTTTAATCTTTTTATTTTTTTAAAAAAATTGATACATTCAACTTTCTTTCAAAAATATATATTTTTAAAATTTTATTTTCAAGAAAAATTAATACTTTCAACTTTTCTTCAAAAATATATTTTTTAAAAATTTTATTTTAGAACAATCATTAAAAAGAAAATTAAAATTAAATTTTTAAAAAAAATTAAGGAATACCAAATAATTTTAATTTAGAAATAATAATAACAACAACAACAACAATAATAATAATAAATAAATAAATAAATAATTTTTTGAAAAAAATATTGAAACGGCTCGGCTCGGCTTGGATTCAGCTCGGCTCGACTCCAAAAAAAAAAAAAAAAGCTAAAAAACACGGCTTGAGAATGTGTAGCTCGACTTGGCTCGGCTCCAAAAATCGGCTGGCACTTGGATCAGACGCGGGTCAAAAGTAGATTGACGCTCGGATCGAGTTACCCGATGGTAATACGTAGGGATCCTCTAAGATTAATAAGGCCAAAATAACATCGTTTTCTGAAGGTATAAAAGGCAAAAAGCTTTTAATTTTCTTTAGACGCCTTATTTCCTTCTCTCTCTCTTCCCTTTTTTTCTCTCATCTCTCTTTAGAAAAATTCAGATTTCGGTTGAATGTTCTATCAGAATCTGAAACAGCCCATCGAAAACTGAAAAATTTGGTCGAAAAATTCAAAGTTGGTTGAAAAATTCAACGAAAAATTGGTCAGATTTTGGATTTTCCAAAAAAATTTCAGAAAAATAATTGCCAAAAAATTTGAAAAAAATTCTAAAAAAATCTAAAACTGTTTCTATTACCCATAACCCCCTTTTTTACTTTTGATTTCTTCTGTCTCATGTCACTGTGTCCTCTTTTCGTTCTGTGTGATCAGTGATTTATAGGACCCGATCAGAAGAATTTTTTATCAGATAGAAGTCCTATTTCGACTAGATTTTCATATTATCAAAAACTTAAGACTCATTCCACTTCAGATTAAAACCCACGGGAACTTTACAACCACCAATTCACGATCAAATACATATTTTTTATTTTTTATTTTTTATTTTTAAATATGTTAAACTAATGATAAATCTAATAAAAAAAATAGGTAAATCAACTAAAAAAAATTTCAAAGATAGATAAAAAAACCATAAAATAATAAAATAAACATAAACATATAAGTCAATTAAACCTTCTAATTGGATCCTAAATCAAATTCAATGAATTTAAGCTTAAATCCTATTGGATAAGATCCAATGATCTTGGACCCAGATCAAATAGGGTATCTATAAATTCTTTTTGTGGAATAACATTGCTTTTTGCAGTATTTTGAATTTAGTCACGAATCAGGGGCAATACCTTTTGTGACTTTCATATTTTGGTCAACTTATAAAGATCAGGCAAAATATATAAGATCAGGCACAATATATAAGTAGAAAATTTCAATATTTGATTTAATAGTTTCCCAATTAGATTACGTATAAAAACCAAGCTCTTAGCCCCTAAGCGTGTAAATGTTCTAAATATTTTATCAAAGTAATCTATAGCATTTGGCAAAGTGGTTGCTGGGAAGCGAAGTTGGGATCTGATTCTTACTTCAAATTCTCATGCACATTCTTCACACGTCACATGAAGCAATAGTAAGTACTATATTTTTGGTCAACTTCCTTCAAAAACCTAAACCTGCATACCACATCAAAATCTTTCCGCAGGAATTCATCGATTAAGCTGTCTTTTAGGCAATCACCTTTAGCTGCCTCTAATTTATATTCCAAGTAATTAATTCACAACAGCATTTTTGCGTTTGTTTTTGGCTTGTTTCGAAATGTATATATCGTGGGTGTGTTTTGACTGAATTTTTAAGAGTTTGCAGGTTGAACAATGGAGCAGCAATTTTATTTGCTCCACGGGACACTTCATGCAACAATATATGGGGTTGATAAGCTACATTATGGATGTAAACAAAACTTTTGCTCTGGTCAGGTAAGTGATCAGTAGAGTTTAGGGACTATATACTAATTAATTTTAAGCTGGATTAAAATTAAACCATGTTAGGAGCCGAATTTTGATCAAATAATAATTTCTTCCCTTCAAAGATTTCTAGTACGCATGTAAAAAACACATCAAAACTGAATAACAAGATAGACATTTGAAGCCTATCACTTTCTGCTATTATGAATAATATCTTCCATAAATTCTAACATGATCATAGCCTAATTGAACGAACTTTGTTAGAGAAAGTGGACTTGTAGGAAAAAAAGATTTGAAGACAGAAGTAATGAAACTTGGCTGTTTGAAGCTTTAATTTATAACAAATGCCTTTGAGTTAATGTTTTGTAATGAAATAATGGAGTTTATTTCTAAAGGAATTCAATCCTTATTGTGGTCTTGTTTTCTTTAAATTTTGGAGACGATGAGCGCAAGCAAGTTCCAGAAAAGGGTTCTAGCCCGAATCAAGAGAACGGTGCGATGCCTATCTTATTCTTCTATCCTATTCTGATCACTTAATTTTTAATTTTGAGAATAAATATCATTGGCAATCTCGATCGTATGCCTCAGACATTTCCAAAACATCGATCTTTGCAGTTCTTAGGCCCACAGCTTTATGCAACAGTTGATCTAGATAAAGCGAGGGTGGGGCGAACAAGTGTGGTAAGACATAGACCATCCTCCCCCCAGTGGAACGAGAGCTTCCGCATATACTGCGCCCATTCGATCGAATATGTTATATTCACTGTAAAGGATAACAGTCCCATTGGTGCAGTACTGATTGGCAGAGCTTATTTACCTGTTAAGGATATAGTCAATGGGGGTATTGTGACGCGGGATCTTGGTATACTAGATGAAGACCGTAATCCAATACCTGGACAATCCAGAATCCAGGTACGGTTGCAATTTCAAAGTGTTAGCGAGGACGAAAATTGGTCTCAAGGAATTAAAAACCCTAATTTCGGGGGAGTTCCTTATACTTTCTTCCGACAGCGAGAGGGCTGCAAGGTTACCCTCTACCAAGATGCCCATATTTCAGATGGTTTCAAACCTGAAATTCCTCTATCTAGAGGTGAGTTTTATGAACCTCAGAGATGTTGGGAAGACATCTTTGAGGCAATTAATAAGGCAAAACACTTCATTTATATAACTGGTTGGTCTGTGTACACTGAAATAACCTTGATTCGGGACCCAAGAAAGGAAAAGCCTGGAAGTAAAGAAACACTTGGGGAGCTGCTCGAAAGGAAGGCTAAAGATGGGGTGAGAGTTCTTTTGCTTGTTTGGGATGACAGAACTTCCATCGAATTGCTGAAGGAGCAAGGCTTGATGTCTACCCATGATGAAGAAACTGCTAATCATTTTCGGTACTCTAAAGTGCATTGCGTTCTATGCCCTCGTAATCCTGATAATAAAAGAAGCTTTGTTGAAGGCTTTAAAATTGCTACTATGTTTACTCACCATCAGAAAACACTAATTGTTGATAGTGAAAACCCGAATCCAGGATCAGAAAAGCGAACGGTTGTCAGTTTTATTGGTGGCATTGATCTTTGTGATGGGAGATACGACACTCAAGACCATCCTCTGTTCCGGACTTTGAACGACATTCATCATAATGATTTCCATCAGCCGAACTTCAAAGACTCTTCAATCGGGAAAGGCGGGCCGAGGGAGCCCTGGCATGATATTCATTGCAAGCTAGAGGGTCCTGTTGCTTGGGATGTCCTGTACAATTTCGAACAAAGGTGGCTAAGACAAGCTCGGTGGAAGAAACATCTCCTCTTTCCTATACACAAGCTTCAGGAAATGACAGTCCGACCACAAAAACTTGTGCCTTTAGATCACAGTGAAACATGGACTGTCCAGTTGTTTCGATCTATTGATAATGGGGCTGTTGTTGGCTTTCCTGAAGAACCAGGGCAAGCACATGGAGTCGGCCTTGTCAGTGGAAAGAATAACATCATTGAGCGAAGCATTCAAGATGCTTATATCAATGCAATTCGCCGAGCAAAGAATTTTATTTACATAGAAAATCAATATTTCCTAGGAAGCTCCTTTGGGTGGAATTCTAGGGACATCAAAGACGAGGATATTGCGGCTTTACAGCTCATACCAAAGGAGTTATCCCTAAAGATTGCAAGTAAAATTGAAGCAGGGGAGAGGTTTTCTGTCTACATTGTAATTCCAATGTGGCCAGAAGGGGTACCGGATAGTGGTCCTATTCAGGCAATTTTAGATTGGCAAAGGAGGACAATTCAGATGATGTATCACGATGTTGTCCTAGCCCTTCAAAAAAAGGGACTGAATGAACACCCTCGAGACTATTTGGCATTTTTCTGCCTCGGGAACCGGGAGACAAAGAAGAATGAAGAGTATGTGCCTACAGAGCGACCAGATCCTAATTCAGATTATGGCAGAGCTCAACAAACTCGCCGATTTATGATCTATGTTCATGCAAAGATGATGATTGGTATGTAATGAACTTATCATAGTTTTATTTTGGCAAAAGTCTCTTGAAGCTTAATTTTTTCCCCTTTGATATTGATTTTTCACTATTAATTAGCTGAGGTTTTCTTAATCTTCTTTAACATAATTTTCAAAAGTCTAGTAACTTGTTCTTCTCCAGTTGATGATGAGTACATAATCATTGGATCTGCCAACATCAATGAGAGGTCAATGGCTGGTTCAAGAGACTCTGAGATTGCAATGGGAGCATTTCAACCACATCATTTAGCAACTACGCAACCAGCTAGGGGTCAGATATATGGTCTCCGCATGGCTCTTTGGCGAGAGCATCTTGGAGAGCTTTGTGGGCGAGAGCTTCTTGGAGAGCTTCATAACCGATTCGATTTTCCAGAAAGCCGGGAATGTATCGGGCTAGTGAATGATATTGCTGACAAGCACTGGAATTTGTACTCAAGTGATACATTTGACCATGATCTGCCGGGTCACCTACTCCGGTACCCCATTAATATTGGTTATGATGGATCAGTTTCATTCCTTCCAGGGACCCAGGCTTTTCCTGACACCAACGCTCCTGCCCTTGGAGCCAAATCTAACATCCTTCCTCCAATGGTTACCACTTAGTGTCATATCTACCCATTAAAGATAGCAAGTTTGAAAGTGTTTTCCTTGAAAAATAGTTGTAACAATCATCTGTCTTAAATTGCAGACATTTTCTTGATACTGCTTGTATTAGGCTCTTGAATAGCAAGATTTGCAGTCAAACCCAACCAATAAATAAGAAAACTTTAAACCTGAAAAAATTTTAACAATAAAACCTGCAGCAAGCCACATGCTCAGACTAACAAAGGCTTATAGTCAAGATTGAAGCATCAATAGCAGTTTTCCCCTAGGCAAACACAAATGCTAGGCAAAAATAGTTGTGCCATGGATCATTTTCCTTCAGGTATATATGAATTTCTGAAACCTACAATTGGATTTAAATAATGCTATTGACAATTGTATGTCTATGTATGGTTCAAAAATGAAAATCCATTATATAGTGGGACTATCTACTTCTATGAATACATACCAGAAAAATACCATGTTTGGTTCAAGGATACTTAATATTTTCATGATAGGGAGATTGAGGAATGAAAGAAGAGAAAATAAGTAAACAAAATGTGAAACTCCTTTGCTTTTGTACTCAGTTATTTATATTCTTTACCCAATTATTTTTTCACAGTTTCATAAATGCTCTAACAAAGAGCCTTAAATATTTGCACTAATTTCTTAATTTCACGTTTATTTTTTATTAATCTTTCCCTTGTCTGATCTCAAACTGTGCAAACCGAACGGAGTTATAAGATAAAACCATGTATGCAGTCTAATTTCCAGGAAAGAAGCTCTCAAGTTAAATCTTTTAGGAATAGGTGTCGTAGTTTACCGTATGATGTCGATTACTTGATTCCTGTTGCATCATAAATGCACCTATTTTTAATCCTGAAACTTGTATCCAATTCCTTGCCTTTGATTTCATTCTAGAACCATTGAAGCAAAGGATGACTTAACCAGGTTTGATTCCAATTCAAGCAAAGGATGACTTAGCCAGGTTTGGTTCTAATATGTATATTCCTATATTTTACAATCTTTAGTTTACCAAGTTAAGTAGCTGGTCCCAACATAAAAGCTTCATTTCACTCTTATATAGAATTCTGGGACCCATAGCAAAGTTGGCTGCATTGTACAAAGCAAAGGCAGGAACTTATTCTAACTCGACATTCTGTTACGTATAACCCCTCAGCTTCTCATGATTCTTCTTATCAACAAGAATTCTTGAGAACCCTCTTTTTGTACTTGTATAAATCTGATTGATACCATCTTTTTCTCAGAACTCCAATCCGTAAACTCTAAGGGATTCTGCTGTTTTATCATCTTGGTTTGTCCTTGTCAATCTTTTCTTTATAGTCTTTAAGCAAATCCTAAGAGTTTGCAGGTCAACAATGGCGCCCCACTTGCTCCATGGCACACTTAATGTGACCATATATGAGATTGATAGGCTAAAGTACTATGGAGGATTAGGCCTTTGCAGCAAGGTAAATGATAACTTTTATAAGACCTGTGACTTTTAACTATTTTTGGGATTAAATTTTTTCCCTTGGGGACTATAGCAAATGCTTGCTTCCTAATAGTTGGTTGATTTTCCCTTCTGTTGGCAATCAATCTACCTTCAAGTTTAAGAAAAAATATGAATGCTATGTTTTTCTAACAATAAATTTTCAGTGCCAATGCTCTGTTGCTGTATTTCTTTAAGAAAATGTAGGTAGAAGTTTTTCTAAAATACGAAATTATTGTCTATGATGAGAATCTTGTCTGTAAATCCTATGCTCTTTCCTTCTTTTGGACATCATGCTTTAATTAACAGAGAATTCCATGAGGTAGGTTATCAAAAACAATTCTCTTTCCACCAAGAAGAAAAAAGATTAATCATGTTTAACCTCCCTCTGCCGTCTCTGCCTCATCGGTAATCCTTAAATTTAATTCTGCATGCATGTTAATCATGGATAGATTTTTCTCTACTAGTTTTTTTTACTTCCAAGCTATATGCTAGAGAAAACAAATCAACTTTGTCCATAAACTCTATGCACATTCACGCTTTTCTTTCTTGAATTTTGGAGGCCGCTGGACCATTGCAGCTAGGGAAAAGATTCCTAGCCCAACTCAAGAGAGTTGTGCTATGCCAATCAAGGGTACTGATCATACAATCTCAAACCTCTTTTTTTTTTTTTTCACTTGAATTTAGTTTTATGGTAGAACATTATATCGTCCCTAAAGAATTTTATGGTTTTCTCTTAACATCTCCTAAGGTATGATGCAGATTATTGATTCAAAACTGTATGCAACAGTTGATCTAGACAAAGCAAGGGTTGCACGGACCAGAATGATAGAAAAAGAAGGCAAAGGGCCTCAATGGAATGAGAGTTTCCGCATTTATTGTGGACATTTGATCTCAAATATCATATTTACTGTCAAATTTGATAATCCTATTGGGGCAACACTCATTGGGAGAGCTTACATTCCAGTTGAGGATGTCATTAAAGGGGCTATAGTAGACAGATGGGTTAATATCTTGGATGAAAACCATGATCCCATTCATGGAGATTCTAAAATCCATGTTCAGCTGCAGTTCTACGATGTTACCCAGGATAATAATTGGTCTCAAGGGATTAGAAGTCCTGGATTTAAGGGAGTTCCTTACTCTTTCTTCAGTCAACGAGAAGGCTGCAAGGTTACACTATACCAAGATGCTCATGTCCAAGATGATTTTCCATTGCTGTCTTTACCTAGAGGCGGGCTTTATCGACCTCAAAGATGCTGGGAGGACATCTTTGATGCAATCAACAATGCAAAACATCTAATATATATAACTGGGTGGTCAGTATACACCGCAATAACGCTGATTAGGGACCCCAAAAGGCCAAAGCCGGAAGGTAGCCTGACACTAGGAGAATTACTCAAGAAGAAGGCTAACGAAGGTGTGACAGTTCTTATACTTGTCTGGGATGATAGAACTTCTGTTGAGGAACTGAAGAAGGACGGTTTGATGGCAACCCATGATCAAGAAACCGCTGATTACTTCAATGGTACAAAAGTGCATTGTGTTCTCTGCCCGCGTAATCCTGATGATGGAAAAAGCGTTATTCAGGGCTTTGAAATTGCTTCCATGTTTACTCACCATCAAAAAACCGTAGTTGTTGACGGTGAATTGCCCAGCGAAAGGTCAGGCAAGCGGGCAATTGTCAGTTTTGTTGGGGGCATTGATCTCTGCGATGGGAGATATGATTCACAAGATCATCCATTGTTCAAGACTTTAGGCACAATCCATCATGACGATTTCCATCAGCCAAATTTTATAGGCTCTTCGATCAAGAAAGGTGGTCCAAGGGAGCCCTGGCATGATATCCATTGCAAGCTAGAAGGTCCAATTGCATGGGACGTCTTGTACAATTTTGAGCAGAGATGGCAGAAGCAAGTTGGCACCGATATCCTGATTCCACGAAGCAAGCTTGATGAAATCACGATTCAACCATCACCAGTTACATCATCAGCAGACCCTGAAACGTGGAATGTCCAGTTATTCAGATCCATTGATGGTGGGGCTGCTGCTGGCTTTCCTGAAGCACCTGACGATGCGGCCAAATTTGGTCTCGTCAGTGGAAAAGACGCAACCATTGATAGAAGCATCCAAGATGCTTATATCAATGCTATCCGACGGGCGAAGAATTTTATTTATATTGAAAATCAGTATTTCCTTGGAAGCTCATTTGGCTGGAAATCACAAGATATCAAGGTGGAAGACATTGGTGCTTTGCATCTCATACCCAAGGAGCTGTCGCTGAAGATTGCGAGTAAAATTGAAGCTGGGGAAAGGTTCACTGTTTACATTGTTATCCCAATGTGGCCAGAAGGTATACCTGAGAGTGGATCTGTTCAAGCAATTTTAGATTGGCAAAGGAGAACAATGGAGATGATGTATTCTGATGTTACTCAGGTTATTCAAAGAAAGGGACTGAATGCAAACCCAAGGGACTATTTGACATTTTTCTGCCTTGGGAACAAGGAGACAAAAAAGGTTGGAGAATATGTACCTCCAGAGCAACCAGATCCTAATTCTGATTATGGTAGAGCTCAGCAGGCGCGTCGTTTCATGATCTACGTTCACGCGAAGATGATGATAGGTATGTCATGAGTTATGCTACACAGACTACTATTAAACTTCTATTCCATCATAGTTAACACGATGATAATTTGTTGTTTTTTTTTCAGTGGATGATGAATACATTATAATTGGATCCGCCAACATCAACCAGAGATCAATGGATGGTGGTAGAGACTCTGAGATTGCAATGGGAGCATTTCAACCACATCATTTAGCAACTGACCGTCTGCGACCCAACGGTCAAATATACGGTTTCCGCATGGCACTGTGGCAGGAGCACCTTGGACATCTTGATAGCAGTTTTCATTATCCAGAAACGCTACAATGTATTCAGGCAGTCAATTCTATGGCTGAAGAGTCATGGAATATGTATTCAAGCGATGCACTTGAGCAAGATCTGCCCGGTCACCTGCTGCGCTATCCAATTGAAATCAGCAATACTGGAGGTGTCACAACCATGCCAAACATGGGGTTTTTCCCAGACACAAAGGCTCGCGTCCTTGGCACCAAATCTGACTACCTTCCTCCTATTCTAACCACCTAACCGGTGGCGCTGGGCTATCTGTCCTGATATCTAAACTTATCGCAAATAATGATGATCAACAACAGTGTACGTATTGTTTCTGAAAGGCTATCCCTTTCAAAACCTCTCCAAATAAAAATTTAAAACTGTTACTACCCTGTTATTGAATCTGAAACTCATCATTTGTTGCATTTCTTACGCCAAGCATAGAATCTAGAGTCTGGTCACGAAGCTAACGATTGTAAGCCACGTAACAGCTCCTGGTCCGGTCCATGTCCAAAATGTGGACCTCACAACGGTTCTTGAATAAGGTTCATTGACTGATCCAATCTACCGTTTCAGTATTTTTTTTTTCTTTTTTTCTTTCAAAAAATAAAAGCTTTCTGTTTTCTTTTCCCGGAACAATTTACAAATTCGCAAATTTAATAAAACCATAGAACAGATTAATTTAGGAAAAAAAAAAGAATAGAAAAAAACAGCAAACATGAGAGGCCCTTTGGTCGAGTCCGTGACCATAGGAGGCCAAAACCAACCTTTTTCCACGAACAAGATTTACGTTTTTATCACAAAATATCCATATGCATTTTTAAACATGCCGTTTTCAAGGTATTAACTGCATTTCTTTCTTTCCAGAAAACCCCCTTTTTTCTTTTTTCTTTTTTTCAAATTTCTACGAAGACTTCCAGCGAAAAGAGATGGAAGAAAAGGTGTTTACTTTATTATTATTATTGCAGGAATTGTTCTCTGCTCCTTCCTGGAATTAGGGTTTTGCTTTGGGGATTTTAGATGCAACCTTCTGGTTTCCTTCCCCCTTGGATCTCTGCCCTTTTAACCTGCATGGGGTCTGTTCTTCTTCTTGATTTTCTTTTTACTACAAGGAATAAAAGTTTTTCTTTTTACTGTTTATTTGAGTGGAAATTATCATGACATTAATCCTCTGATTCTTAGCTTTCTGGGTTATAATACAGGAGTTTAAAGTTTTGTGTGTGTAGTTTAAGTTTGCTTTTTTAAGTATGGAATCATGGGGTTATGCTTTGTGCTTACTTGTTGTGTAAGCGAGTTATAAGATGAGATGTCCGGAGAGAGGGGGCAAGGGCAGGGAGGACTTTTCGATTTTGGGGCATTCTTTGCTTGAAGTTTTGGGTAGCTGATTGTATGAAACAAGGGTTTTTGTTTTGCTTTTGGGATTTGGGATTCTACAGGAGGTATGGATCCTAGGTGTTGTTTATTAGCTCAGACTGAGAGATGCTTTGGAAGGAAACCTTGTTGTTCATTTGTTTTGTTTTCTGGAGCTTATTTACGTGCTCTTACACTCCGGCTGATGGAAACATTTAAGGCTAAATGCAGAGCTCTTCTCACTGTGAGGGACTAATTTTCCATTTATGTTTTCTTCTTTCATTTTTTTTGGAAATGGATTCGCCCTTAATGCGCTGCCTAGTGCCTAGTCACAATTTTAAGTTGGTTTTACCACTATGAGCTATAATAGAATTTGGATATGGGTGTGCAAAATTTAGTGGTTATATATGTAGCTCATGTCATGTAGACTCAGCAATTTATAAGGGTTTGAGGGCTCATAAATTTTCTGCATTGAAGCTGTAGGAAAATGGACTTGATTGATTTTTTTTTTTGTTGTTTTTAGTTTCTGCACAAATTTTATCCCCTACATGTTGGAGATTAAGCTGGTGCAATTTGCTTCATTCACCTACCCTGCATTAATGTATTATTGTTTTTGTTGATAAAATGATTGCTATGGCACTATGCTTCATATGTAACTCCTCATTGATTATGTTGGACATTACACATTTTGAAGCTTCCATTTTTACAATTATTTTGAGTTTTTTATATCATATGCTTATTTCCATATTATGGTTGCAAAGTTGATGGCTTTTTTTCCAGCTGCTAGATTAAGGATTAAGTTATAGTTGATACTGATTATGCATGTGGTTAATCCCGGATTGTAACAGAGCAGAGGTTTTTGTGGATGCTTCAAGAATTCCTCACCAATTATGCAAGTGCATGATCAAGGCCAGAATGTGAAGAGATCTAGCCCTTCCGAGGATTTCTGGAGCAGCAGTGCGTTCGAAATGGAAGATAGTGGAGTCCAGTCCCAGAGAAGTGTTTCAATGATTGGAATATCAAATCAACCCCTTGATCCTTCTGGCAGCACAAGTCATCCTTCTGAATTTGTAAATCAGGGCAAGTTCAGATATGTTAGCTTCTATATTCTATATGCTACTAGATAAAGCTGAATAGCATCCCATTGTTTCATATATTTTTCATGTGCTGTTGTCAGTTTTTATTACCATTTTACTGAATTTCTTGAAAATGATCGTCCTATCTTTTGGTGATCATATTGCTGAACTAGATTTTCTCAAGATGAAAATTTTGATTGCAGGCCTTCTTCTTTGGATCCAAACAAGGCAACAATGGCTTGGAAATAAAAGGTCTGAGAAGCGGGCGCACCTTCAAAAACCTACAATAAAGTCAGTAAATTAAATTGTTTTTTCTAATTTGACGTACAGAACATTACTTGGGACAAATAGAATGCAAAGTCCTCTAGAATGCCCTCATTAACAAAAATTTTACATGATCTTGTTTTAACATTTCATCCCCTGATTGTATGTGTGTGTATATATATATATATATATATATATATATATTTGGTACATAATACTAGAGTAAGTCCAAGTGGGAAGAGGGGATTTGAAGCCTAGACCTTAAACCTCTTACGGTGAGGATAACAAACATGAAGCCAAGTTTAAGTTGTTTCAACCACTGTTTACATGTGGAAAACAAGCCTTTTCCATCCTGTTTTATATATAAAAAAAAAAAAAACTTATATATTCTGCTGGTGCATATTGTCTCTGTTGTGTATTGCAGTTGGAATGAAGTCTATGAGAGTTTTCTTTGGATTAATAAGCCATTCCCCCAGCCTATTCCTCTTCCTGTAAGTTTGCTCTGCCTAATAGATAGTTTGTTATGTTATTAGAAACTATATATTCTTCTTGTAGAGTTCCTCAATTCTTAGGGTTCACAAAAAATGACAGGAAATGGTGGATTTTCTAGTTGACGTTTGGAAGCAAGAGGATTTGTAATATTGAGGAAGATGATTCAGAAAAGCTAGAAGTACAGAGAAAGATAGGAAATATTTTTCCAGGAATTTGTCGAGATTGTGGATTGTATTATCGTCTTCTCTGTTGGATTTTTCCACTGTATTATTCTTACATTGTGGTTTCTAAGTCCTTTTGGATTGGCAAGAAAAATGCAATATTCTAGTATTCTCTATCAGCTTCTTGGCCCTTTTTTTGGTGGTTTACAATAGACTGCCGTTCGTGATGGACAAAAATCGATGCTTCCTTTTGCTCGTCACTTCTCCTATGAGAACCTCCCAAGGAGATGCCATCCAATGGGCTGTAAATTTTCCGACAAGCATGTCTTTGGGACCTTGTCTGATCAGTAGGCTATTCAAAGTTCAAACATTATGTGGTCAATATGCAATCAATAACCATTTAAAGAAGCCTAGGTCCAGCCCACTATGGCTCAAAACTTGATAAAAGGTGCTTTCTCCTTTGCCACAAAATAGTAGCCCCAATTGTACTATTAATATGCCTTCCCGCACAAACATATATAACTTAGAAAAAAAATGGTGCATCTCAAAGTTTTTATAGAATTTTTGTAAAAAAAAAAACTCGTCTGATTGAAGGGGTCATAAAATTTGATCCAAAATGAGTTGTGGCATAAAAAGAACATGTGATCTAAGCTAGGCCTCATTAGTTTTTCCTCTCTTTTTTTTCTTTTACTAAAGACAAAACATATCATTTGTTAGATCATAATAATTCTAATAAAAGTATAATCCTATATAACTAATATTCACGCATTCTATAGTTTACTTTGTCTTGTTTTTGTGTCACCTTTTGGAAGTCATCAGCCATGGGAAATTTCTTGATAACCAGACAGATAATAATAATTAATAGAAGTTAATGGTAATAGTAAGCTCTCGGAAGAGATCTGAATTCAACTAAGCAAGCAACTTGACTATATGTGTTTCACATTTAATTAATGATGGCCTAAGTAAGCTAAAGAAAAATGGAATTATGTCATGCATATCTTATGTTTCACATAATTTATTGTTTTATTATTATCTCTCCTGAAAGGATGAACATTAGTCGCATAGTAGAAGTAATAATTGAAACTTGGGGCGCTGGTTTTTTCAAAACCGTGTATAAGCCTTGTTTGGTCTGCTTCCGAATGAATCACCATTTGGAAGCATACATCGAATTTGACAAGAAAGATGGCTTCATCCCTCTAACATAGAAAGTGGGCGTAGGGGCCACAACTACACCATTCTTTGTTGATAAGCCCCGCCCTTTGAAACAACCTTTGAAACAAAACAAATTGTAAGATTTCTTTTCTTGACGAGATCATTGAGGCAAGCACCGTTGTCATCAACTTGCCATCATGCAACAGTAAATAATAAAAAAAGGTTTTATGTGATTTTTATTTTTTTAATAATATTAATATTTAAAAAATATTAAAATTAAGAATCAAACGTTTTATCACATTGATGTAATCGACAAATAATACTCCTATATAGGTAGAAGAAATATATACATATGTAGTTGAAGTTGATGGCTTAGTCATTGGGTAAATGGTGTTTTGTATTTAGATGAAGAGTAGTGATTAGGCAAAAGAAATACATAGAGAAAGCAAGTGGGTATAATGAAATAGTCAATTGGAGTAGATATACATGCACTTCCAAATTTGATGAGTTGGGCATGTACATTTGAAATTATATGCACAAACACAGAGATCATAAGAATTAAGAAAGACCGGGGAAGTCTTATTATACTTTAATATTAATTAGCCCTCATGGAAGAAGCAATTTCAAGTCCAAGTGGATGCTTTCAGGAGAAGAAAAAACATGTATATATTAAAGTAAATGCCTTGCATTTTTTAGGGGAAAAAATAAAAAGAACAAACCCCCATTCTTGGTCAAAAAAAGAGCAGAATAATATTTACAGGATTCCCACTTTCATAGGTAATATTAACCCTTTTTAAATTGGAGGATACATTTGAGCGGCATGCATAAGCTTTGAAGAAGACAACTGATCATATGTTGTCAATAAAAATACCAATTATAATTGGATAACCAAAATATTTTGGTTGATGCGTTACCAATACTTGCTTTTATCTGTGGCAATGAATCTTCCCATTTTTTTTTTTCAAATTCCTTTTAACTGAGATTTTTGGAGTCATATCCTATTTGTGAAGTGAGCGTGGGATTTTTTGGGGGGGCAACTGGACAGGATTGGCTGGTTGGGGTGGGGGAAATTATATATGTTTCAAATGGTCCCAGCCATAATAATAGTGTAAAATGTGGTTGGAATTTAAGATTTCAGAAATGTACGTATATCCCAAGGCCAGATTGGCATGATCTGTTTCTTTCCAGAGCCCACATATATTCATCAGGAAAAAAAAATTTGCAAAGTTGATATATATTTCTCAACAGGAATTTTATATCTGTATATATTTGCAAAACAAAGGGTGGTGCTCTTCTCTTGTCTTCTCATTATTTTCTTTGATAATGCTTTCACCGTTTCACGTCTTTCTCTTGGACCTTACTTTTTCGTATTAATTTGATCAAAACTTTCTCAAAAATGAATAAACGTGTAGGTTAGTAAGGGTCCTTACCAAACCTTTTGCATATTTATTTTGATGGTCCACTGAGTTAGTGACACAACACATAACATTTATTAAGAATTTTAACTTTTTCTTTTCATTTTCTTAATTAACAACATACACTCTCTCCGATATATAGAGTAGTTGATTTAATTTCCTGCGATTTTTTAAGGTAAAAATAAAAAATAAAAAGAATATTTACACTTCAAGTCTCCAACTAAGAATATATATATATATATATTTTTTTTTTTTTTCCCACAAACCCTATCTCCTTTTTACAAGAGATAAAAATATTTAAATTCAAATCTTAAATGTAAAGAACTTTAATTGCCCCAACCATGGCTTCAATGCTGTTATTATTTCAAGTAAAAAAAATTTATACAAATAAGACTTTAATCTAAGAATAAAAAAATAGATTGCATGTGTTAAATTTTAAGTTCAAATTTTGTAAGATGTCATATTTTAAAAATAGTTATATAAATTAATTGAATTAAATTTTAAATTCAAAATCTTAATATAATATTCAACAAAATGATTATACATGATCAACAAAATAATGTAATGGTTAATTTCTCTTTCTCTATATATACATTACCTTTGGAAAAGAAAATGATTTGCCTAGGGTTGTATATCAGTAATGACAACATTATTAAGGTTCTTATTTTTTAATGTAATTTGGTGTGATGGTTAAGATAATGGAAGGGAACCGACCCAATTGGATTGTAGTTTTGCATAATTATGGGTGGCATTTGTCATATTACATATATATATATTTTTTTTCCTTTTATTCCTGCGGATTCTTCTCTGGTCATAGCTCATGCGATATGGATATACAACTTGATCCGTCAAAGATTTGTATCAAATTCCAAATTGAAGCTATTACTATATAATTTGTTTAAATCTCTCTCTCTCTCTCTCTCTCTCTATATATATATATATATATATTAATGCAAATGAAGATTGGGAGGTTGGCAAAAGCTGCTTAAAAATGGATCACATACATGCACGTGCATTTCTGGATTTCATGAGTTGGAAACTCCTTAAAAAAATTAACTACTTGGCGTTGGGGGAATGTACCAGGAAGATTACATTCTTAATTGGGAGGTTATATAATAATTTATATAATCATGTGTTAATTACATTATTGAAGCATGTCTACGAACAATCCATGTTTTGCCATGTGCAAGGAATAATAATAATAATAATACATATATGTTTAAAAGCAAAATGGCGGAATTTGTTTTTGGCTCAAGTGGCAATTTGAAGAGAATATATAATTTTGTTTGGGTTTGAATCCGTTGAAAGGTTAAGAAAAAATATTTTTTTATAAATTTATTAAATTTGATTTAGATAAATTTGTATAAACAAATCTAAAAAATATATGTACCAAACAAAATTTAAAAATCCTAATTACCAGTAAACCAAACAAAATGTGAAATTTCAAACACTCTTGTTTTGAACAATTTAATAAAGTAAGAGATAAATTACTTCATGATTGTGAATTGTGGAGTCTAGTTGATCTACATCAATGTGAAATGAAGATGAGGTCTAACAGCCAAAAAGAAATGGTTATGGCTGGTGGCTGGACCCAACCTTGCCTTCAATGGAGGGATGGTTCTTAGCATTGTCCATGAACATAAAAGTCACGTATATAAATATAAATATATGTACCCCACCAAATTACTAGCTCTAATTAAACAACAACTTAATTGGGTAGGACCAAATTAAGAAGCTTTCCCCTCTTATCCCCTAATTTTTGTAGACCTAAGCCTCTCTTCTCATTTCTATCCTTCCTAACCCAACCCCCAATGTAATGTCAACAAAAAATAAATATATTACTAAATTTAGGATTTGACAATAAAAATAAATAAAAATAAAAATAACTTATTCCATCATAGGATTTGACAATATAAACCAAACTTAGCTTAATTTTTTTTCTGCCAGTAACTTAGCTTAATCGAGTATCCAAACACTTGGCGATAACAAAGGAGAAATAATAAAAAAACCAACAAAAGCAAAAGCGGTAAGCAGTAAGCGGTATTGAATGGTGGGGGAGAGAAGAGAGAGAATACATTGCAAAAACCAATAAGGAAACCGCACTTCTTTGCTCAAATACATTGCATGTGGCTTTCTCTCCTGTGTATTGTCACATACCCAAACATCTCTCCTCTCCTAATAAAACCAACCCCTTTTCCTTGCCACCCATCTTTCATATCTCTTTCCCAACAGTTTTTTCCCTATCTGATAGGGTTTCTATGTCCTTCTAGCTCCAATCTCTCTCATGCATCCGTGTCTTCAAGCTACATACGGTGACGTTTCAGCCTTCTTCCTTGTTGGGTCTCTCTTTTTTGCTCTCTTTGGAGGGTTTTCGATCGGGGAACAGCGCAGATTTGACCTCCCGGGGTTTTTTGAGCTGTACTCATGTCAAAGCTCTTTTCTTTTAGTGGTAAATTCTTCATCTTTTATTGTTTTCTAGCTTTGTTTATAATTCTTAAGCTGTTTTTTCTATCTGGGTATCTTTGATGTGCGTTTTTGTTTAACTTGGATTATAGATTGGATATGATAAAGTTATACCCTTTTATATGTGAACAAATTTTAGATTTTTGAGATTAGCTTCGGTGACTTCGGGTACTGATCTTTATTGTTTTATCATATGGAAGGTTTTAATAGCTTTTGATATTTTTTTGGTGTTATGAAAGATTTGTTTTCTAATGATATTTAGTTGATTAGGTAAAGGTGGAATTTTGAGTCTAGGGAAAGAACTTTAGTTGACTTTAGGTGATTCTATTTGTTGGTTTTTGTTACTTTGAAGACCCAAGGCTATGAAGTTGTTCCAGGTATAGATCAGGTGCTCTTAGAACTAATCTAATCGATTTTTGTGTCTCTTATTAGTATTAGGCTTATGGTTGTCCTTACTGTCTAATAAATGGGAGAGTTTGATGTTATAGAGGAGCTTTGGATGTTTCATAGCTGAATCTCTTGGTGGTTTTATGCTTCTTCCAACGTGAAAACTATAGAGGTGTTTTGGTTGTAGATCAGGTCTATTCTGAACGGATCAGTCGGGAACTTGGGATTTAAGGTTCAGATGACTTTCTTTTGGGCTGTAGATTGTTTGTTCTGAAATATATGTTTCTGTGGGACTATATCTGAGATGGATTTATGAGTTAGAGCTTGAAAGCACCTTCTGGTTCATGGATCTTGTGGGTTTGCCTTTTACAGCTTTGGTTTGATTCCTTGGAATCAAAAGTTTGGCCTCCAACAAAATATTCCTAAGTTCCTTCTTATTTTCTTTATGTTTTTTGGACATGATGTTAGTAGCGATGTGGTTTTCGAGAGCTGTACGTGGTCAACAATATCCTGAACAACTTCCATTTAATCAGAAATATGTTTCAAATTCTTTAACTGGATTTTCTTATATTACTTTGGTAGACTCCTCTGTTCTCATCAATGTTTTTTCTATCTTGATTCCCAGGAAGTGATGATTTTTGCCCTGGGGGGTCGATTTACCCAAACCCTAAGGGGTCAAGTCTCTTTTTGTCCCTTGGACGCCATGTGGATGTGTATTTTCCTCCTCACAAGAGGTCGCGCATCAGTGCCCCATTTGTTTTCTCAGGAGAGAGGTTTGAGCAGAAGAACCCATCAATTGAGGTTCTCCCTGATGAATGCTTATTTGAAATCTTCAGACGGTTACCAGGAGGTCGAGAGAGGAGTTCCTGTGCTTGTGTTTCCAAGCGCTGGCTTACACTTGTAAGCAACATCCGCAGAGATGAAATCAGTGAAAATAAGACCACCCAAGCTTTGAATCTCAAGGATGAGAGTACTGATAAGAAGGGTGGAGTTGTTTCCGAGGTTGAAGATCAGGATGTTGAGGATGATGGATACCTCTCTAGGAGTTTGGAAGGGAAGAAAGCCACAGATGTTAGACTTGCTGCTATTGCTGTTGGAACTGCTAGTCGTGGAGGACTGGGCAAGCTTTTCATTCGAGGAAGCAATTCCAGGCGTGGAGTGACTACTGTTGGCCTCAGGGCCATTTCTCGTGGGTGCCGTTCTCTTAGGGTTCTTTCCTTGTGGAATTTGTCTTCTGTTGGAGACGAAGGTCTCTGTGAGATTGCTGATGGGTGTCACCAGCTAGAAAAGCTTGACCTTTGCAATTGTCCTGTAGTTACTGATAAGTCTTTGTTCGCTGTTGCTAAGGGTTGCCCTAATTTGACTGATCTGACCATTGAGGGTTGTGCAAACATTGGAAATGAAGGCCTCCAAGCTGTAGCACGCTGCTGTCCCAATCTAAAGTCTGTTTCAATCAAAGGCTGCCACCTTGTTGGAGATCAAGGAATTGCAAGCCTGCTGTCTTCATCCTCATATTCCCTCACAAAAGTAAAGCTCCAGGCCTTGAACATTACCGATGTCTCTCTTGCTGTTATTGGGCACTATGGCAAGGCAGTGACTGACCTTTCTCTTACTAGCCTTCCAAATGTGAGTGAGAAGGGCTTCTGGGTAATGAGTAATGGTCATGGGCTACAGAAATTGAAGTCTTTTACAGTTACAACCTGCGGTGGAGTGACAGATTTGGGACTAGAAGCTGTTGGAAAAGGTTGCCCAAATTTGAAGCAGCTCTGCCTCCGTAAATGTGCTTTCTTATCTGATAACGGGTTGGTGTCTTTTTCCAAAGCAGCTGGTTCACTAGAGAGCTTGCAACTGGAGGAGTGCCACAGAATCACCCAATTTGGTTTTGTCGGTTCCCTTCTTACTTGTGGTGCAAAGTTGAAGGCTATTTCTCTTGTGAACTGCTTGGGTATTAAGGATCTGAACCTGGGATTGCCTCCTCTATCCTCTTGTGAATCCCTTCGATCACTGTCCATCTGTAACTGCCCTGGTTTTGGTGATGCTAGCTTGGTTGCATTGGGGCAGTTGTGCCCTCAACTGCAGCATGTGGAATTGAGTGGGCTTCATGGAATAACAGATGCTGGGTTTCTCCCTTTGCTTGAGAGTTGTGAGGCTGGTTTGGTGAAGGTTAATCTCAGCGGTTGTGTGAATTTGAGTGACAAAGTTGTTTGTATGATGGCTGATTTGCATGGGTGGACTCTAGAAACACTGAATCTGGATGGTTGTAAGATCAGTGATACTAGTTTGGTTGCAATTGCAGATAACTGTCAGTTGCTCAGTGATCTGGATGTCTCCAAGTGTGCTATCACTGATTCTGGAATTGCAGCTCTGGCTCATTCTAATCTGATCAATCTGCAGATCCTTTCTGTGTCTGGCTGCTCTATGGTCTCGGACAAAAGCTTGCCTTCACTAGGAAAATTGAGTCAGACTCTCTTGGGGTTAAACCTACAGCAATGCAAGGCAATCAGCAGTGGTGCAGTTGACCTGCTTGTGGAGCAGCTATGGAGGTGTGATATCCTTTTCTGAACTAATGGATATAGATTCCTCCATATATTACCTGGTTCGACCAATCAAGAAGCATTAGAATAGCCTTTGTGAGTAGCAGCGGTGTGTAGTTTTTGGGTCCATCAGCTATGGGTCTTCTATATTCCGATGCTCAGTCCCTTTTTCCAGGGAATATGGCCATTCTCTTTTTTTTTTTTTTTCTTTGCAGGTTTCCTTTTATCGGAGATCTGTTACCAGATTTTGAACCCCAAGAATGGGTGTTGGTTTCTTCACGGCCGTGTTTCCCTGAGAATACAGTCACTGAGTTCTGGATTTTAGGGTATCTTTCCAATTTGTTATGGCTTTATGTTTGTTGGGGTGCTGGTGCATGGTGTTTTTGCTTAGCCTTGTTCATTTCTTCTTGGGCTAAGCTTTTGTTATACTGTCCGTCCACTACCCTATTTGAAGTTTGTACGTCGTTGGTTTTACCGAGTCTTTCACGTTTTTGAACTCAAAAGTTCTACACGTGATGGTTGGGTCTTCTGTTTTCTTAAAAGGGGTGGATTGAAAGTCTTGAGTCATTGTAGTTGTGGTTGCTTTCGGCAGTTCGAAGTTTGGTGTCTTGCTTTCATGGGCTTTGGCCATGGCAGCAGTTTATATGGTCTGCCATGACAACTCTTGGAGTTGTTTTTTATTTATTTTACCAAGCCCTAGTTTTGCAGGTTTCATTTGCTCCGAACTGTAGTCTGTAGCCTTTCAACCATGTAATGAATTTTTAAATCTGCCCTTGGAAATCATGTATGTTTTCGTCTCCATCATTAATAAAAAGTGATAAACTTTATCTTGTAGAAATTATGTGAATTACTGATGATTTCTAGTTGACTGATCTGCTTTCCTGGAAATTGAGCTTTTTGTGACTGTGACGTTGACTGTTGACCGTTAAGGCAGGTAGGAATTATGTGAAAGACAAATCACATACTGTTATATTAGTTGGTACAGAAAATAAAGAAGTTTAATATATAAATTAGTTCTTGCACCAGATGGATTAGTATTTAAATTTTGCTTTAGTTTTTTTCTTTTTATTTTGTGAAGTACTTTTGATAGGTAATGAAGTAATTAATATGATATAAATATCTAATAAAATTATATTTTATGTCATAAATGTTCAATTATTGTTACATCAATAAAAAAAAAAACCAAAAATATTATCTTTTTAAAAGTTAAAATAAGGAAAAGATCGGGGACAGTGGGAGGACGTGGGAAAATGGAGAGAGAGGAGAAGGGGAAGAGTGACAATCGTTTTAGGATCGAATCGGAGCTGATTTGTCTCGGACCTGTAGATTGACACCGATCTGGCTCAAACGAGCCAAGTCAGTGCTGATCCGACACTGAGCCGGCTGGTGGCACTGCCCTGCCTTCTTGTTTCTCCTCTTTCTCTTTCTATTTTTCCTTTTCTCTCTTTTTTTTTTTTTTTTTTTAAAATTGAATTAAAAAATAATTTTTAAAAAATTAAATTTTTTATTTAAATTTTGACAGCAAAAAATGTGATGCGATGATAAAATATTTATATTATATGTCATGATTTTATTATTATTTAATATTTCATATGAAATTTTATTAACGGTATTAATTTAAAATATGAAATAAAATTTTAGATTAAAAATAAAAATATTATTTTTATAAATATCAAACTAATAAAAAAATATAAAAATCAATCGTCTATTTAACCCAAAAAAATCAACTGATCGTCGATCCTCAAAAGGGCACATCCTTATTATTGCAGCAACGTCCTTTTTATTAAAAAAAAAAAAATTGTTGCTGTTCTGTCTGGACCGTACCCCTTTATGATTTGTTGACAACAGTTACTTTGCATTCTTTTGAATTTCTCGACTTCCCTAATCTGTATGAAAACTGATGTAGCACTTAGTTTTCACTTAAATTATACAAAATATTTTGAATTCTGTCCAACGTATTCACTACTTGGCCTGGTCCTTAACCTTAAATTTTAGGAAACAGTAAAAACCAAGCCTATTACGGGTGGTCAAAAACACCAAAGGCAACGAATTGTTTCTTGAAACAGAAACCAAGCAGATATTGTAACTACAAGGAATCATAGGATAAAATTTCATGCTCCCTACAGCATGTTAAAAAATAATAAAGTTCGACAAAAAAAAAAAAACTCAATCTTTATTGATGATTATGGATCACAAAGCTGCATTAGACGAGAAAAAAAATCTAGAGTTGTTGGAATCAGCATCCAATAAAGTGGAAACATAATCTCTCTTTGTCAACTATGTTTCACCATCCCAATTGACTTTAGATTCCAATTACCTTCTTTAAATAATAAATTATATGGTTGCATTAGCTCCAAAGATGTCATCGAAAGTATCATATCTCCAACTATTATTGTGAACAATATCTGATTTGTCAAATCTTGTCGAAGAGAATAAGGGGCTTGCTCCTTCAACTGGGCCTGAAATTGGGCTTACAAATAGATAGTTGGACCCAGACTTGGGGGAGAGAGACAGATAACAAAGTCCGACATAATTGACTTCGAGACCAGAACCACAACCAGACCAGACCTACTGTTTCATTTCGTCAGTTTCATGGTCTATTTTAGCATCTGGCAAGGACACGTTAGACCAGTCACCATGAAGCATTGGAGCTCCCTCAATCCGGAGAAGCAAATAAAAGAGACAGTAAAAATAATAGTGGAGTATTACTTCATCTAGAAAACAGTAGTATGGCTTCATACAATAATGGGTTTATTAACCTGTATAGTATACTACACCCTGCATTAACTTTTTGATAGATCTAATGATATTTTCTCTTCACTAAGGAAATAACCACAATCACATCGAAATACCCAAAGCTTTGTTTCTTCACTTTCTCTTGCTATTTGGCTATGGCTGTTAAGCCTCTGATCAATCCTTTACTCATACTTTAATTTCAGGATCGACACTAAAAAATGTAAATTTGATTAGGTAATCATCTAATTAAACTTTTCATAAGGTGGTGTCACTTCCAGTTACAGTAAGTCTGTAACATATTGCTGTTGATAGGACTCAACCTCTCAACAGATCACTGATGCATCACTGCACTGACCGACAGTTTTCTAACTTCATTCTGACAATTGGGAGGTTTGGTTTGCTTGGATAAATCAGTGACTCTTTTGAGTAAGATAACTCTTTTTCCTTGCTTTCAGTAATGCTGTAGGCCTTGCAGGTTACGCTCACGTTTGTTTCCATTGATTTCAGCAAAAGTAAAAAAGAAAAGAAAAGGCATCCTAGAGGTTTATTTTCACAAATAATGTTACTTTCGAGAACTTGGGTTCAGGATTTAGCTCCCTTCTCTCATTCTTAAATGTGCCCGCATGGTACAATAAACCTTGCTATAGTATTCAAGACTTCAAGTAGATCAAAAAGCACAGATTTGCATATAATTAAGCAATGTTTTATTTTGTTTAAGTTTGCAGGAGGCTTAGAATGTAGAGTCCTATATGCAAAACGATTTTCAAATATCAAATCTCCACTCCAAAAAGATCTTGTAAATAAAACAATAATTACTTGCAGCAGAACTGAAGCAAGAAAACTGTAGTACTGTCCCAATTCGGTCCTTCATTTTCCGAAGGAGGACTGAATTTCCTGTTTGATTTTCACTTTCCTATTGCAAAACTTTTCTCTGGCCATGCTTGATAAAGTCATTCAAAAATATGGATCTTGTACAGTGAATAGCTTTAATTAACAAGCCCGAAGTACCCCAGAGAAATATTGTCTGGCTGCAACAAACTATCAAACTTATATCCATGTTTCCATTTCACCATTCCCAATTGTTCAAGCATCCAGTTATCTCAAATCAAATCTCTGTCTTCCTTGATTATTGGTTCCCCTCTTCTCTCCGTACGTTATATTCTCAGCTTTCAAGAAATTGCAGAAGAAACTGGTCAAGCTTTAATGGCAGCTCCATCATCTTACAATAACAATAAGCTTAATATTGCTGCAATTCTCATCTCTTTCATTGTGTTCCTTCCTTCAAAACCAGGTGATACAATTCAAACCAACTTCATTTGCAGAGTATGTCATGGCAATTTTAATCTCATCAAGGGCATATATATTTAAGATTTTATCTACTAGTTGAAATTGATTAATTAGTCATTGGCATCGGAAGCCGCCTTAGGGCTTCTTCAATGCTTCAGCCATTAAGTTTTCAATTACAAGAAGTTAGAAGCTATAAATAATGAGATATGATAATATTTCGTTTTATTCTACTCCTTCAATTCCTTACCCTGCATATGCTGCTTAACTTGGCAGTTGGGTTGGGGTTTCCTAGCTACAAAACCGGCAGTGTGAGTGAAAGTGAGGAGCTGCAGGTGGGTTCAAGGCCTCCAGTGTGTCTAAACAAGTGCTCGAGTTGCAGGCCATGCCTGGCTACTCTTGTTATTCAGCCTCCTGAACGAAAGAGATACAGAAAATCACGCCAAGATGATGAAGGTGATATCTACTATCTCCTCTCCTGGAAATGCAAATGTGGGAATAAGCTCTATGGTCCCTGATGTCAATTTCTAGCCACTTTTTTTATGACATCATTAATTTCAGAAAAATTACAGTATATTTAGCAGTTTCTAATTAATATTATGCCTTCTAAATCTCAGGCTTTATATATGTGTTTGTTTTTGTATTTGTAAGTTGGCTTTGTCTTTGTGATGTGCTTTTACACTCACCTGCATGGGATTAATTGGATAAGTAGCATAAAATTTAATCCACGGCTATGGTTGTGGCTAAGCTTCCCTAGCAGTTTTCTGTTTGCTCTCAAGAGATGATTTATCTGTTATAGTTTGAAGGCTCTGAAAAGTACTTCTGAATGGCCTTTCATATAAGTTTTGCGAACTGCTGAGGCATGTTAAGTTGATATATCACACATCAAAGTGGAAGAAGTTCTTTCTTCTCATAATTATTAATTCCATGCCAAGTTACTACCACTCATTTTCCTTTCTTTCATCAAAATAATGTATCGTATGACATAGGAAAACATCAAATTAAGTGCAGCACATGGTTTTGACTATTGAAAGCTTTTAATATAATCATGGTAGATTACTGAAGAAGGCAGGCAGGCAGGCAGGCAGGCAGGACAAATAGGAAAAAAGAAAAGTTGATGGTCAAGATTAATACTTAATAAGGACTGACAATTAAGTTTTAACTTTTAAGTACAATAGCGGTTGTCCCCATCAATTAATTCTAAGCTTTTTAATCTAGCATTTGACTGTTAACCAATGAAATATTTTACAGAAATGGAACTGAAAAATCATTCTTTCTCACCAGGTTAATTAATTAATATTATTAGAGAAAATGGGAAATCTTCATATATAATATTCTTGCTTGATATGGATATATACATATATATATATATGTGGAGATACATAGAATTTATGATCTGCAGTCATCAGTAATAGATTTTATGATCTGCACTTATCAGTAAATATGGGATATTCTGAAAGATGAGCTCTAGAATATAGATTTGATTCATCTTTTTATGGATTAGGACAGGAAAAAACTCAGAACTTAAAACATCCTCAAGACGTGCCTAGCAACCTAGGTTAAAACAACCAAAAAAAAAATTTTTGATCTTTACTACTTTATTTAAATAAATTCTTTTTTTGTTATTACACTCAAATAAACTCAACCATTGAAACTCTATCTCTACTTCTGTTGCTCCATATCTAATGAGACCGATATAATTAAAATATTGCACAATCAATCCCTTAGCTGATGCTGAAGTTGGTTTGGGGTAAGAAAATGGGTTCTTATTATTACCCGGCATCATCATTTCAGATTGTCTTCAGTATACTACTCTTCTTTAGTCGTTTGAATTTCGCAATCTCTGCTATGCTAACCTGTCTGAACATGACGGAGATCCTGTAGTTTTCATATTGGACATCTGCTGATCTGCAAATAACTGTTCGGCCCCAAAAGCTTGGCCGATTTGGGCTTGGCTCATTTTAACATACAACTGGATTGCTAGACTTTTAAACTTAATTTTCATTCAAAAGAAAACACATGTATACTACAATTAGTGGTTAAACTGAGTGGTGGTTGCTGGGACAGTGATTCAAATCTCGAGATTTGATTGAGATATTTTTAAAAAATTAATTAGATATTATTTGAAAGATAAAATGATTTATAAGAAAAAAACTTTTTCAAAAGGTAAGAGGCTTATAAACAATAAAAGTGTCTATAAAATTAAACACGAGAAATATAAAAAAGTTATAAAATTTTATAAGATAAATATATGTAAGATTTAAAAAAATTGAGATGATTTATATAAATATGAAAGGATCCATAAATTTTGATTTACTTGAAATTAGTTATTGATGATTTGATTTACTTGTAATTTTTATAATTAATGAATTTTTTTATTCATAAATATAAATTAATTATATTAAAATATATTAAATTATTATTTTTTGTGTAATCTATTGATTTGATTACACTTACACGTACTTGGATGATTAATTGATTAAAAAATTTTTTACTTGACAATTGAAATCAAAGGAATCGGGATTTTCTAAGAGTGGTGACACCGTGGAGTTGACTGCGCATATTCTTATCAATAGAGAAGTCAAATTCCACTCCAATATAAAGCACAAAACCAACAAAGATGGGTCCCAAAGATGAGGGATTGGTGGTAGCTGTTTCTTCATTTTAATAGATTGTGGTTGATTTTGTGGTATGATTTGGGCAATGAAAGCAGAAGGAAATAACTTTACTAAGCTGCTAAAGCCCTTCAATTTTGGTAATGAACCCAACAATGCTACTGCACTCCCCAGAGTCTGTCCTCAACCTGTAAGAATTGAATGCTCTGCAGCCGACATGAAAATGTAAACCAAATGGGTATAGGAATAAAAGGGTACTCTCCGGGTAATTTATCTCAAACTTGAATCGTAATTTCTACAAAATTTTACAGTTTGAGCGGTCCTTCTTGTATGTGACAGGTTTTTATGGTAAAAACAAGGAGCAGATGTGAGAAAAAGTTAGGAGTCAATTCAGGTGGCAGGTTCCATATGACAAAAATAGGGCGTCAATGGACGACGCTTGGCATATAAATCACGTGTCAAAATCCAACGGTTTATACTCTTCTACGCCTCTTCTTTCGTTTAACGAGTTAGACCAGAGGCTCAGACCTTTTTCTTTTTCTTTTTTGGTTTTGGCTGTTGTCTTTTTCTACCGTTCAATTTTGCCAGGAAAGTGTCTATATGAGACTGAGACCAAGCATATTTACGTATTTCATATTAAGTATTGTTTTCCTGTCTGTCTCCCTTAAAAACATCTTAAATTTTTTTTCTTTTACTGTATTCCTTTACCTTTAGTTTCATTCTCTGAAACCCTTTCCTAGAGAACATATAAACAGCTTGAGTTTTAATCGAACAAGAGAAAAAAAAAAAAAAAAGCTGCAAAAATGTTTCTACGAAGCTCATCAACTCCAATCCTGAAAACGACCATTAATCAGAGCTCGGCTGGGGCTGACGCCGCTCATAGGATTCCATCAAAACCGATTTCCTTGACAGCCTCACCGATCAACAAAATCCAAAGAACATGGTCAGATGGCAACATGAGGGACACTGTTATTCCCAAAAAACAAAAGCTACCTGTCAGTCTGATGGCTTCTCCATATTCGGTTAAAGAAGAAGAAACTGATACCAGATTAACAAGCCTTTCTCTTGCTGGTGGCGGTTACAATAGTGGCGGTGTTGGTGGCAGGGGTGGAGCAGAAAGTTTTGGAGATTGGGGTGAAGGGAAACAAAAAATGGATGAGTATTACCAGAATATGATCAAAACTTACCCTGGAGAGTCTCTTCTTCTTGCAAACTACGCTAAATTCTTGAAAGAGGTGAGACAAAAAGGGACAAGTCTTTTTTGTTGGTTTTTGAATGCTTCCTTTCGTTTTTGCAAGTAATTTATTTCGTTTGATTCATTAGATACGGGGTGATCTTCTGAAAGCTGAGGAGTATTGCGAGAGAGCTGCTTTGATGAAACCAGATGATGGGGAAATTTTATCAATGTATGGAGATTTGATATGGAATAACCATAGAGATGGAGCTCGTGCTCAATCTTATTTTGATCGAGCTGTTCTGGCTTCTCCTGGTGATTGGTATGACTTTTTCATCCCTTTTAATTTGCCAACAACCACCCAATTTTTCCTCTTTTTCATCGACGTTCCTTGGAATTGTTAACGCAGCCATGTCCTTGCATCCTATGCTCGATATCTGTGGACTGCTGAAAATGATCAAGAGGAAGAACAAGAAGAGAAGAGGAAAGATGAGAAGAAGAATGAACATCAAATCAATGGTACTAAAACATACGCACCACAACGACATGGCCGAATTTCCCAGGGACGCCCTCATTTAGCTGCTGCTTATTAACCTTGCTGAATTGTGGCTTTTTTTCACGTCTTCGTATTCACCCATTATGAAAAAACTAGTGCGTTTTGTACATATGCTATTTGTTCAAAGAAATTTCAGAAGTGAAATATTCTTTGAACTAATTTTTCCTTTTTTAATATGTGCGGAGAACCTGGCGTCCATCACAATCAACAGCGGTTGATCCAGGGATTCTCAATACCAGGAACTGAACCTAAGAAGTGTGCTCAAACCACACTGAACCATGTCCTGAAAGGCACTTTGACTGAATTTTGTACTCTGTACAGCATTGAAATTCTTTCTTATTATATATAATAAACTATGACGCAATACTCTAACCCCCGTTGATATACCGACAGTGTATGAGAAATGAGAGAATTAATTATACATATACCTCTTTCAATGTCAAGTGTATGTACAATTCTTTTCGCTAAAATGTGTGCCCAAGAATAAGCTATGACGAGCTCAGAATGATCATATGGTTTGTTTGAAGCGAGATATCTAGTTCACTTGAAATGTTTAAAATGTTGGATTCCAAATCCAATTCTATAATTCACTAAACTGGCTGAAAAGAGCATTTCAGGTTCAAGTTAATTTTCAATCGCTTCGGCCTCTTAAGTTCCCTAAAATGAGGCAGAAATAATCCGATCTAATCCGCCTGTTTGCCACCTGAATTCTTTTCCCATTCATTATAACTGAAAGGGGGCCAAACTTTATTGTATAATCTGGTATAGCAGCCTCCATCAAAACACTATCGCTGCCCGAAGAAATTATTGAAAGAAAATAAGTAGGCCTATGACCATTCCAAATTTTCAATCATGTTACACATAAACGGTCGCTCCGAGTATCACATGAAAGTCACTAGCAGCGTGTTGACTGATGCTTATACTGCAGATCTAATCTCTGTAAAACAACCTAGGCGCTTAATTCACATAATAAACAGATTGTTTACACAACGTTAGAAGGCTCAGAACTTTAAAGAGGACTTAATTCACAATACTAAGGTGCTCCAGCAGGTTTGGACAAGCCCTATTCGATAATGGATTATCTAACAGCCACAGCAGACAAACTTCAAAATTTTCCAAATATATTCAATAAGCCATCCTTGAACAACATAAATTAGGACAACTTGGTAAAAGATTGACATGCAGTGCTGCAAACAGGAATGCAGAATCCTAACAACAAGCCCAGCAACCTTTGCAAGCAACACACGAAACAACCAAAGCTGCTGAATATTGGGGAAGACAACATCATAACCCGTAATGTAGAATTTTTCATGCCTTGATCATCAAATAATTCAGTCTTAGACGTCCTTATTTAGGCAAATGAGGTCAAGAGCTTTGTATATGAACATTCACTTAAAACAATTGCCATGCTTAATGCCCCAGGGCAAAGGGCTCTTGTACCAAGTTCAGCTGTCCTTGCTCTCCAACCACTGGCCCTCGATCCAAGTCGGATTGACTTTCACCTGAATCAGCTGTAGAAACTCCCTCCTGCTGTTGGATTGGAGATAATTCCTCATTTGTCACATCAGATAAGGTGGTATTCTCCTTATTTGTTGCTCTAGATGAGGCTATTTTTCCCTCAGTAGTTGCTTTAGATGCAGTTATCCTTTCCTGATTGGATGCCTTAGATGTCTTTTCCTCATTTGTTGCAATGGACAAACTAGTCTTCTGAGAAGGCAGTTTGGGAAGTGATTTCCGCTGTGGCTTCTTTGCATGGACAAGAGACATTACTTTGGCAGAGCTACTCTGCGATGCTTTCTCATCCAGACTTAGCCGGCCTGATTGGTGGCCACTATTGCTGTTACCATCAGAGTCCAAAGGAGTTGAGCTTTTTCTTCGACCAAGCTTTGGAGATTTAGCTCTTGTTGTTGGTATCTGCATCCAGGCAATAGAAAAAGATCAATGTTGCAAATACTGAGAAATTCAATAGCAGCTAGAGAAATAGAAAAAGAGAAATAAAGAATTACTATGGTTAAAAACATGTGTATTGTTTAAAATAGATTTGTACATGCACAAAATATATTATAAAATTATTAAATGACGCATGTGTTCACACACTCAAGAAAGGAAAAATAAAGTAGTCTGTGAGCGTGAGGTAAGGAATGGGCCAAGGCCCAAGGCAACTTAGAGCAGTTCAATTCAAAGTTATCCATTCAAGAGGTTTAACCAAAGCAGATAAATTTTGGTCCAAAAAAATGTCACCTTTGCTGTCACTTAAAGTGAAGTTGGGACTTCAAACCAAAATAATGTATCAACAACTGAAAACATCATGCCAAAACTAGGATATTTTTAGATAATAAAAGTTTCTCTACAATGTTTAACATCAAGTAGCTTTGATAGTACTCGGCACTGATTAATAGTCAGGGCGACTAGTACAATGTAGCTCCAAGGAAAGATGAGGCAGCTGACATGACTTAATCCGACAGGGATTGACCAATTACAGCATAGTACCAAATACCCAATGGAAAATATTGTGACAAGAGTCTAAGATCGCATCTTGTAACATAATACATTGAGTTTGAAAGACAATAAAAAAATTTATCCCTTCAAGTTCAATCTCACGTATGCAATATATCAATTTTATGCTCTCAGGTTCATTCAGAAAGGCTTTCACTAATTATGACAACATCTATTTAATGGCTAAGCAGTTGAAGTTGTAATAAGTTAAATGTATCAGCCCCCAATAACAACAACACTTAACAGCATTTTGAAGAAAAGAAATGGCTCTTGTAGGATGATGAACAGAAACATGTGCAAATGCCTGAATAACAAATGCGTACAAGTGAAAAAGGTGGCAAATTTCTATAATCAAAGGACCATTTAGCTTTTTATACATCCAAACATTCAACTAACCTTCTTTAATTCCACCTTAGGAGGTGGAGGTTCCTGATAGAAGCTTGGCATTGGAGTTGCTTTAAAATTCAAACTCTTCCTGAACATCTTAATCTCAACTTCTTGAGTTTCCTGGCAAAAAATTGAATATCATTATGATAAGAAAGAAACAATTCTGGACCATAAGCCATCACATTCACAAAAAAACACCTTGGACTTGGCTTGCAAGTTGCTCTTTTCTACTTCCCTTGCCTGAATCTTTTCCTCAAGTTTAGTGTAGAACTACACAACAAAATGCGGAAGACTTAAAAGTTAAATAAAAGTGCTGCAAGAAGAGACACTATAAAATCTCGAGAATATAATCTAAAGCACCAACCTCTTTCCTTTTCTCAGCCCGTACGTCACACTTAAAACTAAAACCATAATTTGGAAGAGTACCAATCCTATGAGGCTTGGCATCAGCTACCGTGGGGCTTCTAGGATGCAATTAAGGATAAACAAAAATGTCAGTTAAAAAACAGAAACCCATAGACAAGAGTGTGAAGGAAACTCAAATAGCAATCCATTTTGACCCATAGTCCCAGACAGAAAGTAATAACAAAAAGTTCAAACTGAAAAGGATACAAGGACTCTGTGTCTCCTTCAGCTTTATTTAGAGGCCCTTTCTTCAAAGGCTTCAGCTTGGGTTTCTCCCTGTAATACAATAGAACATTTGAGAAATGGCAGGAGAAAAAACCTGCCATCATCTAGCACATAAAGTCTAATTTCAGGGGAAAATAAGTAGGTTAAAGGTGGCCACTAATAGCTTCCACTCTTGGTTAATCAATAAAAAGGGCAGAAAGCTGCATTAAAAAAAAAAAAAAAAGAACGAGAAAAGAAATAAAAACATAAGCATAACAAGTCCGTACGTATTGCCTTCAGAGAGGGCTGCATCAGGTTTTTCAGAATGCTGTCAGAAGCGGAGAGGGAGGAAAAGCAATAATCAGAAGGACAGGAACAGTGATTAAAAAGAAAAACGAAAAAAATGCGCAGAAAAATAAGTCAGTAGTAGATCAACTCTAACCTTGGACACATTGGCCTGTCTTCCATTAAATGGGCTACTTTTAAGAGGCTGTTTCAGACGTGAATTTGTAGCAACAGAACCACCATTCGAAGCTGTCAATGCCACCTCAGCACTTTTTCCATCTTTACTTTTCTTCACTAAAGCCGAAGAAACATTTTTGGGACCAGAGGGCTTCTCATTCTTGGTCTTGCCTTGAACCTTCTGAGGTTTGGATTGCTTCACATTATCTTTTACTTCCTCTTCCTATGAAGACAGACACACTCGTGACTATGAAATCAGACTAATGGCAATTAATGCACTCAAACAGAATGTTAAACCTACTACCTTAGAATCAATCAATCCATTGCTTTCCACAGAATCATTCGACTGTTCTCTAGCTTTCCCGGTTGTTTCATTGTCATCCATTCCATTCTGCAAATAAGTCTCGACGGTTTCTTCAACATTTCCATTCACATTATCTGAGACACTGTCATCCCCAGACATCCGAAGTTGTGGATAAACACCATTTTGATGGGCAACCTCAAGCCCACCCTCAGACAATAGATTATCCGAATCCATCACACACTATAACAGTAATAAAACAAACAAAGAATGTAAGCCTAATTACAAACAAACAAAGGAAAAGGGATTAAAACATTAATGTAAGCCTAATTACAAACAAACAAAGGAAAAGGAATTAAATCTTTCACCAATTAAAATTACCAAACCCTAACAGCAATCGCAAATTATATAATATTTACTAATCTTCATTGGTCTACTTCTATCCACGTTCATCTCTTACAACTTCAAAGGATAAATAAGAGATCAAATTTGGATTTCCAAATATATCTATCGCGTTTATAATATTCTTTGTGGATATAAAATTTGAGAAAAAAATTAGCAGAAAACACTAAATTAGATCTTATATTTGCAGATAAACAGTAAACAAAAATCGAATTCAAAACATCTGAACTTTCTTTTAAAATTTAAAAAAGCGGAACCCAATCAGTGAAAAACCGAGTAAAAATAGATGCTTCAAGCAGAGTAAAGCTCCAATGAGTACAGAGATCTTCAACGCCACCAAACAACTAACACATTTCGCTTCACATTGATATACTCTTACCCAAAAAAAAAAAGAAATTTTACGTCTTTCTCAGGAACCAAACAAACAAGAAGTTACAAAAAAAAAAAAAAAAGAGGAATTTTTACTAATTTTCTTTCTTACCTCGTAAAGCGTGCGATAAATCAAAACTCCATGAAGTCGAGAAGAAGATTAATGTGATAAATTAGTGAAAAAAATCGAAAGGATCTGATGAAAGGAAGTTAGTAAGATAGACAGTGAAGATTAGAGGATCTAGGGCATAAACAGGAAGATCTTTAAAAAAATAAAATAAAATAATTGGTTTTGAAATTTTTGTTTTTCTTTTTTAATTTTTGGGTTTTGTTTTTTCGTTTGGAAGTTGTATGGCTTTATTCTATTTTTTCGAAGGTTGAAAGGTCTTTTATACGAGCGGCTTTCAAATCCATTTCCAGGTAGGGATAATGATGGATGTCCCAAAAACCCCCAAAATACGGTTACGAAAATACGAACAAAAATACGGTTTATTTCTTCTCTTTTTACCGCAATTTCAGAGAATTACGGACGGTTAAGTAACTCATACTACCCTCCCACTCTCCCACTACTAAAAATTTTTAAGCAGTGAAATTTAAAAAATATATATTGGTTTGTAAATGACTAGCTGGATTTTTTAAAATTTGAAATTGGGTCAACGGATTAAGGACGAGGCTTTAACATAAATTCGAATTTTGTAATTGTATCCTGAAAAACATTAAATGCCTTCATGGTTGGAAGGGCAAGCGGCTGGTTTGCGTCATGGTGAGCTACGGTAAATTCATGTTGACTGAAGCATGACGATGCCAATGCCCAAGCAAAACGTAGTAATAAATCGGAAGCCGGCGGGACTTTTCTTTTTATACATCAAAATTTTATTCATAAAATACTTTTATAAAAATTGAATCTTGATTAAAAAAAAAAAGAAAATTTTGGATTAACCTTTGTGGCTTAAAACCAATATCTTAATTTGCTATTGAAAATTAAAAAACAAGTTAAATATCACAATTTTTTTGTGCAAATGAAATATAATTGAAATTTTATTTATTTATTTTTAACGAAAACAAGTCATGCATTGATTTCAAAAAGGATATCTTTAGTATGAATCATTCTTTTCCTAACTTAATAATAAAGGGCCATTATAAGTATTTATTAAATTCTAACTGTTTAGGACTTTAGGGTGACAATAAAGCAGCATGTGCAACGAGATTGCTTTGGTTTAGTTTGAATTAAATCTAGATTAATTTAAGCTTGCGTTAGATTTAAATAAAATTAATAATCATAAATCGAGATTAGTTAGTTCAATCTATTTGAGTGTCAAATTAAAACGAATCGCATCTAAATCTTACTATCAATTTTATATATGGAGGAGGAGGAGGGGGCAAATCAGGCGACAAACCGACCAATCAGGCTTAATTGTTGGGTATAATATTTTTAAAATTTTTAAACTTTGATATAAATAAATTTATTTGAAATATTGATCCCGAAAATGAATATACTTTACATAATCCAATGATCCTTTATTGCTTAAAAAACCTTATTTGGTGCATAGATTATATATAAAATAATAAAATAATTATTTTATATTTTATTTAATTTGTATTTAATTGAAAGGAGTAGGATTACAATAAAGATTAACATTTTCTTAATATAGGATGATTCAATCATCTTAAAGTGAAGAGGATTATTTTTAATTTATCATATTAAACTTATATATTTTATTATATCTTTAAAAATTATATTAATAATTTAATTTAAATTATATAAAACATTGAATAATGATAATTTTAATCAATAAATAAATTATATTATTTTAATTCTTATACACATCAAATATAAAATAAAATGATATTATTTAAAATAATCGTATTCATAATATCATCTTATCATATTTTGTCATAATTGTGTACCAATCATAACCTTAATGAATTATATTAATTAAAAATAAAACCAATCGCAGTCAATTAAACGAAAGGAATTGCTTTGCTTAATAAAGTGAATCATCTAAATGATAAGGAAGGAAAAGAAAAGCTTTTAAGCCAAGTTGGGCGCAGCCACACAAAATAAGATTTCTGGTTATGTTTGGTTTTTGTCAAACTTGTGCATAGAATTAAATAATTAATTTTATCAAGTCTCACTTGAAGATGATGTCATCATGGTAATATTTCTAAAAATTTTACTACTATTGATGATAAATTTCAATAGCCATCGACAGCCACCAAGTTGGCTAGAGATTTATCATAGACTCCGATCTCGGTAGAAAGGTTAGGTAAAAAAATGCTACTAGTAATAAAAACACAAGGTAAAAATTTATAGAATGAATGCGTTAATTATGATATGATTCTTAAATAAAAATATGGTATGAAATATATTGTTAATAATGAAAAATGAACTTCTTTTTTTATAAGCTGGCTAATCTTGTGGATTAACTCGAATAAATTTACTTATTACAGGTCTTCCAAAAATATTTTCTAAAGTTATCATATTAAGTAGGTTACAAATTTGGACTTGTCCAATTAATTACAAACCATTGCAATTTATATAAAATATTATTATAAATAGTACTTTAATTAATTTTAAAGAGTATTTAAAAGTATTCATTTTTAATAAGCTTTTAGCTTAGTGACAAGGAAAAGATTATAAAATTTTAAGATTTTATATTCAAGTCTTACGATATGAATTTGGTTGTTTAATTGAATTATAATTTTTTTATTGATTATTTATTATTGTAATAGTTAATTATTCAATTTATTATATGAATATAATATTTGATTATAAGTATAATTTAAAATCATTATTAATAAAAATTTATTATTCATCATTAATAAAATACAAAAATATTAAAAAAAAAACTACCACATGCTTTTGGGGTAATTTTTAAGACATTGAAGCACTAAATTTAAAAGAAAAAGGAGAAAAAACAAAAAAATCCCAAAGTTCAAAGGGGTTGGATGACCTATATGGCTCGTGCAAATGGGGGAGAAGCACGTGAGTAAGGCAGAAGGTGAACGAGTACATAAGGAGGCATAAGTGCAAGAGCATTGAGAGCTTATAAATGTGCATGTTCCCCTGCCCTTCCTCACTGGGTACATTCCTTAGCATTTCCACGTGTGAACCGGGCCCCTTTTCCTTTTGGAACCTCACTTCTCTGCTCGATCACTTTTTCTCCTAACCTGATCTCGTTTTGGAAATAGATGGATGACTCTTGGACTTACAAATAAGGGTTTTTTTTTTTTTTTAAATAAGAAATAATCCCACGATATGTCTTCTGAGTTAAATGTGTGAGACATTGAATAGCTCTTGGGTTTTTCATGCTGCTCTCATCCAGTTGCTTGGCTAACGTAACCATTGCCCACTGATAGTTGGAAAATGTTTCATGTTTTTGCATTTTGATGAACTTAATGGGGAAAAGATAAAAAACCCTATCCATCCATGAAATATAAATACAAGGGCCATCTTTTTTAAGTGATAAGGTATCTGTCATTAGCTAGAAATGAAAGGCATAAAAGTGAGAATTTATATTCCCAAGTCATTCTCATTATCATCAAGAAAAAGCTTGTGCAGGCGGCTAATAAGGTTGTTAAAAAGATGTATGTGTATGGAAATAATAATAATAATTATTAGTAGGAGTAAATAAGTTTAAGCAAGTAGGAAAGGAAAATGATTGAAGGATACAGGAAGGGATAGAGTTTTCCATAAGAATCGTCTCTCTCAAGAGTGAAGAGGGAGTTGAGAATTTGCGGCCCCAGGCCACCCCTTGATGCGGTAATGTCTGCCCCAACTTTCTCTTTCTGGATTAACTTTTTCCATTCTTTTTATACAAGTATATAAACCCCACCAAGTATAAATGCCAACCACACGTTTTGGAGTGGGGAATAGAAAAATAGAAGTAAAGAAAATGAAACGAAAATGTCATTGTTATAAAAGTTATAAATATATAAATATTTATATATATATATATGTATTTATTAATTTTTAAGATAGACATTCGATTTAAAATTAAGAGTAGTTTTTGTTGTGTTTATGTATTTAAATTACCTTAAATCTAAATATGTGAGATATCTTTTATCTTTACTTTAATTTTTTTTTTTTTATATGTAGGATCATAAGACTTATTATGTGACATGAACTTTACGTGTAAAGATAACGGTTCATCATGAAGGGACTAACGAATGAGATAGAGTCTGCATTAATACTATATTAAATTTTAAGATGGGTGTCTAATTCAAAACCAATTAACAATAGATAAAGTGACCCTTGTTATATTTATGTTTAAATTATCTTAAATTTAACATTTATGAGATTTATTTTATATCCACTTTACATACATATTAATTTATTTTTAAAAAATTACTTCATGATTTATAATTGAAATAATCTCAATAAGATAATATATTTAATTGTTAATTATTTGAAATAAAAATAATTACTAATAATTTTTCATTTTTAAGGTTAAAATAACAAAAAAATTCTTGAACTTTATCAATTTATTTATATAAACTTTTAAATTTTATTACACTTAAATAAAGTCTTAAACTTTAATTTGCATCCAAAAAAATTTTTAATTTTTAATTTATATTTAAATAAATTTTTAAATTTTAATTTATACGTAAATAAATCATTAATATAAATCAAATTTTCATTCAAAATAAGAATTTATTTAGATATAAATTAAAAAATAAGAGTTTATTTTGGCACAATAAAAGTATAGATGCTTATATAAGAAAAGTGAAATAGTTTAGGAACTTTTTCAATATTGTAGCTTTTTTTAAATATAATATTCTATAATTACGTAGTTAAACGTAATATTAAAATTATGATATTATAATTAGAATAATATCTAAGATTATGATTCGATTATAATATTTATGAGATTTTTACTTGATTAATAAAAGCTCTTTATATATAAATAGATGCTTTAGTCATATTTGATGTATAAAACTATTGATAAAATAGGATGATAATTATTTTATATCATATTTAATTTGTATCTAAAAAGAAAGATAAGGATTGTAAGGAAAATTAATACTCTTTTGACGTAGGATTATTCAATTCTTTCTAAGTGAAGAAGATTATTTTTAATCTATTGGATTAAACTCATATGTCAAATTATACCCTTAAAATTTACATTAATCATTTAAATTATATAAATTTTAAGAAAAAATAATTTTGACAAATAAATAAATTATTATATCTTAATTCTTACATACATCAAATACAAAATGAAATAATATTATTTAGTCGAATTCTATTCATAATATTATTTTATTTTATTTTATTATAATGTTATATATCAAACATAACCTATATATATTATTTCATATAAATTAAAACATTAACCATATAATCCATTGAATCTTTCTATGGATGTAAATATCAAATCACATATTTTTTGTGTTCTTATTTTCCTTTTTTTTTTATTCATTTTCATTCACAGAACCATTATAATTTAAAAAGTAACATTTTTAATTATATTTTCATAAAAAACATTTTTATTATATTTCAATAATTGTGCTAGAGATTGCACTCAAAGTTGCCGAAAGAAAACAAGGGGCGGAATTATATTAGAACTGAATTGTGTCAATCGAACTATCAAATCCAGACACAACATCAACCCTATCAAAATTCTTACATCAAGTATAGAGCTATCCACCAATTAATCAACAGATAAACAATACATTTGTTTAATTATTGGAGCTGAGAAACAATGAGATAGTGATAAAACCAGCAGAGAATACAAAGAATGGATGGTGGAAACCAAATCTGAAGGGGAAAGAAAAGCATAGCTTTCTCTGGCAATGATGCATCATCAATGTTAAAAAAAGCTTGGAGAAGTCACTGTCTTTTGAGGGACAACAAGCATTAGGACTTTGGTCCCTCATAAACTGTCCTATGTGAAAATTGGACGGGGGAGGGAGGGACCATTGCAAACAATACGGGGAGAATAATAATGCTTTCTTTCGCAATGATTCCCACGTGCAAACAACCCCTCCCCACCCCCCAACCCTCTCTTTTGACTGCTAAGAACAAGAAGTAGTCAGAAAGCAAAATTAATGAATTAAGTGATGGGTGTAAATAGTAAAAATATAAAACCAAGACCTTCCAGTTTGGAAGATTAAGACATGGGAGCTGAGTTTTACTTATTTAAAGCTTGACCCACACCCACAGGAAACAAAAAGTTACAACATTATAGCAGTACAAATTTTGGATGTACGTCTTTGTTTAGTAGCTTCAATTTCATATCTAGTTCAACAGTCCAGCACATGTTTTTGTGCAGTTTTATCAGTGTCCATATATTCTTTTACATACACTCTCTCACTTTAGCTCAAATATTTGTTCCCATTCTTTGGAAATTATGTTTGGTTTTCAGTCATCACAGATCACACGAGTTTTTGGGTAAAAAGTGGTGACCTTTATATTGTTTTATTTTTATTTTTTGGTTTCAAGGAAGGCAGAGCCCAACAAGAGAGGAGGGGGAGAGGTTAGGGTCAAACCCCAACCTTTATGTCTTCTTAAAGCTTGCTTGGTCTAACTCTCAGGCCCACATATTATATCAGGTAATCCAGAGGAAACTGATCATACAAAAATTTGCATTACAGTGCATTAGTTGTATGTGAAATTCACTAAACCTACGCTCCAACAGTGAGTTTTATGAAATTTTTAGAGTTTCAAGTTTTCAGGGTCCTCCATTTTGAAGTTTAAGCCATTTGTTTTTGAAAGTCTACAAAATTCAGGATGAGAATCTCGGTACCTCAATAGATGAGCCCAAGGCAATCTTAAAATGGAGGCCATCTAGGGTTAAATTAGAACTTAAATATTGCTTGGCACCAGTAGCACAGGCTTTATAATCCTTGGAGCCAACCAACCTGAGAGACATTATAAAAGGCCTGACATAAGGCCAATACCAGATAAAAATACGCAGTGCTGGAAACAACAAAGAAACTGAAATAAAGTGCCACGGAATCAAATGGCAAACTTTTTATTTTCCGAATTACAACATTCTATGGCTCCACTTTCAGGCGTCTCTAACTGCTCTGAGAACCTAATATAAAATGAAAATACTTCTGCCATTCATATATCGCATCTAACAACATGAAGAGTATAGTTATATTCTGTGAATACAACTGTATCCTAATTAATTAATCAAGAAGACAAGAAATGAACACAATGTTGCTCTTCCAAAATCATAACACGCTTTTCCACATTGCACCACAATTCACTAGTTTAATATAAGTCTTCTTAAAACATTCTGATTGTCTGCATGTTTTGTGATCCACCTGTGCATTCTGTTAGTTGAGTACACTAATGGAATTTTTAAATGCATGCAAATGTTCTTTCCCAACCAACCATCCTCCTTTGTACCCCATGTTGGCTTGCCAGCAAGAATTGCATTAAATGTTCTTTAACAGAGGACCCCTAAACCCATATTAGGTTTGTTAATAACTATATTGAAAAGAAATCTTCAAGATGAGACAGAATAACAACTAATTGGCAATTTAAGAGGATTTTCAAAGACAAACCTTAAGCATTCATCATCCTCTACAATGGCATGATCTGATGGAAGCCCGATCATGCTTGACATACCACCTACATCCAAAAATACAATCAATACAGAAATAACAGAAACAATTATGAGTCAGAACATAAATGAATTAGCTATTCACTGACTCGAAATAAAAGAAAGAGTCACTTGATGCTTTAAGCAAACGAATGCCCAGCTAAAATCCCCAGGAAGCGATACTCTTTGCTCTAATACTCTTTAGGTATCATTTAGCTGTATTGTTTTTACAAATAAGGGAAGTATATAAGGTTAAAAGTGCCTTCATAATCAACATTTGTAGAAAATATTTGTATTAAGTGGCAACTATCATTTGGAATATCTAGAGCATCAAGCGTTTTTTCAAAGCCAACATCTAAGTCTATTGGAAATGAAATAAAAAAATACCACATCAATATTAGAAGTTTTTACTTAAGTACCTGAAAACTTCCATGGCTTCTCTAGAAGAATTTTGAAGTATGAATTATCAAAAGCAACTAGACTTCCAAAACCTTTACTGCCAAGAGTGTAAGCCCCAGATAGAGGAACTAGTTCTTGTGTTCTGCAAAATAGAACGACATGCCACTTTTTTTTTTTTAAAGAAACCAGATGTTTACAATTAAGTCATGACTTTATTAATTTCAGATGATAATAGTAGCGGTCAAAATTTGTTACCTATTGTATTATCATTATTTTCTTTTCAACCAAAATTTTAAGTTCTTATGGGAAAAAAAAATCAATTTTAAATTAGGAAGATCCACCCATTTGTGTTACATTATCTAGATATGTTGCTGATAATTAAAATCCAACTCAAATTATAGAAAATTGATTTAAGGATATCAAACAGTGGAAAAGGATGCTTGCTAGCAAATAAACTCACTAGAAGCCCTTTCGTTGAAAACACTGCTTTAAGCCAGAAGCATCCTAAATTTCTCGGGGAAGCTTCCCTTCAGGATCTGGCTCCCTACATTGAATATTTGCCATTAGTAATGGGGTAGTAAAATCTCAATTAGATGCCACCAAATGTAAAGAGAAATGAGTCAGTGCTCATGTTAATACTGCAGAGAACTATAAGATAAAGATATCAGGTTATTTCATAACAATGCCATTTTCAATTGCACTGTCTAGGTTTTATCTTGTCAAAACATCCTTAAATACCTAGTTAACCAGACATTAAGCTCTGCATTATTATTTAAGCCACGATATTCTAAAAGGTCAAAAAGCTAGGTGCTTATGCAGAATCTAGTCTGCCTAATGCAACAGGGATTTTCGGACCTCCACAATCGGAAAATGCTTCAGCTCCTCCCACAGGAATCATGTCTGCCCATGATACTAACAAAGAAAAAATACACAACATCTTAGCATGGTGATATACCTTCCATTTCTGTCAAAAATTTTTCATCTGATATTTCAGAAAGAATAACCTTATTGTATTGCATCCGCTTCTTTCTTTGCTTTCTCTACAACCTAAACAACAATGAATCCATTGAAGTGTTAGAACTTAAAAAGGAAAAGCAAAAGCCAAAACATTTGTCCAAAAAAGAAAGAGAGAATCAGAAACAGAGAGAATGCCTTCTGAGACTTCTTGAGGCCGGCACTTTCAGGTCTTTCAAATTCATAAATAATAGAACCATTCATAGCACCTGCATGAACAATTAAAATTCAAAGCAAATTCATTGTTTAAAAAACTCCTAATAAAAGAACTTTAACATGAAACAAACCAGAATTCAACTCGATTCAATAACATTGAACCCAAACTTAAAATTCTTCTAAATTACTATTACTAAGTAATTTGGAAAATTCTGGTACCTGAATTTTCAGCCATTTCAAAGGTTCCAGCGTCATGAAATACCAAACGAAGAACGCCGGCAGCCTTTCCCTTGGTTACTACTTTACTTATCTCTTCCTTTATAAGCATATACTCACTCTGACCTGACCTTCAATAAAGAATATCCTTCACAATTGAAAATCTAAAAAACCCAGTAAAATTATAAGGATGTCTTAGAATTTTGCATAACTTAGAACTTACTCAACTGCGTTAGTGCCGACATTGTCTATAAATTCATGCAGAGGAAGAAGAAACGGCAGCGTTGCTGTAAATGCCATTCCTCTCCTCCTACTCAAACTGCAACAGTGAATTTGTCATGTAATTCAAGACTTTTTTTTAATTTAAAGTAAAGTACTGAAAAAGATTAAATTTTTTCTTTTTACCTGAGCCGGAGGAGTTATGGATGGTGGAATAGCAAGCTGTGAATGGGCTGGCACGAGATTCGACCGTTAGGAGAGAGGACCGCTATGAAACGGAGGGAAATTTGAATTTAGATGAAGACAAAGCAGAGGAGGAAGGAATGGAAGATGAACTCAACCTTGCGATCAAAGGGAACTGTTTGCGGAAAAAAGGTTTAATTTTTCGAGGGTAAAAAGTGTTGATTGGCTGCGCTTCACCACGAATAACCGAAAGTCAAATGACTGGTCAACTAGTCAAAGGTTCTTCGTGAACAATCGCCCGTAGCCTGTAAGCATGGGAAATTTCTTTTAAAAAAGAAATCTGATATTTTATTGAACCTCAAACCTTACTTTTGCCTTTGATTGCTTTTTTTCGTATTGCCTTCCTTTTTTTTAAAAAATAAAATCCGTAATGGATAAATTGCTCCGAGTATGGACTCGATTCGTATAAGCTAATAGCTAGTATTACAAAAAAATTTCGAATAATAATCTAAGAAATATACAGGGCAGATGAGATGTTAAACATGATACAAATCTATGGAACAATACCAATAAACCCCGCTTGAGTGATTGTTATCTTGGACCAGAAAGCTGCACAGCTGAAAGATAAGCATCAGTATTACAGTCTGATGGTGCTGAGGCTGAGGATGTGCCCTCTCCACTCGTGGTCATCGATCTAAAGAAGCTTGAATAACCTAATGGAGAAGACAGTGGTGGCTTTGAAACTGGGGACAGACCTTCTAGCATTTGAACAACTTTGGTCATTGATGGCCTTAAATGCATGTCTTCCTGTATACACCATAATGCAACTTTGACAGCAGTATAAACTCTCTCATCTTCCCCTTCTATAGTCAACCTTGAATCAAGGATATCTCTCAGCTTCCCTTCGTCTAACATCTTAAAAGCATAGAATGGCAAATAAGATTTCTCTGAAGATTCTCCCGGGTCAAAGTTTTTCCTTCCACCAATGATCTCTAGCAGCAGCATGCCATAGCTGTAAACATCACTCTTCTCTGATATTGCATAGTTCGTGATCCATTCAGGTGCTAAGTACCCCCTGGTGCCCCTTAGAGTAGTGAAAACATGGCTTTGCTCTCGAGTCATTAGCTTTGCCAAGCCAAAATCTGAGACTTTCGCTAGGAAATTGTCATCAAGCAATACATTTTCTGGCTTTATGTCACAATGCACAATCTTTGCATCACAATCTTCATGGAGATAAGCTAGCCCTTTTGCCGTTCCCACTGCGATATTAAATCTTGTTTCCCAGTCCAGCAGGGGTTCTTCTCGGTTTCTATTGAATATCCATTTATCTAAGGAACCATTCGCCATGTATTCATAAGCAAGAAGTCGATAACTTCCTTCAGCACAGAAGCCTTTCAACCTGACCAGGTGGAGATGATGGATACGGCCAATGATACCAACTTCAGCTCGAAATTCTTTCTTTCCCTGACCAATGCCTTCCAATTTCTTCACAGCAAGTTGACTTCCATCGGGGAGGGATCCTCGATATACTGAACCAAATCCTCCATGCCCAAGCTTAACGGAGAAGTTATTTGTAGCAGTCCGAAGGTCATTGTAAGTGAATCGAGTTGGCATCCCAGTTAAAGTCTCCAAGAAATTATCCTCTTCTGAAGTCTCATCAGGGGATTGTGGCAATTTTTTCTTTTTCTTGTAGTATCGAAATGACGCAAAAAGTAGGCCAAAAATGACAAGTACTGTAGAAACAGCTATAATCACAACATATGGGAAGCCTTTTTTCCCTCCTCCATCCCCTCCACCATTTTCATTGCTTGACATCTTGACAAAAGCAACTAAATCAGACTGCCGGTTAGAGTTTTGAAAGCTACCAACCTGGTCAAACAGGAAACAATTCCTCGAGCTATTGTCATAGAACATAGCCATACAGGAACAATTACTAAGGCAAGATGCCTTGCAACCACTCAGATCAGTTTCTGAAGAGGGAGAAACGTAGCCAAGTGCAAAATAATTAAGCCCAGTTCCAGCATCTACAAGACCTACAGAATCCTTTCCCTGACCGCAGGGAGAGGCAATACCTGTTTTGCAAGCGCTTGAACTAAGCCCTGATGGACACTGGCACTTAGTGTTGCCTGAGGGTCCTGAACAAACAAAATATGGCTGACAAGCTTCTGGTGTGCCACACGGGTCATCTGGAATTTTTGTTGTTGAAGAGGACCCTTGATCATGGAGATTGAAGAAAGATATAAAGCCATCACTTCCTAACACTGCAATCCAAGTGGCATTTGCATCAATAGGATCTGAGATTGTAAATTGCCACAGCAAGACTTTGCTTTCATCAAAGAAACTCCATGAATTTGCATCAATAGATGCTAAAGTGACCTGCCCACCATTTTTATTAATGTTTCTTCGTGCGTCCTTTCCCATGGACCAATATGGCTGTGGAGTTGAGTAACCTGCTGAAAGAATCATGTCGCCGGACTTGATTTCAAGAATATAGCTCAAGTTACTGGGGCTAGGATTGCTTACAAGTCTCATTCCTTCTCCAAACTCTTGGTTCGAGATAAGGGTATCAGAAGGATGAGCAAAACTCTGCCACGTTACGTTGCCATCATTCCCTTGCAAAACCAAATTTCCTGAATCCTGCAATACCATAGCAGAAACTCCTTTGTCACCAGTATTTGTCGTCCACACAACACTACCTCCTTTCTTTAATAACACGTTGCCACTTTTATCAAACACAAATTCATCAGAATTTGAAACAGGGAAGTTTCTGTTAGCAGCCCAGATTACTCTTCTAGTCTCCATGTGCATGACAACTAGAAGAAACAATGTGACATCTGTGGTAGTGGTAAAGCCAAAACCGAATTCTGAGTTGTTAGATACAAGAAACAACCCATTATTGTCGATCCAATTCATTTGAGAACCTTGAAAACCCGGTTCAATCGCCCCAGTACTTCGAATGCTAGCCATACAGATATCAGAGAGAAAAAGGGTAGACAGTGCCAAAAAGCCCAGGAAACGAATAAAACCCCTACTTTCCATTACAAAACTCCGAATTGAACCAAAATAATAGGTTTTAGAAGACAACAGAAAAAACCCGGGAAGACAAGAAAAAGAAGGAAAATTTCCTGACCCTAAACCAAGGAGGATATATAAAAAAGAAAAATGGGTTTCCTACCCTCTATACAGGAAGCAGCCCAGTATAATTTCTGGGTTTCAGGAATTTAAGCCACCAAACTCCTCCCAAAACCTTACTTGGCAAATCTTTTGCACCAAACTGACAACATACTGCCTGGAACACAAAATTATAGCTCTAATGGAAGCATATTTGAAGATATGTTGAGCTAACTTGTCCTAAATTCAACAAAATTTAGATTTTGTAATACAAAGAGACCGAAACAGATTATTGAGGTTTTAAGAGGAAACGTTATTGAATGAAAAGGAAGGAACTTTGACATTTGCAAATAGAAAAGAAAGCAAAACAAAGCATATACTTGTCAGAAACTGCAATTCAGGGTGAGAAACAAGATCACTGGTAAGCTTTAAGAACTTAAAGTTGAGCTTTTCGTCACAGCTCAAAAGAAATAAAACCTCAAAAATTCAAGAAAGAGCTGCCTATAATAGGATCAAAAGAAATGAGCAGAATCTGAAAGGGAAAGGACAAGTTGGAAATGGATGGGCACTCCTCATTTGACCAAATAACGGAACGTACAAAAAGACCGACCGACTAGAATTGATGGATAACTCCTCACTTTGCCATGAAATGAAAAGCCTTTTGGAGAAAGGAGGAATAGTAAAAAAGATGCAAATTCATAAATGTTCTCCTATTAACATCAGCAATAATTATAAAGAAGGTAAGTATAGTTTAAAGGAGACGCTGAAGAGAACATAGAACATGAAGAAAGGGTAGCTCTCACCTCATTTTGTTAAGTGAGATTGCAGAAACAAGTGGATTTGCAGACATGGGTCTCTGGCTTTTTCCTAAATCCGTTTTCGGTTCTGTCATAGAGTTGAAGAGAGATCTGAGCTGCCTTTCCATCTTTTTCGAGCTGTTTTTTTTATTCCCATATATTGTGTTTTTCTACTGTTTTGGTCTTCCAAAGATGACATAGAAACTGTCAAAGAGCATTAGCTTTTGCGTGGGGTGGAGTTGATAGATTCAATAAATGAATGTAAAAAATTGTGCAAAATGGAGAACCAAATTCCCAAATTTTCTTTAAACAAAAAATAAAAATCTTTTTAGTAACAACAAAAAGAAAGTCAAATTTGTTGTACAACAAAGGGATAGCCTCAGATACGATGACTGCTTCCCCCACGCCGCTGAAATTATAAAACCATAAATATCCCAATTGAGCCAAAATGTCCAACTTAAATATTATTGTTGCATACTGATTAAACATTAACAAGTAAAATGATGAAAATTTTGACACCCACCTACCATTTTTTCTATTATTATGTGACACGTGTTTTTTAATTAATAAACATTAAACTTTGATCATTAAAAACAATTTCAATACTCTTAACAATAAACGGTCACTACCATAATATCTTTATTATTAAGAATTTTTTTTTTCACTCTCTTGATTAAATTACAATATCCAATTTTGTAAGCAGAGTTAATTTGTGAATATTAAATTTTTTTTTAATTTTTACGATCATGGACAGTTTAGGCATTGGTAATTTTTATTTTTTTTGGTACTAGTAGTATATATTTTAATTTATTAAAGTCATGTTTGTTTTTATCAAATTTATTAGGGGGTTGGGTGGTGAATGGTATGGGTCAGCAAGTGACATGGCAATGGCAAACTGGCAGATATTTAATACCAAGTGGGGAATAAAGTTACAGGAAGGCGTCAAAATTTTCTGTTTCTGCCCACCCAAATCCGTGCCCTTTGGGTCAGGGTGTTTAAGCCAACTTGACAGGTGGGTCTTCAAAGAGCTAAAACTTCATTCCTTTCCGACCATTCCCCCCTTTCCCCATCCAAAGGCTTATCTGCCAATGCCATCTTCGTATTTGGATTTTGGACATTTACCATCTCTCTATCAGCAGTGAGAACGTTAAATTATATGACTTTGTCACAATTTTAAGCAATTCTATCTTCACTGTCCATCATCAATATCATCTTTTCTTTCTTAATTACATGGGGCATTTGGAGAGGAAGGGTAGTAAGGTAGATAGGAGAGTTGGACTCGTTTTTAAATAAATTTGACACCAACAAAGAAAAAAAATTATCACTTGTTTATATTTGATCATATAATTTTATTAAAAATCATGTAACTTATTAATAAAATATTAAAATTGTTATTTTAATGATTAAAAATTAAATTTTGATAATTTTAAGTAAAAAAAAATCTGACTTTTATTTTAGAAAATTTTGGTTCGGTTGAGAGTCAATTCGGTTCACACTTATACTAATGGAAAGTTTGAAAGTTCAAAATTTAATCAATTAAGAAAGTAAAAGAAGTCGGCCCTTTATAATTTTACTGAGCCAACTACTCACATAAAAGCTACTCAATTCCATTTAATACCTAAGATGCAATTATGCATTGCAGTTAATCTTACAAAGAGAATCAGTCCCTAGTAATTTAGAATTTAGGGTTTAGAGAAAAAAAAAATGGAAATGTATGTAGGATTGTGTAGTTTTCCAAAACTTTATGAAGAAAAAATAATGAAAATCAAGTAATCAATGAAAATGTTATTTTAAAGCGACTACCAAATTTGTGAAAAAAAAAAAAAAAAAATCAACAATTTAAGCAACTGCAGCAGACTTTGTGGGTTTTTGTTTGATTTATGGAATGGATGGATAGGAAGCAAATATTTTTGCTTGAGTCTGGTTTATGCCTCGTGAATTAGAACAAATCACGTGCAATTGCAAAAACTTTGGTTGGGCCTTCATATATTTTATTGCAACTTGGCATATTGTAATTGTCACATCACAATAAGTCTATGATATTATATATAATTAATTAAGAATTAATTAATTAATTACTGCTTAAATGAATTGACAAATTAACGAGCTGTTTTAGATGGAGGCTTCAGAGTTTATAAATAAGTAAAGGAAAAAAAAAAAACACTCAAACATGTTTACATAGAAGAGAATTTTTTTGTTGATTTTTTATTAATCAAATTGGTTTATGCAAATAATGAATTTAATTAATATCTAAAATAATTTAGTAAATAATTATATAGTATGATTAGAAGACAAGGATATTTATCAACGTGGCTTGCTCTGATGTTGTATGTAAAGCAAATTAATGGACAGTAGAATAAAGAAACCGATGCCGGAATTAAACCTTAAATACAGCTAGCTAACATTATTTGCACTTTGCAAGGATGTTATGATCATATCCTGTTTCCCAATAAACTTGATTTTGGGAATAATAATTAATTAAACCTAGGTTTAACAAAAGCAATGATGACTTATATATAAACAAAGGATAAACGGAAATTAATAGAATCGATAAAAATCGAATAATTCATTAGTAAAATTTAAGTTCAATTCTTATTATTAATAATTTTTTTATGAGTGATTTATAAATTTAATGTAAATCTTCGTTAATTTATAATTTATCTAATTTTTTTTATATAATTTATATATATGAAGTGGACAAAGCTGGACAAGATCTTTTGTTAATCTTCTCTCTATTATCTTGAAAACAAAAATTAATTAAGGATTTGTTCGAACCATTGATATCAATGAAATCAAGAGGCGATATGAATCAACTGACAATTCCAAAACTATGCACTAACTTGTGGTTTCAACGTCAAACTGTAAGACAAAATAAAATAAAATAAAAGAGAGAGAAAGAAGAAATATGACCAAAATCAGAAGCTATAGCGTGCCTTGCATGGCATTGAAAAAGTATTGTTATTATTATATGAATAATTTTCCTACTCGTGACTTTTAAGTTATAACAAAATCTTCATCCACTTTAGTCTAAAAAACACTACCGTCTTTAAATAGTAGTGTAAACGAATCGAATCGAATCAAATAATGAGAAGTTTGAGTTTGAGTTCAATTCATAATTCAGAGTTCAATATTCGATTCGAGCTCGATCGAGTTTTATTTTTCAAGCTCGAACTTGATTCGTGATCGAATTTGAGTTACTCGAGCTCACTCGATTAAACTCGATTAATATTTAAAAATAAGCTCGATTCGTATACTCGACAAGAGTTCGATTATTCATGCTCGAATTCGAACTCGAACTCGAACTCGAAATATTTTATTAATTAAAATAATAAAAATATATTTAAATATAAAAGTTTGATTAGACTCGTGAGCTATTCGAGTCAGATATAAGAATACTTAAATTCGACTTGATCGATAAGTCGAACTATTCGAGCTCGATTCGACAATAATCGAACCGAATTCGAGTTTTTTTCAAATCGAACCCGAGTAACTTACGAGTACTAATGTATCATTTACACCCCTATCTCTAAGTCTCCCTAACTGGACTGCATTTTCACTACTGTGTTTTTTTTTTTAAATTTCACTCACTGTTTTTTATTATATTTTAAAGAATATGTGTTATCATATTAATTATATTTGTAGATTCTAAAATTTCTACTAACAATAAATGTGATAATTTTTATAAATATATAAACATCAGCAACTAAAATAGCATAATTTGTATTCTGACTGATTTATTGAGACTTGGAAAAGTTTTTTTTTTTTTTTTTCACATTTTCAGTTTCGTTTCTGAAATTGACTCGTACTGATAGGGAGAGCAAAGCAGAAACAGATGTATCAGCTCCCCATTAATGATGAAGTATACAAGCATGTGGGAGGGAATATAACATCTATGAAGCATTCAGATTTCAGAGAGCTTTTGGTTCCACTAAACTTATTATTTTAAGCTCAAAGTTGTCATCACCGGACAACCATAGATGTTGTGGTGTATATTTAACTGCCACTATGTTGATTATCATGTTAAATCATGGGATCCCTTTATTGTCGAGCTGTCATACACTCTGTGTGGGCCGGTTGCCCATAAATTTTGATAATGCTTTTTTGACAAAAATTTATAATGTTAAGGATTAGTTAATTTGATAGCATGGTTAAGGACGGTAATGGATCGGGTCGGAGTAGGTTTTTGTTCATTTTAAATTTAATTTGATTTTATATTCATCAAATCGAAATTTGATTCGATTTAAATTTTTTTATTTTTTTAATATTTGAATCTGAATCCGATCTGATATTATATAAATCGTATCCGACTCGATTTGATCTGAAATTAATAAAATATTATTTTTTAAAATATAAAATATTATTTTTAAATATAAATATTTAAATATATAATTTTATTAATATATATAAATAATTAATTAATTTAAAAATTATTTTTATATAATATCAAGTCAGGTTTATCTAAAATTTAAATCCGACCCGACTTCGACCTTTTCATTAGTATTATCCAACTCGATCTGAAACTCGATATTCAAAAAAAAAAAATTGATCCTATAAAATCGAATCGGATCGAAATCCATCGAAAACGAGTTGAATTGTTTACCCTAAGCATAGCAAAGATGTTGCATCCTTTGTTATTCAACTTTTAATATATATATATATATATATATATATATATTTAAAATATTTATATTTGATGTATTATCAAATGTTAATATATAAATTTATATATTATTAATAAATTAAATAATATCAAATCATTCATCTTATTAATGGATTTTTAAGAAATAATAATTTTTGTATATTTATTTTAAAAATTATTATTTATTCATTAGTAAGATAATATTACCTAATTCATTAACAGTGAATGTATACAATAATTTTCTTAATTTGTTTAGGGCCTTAGGCAGCCTGCCAAAGTCAATGCAAAGTAGCTTGCCACCAATGGAGATTTTCCATAATTTACTAAGCAAGAGACATGTAACATAATAACCATGATCATCTCGATCAATCGAGCCACACGGCAAAGAAACCGCATTTCCTGGGTTTCCCATATGGGAATCGTTTTTGCTCATGATTTCATGGATCTCCCACAGCTGTCTAGTCCTCTCACCAATCTTTTGTTACAAATTTTTAGATTTAGTTTTCTTGAATTTGGTTTTTTAACCTGCATGGGTTTTATCTCTTGCAAAGTTTAAGGTTAAAATGCAAGTGTTAAATTTACATGCATTCTCTTTCTGTGGGATGCTTGCTTGAAAATAAAAAAAATTACCATGTCAATTTTTTTTTTTTGATATAGAATTATATTTTTATCCAAATTCTCATCATATTTTGAGTCCAACAACCACATAATAATAAAAGCCATATTAATTAGCCGAGCATCTATAAAATATTGGATTTGGAAATTGTTTATATAGACATGCAAATCTTTGACAACTCCTCTTGCCCCAAGATAGTATTACAATCAAATGGTTTTTGAAAACTGGAGAATATTGTAAACACGTGAATAACCTTTCTTTAACACCTAGAATCTGATCAAATTAAGCTATTTTAACAACTTCATCATATATTTATTCTACAATTAATATAGATCGATGCATAATTAATCATTTGAATATTAATTATTTTAAATAAACTCTTTGAGACTTGATTGAACAAAGGGGTCCCTCGTAAAGATGGCAATGGTTGAGATGAGATGGATTTTTATTGATCTTGAATTCGATATGATTTTAAATAATAAATATCGAAAACAACTCGATTCAATATTAAAATATTATTTTATATATGATAAAATATGACTCGATTTGATTTATATATACATAAAATCACAACAAATCTAATTTGAGTTAAATTTAATAAAAAATTTAATATAAAATATATTTTTAAAATATAAATATAAAATTAAATAAATATAAAAAATATATTAATATAAAATTAAATAAATAAACTCGCCTTGATCTGACATTGATTAAAAAAAATCAACCCAAAACTTTATTTTAAAAAATCGATCCTGATCCTATAAAGTCAGGTCGAGTAAGAATTCGATGGATTTAAATGAAATTATTTAGATGAAATTTTTTATTAAAAATAATTAAATCTAAATTAAAATAGAAAATCTAAATCCATAAACTAAAAGATTTTATATTGTACAAAATTTGAAAAAATTTTAAACAATTTTGATATATTTTTTAAATAAGTAATTTTACTAAAAAATTTGACTAAATTTTTATCATTGAATAAATAATAATTAAATTTGAATTATAAATAATATTTTTAAAATATTTTTTACATATTATTAATTTTTTCATTAAATTAATTCGACATATTGCTTAACAGAGATGTCATTATAATAAGTACCATAGTTTTCCCTTTTTTTCTTTCATAATTGGGGCTTGCTTTTGACTTCAGTAACATAAAAATTCTATGCCTCCCTTCCTCAAGAAACATCGTTCCATTCAAATATAATTGCATCAGTCATACTCGTGTCAAAATGACCTCATTTCTTAATCTAGAACATTAATGTTTTTCAAATTAACAATCCCGACCACCAAGATAATTAAAAAATAATAATAATAACAATATGAAGATGTTGAGGAAGAGCTTTTAGGTCATCAGCACAACTACTTTAATAAAGATATGTTAATTCCTGCTGATATAATATTTGGAGAAAAAAAAAAGTTTATAAAATATGCAGAGAGAGGTAGAACTGAAAGAGCCAAAGGTCATAGCTTCGGGATTTAACTGAGGAAGGTGGGCTGATGGAGATTTTTTTACTTGGCTTGAAAGAAAGATTTTATCCTTGGATGACAACCTTTTCAAATTATAATGGAAGTGTTTGAAAAAAAAATTGTGCCAGTTTTCGCATAATAAAATATGCATTAGGTAATTATCTTAATTGATAAACCTTTCAAGTTTCAACTTTCATCAAAGAGGTGAATCAAGTATTTATAGTTAAATAATATTTGGTATTATTTTAAAATTTATTGTGATGACTAAAGTAATTTGATCAATAATAATTTTAAATTAACATTTTTTGATGTAATAATACAAATTATCAATGATTTTTTATTACTATATTTAATATATATGGCATAAAAAAAAAGATAATTAAGTATAAATTTTTTTTTTATAGAAGAAAGAAACAATTTTAATTTTATTGAATGAAAAATTTATGAAATAGCAATTAGTCAATAAATAAAAAAATAAAAGCATAAACCAATTTTGATTTTTGTGCATATAATATAACAATTGCGGTCGAAAGTGGCCATCAGGATGTTGCATTTGGAACTTGGTGTGAAGTCGGTGAGAAATGTTGTATAGTTTAATTTGCAAGTTGCTCCCCATATCCCCCACGTTTTACGTTTTTTTGGTATATATAACTGTAGCAAGGACGGAATGAGAGAATCGTTTTCCGTTTTCAAGTTGAAAGTAATCAAGTAGTGTTTTCTTTTTGCTTTCAGCCCATTTAGATTCCATATTGGGCCTAATCCCCTTGATGGACGGAAAAAGGAGGTGGTGTTAACTAAGCTCGATCAAGTGGGTAAAGCTAGGGCCCATTAATCCATAATAGACATTGTGCAATCAAGCCCAGTTTGAAGCCGATTGTCAAGTTTTGCGGTGTGGCTCAAGGATAGGACAACCACTCAACCCGACTCATGTTGAGAGGAATGATTTTCACAACTCTAATCTCCAAACTAGGCTCTTGTAAACTAGATCAGTTTTACCGCAATGGACGGATGGCTTTTTTTTTTTTTTTTTTTTTCTTTTGAATCGAACGAACAATGAAAGTTACTTTATTTTTAAGGAAAGAGTAAGCCGTCGTTTCACGAGAAGATTTATGAATTCTTTAAAATTTTTTAGATTTATAAATTATTTATCAATAAATAATTATAAAAATTTGAATTTAAATATTTTACATTCAAATTTTAAATTTTAATTACTTACGTTCAAATGATTATTTTATTATAAGTTATTATTGAACAATAAATTTTATAAGTAATTAAAAAGTGACTCTAAACTCAAAATATGTTCCTTTACAAGAAAAAGATAAAGAGATACAATTAGATTGCATGATTAATTGATTATAGAATTAAGTATCGTTACCTTAAAGTAGATTAATTAAATTCACGTAAATTATAAAAAATTTAAGATAGTTCCTAAAATTTAGCCCAACAATAAAAGGAGAAACCGGCAAACGGCCCATCCCAACCAAAATTGAAGCAGGTGGATGATGGGTTGTCAATAGTTGTCACCTTTTTTTGTGGGGCCGGAACCAATAGTTGTGACTTTAGTATCAGTTGTGAAAAGCTGAAAGCAATGTTTTCAGGCACGTGCATCGCACGCAAACCAGGAGTTGAACTTCCCAAGTTACTTTCCTTGAAAGCTGAGGACCTATGCAAACGCGTTTTAATTAGTCCACAAAATAATTTCCACCAAACCAAAAAATTGCAAACGGATATGTTTCCGTTGGTTTCACCTACGCGTAACTCACGTGTCGGATTAGTTGTCCGCGTTGACGTGGCAGTACCCCACAGGCTATCAACTCCGTGTCATAAATAAATCCAATCCAAACACGCCACGTAAGTTCAAAAACGAGATCGCGACGATTACACGCGATTTCCCGCTCATAATAACATACACGGATGTCCTTTCTCGACCATTTGCTTCGCTGTCTCCGCAACTTGAAAGACCCAAATTTAGAACGAGTCTGACTTTCAGCATTCTGGTCTCACTGTTTTTTCTTATCTGCTAAGGTATCTGTTTGATTCTTTTATCTAAAAATTTTGGGGGAAACAAGAAGAATAAAAGATGAAGTGGCTGCCGAGGTCTCCAATGAAGAGGTTACATGTGAAGGTGAAACATTTGAAGCTTGAAGGGCTAAGCAGAAATGAGGAAGAAGATGAAGGAGTTAATAAGAAAATGGTGTTGGTTGAAATGGTATGGAAAGGACCCAAGTCTGGGTTGGTTCCGTTTTATAAATCATCTTCAAGTCATAAAAGGAATCGTAGCAGTCAGAGAATTTTGGGAAATGGTAAGTCAATTGAATGGGATGATGAATTTGACAGGTTATGCGATTTTTCAGTTGCTTCCATAGATCGTGCTTCTGGTTCTTGGGATGCTTTGTTCAATGTCTTACATGTAAGTAATTACTAAACCCCATATGTATCTTCTTTTTAATTCATTGCAAGGTTGGAAAAATAACCCTTTTTCGGTATTAATTTTTGTGTGGAATATAAATTCAGGGAAAGAAATGTGAAAAAAAGAGTAAATTGAGAGTGGTCGGGAAAGTTTCGTTGGATTTGGCAGAGCTGGTTTCGGAAATGGAATGTTCTGAGATTGAAAGAAAGCTTCCGATCACGTTGAACATTGATGGTGTGGTCATTGAAGTTACTCTTGTGGTAAGTTTCATTGTTCAACAATTACTCTCTTTTCGTTCTTCTTCATTATCTCTCTTCCAAAGCTGGTATTACTCTTATGATATGGAGCACAAAAAAAGGCGAAAACCCTCTGGATTAACCAAAGTTTTTTCCAACTCATTCTGCAATGGCTCCTCTCTGTTTCAAATATTTCATTCCATAGTCCACACTTTTTTTGTCAAGACCTAGACAAAGCTTTGAACATTTCATGTTAGTTTATTTAATGTAGAATATTAGAATTATTTAAACCTTAGGGGAATTTGAATTTCTGACTTGGTCATAGTGCTGAGCAATGAGCAAATGCTTAAAAATGGAATCATTATCGAACTTACCCAAGCTGTTTCTATCTTAATTGAGTTTTTTGTTTTCTTTTCTTTGGGTAAATTAAGGTTTTTCATTTTACCTTTTTTAGTTCTTATGTTAATGTTATGTTATAACAGAAAAAGGAAAAAAAAATCCAAATTATAGCCCTTTTTTTTAGATAATTGAGTTTCTTCTATCCAAGAAGACAGAGAGATGGGCCTACTATAAAGATTCAAATGACAGCTTTATATTACCAATATAGTAGTAAATATCCAATCAAATGATTATAATTAAAAATTTTAACATTTTCCTTATGTTTTCTTCTGAATTCTGCTTGACTTTTTCAAATGGCACTTTTATTTTTGTAAAGATTTTAGTGAGCTTTGCCGAGGTCAGAGGTCCTCCAGACATGGCAGGAGGTGTCCAAAACTCAGCCGAGTCAAACAAGGAAGATGGGTTGTTTAAAATGGTGAAGGAGTTAACACGCCACAATAAGAAAAAGAACAGCTGTCAAAAGGATCAACTAAATTCCTGTGAGTCGGACGAGTCACTCGTATTTGACTCAGATGGCTTGCATGGGAATGCGTCCACCACATGTGGAAGTAGCAGCAGCGAGCTGAGTTTAGGACCTGAGTTGGAATCGTCCCAAAGTTTGGAAACTCAGTTGGAACCGACCCAGAACCACATGGGAAGGCTGTTCTCATGGAAGAAAAGACGGTTGAGTTTTAGATCGTCGAGGAAGAAAACAGAGTCGTTGATTAAAAAGACTAGTGAAAGTAATGAATTTGATGCTTGCCAACACCCTCAGAGCTGTTCTGTCGTTGAATCCCAGGTTGGTTTTGTCTTGTCTGATTGATTGGGGTTCCACTTTGCAAACCAATTCCTCCATTTTAAAAATTTTGATTTAGAGGGGAAGCTAATTTTATGTTGTTTTTACCTTTTACCTTTTCCAGGATGGAAATTGCTGGGAACTGAAAGAATTAGTCAGTAGAGATGGAGAAGCAAGGCTGAACGCTAATGTGTTCTTTGCTTCGTTTGACCAACGAAGTGAGAGAGCCGCTGGGGAAAGTGCCTGCACGGCATTGGTCGCAGTCGTTGCCCATTGGCTCCATTCAAACCAGGACTTAATGCCAACGAGACTTGATTTTGATAGCCTCATAACCAAAGGTTCATTAGAATGGCGTAAACTTTGTGACAACATAGATTATACCAATTCCTTCCCTGATAAACATTTTGATCTGGAGACTGTTTTGCAAGCTGATCTCAGACCTATTACAGTCTTGCAAGACAAATCTTTTACTGGGTTTTTTAGCCCTGAAAAGTTTGAGTGTTTAAAGGGTGCCATGTCTTTTGATGAGATATGGAATGAAATCAGTAATAGCAACACAAATGATTATAATCAGCCGAGGGTTTACATAGTCAGCTGGAACGATCATTTCTTTGTGTTGAAAGTTGAATCAAACGCGTATTACATCATTGATTCTTTGGGTGAGCGGCTATTTGAAGGGTGTAACCAGGCATACATATTGAAATTCGATGAGTCGAGTTTGATGTATGGGAACGTGGCAAGAGAAGAGCCAGGCGATTCACAGAGGAAGGAGGAAAGTGAAGAAGAAATCATTTGCAATGGGAAAGAGTGTTGCAAAGAGTATATTAAGAGATTTCTCGCCGCTATACCAGTTGGGGAGCTTGAGGAGGAAGAGAAAAAGGGCACAGCTTCTACATTCTCTCTTCACCAGCGACTGCAGATTGATTTTCATTATAGCTCTTCTTCCTTGACCTCCCCCTACTCTCTCCTCTGCAACTGACTTCCTTTTGTAAAGCAAAAGAGTGCTTCTGACTTGGATAGATAAATTTTACACTAGTTTCGTTTTAATTATTGTTCATATACTCTCCAAAGTGGATCCTTTTGGCCAAGCAAGAAAACTTTTATTCCACAAATATAAGTTTTTTTACCACTGACTGAATTCGATTATGTTCTAGCTCGTTCGATTAAATGATATCACAAATAATGCAGCAAATTATGAAGCTGTCGCCCCCTATCAATAGCTTAGCTTTCTTTCATACCGTACTTTCCAACTTAGAATTGGTTCAATTTTGCTCCCATTAATGTACTATGCTCCATCATATATAAGGGAGCCAGATGCATCAGTCTTCTTAATTAGCTGTTGCCACCCCAATCTCCAACAAATAAAGAGGCAGAGCAGGGAAATAAAATAGCACTTTCCATTGATGTGAGTCTCAATCGTGTACAACAACAGCATGTGAACTCCCAGCAAATCCACTAGCTAATGAAAGGAACTTCGATCATTCTTGGACTCACTCTCCAACATAGTGATTACTCAGATTAATCTTATATCAACATTCCCCTCATGAAAAGCAAAAGGTGGACAAATTGCTACATACGCCCACTTCCCTGTCCTTTTTTTTTTCGTTATCTTCTCGATATCAACCTTGAAAGATGCCTGATGTTCCCAATTGGAGACTCACATAGACGAAGCAATAAGAGTCGGTCATTTTTACTCAGATGCCAAGAACCTTTGAACCTCCATCCATACTTTTGAAGATCTCTCCCTAAACTTTTTAAAGACAAAGTTACATAATCAGAAAGGTTCTTATTCTCCATCACAATCAAAGTTGAAACTTGAAACAAAGAAAGATTAGAATCTGACCCCACCATTGGCAGCCAGTACAAAACCTCCAGAAACACTAGCCGCAAGTCCACCATTCATACAAAGAAAAAAGCACTCCTCGGTCATACATTAATGATTTCTACCTTCCTAATTAGACCAAGTATATAGGGCCCACATAACAGCCATCAAGTACATCGACTCCAAAAAAATACTGGTTAGATCTTGTAAAGAGACCTTTGTCCCCTACGCATACAAACAAACACTTTTTTCTTCAAATTTGCATTTATTAGCGTCTGCCCTACTGCTTAATCCAACCAATCATACAAGTTGTCCACTGGTTAGATAACTTGTCCATTGATGAGATTATTTCTGGTAATGGATAAGTTCCGGTGCATAGAGAAAAGAACCACTTTTCCTCACGGATAATATAATGTCCATGTGTCACAACCACAACTATGCACAACTGATCATGCAAAAAGCCTGTGACTAATCTTGCCTATATTCTTATGCTTTTCTACTTTTTACTGTTTGTAAGGGTGTTTTTATCAATAAAAAGCATGGAGCAAACAGAGGGAATAGCGTATCAAAAGTGAATATGATAGGGTTATAAGTTCTACAAGCAGCAACATGTAAGACAACATTCTTAATAGATGGCGGATCAAGAGTCTGTTCTGTCAGTTTGTTGGTGATTGCCTCATCTAACTGAAACCCACTAAAATATTTACACCTCAAATTCTTGCAACATTTTAACACACTGCTCATTAACACGACTATAACCACAAAAAGATAGCAAAAAAACTAAAAGAGCATCAGCAGCACATACTCACCAAGGCAACGCCAATGGTCTAAAGGGCAGTCTAGTATCCTGCACTTTTCATTCTTCCAGTTAAATGGCTGTAAGGAAGCTTGGGCGTAAAACAAATTTGATGATCCACTGGTGGACCATAAATTGTCTTTCGCTTTCTTATTGTTGCATCTGCATTCATATATTCACCTTCAACACTCCATTCGTTTGAAGATGAGTTCAAGGGGTCATCTCTGTTGCTCCTAGGAAAGGAAGATAAACCTTTATCAATTGGTGGTGTCAGATCACTGAACTTGTTCCACTCTAGAAAGGTAGAACTAGTGTCCTCAATATCCTTAGGCCAACTGTTTCCAACACTCGGGCAAGGTGTTGAAAGAGGGCCCAACCGCAGCGATAGATCACAGGCAATTTCATGTGGGCTGTTAGAAGTATTTCTGACGTCCATTTGGTTCATCTTATTTGAAGGGTCCACATCAGGAGAGAAGAGGTTATGAACGACACCCATCTTAGGAGGCTCTACAGTGTTAGAAATCGACTTAGGGAAGATTCCAAAACCATGCCGCAGTTCTTCAACTTTAAGGTGGTTTCCATAGAAAAGAGGATAAACTGAATACAACTTAGGAGGATACCTCTTTACAGGTAAGTATTGGTTATTACTAGGAAAAGGACCATTCTCAGATGCGAAAGGAAACTTGTTAGTAGTGCAGTTACTGTTTTGAGCAATGTGTTTCTGAGATTCATAGCCCATATGAGTCACATTCTTGGTTGTGGGATTTATGAAGCCGGCAAAACTAGCCATGCAGTGTGAGTTAGTTGTGAGATTTCCTTGAGTAGTGTTCTCTGCTTCTTGAGTGCCCGGGTTTAGGTAACAACCTGGAGTACAATTGCGTTGGCTCCTCAAAGTTCTTCTTGCTGTGCAGCCCAAATTGAGAGCAGCTAACCAACAATCAAATAGATAAATCACATCTCAGAAAATATGAAAGGTACATTTGAAGCGAGTGCTCTTCATAATTAAGCCAGAAATTATCCCAGAAGCAAGAAAGACCCAATTCTAAATATGCATATTTGGCTTCAAATTCAAACAGAGGAAAATTAAGCACAAAATTGAAAGGGTACCTTCAATACAAGGTTGAAGAAATTGTCCAGTTTCGGTACTCTCATCGCGTCTAATGATTGTGTTAATGGCATCATTTGTTCGATCCCAGAGGGTTTTGAGGTCCATGTACTCGGCCTATGCAATAATTGGAATGCAAAATATGAGCTTGACAGATCAACAAAACCAATCCCAACCCACCCCTGAAGAAGAAGAAGAAGAAGAAGAAGAAGAAGAGAATACTACTAAGAACCAACAAGTTTACTTAGTTTCCCAAATAAACAAAAAACAGGCAGGTGCCAAATTATGAACGTTTTAACTCAATCAATTAAAAAACAACAGAAAATATCATGATCAAGGTTTGTTCTTTTCATTTAAAACTTAATATTGCATAGCAGAGGAGGATAAGCAGATAGTGGCTAAACGAGAAAAATTTTACCTCGGAATTGGCTTTGGAATACATAATTTCTTCTGCTTTTAAGACGACAACAGGGAGCTTCTCTTGCCATTCTTTGTTCTTCTTAGTTGCAGAGGTATGAATCTCATTTACAACTCTAAAGAAAATCAAATACATAAACAAAAAACTAGTGAAAAATCTACTGAGTAGAAATACATTTACATGAAAGAAATACAAAGTAAGAGTGGGGACGGACCTGAAAATTTCTTGAATGAGAGAACCTCTCATGGGTTGGTGTCTATCACTGTGCCAAGCTCTTCTCTCACAGACATAAGGTCTTGGACCTGGTCTAGGCATCTTCAATGATTCTTTGAGTGAAGAAAAAAAGAGGAGAGAAAAGGCTTTTTGTTTCTTCAAAGAGAAACAAAGGCCAGGCTCTATAGAAACTTGGGGGTTGCTTATGCTTTTGGTTTTCCTTTTCATACACTGACCAAACAAAATGCAGTACTGTACCAAGCAAAATGTAAGCAGTGAAAAAGACAGAGAATTAAAAAAAAAAAAATAGAATGAGAGGTAGAGGAGACAACAGTTTGGCTAACCTAAGATTCAATTTGATTTTTTTAAATGTTATATAATATTATAAAAATATAAAGTTTTAACTGAAGTTTTATTCAATACAAATGAATTAAATTAAATTTTATTAATTTAATTTATTAATTTTAAATTTATATATATTTTTTTTATAAAAAATTTAAGATAGATAAATTATTTAATTTTTAAATTAAAATAAGATATATCGTATCTGATAATTTAAAATAAATAATTATAAATTATATATTTAAAATAATTTCAATAAATAATTATCGATAAAATTCGAATCAAATATCTTTTCATCAAAAAAAATATTTTAATTTATTAAATCAATTATTTATTGATATAATATTATTTTAATATATTAAGTAAATTTTGATATAAATTTATTATTTTGATTTTATAAAAATTTAAAAAATATATTAAAATATGTTTAATTTAATTTTTTATTTTTATTTTTAATTTAAAATTTGATTTAAATTTAATATATATTTAATATGATTTATATAAAATAAAAATAAACCAATTCAATTTAAATTCAATATTATAATTTTACAATTTGTATTTTTTGATTTTTTTTTCTCACCGTTTATTGGTCTGGGGACCTTCTTTTCTGTCAGAAACTCAATAATTTCAAAGGGTTTCTGATGAGTTTGGCGTGTCCAGTGTCCCCCACTCATCCACATGCCTGCTTCCCCTAGCCCCAAGAGTCTCTCTCTCTTTTTTAATCTATTGTTTTCTTTTGTCTACTTTTTACTGTATCTTCCCGTCCGGACCATACATACATGCTAGAGGTAGGGGCAGTAGATTGATAGTGTCACTGTCTGTGTCATCTAGGGAACCCTTGCCTCTTACTCCTCAGTCCTCCCTCTGTCAAAACCTGTCAACATTTTTGGATAAACTTTTACATTTGATTATTTATTTATTCGTATAATATAAAATATTATATTTTATATTAAAATTTATATAAATATAAAAATATATTTATATAAATTTATATATAATAATTATTAAAATTTTTAATTATATTATTTTTAATGTTTTTTTTTTACATGGTGTCATCATATTTTAGATTAACATGTCTCACAATTCACACGCCCTTGGCACCAAGAAATGGTGAGACCTGGAGCCATATTTAACCTGCTGTCAAGCTCTGAAGACAAGCCTGCCTATAATATGATGATTGCCAAAAAAGGAAAAATCACGTCTATAAGGTAATGGAAGTTAGATGCGCAGGGTGGGTAAAGCATCAAAACATGCAGGTCAGCTGGTGAAAATCTTTTAAAGAAACTTTAAATTCATTTATTACGAGCACCCACCATTCACAAAAACATTCTTATGTGCTTTTCTGCAGCTAACCAAAACTCTCAATTGGAGTGTTAATATTAAATAAAGGGACTAATTGAAAGGCACCGTAGCCATCAACAATTTGTCTTCCATCACCAAATTCACCACTTCTACTCTTTCTTTTTTGGTTCATTCATTATTGGTTTCATGGCAGTATGGTAGAGAAGCTCTCCTGAAACTACAAACTTGTTGGGTGCGTGAAGTGGTGTGACTGTCAACAACACAAGCATTTCTATCCATCACTGAGTCCAAATGTTAGCCCGTCCCTTTTATTTTGGGCCAAGAAAGGCCCCATTGGAGATGGGTGGGTTGGTTGGGTTACAATGCTACCCACAAGCCGACAGCCCTTGTTCTTCATTTTTCTTTTCTGTTAAAGAGTATTTGATATCAGATAAATTCGTTTAAAAATTACAATGATTTATAGTCAATAATTATATTATTTTATTTTATAGTAATTTAAAAATTTTACATGATAATGATTTTAAATAATTAGGGTGATAAGATTATTATTCCAAGGAGTAATTTGATTTTCAATCTAAAAGATCAAAAAGTTTTATCATCATAAGAAAATAATTTTCAATATTATTTTTTAAATAATTTACTCTCATAAAAAATAAATTAACATTATTCAAGAAACTGATCACTAAAAATTTTAAAAATTAATTTTTTAATCACTTATTTTAAAAAGGTTTTATGTTATAAATTTGTATTCATTATAAAAAATACATATAATAAATCTTTTTAAAAATTATTTTTATGAAAATTGATTTATACTTTGTAATTTTCTACAAAATATAGTTGAACTATTTTATAATTTGTTTATTTAATAAGTATTAAATATTTTTATGATTTTTTTGGATATTTTGTACTATATAATTTTTTTCATATAATACCAATTAAAGTGATTTAAAAGCACTAATAATTTATAATATTATATCAAACATGATAATTTGATATCATTAAAAATTAAATTATTTTTTTGATCTTATTATCATAATAATTAAATCACCACGATAATCTTAAAAATAACACCAAACATTTCACCTAACTTAAGGTTATAAACAACCTTGTATGTATTAAAAACAGCCATATATGTAGTAGCTGTATTGTCATTTCTATATGTTGCACCTATGCTGTGAAATGTGAATAATGACGCAAGCATGTGGTATAAATCCTAAAATGTACAACTTTATAAATGAAATTTACAGCTACCCTGTCCTATTCAAATATAAATGTGTACCCAAAACAGCCGTGTATGTTTTTGTAAAATACTCCACAACTTATAAATGTGTACCCAAAAAAAGAAAATAAAACTTAGAAATGTAGGCCCACTTTGCTTGCATCCAGCCACCTTTAAATCCCCGTCAAGTTCCAAGTATCTATCTAACATTAATTTATGCGCGAAGAAATTTAAACCACCGATTTTTATTTTAATACGATATAAATTTTTATTTAATTTTTAAATTATTGTAGTTTATTAGATTTGATATTTAAATTAAAAAATTTTATGATCATATATCTAAATTATATTTTCACGTGTTAATTTGTTCCAACTGTTAATATTATTAATTCTAAATGTTTACGTAATATAAATATTTAATAAAACATTGATACGTGTTAAAAAAATTCAATTAATGTTATATCATCAATATTATGTCAACATTAAAATAAAATTTTTAAATAAATATAAAAAAGTCCTAAAAAATCAATATATATATATATATAATTCTTAATAAAAATGAGCTAAGGAAATATTTTTTATTGAAGAAATTCACACTAACAAAGCTTAGATGAAGATAAAACCTGAAGTGCTAAATTACCTTTTAAGTGTTTAAACAACTGCATTAATGGAAGCATCATTTAACAGAACAACCTCTGTAACTTTGATAGTTGCAACAGTCCCTAAATTAAAAAAAAAAAAAACTTTTTTTTTTTAAACAAAGAAGCATAATAATTGTGAAGAAAGTTAAAAACAAACTTGAAATTCTCTTTTAAAAGAATAATGATCCAAAATCTGGTTTTATAAAAAGGCGACAGAGAAAAGGCTTTTGTTTTCCTAGGCAACAGATATAGCAATCATCATAAAATAAATTTCTAAGATCAAATCGGACATGGAACAATACCCATAGCTTATATGAATTGAAAATTATTCAATGGCAAACCAACTGTTGTTGATGCCTGAGCATATTTTTTCATATTTTTGTTAGGATTTGCACTAAAAATTTGGACCTCATTATTCTTAGCATATAGTGTTTGAAATTAAAGCCTGCGTCAATGCTAATCTCCAGTATCTTTTTAGCCTATTTCTCTTAGTTTTAAAAAAATCAGTGACTTGTAACCTATAATATTGAATTCTTGACATATAACAAAAGAAGTTATAACTCATAACACATTCTATACAAAAAAAAAAAAAAAAGCCACATCCCTAAAAGGGAAACTACAAAATACCAGCCAAACAAAAAAAAAATTTTAACATTGAAATTGAGATTTAAGTTTGGATGTTTAGGATGGTTTTTAGACTAAATTTTTGGAAAGTATAAGAGCTTTGAGGAGAGAAACAACATAATAAAAAATGGGTGCCATCGGAAAAGTGAGATTCGATAAAAAAAATTTTTGGTCAAATCTAGGCTTCTATGAGTTTAAAAAAAAAAAATTAAAACTAAAACGTAAAAGAAGAGGTTGGAAAGAATCCATAGCTGAAATCTGAGTTTAAATTGATACTAGTGAAAGGCAACCAACGATGGTGGATGGCGGCCAACAAGGTGGCGAGCTACTGTTTATGGGTTTGAGAATGGTCGGTGTTCTTGAAGATTGAAAGTGTTTGAAGTTTTTTTAGAAAAAATGTTTTAAATGAATTGAAAAAAAAAAAACTTATGTTTTATAAAATTTTTTTAAACTTTTTAGATTTTTTTTGAAATTTTTTTTAATGCCGACATAAAATTGATGATGTGTTATTAATTGAATTTTTTAATATATATCAAATTTTTATTAAATATTTATACTATATCAACGTTAAAAATTAATGATGTTAACTATTGAGATAAATTAATTTAAATATCTGATTAAAATTTTTTTAATTAAATATCAAATATAATAAACTACTATAATTTATGGGTCAAATGAGATATTATCCCTTTATGTAAAAAACCATGCCTCAAAATAAAAGGGAAATTTTCACACTAAAATACCACAAAAGGCAAGTTTGTTCTTGCCTTAAGGATTTACATTTACAGCACCAGAAAATCATGCGTGGATTATTTTGCGCCGTCGATTTAGCATACCATAAAAAATGATTTCTAAAAAACCTTCCCCTAATATCAAAACGCCAAATCCCACTTTTTCTCTCTCTAAATGTCGCTCTCTTTCGCTCTCTAGACTTATTTTTTTGCTCTTTCTCTATCTCTGACTCAGTGTAACAAAGTCACTCTCTTCCACTCAACAGAGAAAAAGAAAAAACCATGCTGTCCCCAACCCCACTCTCTCTTTTGTGTGCTTTACTCCTCTGCTTGCCTTTAGCCGTTATTATTACTATCACTTCTCCGACAACCACCACAACCACCACTGTCTCCGACGGTTCCCAACCCAACCCAGTTCCAGATTCAGTCCCTGCAGCCAAAACCCACCAAAGATTCTCCTTTAAACCACCGTCTTTACTACTAGAAGATGACAAGTCACTCCTCCGAGTCGCTTCCCGAGTTAACTCCAAAACCCCTCCTGGTTCTCCTAAAAAGATTGCATTTTTATTCCTTACTGTAACGCCTCTTCCTTTGGCTCCCCTTTGGGAGCTTTATTTCAACCAAACCCCTAAAAACCTCTTCAATATTTATGTCCATGCCGACCCGACTTACCCTTATGAATCGCCGTTTTCAGGCGTGTTCGCTCACCGAGTCATCCCTTCAAAACCCGCTCTCCGATTCACCCCTACTCTCATCTCTGCGGCGCGGCGGTTGTTGGCTCACGCGCTGCTTCATGATCGCTCAAATTACATGTTTGCCCTTTTGTCTGCTTCTTGTATACCCATTCATTCTTTTAACTTCACTTACAAAACCCTAACTCGGTCCAAAAAAAGTTTCATCGAGATTCTGAACAACGAGATTGGGAGTTACGACAGGTGGGCAGCGCGTGGACCGGATGCGATGTTACCGGAAGTTAAGTTGGAAGATTTTAGGATTGGGTCCCAGTTTTGGTGCCTGACACGTAAGCACGCGAGGCTTGTTGTTGGTGACCAGTTGATTTGGGCAAAGTTCAATCAACCGTGCGTGGTTTGGGACACTTGTTACCCGGAAGAAAATTACTTTCCTACCCTCGTGCACATGCGAGATCAACGTGGCATTGTGCCAGCCACTCTGACTCACGTGGACTGGAATGGCAGCTTCGACGGTCACCCGCGCAAGTACACGGCGTCGGAGGTGGGGCGCCAGTTGATCGTGCAGCTAAGAAAGAATAAGCCTAGATATGGTGACGATGGAACCAACGACTCCGATTGTTCCGTGACGCAACGGCGTGACCCGTTCTTGTTCGCTCGAAAGTTCTCCCCGGATTCAATCCAGCCGTTGTTAAGTATAGCAAGTGATGTCATATTCAACGATTGATGGGATTTTTGTGTGTGCGGTCGTATCGTGTGAATGGGCTTGTTGTAAATTTTCTTTTTTCTTTTTACAGTCAAACATATTAAAAGGGAAAGCTGGGAAAGAACCCAGTGATTTTGTTTGTATCAATGTCTGCCTTTTTATTCGCGCCTATGTCTTGAGTGAACTCAGTCTGAGTTTCCCGATTTGCGAAAACAGACCTTTTTTTTTTTTGACGATTTTAATGTTAAAAAAATATATTTAAAAAACAAATACCATCAATAAAGGTTAATCCAAAATAGCAAATACTAAGCAGTAGTATGTAATTTATGATGTGCCAAACAGGGTGTTGGGATTTGGTGGAAACGAGGCTGAATTTACGGAGCCACAGCGATTTCTTTTGGGACGGGGGTGTTGGTAATCTTATCCATTTAATATTTCAAATAGTGACACGCGCCAGTACATCTGCAGCGATTTAACATTTTCATCAGCGATGTTGATTTGCTTCGCCAGGTTTTCAGATTTGACTGATTTTCAGGGGTAGTTATTTGTGACACGTGTTGCCACACGTGTGACTTAGTTATGAAATATAAATTTAGGGAGTATTTGGTTGTCATCGTACTTTTAATCCAAATCAGTTTTGCAACACTGTATTCATGCAAACAATAAAAAGTAAATACAGTGTTGCAAAAGCTCTGAATTAGTGAATCGTAAGATTCATTAAATAACATCATAGTAACAAAGAACCTTAGGAAATTCGGTTCTTCTTTGTCCGATTGTTGACTGTTGGCACTTTGGTACTTGGTAATAAGCATGTCTAAGGAATATGAAAGTTTGAAACCACATTTTGTAAAAAGATGAGAGGACTGCTGTTTGCTTTAGATTTGCTGATTAATGTCTCTGCTGCTTCTGCAGCTGAAGAAGCAAAAGCACCTTTACTTTCTAGCTTATTAATTATTACTTCATGGTAGCAGTTATCACCAAAAGCAATTGTCTGCTCAACCAATCCACAATCTTCATCGTCCTTTTGGACCCTGTTTGTTGTACATGTCTTTTTTTTTTTTTTTGACATGAAAAGAAGCATGAACATATTTTTAATTTGTATCCATTTTCATGCTTTCCAGGCCCATTGTTTTCTAAATAAAGCCCAACTACAGAATGGATTACAGGCTCTCTTTTCACACTCAGTAGCAGTCCCATTACCACAGTTCCACCTTTGGATTTGAAAGTCCAATTCATTGGGCTCGGCTGTTAAAAGACGAAATGGAAAAACAACATAAAACTCTGGTGCTTCTCCATTTAAACTCCCATTACATTGCTTCTTTTTCTTTTTTTAGCAAATTTATCTCTTTGATTCAAGCGACTAGGACTTGGAGGAGCAGGGTAATAGGTTTAAAATGCTAACATCAAGCCAGACTTTTTTTTTTTGGGCCAGAATATCAAGCAAGACTTGAAGTAATCGAATATTTATTTCTTCACGATTCCTTTCTCTTTTAAGTAGGATTCAACCCCTTCCCTAAATAAAGATGATCAAGCAAGCCCTCAAAATTAATCGGTCTAAATTTTTGGTCACACACCATCGTAAGATTTACAATAAAATTCCAAACCTGCCCAACATGTAAGTTTCGGTTGAGGGCTGCAATGGGCCACGTGGCTGATGAACATCAGAGTTATTCATGGATCGAATGGTCCATCTAAAATTCGCAAGACTAGCCATGTTCAATAATGGCTGAGATAACAATACAACTTTTGACCAAAAATCCAGCCTAGCGCAAATTAGTACTCAGATTTATTATTTGTATTTAAATAACAAATTAATTCAAAACATAAACAGAAAAATAAAAAAAGATTGGTAGTGGGACAGATCACCTGTCCTTAGTCCCAAAGGACCCACACACAACTGCTGCTGAGTTGACTTCTCATTGCCTTGTTAGGACAGGTACTAGTAAATTAGTAGGTGATCCGTCATGGCTTTACTACCCAACCAATTGCTTTCAAATTTCAGCATTTTTTTTCACCACCAGAAACCCAGGCTGCTATTAAAAAAACCGAGGGCATTTCTCTTAAACCATTCCCCAGCTCTTGAAAAAATCTTGCCCCTGACCACAGTTGCCAGGCTGCCCCTTTGGACTATACAATTCATGCATGAAATTAATATGACGAGCATATCCAAAAGAGAAAAACCCACCCAGTAAAAAGCACCTCAGATGCCATTATAAAAGTGTTTTAAAGTAGGCAGCTGTATCATTACTTAACAAAAGGAAAACGATAAAGATGCCATGAATGGTGATTGTGGTTCTATTCGAAAGCTTGTGGACGAGAATATGAAATAGAAAAACGTGGGTCATGGACTCGGTTCCCTGGGCGGTTATTTTCTACCGAATTCCAAACAAGACAACAGAGGTCTTTTTCAAAGCTATCAACATCATGATTCTTGATCTGAACTAAATATCTGATTCATGTCCGTTAGCTCGGCGAATGTTTGATTATGTTTTAATCTTATTCGCTTGATTTTTAAAAAGCTCATCTTAATCATGGAGCAGCTTGGACACAGCGGGGCCACCAAAATTCTGTGTGGACCACCATTTAGTTCCGGATTCCGATTCTCCTCCAGGCTCAAACAAAGAAAAGAATCTGCTTTCTTCTCTGTCAATGGGGCTTAAGAGGGCATGGGCATCCAATGCTTCCCTTTCTCCAAGAGTTCCTGCAGCTCCTGAGCCAGCAAATCTAAGGAGTTGCAGTAAAAGGGTATGTTTCAGGTAAAACCAAGTCCTTTCTCGGATGACTCCAGCATCCTTAATCAGCTGGAAAAAACTGAACTCTAGTGTCCTTGTCAATATATCATTTGGGGGCCGGGGGTGTTAATTTCAATTGATTTTTGACATCGAGGGCTCCAATCTGCACCAGACTAGACCGCATCGTTTTTTTTTCTTTATTTTTGATTAAACCTACCTCAATTATACTCTAAATATCAACTCAATTATTGTTATGACGACAATTTTCTAGGTTTTTCACCAGGTTACTAATAGAAAATATCAGACTCAATTTCTACCGTCAATTACCAGATCTATCCTCCATGTATAAATTTTATGTCAATCCCAATTTCTATTCAATCAATCTGGATGTTTATGTCGCCTAAGTTTAAACAATACTTATTAAATAGAGCATCCATCTGAATTAGAAAATAGGAGCATTGAACTCAAAGCAACCGATATGGTCAGCTATCTCATCAGTCAACCTAACATAATGAATTCCACCAGCATAGCTTGTCATGTAAATGAAATTAGAAGAAACATCAAAACCGAGCAGTATTACAGCATACTAATTTTAAGGAAAACCCCTCTTCAAATATGAATATAGATTCCACAAATATGAGCAGTGATCTCAAATAGCTGCCAAGATAAACAAATCAGGCATTTTGATTGAGAAGCTTAAATGCCTAAACCTAACTTTTTTGTCACTTCACCAACTAAATTGAAATCACTGGCAGACCTAAGCAGCGTGAGATGTTAAAAGTTGACATAATAATCTGCAAATGGTGACGAGAGAATAAAATTTTTTGGAAAATCAACCCCGACTAATTGCAACAACTACAGTCATTTTAATAGTCTTTAAGGAAAGGATCACACGATAAACATAAGAATGCCAACAAAATTCTAATATTACAAAGCACAAAGAGACATCACAATCAGATCATGAATCTCCCAGCATAAAAAATCCCCACAATCAGTATTAGAAAGCATTTGAGCTCAAGTCTTCTCTCTCCCCTCTCCTCCCCACTTTGGTGCACAAATTGCAGGAACAACATCATATAATCTCAATAGAAACGAAAAGAAAAAAGGGAAAGAAAACAAGAAAAGAAAATACAACAGATAGGCAAACAAAAGTCGTCTTTTATTTGAAGGAAAATCAGTAAGGAGTGTAGTAATACCCGGCTGGTGGCCCCATTCCATTGACTGGTGGCATTCCGTAAGGCATGATTGGCATAGGTCCAGGTCCATAGTATCCAGGATTGCTAATCTTTGCCAAACTAGCTTGGCCTTGCATCCCATCCCTTGCATATTGCTGCCATACTTGCTGTTCCTGGACAAGCAAATGTTGTTTCTTCTCCATGTCAGCCATTTGTACATACGAAGGAGGAGCAATGCTCAAAGATGCAGCAAATGGGTCCTGATTGACATTTTGAACTGTTCCATCTGGTGCAGGAAGAGCTAAAACTGGAGTTTTCCCTGGCCCTGGCAATGCCACGCTACTGGCACTCCCCCCACTCAACCGGGCAGTGCTAACATGCTGCCTTACCATTCCTTGATCGTACATGCCATTCAACAATAATGGATCGAGCCCACCACCCAAAGCTGCCTTTTGCCTTGACAAATTACTAGCTGACTCAACCAAAGCCAATTCCCAATCTGCCTTCCCCGGCTCAGCAGCTGGGGTTTGCCAAGCAGACGTCACCTCAGGCTGCCCATTTGAAGGAAAAGCTTCCCATGATCCATTACCATTATTAGCTGGAGGACCATTAAATAAAGCCAAAGCCAATTTGTTTCCCTGGTCATCAGCTGTGATAGCATCATCCCTCAAATTCACTAAATCCTCTTGTGGTTCTGGGGGTTTAACAGGCTCAGGCTCTGGTGGTGGTGGGGGCGTGTAATTCTCTGGAGGAGGTAGCGCCTTTATTTCATTCATATCTGGTTCAGGCTCTTCCTCTTTAGGTGGAGGAGGAAGCTCCTTCCTCTCTGGGCTCTTTGGCCTCTTAGCTCTATCCCTCACAAACTCCTCCAATGTCTCCAACAACTTACCCGTAATCCTCTGCACCTCAGGATACTCTGATGATCTAGCCACACCCATCTCCTTACACCACTTATAAAATGCAATCAACTCATCAATCTGCTTTGCTGCACTTGCATATGCATCAAATGCCTTAACACAATCCGGGTACTCCATATCAAAAAACCGATCAAGCAAGACAGCCAAAACCTCACAAATATCAGCATATAACTGAAAACTCTCTTTCACAACAGGATACAATGCAATCAAGATCATCCTACTATTCTTCGCCAATCCTGTAGGCCTACAAGACAAGAAACGATCTAACAACCTCTGCAGGTGATCCATCTTCCCAAAAATTCTCTCGGGCTTCATTTCCCTCAATGGGGTCACTGCTTTCTTCTCCTCTCTTCCATCTCTCCCCATTGCCTCACTCATATCACCATAGGACCTCGTTCTCCTAGTCATCCCGTAGTTTCCATATCCATTATCACCCCTGGAATCCCCATAATCATACTCGTATGGCCTTGGTGGCGGTGACCGGAAATTGTCTCTTCCACCGTATCTATCATCACCATTTCCATGACTACTCCCCCCAGCGCCACTGCCGCCACCACTTTTCCTATCGAAAAGCGTCAATTCAAGTCTTTGATCCAAATACATAGCATAAGTTCTTACAAAAGCCGAGTGATCCCAAGAACTTGAGTGAGCCTCATCTCTAAAATCCGACATATTCAACAACCTCGTACCTCTCCTCGTAGCATACAAGATCTCTTCTTGAAACACCGGATCTCCATCATTCATCAGCCTGTGAACAAGCATCAATGCTTTGAGTGCCACGATCCAGTCACGTGTCTTCCCTAGCCGTTTCGACACCGCCGACACGCACGCGTGAACATACCCTCTCGAGTAGGAGGTCAAATTCAGGATTTCTCGAATGTATTTCTGGTCAGCAGGGTCATCGTCGTGGCTCGTCGCTTTCACGATTGCTACCTCGAGGTCCGGCGCCATGTTGCTTGCTACCTTCGCTATTCCGATGCTCGTTTGGTCTTTAACAGCCCCAATCGCCTTTCGAATCGTGCTCGGTGCCATCTCGAACGTTTGATTTCAACCAAAATCACCTCCTTTTTTATTTTTTTTAAACTGATCTAACAGTATAGTCACTTTAAATGTTCAACTCCAAAGTAGAAATCTAACACATTTAATTAACGAACTCTAATTAAGATTAACTAAATCGTTCATGAAGTCCAAAAGTAAACGAGGAAAAAGAAAAAAAAAAAAAACATTTTCTTCCACTTACACTCTAGATCTGCGGCGTAAGACGGCGAAGAAACAGAAGCTTTGCCGGTCAGTCAAAACAGTGTTTGATCCGTTTAACTTCTTTCAGCGAAAAAAGACCAATTTAGCAACAAAACGGCGACGTTGTCTAGATTCTTTCTCTTCTCTGTGTAAGAAGAAAAGTGGAGTAGAGGACGGAGCAGGTGGAGGAGGAGGAAATAAAGAAAAGGTGGATTAGGTCCCTCTACGTGGAGAGATCAGGGCCGTTGGATTGGATGTAATGAAAGAGATCTGGTAAGAGGCAGCTATTTCTGCGGAGGTGTAGGAAGGGGAAGGGCGTGCGCTTGTTGTCCGAAAGGAACCATGCCATCCATGCTATGAACTTGCATTGGAGTAAAAAGAGAGAGAGAGAGAGATATTGGGTTTTGATTAGATGCTTTGCGGTGCATTATTTAACTTTGGCAATACCACCCGTACGGTTTAAGGTGATACCGACATTTTTTGAAAATAAAATTACTAAAATAGTAAATCAGTTTTATTATTATTATTATTATTTTTTACGATTTGTTGGTAGTGTGTCGCGATCCGTATGGTGGTACGTTGGATTTGAACATAACTTTTTAAATTATATTTTTGTTTTGGAATGCGTTCCTAATTTAATTAAAAACAATAACTAATTAAAAGCAGAAAATATAAAATATATAAATATATAAATGATATATTTGATATATAAAATTATGAATAAAATAGAATGATAAAAGATTAAATTATATAATATTATTTTATTTTTATATTTGATGTCATAAGAATTAAGAATATGATATGATGATTTTTATTTTACATTATGTTTGTTTTGTGTAAGATTAAGAGAATGATAAAATAATTTTTTAGTTAAAATTATTATTTTTTAAAGTAATAATAATTTAAATTTACAAAGTTTTTACATAAATATAATTTTAAAAACTCAATTAAAAATAGATGTTCTATGATAATTTCTATAAATAAGAGTTAAATTTATTTAAAATTTTAAATTATATTCTAAAAAACTATTTTTAAAATTTTTATTATTATCAAAAATATTTTTCACTATTTCCCTTTAATTTTTTCTTTTTTAATTTGTTTCCTTTTTATAATTTAAATTTAGAATAATCCTATACGATTGAGATCTAAAATTATTTTTATAAAATGGTTTTTTCAAAAAAAAATAGTTGAGTTTTTTTTTAATTATAAAAAACATAATTTATTTATTTTCCTTTTTTCTTTTCTTTTATTATCCCTACCAGGAAAAGGGAAAAGAGGATAAATAAAAGAGGAAAAAAGAAAATAAATAAGAAAAAAATGAAAATAAATAAGAAGAAAATATCTTTTTAAATTTAATAATTCAAAATTATCAACTAAAAAATATTTAATTTAAAATAGTTTTATGATTAAGAGTTAAAATTATTTTTTCAAAAATAAAGTTTATATAACAAAACTATATTTTTTATTTATTCTAAAAAAAGAAAAAAGAGAAAAAAGAGAAAAACAAAAAAAAAAAGGAAAAGGAGAAGAAATAAGAAAATGAAAAAGTGAAAAATTTTTTTTGATTAACTAATTAAATAATTACATTTTATAGTTTAAATATTTAAGTCAAAATTTAAATATAAAATAAATAATTTAAATGCATTTATTATCTAATCTCATAAAATTAAAAATAACTTTTTTCTTAAAAAAATGATTAAATTTTCTTATATAAAAAAAATAATTAATCTTCTTTGACTCTAACTTTTTTTTATATATACATCAAATATAAAATAAAATGATCCATCCTATTTTATTCTTAATCCCATGCCCATACAATATTTCTATAAAACTATATTTTCATTGTTTAGCTGGGGGCATCGAGTTTGTTCGAAATGTAAAGATTTATGTGGAGTTTGTTGCTGTGGTCAACGAAATTTTACGGCTGATACTAAAAGAGTCTAATAATCAACTTTTTCTTTTTCTTTTTTTTTTTTCCTTTTGGTGATGTCCAAGGGTAGACCAGGAGTTTAAAACTCTAGAGTGTAGACTGAGTTATAATTATGACTAAATTTCATCATTTTTATCTGGAAGTCAAATTTTGATCAGGACAAATGAAGAAAAAAAAGAAAAAAGAGAAAGCTTGTCATCATAGAATAAGGTGGCCTCTAGAACAGGAAATTGTGGGTTGACGTCCCAGTCTTCGGTTTGTATTTTGCTGGTTGACTACTTGGTTATTGGCAAAGAGAAAGAGAGAGAGTAATCTATATGCATTTGTGGGTTCTGTTCAGAATTGTAAAGAAATCGATTATACAGTTATACGAAAACCAAAAATGGGTGCATCAGAAATTACTAAGAACAAAACTTTCCAATGAAGAAAGTAGTTCAGTTTACCATCGCTTGAAGTAATCATTGTCTTTGGCCCTTGTGTCCTCCATTAATATGAACAAAACTTTCCAATAAAGATCATCCCAATATGGATCTAAACAATAATTTGATTTCAATTTCTCTTTTAATTTCAACTATTTTTGATGAATCTGATAGATTTCTTTTATTAACAGAAACTTGTTTGTGTCAGGCTATACCAAGAGAAAAACAACAGTATATAAAACAAAGAAGTGAAAATAGAAAAAGCTTCTATACAGAAAGTGGATGTTTCTGGTTAAAGCCTTTAGTAAAAGCAAAAATAATTTAAAGGAACAATGATGTTAAAGTGAAAGCGTCCCAAATCTTTGATTTAATGATTAAAATGTTCTTAAAAGAATATATTATTTTTTTTATAAACTATGTTCATGTCATGTAAGAAAGAAAAAAAAAAACCTGACAAAAAATGGGAGAGGCCCAAAATTCCAAAACACAAAGCTCAACACAAGTCTATTATATATTCCACTATGATTGATTTTTAAGGACTTTAACTGGGGGAAGCTTTCTTAAGTTGATATATTCATGGTCCGTTTGGTTGGTGTTATTAGTGTTTTTTAAATAAAAATTTAAAATGAACCAAGTTCATTATTGGGAAAAGCAAAGATGGTCCCGGATTTCCGGGTTCAGTAACATCTAGGCATCAAGAAAGGTACAAAAGCAAAGAAAAATAATAAAATGAAAACCACTAAAACCCAACTTCATAAATTCTACAACAGGGGATGATGGAAAGGTAAGAGAGCGATTGCATGATTTAAATATAATAAAGCTTGAGATAGCCACATGAAGCGGACATAAAGCTTACATTTAAGTCTTCAACTATGTCCATTTATGTATGGACATGGTTCAAGTTTCTGCTCGCCATTCCAATCATAGATTACACCACATGGTCATGGTACTACTGTTCATAGCTGGCCCTTTAAATGCCAAGGATGTCCAAAGAAACCTGCTTGACCACAATGTTATCTATGTTTATAGAATGATGCAGTGCAGAGGCATTATTCAGGATTTCATTAGGCACATATAATACAGCAGGCAGAGCCTGGAGCGGGACCTATGTTAGTGGTTTCCTTGGGGAGTCTCTGAAAATTCTCATGTGATCCTGAGGATCCTTTTTCCACCATAAGTAGAATATGGAAGACATTATCACGAGCCCAGCCGCAGCTCCAATTACAATTCCAACAATTTGTCCCATACGTTTGCGAGTGGAAGTGACAGCAGCACCTTCAGATACTGAAAAAATTTTAATGACATATGGTAGGGAACTAAGATAAACCAGGATGCAAATTGAAGGAAAGATTGGAGATGATATGGAAAAATTAACCTTGAGATGCGTGGATTGCTGATACTAAGGGGCCATATGTGCTTTGATATGGAATGCAACAGGTGCCTTTTCCAGCCCAGAGGAAGTGAATTTCCATGATTGTGTTTGTCACATTTGCCTCAAATTTTCTTATCAAGGCTTTTTTGGATCCACCAGCCTCTTTCTGGATGTTTAAATCTTGAAGAACTCTATCACCCTTAAGCAAACCATTTAAATTTAAAGTGTGATGAAGATAAAAAGGGGAAAATAATAAAACACTGTTGTGATTGAAGCCTACATATCTACCATGTCAATAGCTCTAACAAAAACTAGAGGTGATGACAAAATGAAGAAATCAATCATGTCAATAATCTGCAACTTGAAACTGAAAAAGTTAGATTTTTCCACCATACCTGGATGTACACATCAAATAAGCGTCTCCCCAGACCTTTCCAAGACACAGTGTCATCCATTTCTATCTCTGCAAAATGAAGCTCAACAATGTATTTTCCATTCTTTAAACCAAGGCCATAGTACCTCAAAGAGCTAGGTGAAATCCTTGCTGTTATATACAGCTCTGATTCTAAAGTTCCTGTGATCTGAGAATCTGTCTTTGCAGTATATCTATTTCCATTTGGGTTTGAAATGAAAATTCCAGCACTGCTTACTGCCCATTGATTGTCAGTGTTTGTGAAAAACGAGGCAGCCCCGAGTATTTCAGAGTCATCATCAAATTCAATGCCAGAAGCAGATTTTTGGGCTGTACCTCCACACTTGATAGAAAATGAAGCTGCACAAAGAAAAAAAACCTTGGAATTATCATGAGCAAATAGAAATATATGGTGCACGTGTATATATTTTGTCATATCATAATTTCTTTTATGACAATATGATTGCTTCATTTCTTTATTCTTGAATTGTTCAAATATTTATACTCAATATTATAACTACTCATATTTTTAATTCCTATGTACAAATCACTTTCAACCATTATTCAACGCTTAAGAATGTTAAAGACATAAATGAGAAGTTGAAAGGCTACACTCACTGGATGGAACCTTGTTTTTGCACTTGGTTTTGCCTTGGAGGCACTCCAACATCCCAGAAACCTTGCTGTATTCATCATCATTGGCATGGTTTTTCAAAACTAGTTAAAATATCTGAAGAAATTATTAAATGTAACTGGAACTTTACGTGGAATTATCTACTTATGGATACATTTTCTCTTAATTGATGGAAAAGTATACAAGCTTTGCTAATGCATATTGGATCTAAGGGAATGACTATTAGGGAGGATTCATGTTCATCATAAAATCTGCATGCACACAGACAAACAACATTCTGATGTGCACATCTTGTGCAGACAACCATTAAATGGTTGGAAATAAGAGAAAATTCCTATATATTGTGAAGGAGAAGAAGAAACATCATGTACTGTAATAGTTTTCACTATGATAGTCCAATCAAGAGTGCAAATGGATCAAATCATAATAGTTGTCATTAATAGTAGGAAGTATATAATAGGAGATAAAAAGATTAAAATGAAACTAATAATGGAAAAAGTTTAAGATAAAACATAAATATATGGATTTATATATGTGTTAACCTGTCCTGTAGATCATTTGCATTGATAGAAGTTCCAACAACATTCCTGAAAATGAAAAAAGGTAAGTCAGTTATTATTCAAACAGAGCAGCAAGAGAACATCAACGAACATTTGGTCTCAGGATTTACTAAAAGTGATCACTGTTTGATTTTAAACATAATGTTTGCCCACCAATAGAGGTATCTCTGCATGTTAAAAAGGAAGGGAAACTTACATTGATTTCACCTTAGCAAATTGTCGAGGTAAATTTCCAGAAAGGGGATTGAATGAAACATCCCTGCAATGAAGCAGTCAGTATCCATGAGAACGAGATGTGTGGTTGAAGAACGCAAACAAAATTCTAAAATCCCATAATAGGAGGGTTAATTTTTTTATTCTCTAGGGATGTGGTTCGTTAGGGATTGGATAAAATAGATAGTAGCTAAAGACATGATCTTGTCTACCAAAATGCTGCGTATAGATAGTAGCCTAAGGTCACGTGAAGCAACTTGAAAGCACTCTAAAACTAGTAACCATTGACATAACTCTCCCCTATTATGGAGATACCAGAATAGCTAAAAGCTTTTGATATCTGGAACAGCAAAATTGTAGCTAAGGTGAAATTGAACTCAACATGACACTTACAATGCAATAAGCTCTAGAGTTATGATGTCTTCAGGCAACTCCCCACTCAAGTTGTTGTTTCCAAGATACCTGATGAGAGATATATAATCAGATTCAAATGGACTGATGCAGCATCTGCATTTCCCCCACTACGTACAGGAAAGAAATTGCCTCAGGAAAATGGAAAGCTGAGGTGTTTCATTTAACAGGATAAATTTTCTTGATACCCTTATTTCTCTAAGTCACTTAAGATTTTGTGCAAACTAACTTTTCAATCAATTAAGCACAAGGAAGAGATCGGTAAAAAATTTTCAAATGAATGCACACCGAGTTATTCATATTTCTATTCTCCAGGATCCTTCGGATTTAGGATGGAAAATCTAATAGATAAAGACATGATGCGTTTGGAAGCTGTGTCAGAACTAGAGATGTCCACAATGAGTCACATCCTACCAAGTAGGAGGGTATAGTCTTTCCTTGATGACAATATAGGAGAGTGAGGAGATACAGATAGGAACTTACAAAAACTGTAAGGAAGAGAACCCCTGGAAAGAGGTTGGTATTTGACCTGTCAACTTGTTGAAACTCAAGTCCCTGAAATCATGATTTTATTTAGCTAAAAGTGAATGAACAATTAAATTGCTTTTAATGCACAGAAAGAAGAAAAATGCAGCGAAACAGTAGTGCCTCCTTTTCTGTAAGGAAAGAAAATTGAAAAAAGATAGAGATCGCATTGACCTGCAGATAGCTAACAAAATGAGTTCATAATAAGAAAGACTTACATGTATTTCAATTTGGTGAATTTGCCAAGACGTTCCGGTATTTGTCCCGACAGTAGGCAATCTCTCAAAGATCTGCATTCAAGATTGTAAGTAGCAGAAATATGACAGCAATTACAGCAGTGGAAAAATAAGAAAAAACTCTTTATAGATTCAATAACATGCAATATAAATCTCTTACAGTGTGGACAAACTTGTTTGGTTGTCCAAAAAATCAAGAGAAGAATCTTCCCCATTGAGATCACCAATTCTCCTATATATAAATAACAAACATGAATCAAACCCACAAATTGAGCATGATTATTTCCGGTGAGTCATGCACAAATTATATAAAATAAAAGGCACCACTGCAACATGCCGATGCTCAATTTGTCATCAAGTATAAGCTACTGTGACTTAATATCAGACCTGTACTTTCTAACAGAATTAAACTACTGAAAATAATCAATCAAAGTTTTCTTATATAGAAAGTAGAAGTTATCTATAATCGTTGGAATCACACTGTTTTCAAGTAAAAGGCCTTACAGATCCTCCAAGTTAGTTAGAGCAGCGAAACTGCTTGGGATTGGACCTTCAAGAGATGTCCCTTCAAGTCGCCTGTCAATTAAAGAAAAATCAACAGTAAATACTACAATGGAGTATAACTTCAGAAGATAGCATTACATGGCTAAATGAAAGTGTGCATACATGTCTCTGAATTCTGTAAAGGTCCCAAAATATTCTGGCAGCTTCCCAGTTAAGAGATTATCAGATGCCCAGCTGAAATAGGTCAAAATGAAAAATAAGCTTTCTAACACTTCCTTTCTGTTTCTAATATCAAGGAGATCTATTTTCAAAAACTGTTCAATAATCAATAGAGAAGTACAGAATCTGAAGGGATTTCAAATTTGCAAATTCTTGAGGGATTGGTCCACTCACTCCACTGCTATCAATATATCTGAAAGGAAAGTTTGATAATCAATTAGAACTGAAAGCAAATCGAAACGTAATAAGTTAATATTAACTCTAAAAGTGGTGCTAGACTATAAGTTCTTATATCACAGCATAATTGAACTAGGCTGCACCTATGTGCAAGCTGAGACAGATAAGAATTCAGTGCTTCCCATCTCATATCACCTAATTTGTATTCAATCCATGAACATGCACAGACATCCAACAGACTATTAGAAAATTTGGTGAATTATCACTGCCCATCTATGGTTTTCCAGGTCTTGTTAAATAGATCAATTGATAGTGATTATCAAATAAGTTATTACTCCTAAGAAAATATCAGCTTCTTTTTTTTCTTTAACAAACTGGACTAAAAAGGAACCCAAATCTAACTTTCAGGTTACCCTACTTACAGCTGTTGCAAAGATGTCAAACTTCCAAGCTCTTTGGGTAACGGTCCAAAGAAATTGTTTGAGCTAAAACTTCTGCAACATATACAGAAACAAGAAGTTCAGGATTTGCAGTAAAGAGCTTAATATTAAAACAAAAAAACGGAAAAAAATTCAAGAAACTGCAGATATGAACTTAACAGGGAAAGCAACTTGGTTAAATTGCCAAGCTCTGAGGGCACTGCACCTGTGAGATTGTTTATGCCAAGGCTACTGTTGATTGTCCAAACAAAAAGACATCAGTGATAGAAGTTCCATTACATATAAAACAAATTTGGACTACATATATACATTAATCCTTCAAATCCATAGGCTCAACAATAAAATTCAAACTAGCAAGTTATAACAGTTACAGGTATTGCATTTTTGATAGCTGTCCGATTTCACCAGGAATGGACCCGTTTAACACATTCTGACCTAGGTTCCTGTATCATAGTTAGGATGTCAGAGCAATCAATTTAAAAAATGGCTTTAAAGGGACTAAAGTTTCAAATTGTCTCATACAAGTCCATCAGCTCCTTAAGCTCAAACAATTCTCCGGGTATCTCACCCTTAATATCCAAAGCATATATCTTCCTGTAAATTTTTAAAAAAATCAGGATAGTAAAACTAGTAAAGCAGAGAAATGATAAAGATAACGATCATGGTGGTGCTTGTAAGCTGACAAATGGGTGACATGGCAGGGACTGCTATAGCAGTCACAGGCAACACGAGGATTTGAATCCTCCGAGGTCCACGGTGCATTCTGGCTGCAGGGGTCAATGGTTAGATTGATCTTACTTCCCAAGTTCCAATAATCTAAGATCTTGCTGAGTGCAGCCACTGAACAAAAAAAGCAGATAAGAAACTCATATATAAGTTCAGTTGAAATTATATGATACCACCCATAATCAAGTAACAGCTTGCTTATAGACCTTCATTTGGATCAGTGGTTTGTTGTGCTGAAACAAGCTGAAGCAACCCAAGAATGAGAAAAGAAAAGCTAAGAAACCCCATAACTGAGTAGCAGTGGAAAACATGCACACACTAGAAAAATAAGTACAGAGGACAAGGCCGGCCATACAATTTAGTCAATTTACAAATTACAAATGAAAGAAACAGAACGGAGAAAGAGATGGATAATGAAGATTCTTAAGTTTATGTAAGAACAAGGACAAAGCAGATTAAGCAGAGTCATTATTCAGTAGTCTTTTTTTTACTACCAATATTCAAAAGTATTACTCTATATGTAAGCGTAGACCAAAACCAAGTCATCCAAAATCTAACGGATATTTTACCTCCGAGGGAAAAGCTGATACTTGTATTTTATTGCTTGTTTTAGTTTCTTCGACGTTAACATAACAACTGCCCCTTTGTACCATTTTCGACATAGGCCATCAAGATTAAAGAGAGGATCCAAACCCAAATCCCAAATTTGTTTGTGAGTCCACCTAAGGCATCTCAAGCGTTTAAAAGTCAAGTTGGTTGCCATTTTATCCAGAACCAGAAAACAAGGGTTATAGCATTCATGACAACGTTTATTATAAAATGACGTCTGAATTTTGTATATATAAATAAATTCATACCTGTTTTTTCTCCTTCTCTAACTCTCTAAAACTTCTATTGTGAATGCTGAAACATACTACCTCTCTGCTTTTTCCCATTCACCATTGATATATATTATTTTCCCTGAAAAATCAAGCTTAGATCTGGGTGCACTCTTGCCCCAGTCTTCAAGAATACATTAAAACAATAGGCAAAGAAAAAAAAAAAAAAAACTAAGCCACCATATCTCAAAGAATCAGAAAACTAATTTGTATATGTAGCAGTAAATTTGTTGTTTTTGAAAGCTAAACTGATTGTCTTCATATAGAAAGAAAAATACTCTCAAATTGAAGAATTAAAGCCAACATTGTTTTATTAATTTTTAAAACTAATCGAAATTTCATTCAGTTTTCAAGCAGAAAAAAGGGTATAAAGTATAAACACTAAATCCTAAACCCTAAACCCTAACAAGAAATTCGAATAAGGAATTCATTTTTTTTACCTTTAGCCTTTTACTCAAATCGTTTCTGATTCCATTTTTACCCTGTTTCTTCGGCGTAGTTTTTCGCTTTACAGTTTAAATTAGAGCGTCAGTGAATCTGCACTTCTCGTGAGTCGTGATAAGTGCATCACTTCTCATAGACGAAGTACTTATCACGGATGATAAAATTCAGACATGTTTTTTCTTTTAATTAGTTCATGCTGACGTATTTAAAAATATATATACAAGCTTATTTTAAAATTTTTAATTTATTAATAATAAAATTTCCAGTTACTTATTAACAAAATGTGAAGCTATTACTTGACCCAAAAATTATTACTTTCTGTACCATTTTACTTTGTCAATGTTTAATTTTTGGGTTAATGTTATAAACTATCATTAAATAATAACAAAAATATTTAATATGATATTTAAATTTTAAAAATTTTAATGTGATATTTAAATTATAAATATAATAATTAATATAATATTTATTTTTAAAGTGAATAATTGTAAATGATGATAGGTGATGTATAATAATTATTTAAATATTATATTAAATAATATATTTATAATTCAAATATTTTATTAAAATTTTTAAAATTTAAGTATAATATTTAAATTTCACATAATTTAGGGATGATTTATAGTATTAATTTTTAATTTTTTTATCAAACTAAAATTTAAAAATTATTTTTAAATAGTATATCAAATTAAAAAAATATTTTTGAAAATTTAGAACTCAAAATTTACAAATTTTATTTTTTAAAATTTTATTAAAAATAATTATCAACATTAAATTTATTTGACTCAAAAAGTATAATAAAAATGAAATAAAGTGAGTATATTATAAATCGTTTGTCATTTATATATAAATTTTTTTGGTACATGAAATATTGGGTGGAAATATAGAAATCAAACTTCAGTAATATTTTGGAAAAAAATTTGTTTGTAGATATTCGATTTTTTTTTTTTTGTGATTATAAATAAATTGTTTCCTATACATTGAAATTGTTTTTTTTTTCATATTTTAATACTAATACCTTTTAAGTTTTAATTAATTCAAAGATATTTTAAAATTTGAAATTAATTTGCATAAATTAGTCTTATTACTTATGAAGAATTTAAGACTAATTGATTGTAAAATCTTTCTTTCTCGTAAATGTTAATCCTTCATAAGTGATATAATAATTAAGATAAATCTTGAATTTTTCTTATAGCAACTTAGAAAATATAATAAAAAAGAACTAAAATATTTTTAATTTATCACTTACTAAGATTTTTAAAATTTAAAATTAAACCATCTTTACCTTATCGTGCACTCCAACTTTCACACTAAAATTTATAAATTAATTCGAACATTTGATTCAATAATATAAATGTGTCCTCATACAAAAAAAAAAAAATCAATTCAAATAAAAAAAATGTGATTTCCCCAAACTTCGAAAGTGTAGTTTAGAAGTTAGAAGTATAGTAAATTCCCCGAATCTTAAAATGAAAATAAAAAATTTAAAGGTAGCAGTTCAACATCATTTGAACAAGCAAAGTAACTAACAATTAAAAGCAAGGTCACAAACATGATTAACATGAAATTACTTAAACCAGGTTCAATACATCAAATAAAGGCTGATCTAATTAACAAGCTAATTGTAATTTGTAATTAATTATGCTTCACTCATCTTGTCCTTGCTAGACTATATATATATATATATGCTTTCACACTTGATCACTTATTTTAAAGTCGACTGTAAATCAAATAAAATTGATCACCCCGAGTTCCTTACAATCTCCAGCCGCTGCACCGACCTAATAAAGGTTCTGCAAAACCAACCATTAGCTTTAGTTTTCTTTTTCTTTTTGACTAATTGTTATATTTAACAGAGATGAAAAGTATACTTACTGCCATGGAATATCTCCTGCAATCAACCAATCTCCTTCTTTGTCTTGGTAGGTGAGAGTATAACGTCTATAATCATCTTCATCAGATTTTTGACCTGTTCATAAGAGGAGGAGAAAAAAAATCAACAAAATGTTGAGATTTTGGGTGCTTTTTAATTTTGGATGAATTTTTTGTTGTGATTATATACTTACGTTTGGCAAACATGGTGATCAAGGAGTTGGTGAGTGATTGATAAGAGTGATAAAGCCTCATATCAATCTTTCTTGCTATTGCTACTCCTTCCATCTTCACCTTGACATAAATGGATCTACCACCATTTTCCTTCTCTGTCGCCCGGTTGTTCTCAATCCTGCCAGCTTGATTCTGGTGGAACATTTTCTTCCTCCATGACTTGATGGGTGGCCACCCCACAACTTGATCTTCCTCAGCATCATTCCTAGTACAATTCAGGAGCAACTTAATTACCTTGTGCTAGTTCATGTTTTTTGGGTGGAATCAATTAAAAGTTTTAATTATTTTATAAACTCAATTGTAATTAGTTTCAACCTAGAAAACGAATTAAAGAACTATACTTACTCATCAATGGTGGAAGAAGTTCTTTTCTTTTGATCTTTATGATCTTCTTCCTCGTTTGGCTGACCACTCCAAAGAAGCAAAGACGTTGCTTTACACTCTTCTGTGAAGTTTGCAAAAGCCTGCTCAAAACTACGTTTGTTTTTAACACAATCTTTGTCTCCGAAGCGGCCACCATTGTAGTTCCAACCCCTCATTTCTTTCAGCAGATCGAATCCACGGTTGTTCAAGTCGAACCCCTTGGTTTTGTTTGGAGTTGGGAGAGCAAGACCAAGTTGGAGCTCCATATCAGATATGGAAATAAAGTACAAATTAACAATGTTAAACCCAATAAAATATAAAGAAAAGCTAGAGAGATGGCGCTTAAAGCGAATGGAGTTTCTTCTTGAAGGTAAGGAAGTGTTTATATATATATATGGGAAGGAGAGAAAGGAAACTGACCTATGTCTTGTGAAGGAGAGGAAGTTAGGGACAGCATAGAAATTGGGTCGGCAAAAAGCCTAGCAGTGATCCGGACAGGTAAGGAAAGGAAGCACCAACTTGCCAGAACCGCCAACCCCAGGCTAGTTCCAAGTTTTCACCCTTTTCTCTGTCCCCATCAATCACCAAACTAAGCTCTCTCTCTCTCTATACATATCAAACTGTTTAATTAATATAATCTAAACAATCTAAATCCAAAATTGACTGTTATTATAGTTTGTGTCAAGCTTGAAAAGCACTATTTGCTTTGTTTCAGCTAGCATTTGCAGTGTAAAAACCTTTACCACAGTAAGTTATGCCTGCTGATATTCCCAGGAGATGATCCTTCTTGACAAGAGTCCATATTAAAAGTTTGATTAAGTAAAAAAAGCTCGAATGGAATTTTTTTTGGCACTTGACACTGATTGAATTCTGGTTATCAGAACAAGTGTCCAACACTTATCAACAGATCAGACGGCTAGGGACAACTCAAAGGAATTATTGGTGCAACAGGGGATCATTTTGCCCTTATAAAGTGAAAGAAATTGGCCTTAATTACTTTGCTGATGTATTTCAAAGAGCTCTAATTTCTTGGATTATGTCTATAACAGAATCACATTGAACCAGCCAATGTGCAATCATTGTCCTCTCTTTTATATTATTATATCAATTTCTCTATTTTTTTGAGTTCATGTGGTTATTTTAAATTGAAGTAAACTTGACAGTATGCAGTTTCAAAAATATTGTTCGTGCACATGAATTTAATTTCTAAACACGTGCCAACATGTCGGCAGAGGAACCCCAAACACATCATGATGCATGAACTCTCTCGTTCAAGAACATGCATACTACCGAGCCCGAGCGTATTAAAACATTCTGTTGATCTTCTTCCCTTGTAATGATTCTGATACTAAACTCTTCTCCATTAAAATAATCTCGATTCTTTTTGTCGGACTTTCGTTCCACAATTGTAGATCAATAATAGGAGAGAGACAGAGGAATGAAACATAGACAAAGTAGCCAACAACATATCATACGTTTGGTATGTGTTTTGTTAGTTTCTTTGATCACATTCAACTATGGTAGGGTTGCAAAACTAGGGCGTGAAGTACTTGTTTGGGAACATGGAAAGGGTTCCCTTGTGAAGTTCACGTGATGGCCGGCATTGGGTCGACATGTTAGCCCCGAACGCTGCACGGCTAGCGTGGTTTTAACACACATTCAAACCAGCCCTCGGAATTCTTCGAGTTCAGTCCCATCATGATTCAATCTGGCTTGGATCATCATGCTCGTGTGGTGGAACCTAACAGGAGGATAGACGCACACCAAATTTTACCCATGATTTACTGTCCCTTTAGCTGGCATTCTCACATAAATTCAAACGCGTTGTACCTCCAAACTCGGTAAAATTGTGGAGGATTTTCACAATGTTGAGTTGGTTTGAGTTTAACAACACCAAAACTATGTGCTGGATTGATTGGACGTTGTTTGAGCAAGTGGAGTACGAAGGCCAATTCAATTATAGAGAAAGTTCCAATTCCACCACTTGGCCACCATTCTGAAGGACGACTACCTAGGCTTCCTTTGGATGCACAATAAGAGTAGGTTTTACCCGCGCTGGAATGACATTGAACCCTTGATAACCCTTAATTATTATTATCGTACCAATTCGAAGTTGGTTGTACGTATTATAGTTTAAACGTGCAACGCAACTTCCTTCTCAGACACCTTCCGTCACTTCAAGCATACCATTCCAAAAGAAGGCTATGCCGTGAAGGGGTAGAACCTGCAACTTTCTGCTCTTTGAGGGGTTAGTTTACTTGACTATCAAGCATTGATATTAAGAAGTCAAATTTTCATTAAAGAAATGATCAACTAGAACACCTTTAAAGCGTGGCAAAATCATAGTTTCATCGGAATTAGCCTCCTTAAAGCAGTCCAATTCCATAATTTTCAAACCAAGCTTAGTTATCAATTGACCGCATCTAACTGTCAAAAGTTACCTACCTCGATGAATCACTCTCCGATCTCCAGCAAGGGGCAAGGTCCCACAAGCTAGGAACGCAAGTGGGGATGCTTTATGTACCCCCTAAAGCATTCATTCATGTTTTCTTATCTCTCAAACAAGGTCCCCCTTCGAGGGATCAAAGCATCCCCGAGCAATAACGGCTATTTAAAGGAGAGAGTCCTCTTTCCCTGGCAGAGATGATAAGATTCTATTCAACAGATAGTGACTACACTTGTAAAATTCAAAGTATTTTGTTGTAATTTAAAGTCTCTTGTTCATTATTCACTCCTTCAAGATGACCCTCGCTTTCATTAAAAAAATGCAACCTTCTCATATATGTGTTGGGAGGACACTCCTAGAAACAATGTCCCCAAAATTTCCTTCTAAATTCAACTATTTCAAAGTCACACGTGGGGGAGGGGGGGCTCACCTTATCTTTAGGGTACATTTCCTTTGTTATGGGTTAGTACTACTGCCCTTGTATATGCACTGTTTAGTTGCTGCTGGCTGGCTTCATTGAATTGTAATTGTGACATATTTGCAGCATCCAATGTGCTACATGTGAATGAGACCCAGCCCACCCTCCATTCTTGTTATTGTTCATCTCTTTACATTAGGTTTGAATACCCTTTTCTTCTCTTTTTTTTTTTTTTGCTCTGTTTAATTCAAAGTCAATATTCAAAAAGATTACGCAGTAAAATTCAATTTCATTTCCATCATTAGTGTTTGATTTTCATCAAGCAGCCGCAAAAATGTCAAGTTCCTGAGGGGGGGTTGGGATACAAAGCACAAACAACATCATTCCGTTTTGTTTTTGCGTATGATTTGGATCATCCTTGCTTGGTCCATTTACACTAATTTCGTGTTAATCTTGCTTTACTTTAACCTCTAATTACACTCCATCCTTCAAAAGTCATATTTCAATTATGATTAATGATCATTGATCACCCTGCTAAATTAATTTTAATCTCTATCAATCTGTGTTTAATATTATTCATTTTTTTACGAATTTTATTGATCTAATACTTTTTAATATATTATTTATAATAAGCATTATATGAGTAGTTATTTTTTTTTATTTTAATCATTAAAATTAAAAGTTTAATATTTTATTAATAAATTATATATTTATTGACAGTTAATAGTTAGTATTATAATTTTAATGTGTTAAAAAAAAACATAATACACCATTTGAAAAATAAAAAAATGCTATCTTAATGTATATCGAGAAGAGATCAATGTGCTTAAAAAAGAAAGTGGCCAATGTAAAACCTCAAAATTTGAAAAATCTCGGCCTTGAGCCCTTCAATTTCCACTATAGTTAGAGAAAATTTGGGGTGAGTTTCAAAGCAAATGTCCATAGAAACTACATGCATGTTGGCCACTCAGGGAAAATAATGTTCAAGGACCTCATATGACACCCTTCAACATACTTATTTCTAAAGTGAAAGATGTTTAAAATTAGAAAGAAGAAAGAGAAGTTGAGGAAGAAAGTTTAATTCCTAAGGTGGTAGTCATCTAATGGAATGAGTATTTACTTGAATGAAGTCATTGGCAACTCCTCGTTATCCTCTCTTTTTGCCTTTCTCATTGTCCCCTTTTTTGACTTTTTATTTTAGGTTTTCCCCCAAAAAAAGGGATGGACCTAAAAGGAATTAAACCTTTTTTACTTTGAATTTATAATTGTGGAATTCACCTAATGCTCAACATTTGACCATTAGGTTAGAAGGTCAAATATATACTTTATCATATATTTTAATTAATTTTAAACTCTTACTATACATATGAGTATATTTATATATCTATAAATTCATATATAGTATAAATTTTTTTTTCCGAAATTATAAGATACTTTTGTGTTTATGAACAATTCAAAATTTATATATTTAGAATAATGTAATATCCAACATAATAAAATAAAATAAAATATTTTATTTAAACATAAAATAAACCTTAAGCATTTAATATATAGGATGAAATTAAAATTAAAATATTAAAATAAACATTCAATACCTTATACTCAAGTTACACAAAAAAAAAAAAAAAACAATTAATAAATATGGAGGGATAGGTCTTAAAACAAAAAATTATGTCAAAAATATGGAAAATATTAAAAAATTTTATTAAATTCCATAATAATTTTATTGTTTGAGACTTTTTTTTTTTTTTTCTAGAATTGAGGATATGAGAGAACCAATCTCATATGCTAGCAACAACGTGAATAATTTTTTTGGTGGAGCATGACTATATATTATTGTTTCTTTTAATTGAATTCTCATTAGATAATATTTATAGTGTTGAAGAGCAAAAAAAAAAAACGTAAATAAAATTAATTAAGAGATATATAAGCTATTAAAAATAAATTTGATTAATTTAATAAAAATCAAATTAAATTAAGAATTTTAATTAAGAGATATATAAGCTATTAAAAATAAATTTGATTAATTTAATCAAAATCAAATTAAATTAAGAATTAAAATTAATTGAGAGAGATTTAATTTATTAAAAGTAAATATAATTAATTTGGTTAGAATCAAATCAATTAAAAAATAGAATTAATTGAGAGAGAAATTTAAGCTATTAAATATAAATATAATTAATTTAATAAAAATCAAATCAAATTAATTAAAATCGAAGACATTAAATAATGGATAGTTATTCACGTATAAAAATAATTACACTATTTATATAGAATAATTATTTTTTTACCAAAAAGTTTATTTTTTATATATTTATATAAAATGTCTATAGAACCTAAACCCATGTTGCCCACTAAGGGAAAATAACGTGGAAGCATATGACACCGTTCAACATACTTATTTCTAAGATGAAAGATGTTTAAAATTAGAAAGACGAAAGAGAAAGATAAGGAAGAAAGTTTAATTCCTAAGGTGGTAATCATCTTATGGAATGAGTATTTACTTGAATGAAGTCATTGGCAACTCCTCGGCATTCTCTCTTTTCCCCTTTCTCATTGGCCCCTTTTTTGACTTTTTATTTTGCAAGGTTCCCCCCAAAAGGGATGGCGCTAAGGAATTGAGCCCTTTTTCACTTTGAAATTATATTTAGTTATTTAATAAAAAATATTTCGTAGGTCACCTAATGCTCAACGTCTGACCATTAGGTTAGAAAGTCAAATATATGCTTTACATGATATTTTAATTAGTCCCCCAAAAATTAAAATCATATAAATATATAAAAAGAATACTTTTATATCATCAATGTATATGTTTAGTAGTTAATGAATTTAGTTGCATTTAATGAAAGAAAAAAATAATTTTATTTGGCCTGGAAAGAAATTAGATTCACGCAAAGTTTGTGCGTTAAATGAGAGAAAAAAAATTATATTTCCAAAAAATCAATTAGATTCAGTCAAGGTTGGGATATCTATGATCATATTATAAAAAAATAAAGAAAAGGAAAAAATTAATTTGGATTGGACAGTCGAGTTGGGCAAAGACAGTAACTTACTTAATTGGGCCCAACTTTATTGTACTAAAGATGGGAAAAAGGGGGAAATTAGTTTGAACTGGACCCAACCCAATTGGGCCGAGTTGGTAATTAAAGGGCTGCGGTCGATATTCGAGTTCCTGACACTATGAATCGCCCTGCCAATGGTGTAGTACAAGTCAACGTTGCCTTGCCGTGCTTTGAAGGTGCCCTCTCCAACGATCATCTTCCAAAGCACACAAAAAAAAAAAAAAAAAACGGAGAAAGGGAGAGATAGAAGCAAAGAAATGTCTATGATGGCGACGAATTCGGTCAAGAACCCGATTCTTCCGATTTCGGATCCTCCGATGGACGAGGAAGAACAAAAACAAAGGCTTCTCAAAAGAGGAGACGACAAGATTTTCAAAGGATCCGCCATGACCAAAAGAGGAGCCTACGCTGCCATCTCTTACATGTCTTGCGCTGGTTCGTTTGGTTCCTTTTTCTTCAATTTGGCTCGAATTTTGCGTGTTAAGATCGGTCCTTTTTTTAAGGCTGAAATTGGTATATTTTGTTGCAGTGCTTTTGATACTCTTCAATAAAGCAGCTTTATCTTCTTATAGTTTCCCGTGTGCCAATGTAATTACACTCTTTCAGGTAAATATAAAGAATTTTTCACCTGAGATTGATTAATTCATATGCCGGTATTTTAATTATTTTGTAAATTCCTTGTATTCTTTCATTGGCAGATGATAAGTTCGTGTTCTTTTCTCTATGCACTGAGACGTTGGAAGATTATATCTTTCGCAAACAATGAATCTTTCGCCATTTCTGATAGCAACACGAGTTTGGTTCCCTTGAAGACATTGATTCATACCCTTCCTCTTGCAGGAACCTATTTGCTTTACATGGTACTATATATGTTTCTTTCGATGGATAGTTGTTTTACTTATTGTCTTCTTGATTTTTTTACTGATGAAAAAAGTGGGTTCTTTCTCTTTGTACTTGAAAGCTAGTCACAGTGGAGTCTGTTCGTGGAGTAAATGTTCCCATGTACACTACGCTTAGGCGAACTACTGTTGTATTTACAATGATTATGGAGTTTCTTCTTGCAGGACAGAAGTATACATCATCGGTACTTGGAAGGTAACTGTTGCTTCTCATAGGACATTTGATCTTGTTGAAAATTGAGGGAAGCTGATTTTTTTAAGTCTGTTGCTCTATTTGCTGGCATTTATTTATAAAAGCTTAAGTTATACTCGATTGGGTTGCTAGGAGCATGGTACCACATAATTTTGAAGCCTAATTTTTTTTTTCATTATTTTTTACTGATGAGAGTGCTAATATAAATTTGAAGATGATCAATAGAAAGGCTTCTGACAGCTTTGATGTCTTCCTGTCAGAGGTGTGAGCGAATTCCAAGCTTGGTTTATCTAGTTCCCTTTTCTTTGACACACATTGAGGAAAATGGCAATAAAGATTTGTTAAAATTAGAATTACATTGAGGAAACACATGGAGCGAATAAATAAGTAATATGAGCTATATCTTAAAGTTTCTGCTGATTTCTATCTTATTTTAAGACTATGGTTATGGTAGGATCCAATTCTTTAATCTGCTATTAATTGACCATCTTCTAGGTATATAAGTGTTCAATTGTGAGAGTTTGACCTGCTGGTTTTTAAAACCTTAGATGCACAATGTTTGTGAATGGGAAATGTTAGGAGACATTTTACTTGAATAGCCATGTTTCTGATTTCTTCATTTAACTGAAAAATTTTAAGGATGTTATCAGTGTTGGGTTGATTGTTCTTGGCGCTTTTGTTGCGGGAGCTCGGGACTTGTCATTTGACTTTTATGGGTACTCTGTTGTTTTCTTAGCTAACATCACCACAGCAATATATCTTGCAACCATAGCCCGCATTGGTAGTACTCTCACCTTTTTCTTTCTTTCTTTTCTTCCTTTTATTCTTTTAACCACGTTTCCTCTTCTCTGTTTTGACATGATTGTTGTGTGCTGCCTATATTTCATCTTTTTTCAGGGAAATCTAGTGGGCTTAATAGCTTTGGGCTTATGTGGTGTAATGGTAATTAATGATACATATCCTTTTCTTCATGGTCACATAATTTTTGGTTCCTCCAATACTTATGATTAACTGAATTCTTATGATAGGTATAATATGTGGCCCGGTTTTGTTGTTGTGGACATTTCTCCATGGCGATTTGAGTAGAACAATGAATTTTCCTCACCTCTTTGCACCTGGATTCATGGTATTTTTGTCTTTCTCAAGCAAATTCCTGTATTAGATATTTGCTTTTATGCTTGGGAATTGCCTGCTTTTTCCCAAGTCCTCTCTCTTCTCTCCTTTCCAAGGAATTGCTTAAGGTAAAGGGGTTGTTTCTGAAAGTCTCGCTATAACTGGCAGTTGTAGCCTTGAATGCATTGTCCACAATGATTTACTTGTTAACAGTTTTCTTTTCTATCATTTTGAGGGATTATTGACATTATATCTCTATGTTCCTGGCATTATTCTCTTGAAGTTCAGAAAACTTAAAACACTGTCCTGTTTACCTCTTGTTGCAAATGCTTTTTATCTGTACTACAAATAACTCAAGATGGTTTTGATGATGCATTTTTCCCCTTTTTTTGGGACAGGCTGTGTTGATTCTTTCCTGTACACTCGCTTTCTTCTTGAATTACACTATATTCTTGAACACAACTCTCAATTCAGCAGTCACACAAACCATTTGTGGCAATCTGAAGGTTTGTTTATATTCTTATCAAATCCTGATTTATGCATTGTTGTCTGACAATCTGGCAGCCTAGGAAAAATAATGATATGCGGTTTCATTCTCACTCTTTCTAATTCTGTATAATTGAGGAACCTTCATAATGGAGTTCCAATGCTAAACAATTTAAAATCAATTATTTGTTACATTTTGAGCGTCTGACCTTGCAAATAAAAATACAATTCATTTTATTTCAACTATAAAAAACTCACTTTCGAATGTTAGAAATAAAAATGCAAAAGCTTTGTGTGACTTATCCTCCCTCTCACAAGCATATGTATTTTACAAATTATCACAAACCCAAGTTATTAAATTCAAACCTATCATTGATCCCGAAAATTTTTGCAATAAAATTAGGTTTTTTGATGTCTTGCAATGGATTCATCAAAATTCTTTTTTTCAATATAGTTTTTTTTTTTTGCATCTTTGATTAATTTAATGTTTATTTTGCCATTCTTTTAGAATTAGATGTCTTGTTTGGCCATGCTTATTGTCATGAAGCACATATTAGTACATGTTTTCCTCTATCAGAAAAAAAAAAACAAGAACATATTTTCCGATTTGTTCTCTGATTTGCTAGCTATTATGCTGTTGTAGGATCTTTTTACAATTGGACTTGGCTGGATACTTTTTGGTGGGCTTCCCTTTGATCTTGTAAGTGCACACTTTTTTCTTGTTCTTGCTGCTAGTTAACATGGCACCTAAATTGTAAATTCATTTCTTTCCCTTTATTTTTTGTTACAGCTGAATGTTATCGGGCAACTGCTGGGGTTTTTTGGTTCTGGTTTGTATGCCTACTGCAAGCTTGTCGGAAAATGAGCGGACAGGCTAAGAAATAAGTAATGTCTAATTGTAGTTTACTAATGGCTACTTTATTTTTGCCCCCTTGTCTGATTCGATCGTTGAGCTGTTGCAAGAAAGATACCATTCTAAAAAAAAAGGAGATTTATGCACAGTGAGAAGTTGCTGATCTAAAAATTTACATGAAATTGAGGTCCGGTTGCAACTAGAGCCAATGCAGTTGATTATATAAAGCTCTTCTCACCCTTTTTGACTCTTCTTTTTTCCTCCCTCCTGGGGTTCATAGGGACCATTTTTTGGTGAAAATGTGTAAAATCTGTTCTAGGGATCATTTTTATTTTCTTTGGTTTTATGACAAATTTCTGACAATGTACTGTAGGTGGCTTTCCATGTTTTCTTTTTTTTTTTTAATTTTAAAATAAAAGTTCAAGTTCCCCCTTCGATTTGTTTCATTACTGTGCCCCATTTTTACATGAATCTGATTCAACCAGAAGGTTTCCAAGCTGCATTTACACCTGAAACTTGGATGGTTTGTTACTTGAATTAAAATTTTCCTTTTTTCTGTTACTTTTCAAACTAATTGCTCCAATTGACCAATTCTCTAATTTTCTCGTCAACCAAACTGCCTAACAGTGAAGAAGCATTTACCAAAGAAAATTTTATTTTTGTTTTGTTAAAAAAAAAAAATGGCGGGTGTAACAACTAACTAACAAGGAACAAGCAAACCTTAAGAATTAAAATCTCTCTCATTCCAAACCTTAAGAACAACCAAACCCTGAAAAACCTTCCCAAAGAAAGCCAATAAAAGCAAAGGCAAACCCCCATTCTATCTTTCTTTCTCTAAAATCTCTCTTATTTCAGAATCTCCACCGACACAAAGCTCCTTAACGTTCACAATGATGTGTGCCGCTGCTTCCAAAGAATCAAAATCTCTTTGTTTCTCTAATAAACTTTCTCGCTAAAATGGGTTGAGCTTCTGATATCTGTCTTTTTCAGACACAAAAGCGGCATTTCTCCTGGTCGTTTTGTGTGTCTTTCCTTTTTTTTTTTTTTTACCTGACAGCATGTTGGGAATCGAAATGGAGGATAATGTTATCCCAAGGGCTTCTTTGGAGAAGCCAAGGAGGTCTATCTCATTGTCATTGCCTTCATTGGCGGTTGTCAATGGTTCCATTCGTAAAAGTTTCTCTTATTCTAAGCTTCCCGAAGAGCCCATCAAGCTCTCCGTTAGGAAATTGGATGCGTCTTCCTTTGGTACTTTTTTCTTTCTTCCCTTTCCCTTTTTCAGGTTTCTTTTTCCGCATGTTGAGAATTCAAGAATTTTCAAATTGAGGAAATCTCAAATGAAATATATAATTACATTTGTTATGACTTTTTTTTTTGGGTTCCATTGATTGAAATTATTTGGTAACGTCTGGTTTTTGTAGATGTTGAAGTTATAAAGTCGGCTACCATTTCAGAACTCAAGCTTGCGGTACAGGATGTCTTTTGTCATATGCCACAGAAAGGTCCTGGCAAGATTTCATGGTATGTTCTTCCAGTCCACAGTATATGAATTGAACAACTCTTTGAATTTTGGAGGTTCTTGCTCATCCTGCAACCAAGAACTAGATGAATTAACTAATCTTGATCGTTTGTGATTTGATTTGGAAAGAAATAGAATGCAAAAAAGAATTTTGATTGATGTGTTATTGACATTGAATTGTCTTTTTGTGATCTGATTCATACGAATCTGCATTCTCCATCATGGAGGCCGCATGTTTGGGGACATTTTTGCTTATGTTATGATGGTCAGAAGCTGGTCACCGACACTGACCATATCATAAACTATGGCATCAGGGATGGTGATCAGGTTTGTAGTTTTCCTCTGTTCTTAGAGCATAGTTTGACATAATATTTATTCCCACAATAAGTTGTATTAATTTATTTTTGGGGTTTTTTCTTTCTTTATTCTCTTCAGCTTCATTTTATTAGGCATGTCTCCTCTAGCTATAACCTGACAAAGATTCGATCAAAGAAGAGTGCTGCTCGAAAACAATTGTATGTAAGGCTTTTTAAATCGACTAGTCTTCCTTGATATTAACCTGATTTACGCATCTGCTACAACTGCTTATACAAGCAAGACGGACTTTGGCTGGCCATGCTTACTGCACTAAAATGACAATGTTTTCCTGTTTTCAAATTTGTACGGTGTTAGTGACTCATTACCTACCTCAAATTAGTTACTATTTCTGAACTCTATAGCTTATTCAGTAAACTTGATTTCCAATGACAGCATTGCTATTTATGGTAGGATTTGAATCCGACAGCAATCAATAAACAGGGTGGTTTACAACCTTGTGTAGGATGTATCAATCATAGCTGTCACGGAATGGTGCTAAGACCAGTCTAATGAAAATGTTAAGAGGCTTAAGGATATCCTCCTTTGCAGGCTCAATATCATTAAACTTTGAAAATTAACCTTGAAACTATATAGTGCTCTAATGTTGTCATCCTTTATCAAAAGAGTGGATGATGAGCCAATTCGAAATGTGCAGGTCGATATCAAGTTCAACGAGCTCTTTAGAGAGTGAACAGAATGATGAAGAAGATTGTGATTACGATAATATGGAGAATGGAAGATACCATAGTCTCAATGATAAGAATCAAACTACTATTGTACTACAAGAATGCCAGTTTGGTCACTTATGGAAAGGTTGGTCCTCATATTCAAGGATATCAACCATTACAAGAACAAGATCTAGCAAAGACAGGGGTTGTGATTTCTTGGATAATTTTAGGAAAATTATGCAGCTTTGGGGTAGTGCAAACTGCTTTCAAAAGCGTACATGGAGGGAAGACTAGGGGTTTGCCAAAATGCATCATTGTCTCTGTTGGTTTGGTTTAGCATTAAAGGCTGTTCTGTTCTTAATTCTCAACATGCTGTTGCATCTTGTAAAAATTTTGGATACAAATTTAGTTCCTGTCAAACATTTTGATTTGGTAAGCTGTTGTATTTTCCTACAAAAATACTCATTATCCTAACTGCATAAACCATTAAAGTGGATCTTTCAAATATTTGGGTTCATGACCTTCAAATTCAATAAGCTATCAAGTTTTTCATCACCTGACACGCAGAAAATGAACATGTTGAATCTTCCCCAGGCCTCCATTACGGTGATTCTTCATTAGGTTGAACAAGCCCAATTGAACCCTCTGAATATCTGATCTGTCCAAATCCAACTCTTAAGAAAAAGAGCCCATACCTCTCTATTGGACAAATGATGAAGTCCTGATGGACACGTTACCGAATACAAAGCCCACTTTCCCACATTCGGAATTGCAGGTGTGAAACCACTCCTCGAACGGTAGGGTTTCCCCTGTTGCCCACCACAACCTCATCAATTCGTGTGGCGAAGAATGCGATAGCCTTCTGCAAAACTTCGCTCTCCATCTCCACACAAAAAATCCTTTCTTTCAAATTGAACAGCACCATCCCACATTTCCAATCAAATACTCATCACCTCTCTTATTTTTATCAGAAGTCAAACCATGGCCAGCATGATCATGGCCTCCTTGAAAGCTATAATCCCCATTACAGCTTCCCTCCCTTCCAAACCCAAACACCAGCAAATCCCTCAACTTTCCCTCCAAAAATCCCCACTCCAAAATTCTTAAAGTCCCAACAAATCCTATCACTCTCTTCCTCCACTCTCAAATCCATCTCCCTCTTTACAGTCACCTCTTTATCCTTTGCCCCTCCTTCTCTTGCTGAAGAAATAGAAAAGGCTGCTCTTTTTGACTTCAACTTAACTCTTCCAATTATGATGGTTCAATTCTTGCTTCTCATGTTTGCACTGGACAAGATCTACTTTACCCCACTTGGGAAATTCATGGATGAGAGAGATGCTGCCATAAAAGAGAAACTTGCCAGTGTTAAGGACACCTCTGAGGAAGTGAAGCAGCTTGATGAGCAAGCTGCAGCTATCATGAAAGCTGCAAGAGCTGAAATTTCGGCTGCTTTGAACAAGATGAAGAAAGAGACTCAGTTGGAAGTGGAGCAGAAACTGGATGAAGGAAGGAAGAAAGTTGAGGCTGAGCTAGAGGAAGCTTTGGCTAATTTGGAGAAACAAAAGGAAGAGACTATCAAGGCACTTGATTCCCAGGTTGATGCTCTCAGTCAGGAGATTGTCAAGAAGGTGCTTCCTCTCTAAAATCATCTTTTTTATTCCCATTCTGTATTTGGTTTAATTTTGAGTCTAAATGTTTATATAATTTTGATATGTAATCATAAAATGAACGTAAAACAAGGGACAACTTTGTGTACTTATTGAACCCCTTCTTAATTCTTTTTGTTTCTTTTCTTTTATAAGAAAATTTCTCTGACAGAGTGGATGGGTGAGAAGCACCAGTTTTTCAGGTTTCAAACTTCTGTACGATGATAGAAAGTCAGAAACTTTAAAAACTGAGATGGGTTTATGTCCATCTGCTTGCTTTATATTGTGATATAATAGAGTTCTTCTAGTGATAATCATTTGAGTTTTGACTGGTGGTTTAAATTCATCTATTGATCCATACGTCAAGTCCACTTGAGTGACCAAATACTTTTTCTAGGTCTTACCAGTTTTAAGTATTCATCAAGGAACCAGAAGGATTTAGAATGCTTGAATATTACAATCAACCGCCTTTGAAGCAAGCGAAATTGGTTTCTTTGAAGGTTCACTGGGGCACGACACCATTGATGGCTGATGAAAACTGAAAATTAACCATTGACAAACAGAGTTACATGACCAGGGGTGCGAAATCAACCAATGAATCTGGCAGAAAAAGAATAGTTTCAGGACTAATATTCAATGAAAATGATTGGCAAAAAGGTTTGTACTATTTGGTATCTAAATATCAGCCACGACAAAGATAACTGGGATGCCCAAAAAAGAAAATACAGGCTCGCCTTGCCAAACGCCAATTGCCGGCTGTTGTTTTAACTCCTTAACTTCATAGTTTTTTGTTCAAGCAAAGGCCAAACAGTGGGATTAACAAAAAGGTACTTTTTAATCACCAACATTGACGCAAACTACAAAGCCATTTATCATGCTTAAATGAAGCATGTGAAATTGGCTTCTCTTACAAGAGTTTCACTCCAGACGTTTCCAACAGACAGGCTGTCCTGTCTTTAAAATTAAACACAGTTTTCAATTTTAAGTCCTAACCCCAAGTTGAAGATTAAAAAGGAGAAGCAAAATAAAAATATATGAATGATAAAATCGTTTTCGCCTTTTGGCTGACTTATTAAGTGGAAGCAAAAGGAAATTTGGGAGAAATCATTCATCATATAGAGTTTAGACAAGAAGATCATTGCAAATTCCTTTAAAAAAATTTTTCCTCTCAAATTGGAGCCTAGTAAGCAGTAATAATAGACCAAACTATTGGGCTAAATAGTAAATTGGCCCACCATGGGCCCACCTTCATGAATTTGTAATATCTCTTGTTTTAGATTCCAAAGAAACAGCTTCTTCTTCAACTTCTATCTTTCTCTCTTCCCAACCTCTTCACTTTCCTTTCATTTTTCTTTGTCGGTTCTCAGCATCAAATATCTAAACAATCCTTACTTTTTTCAATTATTTTTCAATCTTTTTTCGTTTTAATTCGTCGATATCTCAAAGCTTTACTCTTTCAATTGTTCTCTTTTTAGTTTAGTTAGTTCAGTCGATCGAATTTGGTCTTTGTTAAGGTAAGTTCTCGTCCTATAAAATTTGTCTGTCTGAATATCATAAGCGTCATGTTTTTTCATAATCTTCACCTCCTTTTATTATTATTATTATTATTATTATTATTATTATTATTTTGGGTTCTCTTTGGAAAAGAAAGCAACTTTTTTTTCGGTAGATTCCTCTTGTAAAGAGAAAACAAGAATAAAAAAAAGAGTTTGATCAGTATATTAATTTTTAAGTATCTTTTTTTATTCCTTTGTTAGTTGCAAAGACAGATTTTTTACTAATAATTAAAAAAAAAAGCTCAATTTAATCTTCTATTGTGGATTATCATAAATAAGACCTATTAAACATATTACATGCTTTGGGAATCCATGGTTTTAATATCAGTTAGCATTTTTTATGTTGTTTCTTGGGTATTTTGTAAAGATGTCTTTTTTTTTTTTTTTTGGATTGAAGGAATGGCTGGGAAAGTTGTCAACGCTCTGTCCGCCAGTTTTTCTGAGTATGAGTTTCTTGAAGGTGATGATGACCAACTTAGAACCATGGTTGCGGTTTCGAACCAGAGAATTTCATGGATTGACCCTTCAGTATTGAAACTTAGGCATAGAATTGGAAGGGGACCTTTTGGCGATGTTTGGTTAGCAACTTATCATCGTTGGACTAAAGATTATGATCAGTACCATGAAGTAGCCCTCAAAATGTTGCATCCAATTAAACAAGATGACATCAGGACTTTGTTGGATAAGTTTGATGATTTATATTCTAAGTGCCAAGGTGTGAATAATATTTGTTCTCTTCATGGAATTTCTATTATAAGTGGAAAGGTGCGTGTTGCAGATATTGTAGATGAATTTGATTCCCTAGATGACAGTTGATTATCTTTGCTAAGAAATTGTTTTTTTTTTTTTTTTGTTTGCCGCAGATATGTATTGTTATGAAATTTTATGAGGGATCAATTGGGGATAAAATGAGTCGCCTTAAGGGAGGAAAGCTTCCATTGCCTTATGTTTTGAGGTGATGTATCAATATTTGGAAGATTATGTCTTTTTCTTTTTCTTGTTAATACTTGAGGTAGCAAAGAGTAGTTAATTTTTCATTTACTGCATCTAATGTTTGTAGGTATGGGATCAATTTGGCACAAGGAATTTTGGAATTGCACTCAAAAGGGATCTTGGTTCTTAACCTTAAACCTTTTAACTTTCTTCTTAATGAAACTGACCAAGCAGTTGTAGGGGATATTGGTATTGCATATCTACTCCTGGGAATTAGATTGCCCAGCTCAGATATGGCACACAGGCTTGGAACCCCCAATTACATGGCCCCAGAACAGTGGCAACCAGAAATAAGAGGTCCAATATCATTTGAGACTGATTCATGGGGATTCGCATGCAGCATTGTGGAGATGCTCACTGGCTTTGTTCCTTGGCATGGGAAATCAGCTGATGAAATTTATGATCTGGTTGTCAGAAAACGGGAGAAACCACTTGTTCCAAGTGGTCTTCCTTCACCAGTTGAGAAAGTTCTTCTTGGCTGCTTTGAGTATGACTTCAGAAGTCGTCCTTTAATGAAAGATATATTGAATGTGTTTAACAGGTAGGTCTCTTGCATGTAACAACAATTTTAAATAATGTCGAGTGTTCTTGTACAGTTGTACTTATTTCCTGTTAAGGTACTTGCCTAATAACTTTGGCTGATCGCAACCACATTTTCAGCTCAGAGATTGGAGGTGAAGATGATGGGCATTGGACAGGTCTTGGGAGCACAACTGTATCAGACACAAAAAGTAGCACCACTGGCTACACAGAGTGGTTTCTTTCAAAGGATTGTTTGCAAGTGGGTGACATAGTGCGTTCCAGAAAGCCACCTAACTCCTGCAAACCTGAAAATATGGATGTCCCAGAAGGAAATGTGGTGGGTTTAGAAAATAGCACAGATCGGGATGGTTTTGTTTTGGTGAGGGTTCATGGCATTCATGATCCATTAAGAGTTCATGTTTCAACACTAGAAAGGGTCACTCTTGGCTTAGTAGCCGGGGACTGGGTATATTTGAAGGAGGAAGACAAAAGACACTCCCCAGTAGGTGTTCTTCATTCAATTGACCGTGATGGAAGTGTTGCTGTTGCTTTTATAGGGTTGGAAACTCTTTGGAAGGGAAGTTCTTCAGAATTTCAGATGGCAGAATCTTACTGCGTTGGTCAGTTTGTTAGGCTGAAATCTAACGTGCTTAGCCCGCGCTTTGATTGGCCTCGCAAAAGAGGAGGCATTTGGGCTACTGGGAAAATTTGCTGGATCCTGCCAAATGGATGCCTTGTCGTCAAGTTCCCAGGCCGATTAACTTTTGGAGAGGAATTCAGCAAATTTTTGGCTGATCCAGCTGAAGTGGAAGTGGTTTCCTTTAAGAATTGTCCTGGAGTGGTGAAAAAGTATCAACATCTTGAGGATTTTCACTGGGCTGTGAGGCCACTTCTAGTTGCATTTGGTCTATTTACGGCAATGAAGATGGGATTTTTTGTTGGAAAGAGAATTGGGAGGTCAAGGGTGAAGCCACACAGCTGTGTAATTCATAATGGTTTCCAACGTATAGATGGCCAGACTGCTGGCAACCAAGCATGGCTTCCACTTCCTGTGGCAAATATTCTTTTCAGGGAAGATGCTGCTCGGTAGTTTCCTGGCCCACTTCATACCAGGAGGCATCTTTCTAACTCAACAACTAACTCTGTTGAGTTGCAGTAGGAAACGATTTCTAGTGTAAATGGTTATTTACCTCAACAACTTGTTTAAACATCTTAACTTTCTACATTTTATTTCTTATATGCTATCTTAACTATCTACATTTTAATTCTTATATGCTAAGGCGTATATAGTTTATTGCATAGTCTCTTTGCTCTACCATATTCAGCTGATCTAAATCTAGTGATGATTATAGTCTGTATCTGCTTTCTAGGAACGTCTCGGTGAAGGGCACGATCCAATTGGTTTGGCTTCCTTCTGTCGGAATATTTTTGTTTGACCTTCAAAAATAAATGACGCATTTTAAGTGGTACTGCGAAGAATTGCGTTTTCATTGTGGTCTGATAATAAAGGGAGCTCAAATATCGTGTATTTGCGAAAGAACCCGCTTAGAGAGAGGTTGGCTCAAAAGATTGTATAGGTCTATTCAACAGCTCAAAACCAATATTCACTACGATTTGCTCAAAAGACACTCATAAAGCAACATTATTATAGTTTCACTCAGCATACAACAAAGAATATATAGGTTTTGCATATGCATGAGCATTGAGAACATAATTAATGGTAGAACATGCGGGTATCTAACCTACGACCCAAAATTTTGCATAGATGAACAGGACACCTCCTAATCCCGCCATATAACTGAAAGCTAAAAAAGGTCAGCTATCTATATACACAATCCAGTCAGCAGCTCAACTTTGCAGGTGTGAACCAACAATTCCGGCATCTTTCACCAGCTGCTCTGTCAAAGCTGAAAGCCTGGCTACTCCTGTTTTAACCTCGGTGAAGCATTCATTGTTTTCAATCATGTTAATCATAGGATTAGAACTACTTTGCAGGAAGATACTGGTATCAGAGTCAGCCTCAACACTCATGCTAGCTTTATTCAAGAGTTCCCAGCTCATTTCTGCTAGTTTTTGAAGGGCGCTGGTGGCAGCTTCAACTTCCAGTTGAGCTGCCTCAAGTTGAAGCTTCTCAATAGCCAAGTCACCAACACTTTTCTCCCCAATTCTCTCTTGTGCCAAAGCATAAAGCTTCCTCAGATCATTGGCATCTTCAACCATTTCTTCCTTTAGCCTTTGTAGTTCTTTTTCCCTGGCCTCCAACCTCTCAAGAACCATTTTGAGCTCCTCATCTTTAATTGTGAGAGCCCTCTGTGCAGCAAGAACTTCCATTTCCTTAACTTTTAAGCTCTCTTTGGTGAATTTGAGTTCCGTTTCAAGCTGTTTTTTCTGCAATCTGAAATCATTAGAAGGCCTATCTACCAGCTGATGCATTAATTCATGGCCCACTTCATCAACAGGCCTCAATACATTATTGTCTTCATCTTTAACAGAGATAACTAATCTGTTAGTGAGTTCTACTATTCGTTCTATCACAGTTTCAGCTTCAGAGAATTTCATCTTTGTGTCATTCAGTTCATCTTGTACTCTCTGAACATGTTCATCTTTTTCCTTCAATAAAGCAGTCGCTTGAATTAGCTGATTTTCTCTACTGCTCAGAAGCATCTTCAGCTCTGCAATCTCCTGATTTACTTGCTCTAACTTCTTCCTGGCCTTGGAGAGTTCGAGGTCTTTCTCCTCCGAGATAAGCTGAAGAGCAGCCTGCTCAGATTTCAGATGCTGGATTTCAAGCTTAGCCTCCACCAAATCTGCTTCTTTAATTTGCAGAACATTGCTCATTTCACCAAACTCAGCATTCTTCTGCTCTACCTTCTGTCTAAGAAAAGAGGCATCCTCAATAGCCTGCTTAAGTGAAGATTTCTCTTTCTTCAACTCCTGCTGTAACTCTTCTATCAGTTCCCTCTCCATAGATAAATCCCGTTCAAGCTCCTTGTTTCGAGCTTCCACAACTCTAAGCTTCACTCTCTCACTCTCAACTTCTATCTGGGCATTTTTCAAACTTCCCATGTATGATGCAACACTTTTCTTCTGCTCTTCAAGCTCTTCCAGTTGCTTTTTCAATAACTGCTCTTGTTGTTCCATTTGTTGTCTGGATGATGCCAGCGATTTCTGAGAAGAAACCAACTCAGACCTCACATCAGAAAGTAGTTGCTTCACTTTTCTGAAATCATTGAAGGTTTCACTAGCTTCTCCCGTGTGTCTAGATGCTTCTTCTGCCAGTTTTTTCAGTTCTTCTTGAGCTAATAACCACTCCATTGTCCGCTGCTGTAATTTAGCCCCAGCAGCTTTCAGTTTCTCCTCTTCAAGTTTCCTAAGAGTCAAAGAAGTTTCTAACTGCTCTTCTTTCTCTCGAATTGCATCTTGGAGTCCTTGAAGCTCAATTTCTTGCTTCTTCATAACCTCATTGGCTTCATTCAGGAGCTGAGACTTAGATTTAAGTTCAGATTCAATCTTGGCAGCTTCCTCACTCTTCTTCACCAATTCATTTCTCATTTTATCCATTTCATCTTCTTTTGTAGACAATGCAAATTGTGCAGTAGCAATCTCCTGGTCTCGTTCTTTGAGCTGAAGCTTCAAATATTCTATCTGACTGGCTTGAGAAGCGAATGCAAGATTTGCCTGCTTTAGCTCCTCTTCCAGTTTTTCATGCTTTGAAGATGCAGCAGCAATTTCTTTCTCCCGTTGCTCCAACTCATCCTTTGCACGGCTCAATTGACTTTGCTCCAATACAACCGTTCTTTCCGCATCCTGCAGATCATCTTCCTTTTTCTTTAAGGCTGTCAAAGCAGCCTGTAGATCAGACTCCAGCGTCTCAAGGCTAAGAACCAAGTGAAAATCCTTAAGCGGTTGACCATCTCTGCTCATTCCTTGTTCAAGTTTCTGGGTCTGTGCAAACAATCTCTCAAGAAGAATTCTTGCAGGTTCAGTTGCACCATTGTCATTAATGCTTGACTTGCTGTTATTTAAGATAGATTTTACAATCCGCATAGAATGACCTTTCCTTTTCGTCACTGCCAAAAAAGGTAGTGTTTTCTGTTTACAATCACGCCTCACCGATGATAACTGCAGAAAAACATTGCACAACCATAAATAACTACCCATTCACTTGGGAAACAATAAACACAAATCTACAACGATGATTGCCATCATTTCTGTTTGGTCAATTTACAAAATCATTCCTTTTTTTCAGTTCACTCAGAAAGAAACAAATAAATTACTATTTGGGATGAAATAAATAAAAAAAAAAAAAGGAAAGGACTTGATAGATAGAGAAAGAACCTTGGGGCAATGGAGAGGAGAGGTAGCTGGAAGACTGGGGCGAAGAGCAGCAGAGAAGCCCATGTTTTAGCTCTTGAGAACGTTCTCCAATCCTAATTTACTTGAACAAAAACCAAACCTTTAATCCCATAGCCATGATAAAATAAATGCTGACCTTTGATCTTCAACATCGACGAAAAATATACGGAGCTTCTATCACGAATGGGGTGTGTCTTCAAGATGGAGCAAGGGATCGGAGGGAAACTAAAAAAGACAGAGACAGGCTTACGTTAGCAGAGACAGAACACGATTCTACGCCACTGGCTAACTAGCACCTAAGTCAAGTGAAAACGAAATTTGTATTTCCGATAATGAATGAAAGCATACGGACTAGGCGAGTGAGAAATCAACTGCTTTTGAGATCAAAGATTAATATCGATTTACCAATAGGTGCCTGCCATGTGGCACGTGTGAAGGGATGACACGTGTAATAGTTAGACCAAGGGAAGAACACGAAGGGAAGGGTTGAGGACACAACACCGTGTCATTATTATCTGTATGGACCCTGGATGGATCAGTTCAGGCTGATTTGGATGCCGAATTCTTAGCCTGAAATTGCCATTTGGGCATCACCCATTCGATTTTGGAGGAGAGTAGCTAAAGGGCCAGCTGTGGCAAATTCTTGGCCACAGACTGCAAAAGGTTAGGCTTTTTTCTTTGCTTGACCTCTACACTTTGGGCTATGAAAGGAGTGCTTTTCATTTTTGTGAATCACATTGTGCCATTATTAATGGGGGGAGAAAAGTAGTCTCTAGGTACCCAACAAAAAATGAAAAACAAAGGAGTGGAAGATAAATAAAGTTGCCAAAAGGAAATAGAAAGAACGAGAAAGACAGTAAAATGCACAAGAGCGATTTGTTAGGCAGTTGGTGCATGATTTTTTAATTCACAAAATAATTTCCAATCTCTCTTTATCAAATAATAAAAACAAAAATAATTGCAACTCGTCAAATTAGTGTACAATTAGTAGTGAACATGTTTAAGAGTTTTTGTTTAGTTTGATGGATCTTACTTGATTTTGATTGGATCTTGGATTGAATTTTTTTAAAATTTTGATTCGATTCGATTTATATTATTATTTAATTAATAAAATTTATTTTTATTTAAATATATTTTAGACATTAATATTTTAATTTTTAAAAAATTACAGCTTTTCCAGCTTTGAGTAGGCTATTTTGATAAAACAATAAAACTTGATCTAATCCACAAATATTTTTATTTCAAAGATGAGAAGATAGAAAAGGAAAAAAAAGAGGAAAAAATTAAGTAAAACCTTGAGCATTTCCTTTTAATTTTTGGGTATGGGAAAAGATCACTTTCTTACAAATTTTTAAAGCTTCTTTTAAGGTCTAATATCCTTTTTTTTTTATTTTTTGTTTGTCTTTTTAAGAAGCAATAAAACTGTATTTATCGTCATTTTCCTGACAGGATGATTGTGTTTAATGTTAACAGCTCGTCCAATTACACAAGGAGTAAAGAACACGACATATGAAGGTTTATCTCTTTTGGGGGCAATACAATTTCACTTTTGTTCATTCCTTTGCAGTCTTAATAGCATGGGCCAACAAGATTGCAGATCCTCTCCACGATCTTAATCTAATGGGTAAGAAAACTAGCCCACATTACAGCCCAAAAGCCCCATCTCTAAGAAATGGCCTCAGCCAACCTATAAAGTATAAAGAAACAAAGAACGGCCGGAAAAGCTGTTTGCTTTATTTTTCTTGATAATTGAAAAGTAGCCATGAAGAAAAATATATCTTGATGTGAGATAGGGTATTACAATTTAAAAGCATGGTTCAAATTCCACTTTTTCAATTAAAATTTTATTGAAATCTCATTAAAAAAAATTATAGTAGATATCCAAATGCAAAGAGTAATTGAAAATTTTTACTGAAAAAATGCATGGATTTGTATGAAGTTGAACTAAAAAACAGACAACAAAGCCGAAAACATTGAAACCAAGAAAGACAATGGTTTTTATCATGAGATAAGGCCGTATCATATCGTAGTCATGACGATGATTATCTTTAAACATCATTATCAACAAAGCTGTAATGATACGATAATTAACGAAAATGAGGAGTAATCAATCATCTTGGGAAATCTCGTTAAAGTCAATTTTAATATATATATTTTTAAACAAATGTAAGAAACGGGTCCCATAAAATCACTTCTCTCTAAGCGACTTATACATCAACGAATCCATTAATATTTGATAACAGCGAATAAAACAAAGCAAACAAACAGCGAAAGTTGGTGGCTGGTGATGATAAGCTGTAAAGTGTTGGTGAAGGACTTAGTTGAGGTAGGTGTTGTAAATCATCTCTCAATCTTTAACAGATAAAAAGCTCATCATAATTTGGATGGTACGAGGTCCACGCCCATTTTATTTTTTTAGATCACGCTCTATTTTGTGGGTCCTAAACATTTTATTTTTCTTTTGAAATGGAAAGAGGAAATTGGGATTGGCTACAACGCAAATTTACATAACGAGAATCGGTATGTCAACTTAGCTGCAAAAGCCAATGATTTGGAAAATATTTGTGGGGAAAAAAAATCCAAGAGATGTAGAAATTTCTTTTGGTTTTGTTTTACGCGACCATCCAACAATTATATTGATCTTTACGTGCAAACAAGAGATCTGTCTAATTATAAATTTAAAATTCAATCCAATTAATTTATGTAATAATATTTAAAATTTTTATATATAAAAAAATAAATACGTCAATGATACACTTAGGTCAAATAGTTTGTGTATACCATCCTAATTTGAATATTTCCCTTTTAAGATTAGAAAAAAAAATCATTATAAGCAAATATTAAAATGAAAACATTAGAATAAATTATTTGGATTTTAATACTATTATTACAAATAACATTTATTTTGCTTTAAAAAAAATAAGTAGAATCATTTTTTTTATTTGAAGTAAGAATTTACAAATTAATATTAAGGAAATTCGTGAGTAGTGGAACAAGCCTAAACTATTTGACCCAAAAGAGTGTATTGAAGTGATAAATTTAAAATTTTAATTATAAATAATGATTAATTATTTATTTTATCAATTTTTTTTTAGAAAGAGAAAATTTTCAGTACCGCTAAAACTTCCGACATATCAGTAAATAAGGTACTAAAAACTTACCAAAAAAAAGAAAAAAAAGGTTCTAAAAAGTGACATGAGGTAGTGAAAAGGAGGGAGAAGCACATGAGATCAGAACTTACATACATGCATTTTGACTTTGCGTGAAGATATAAAAAAGAAGGAAAAAGGACGAGGATCACGCATGATGAAAATGGAGGGTGGAGATGGGAAGGAGGAATAGTGGAGAAGATCAGGAGCGTTCAAGAGGAGAGTGGACGTGGGGATCATTGTTAAAGAAAAGAAAATAATGGAAGAGATGTGAGAGGGTGGTGTGCGTCTGGTCCATCAAAAACCCGAAAAGTGTCAATGATCATGTTATCATGTTTTTTCAGAGGACACTAGCGTGCGCATGAACAGTGAATATCGTACGTCCATTTTTATTTTTGTGGGTCCGTCATATAAAACTGCGGCACCACGCCCATCCGCGTTTACCGCTTACGTTTAAAAACAGACAATGTCAAAATTTGCCAAGTTATGTATATTTTATAATTTTACATATTCAATTTGACTTTCCAAATTAGGTAAAAAATTTGACATTAAAGTTACCTCCAATAATGTTCTCTTTTTAATTAAACGAATGGTGATAGTGAACTTAGGATTTTGCTTGATTTATGATATTTAATAAATTTAAAATTTAAAATTTTTATACTTAAATTGTAATTTTTATAAAAATAATAATTATAAAAAATAAATGATTAAATTAGTAGTAAAATCGATAAATGCTTTATTTAACAATAAAAATTTGATATACGATGTTCTTGTACAACTATAAGAATATATAATAAGATATACTTAAAAGAATTTTGTTAATTAGTGATTGTTTAAAGTTGGTTAATATATTATTTATAATGTATATTTTTCATTGAACATGTACTCGATGATTAATAATTTAATATATTAATTTTTAATGCATCCAAAAAATATTATTTAATATGATAATTTAAAAAAAGTGTCTTAGGGAAATTTGTTAACAAGATTCATATTTTATTTTATTATTAAATCATTTAAAGATTATAGTTTAAGTAATTAAATAAATTATATTTAAACGCAGAATTCAAATATTGCATTTAAAATTCAAATGTCTCCTACCAAAATATGTTTGTTTCATGTACGCAATTGATGAATTATCGTACAAGGCTCAAGCATGATTCGTGTACAATTGGAATTCATTGGAATGTGTTAATAACGTGCATGGGTTGAGAGTCGTGGAAACTGTTATATATGATGACGTCATCCGTATCTACCGCTGGGGCCCTCGATATTAAAGTAACAATATATGGTCACTTGGGAAAAAGACAAACGCCTAGATTAAGAATCCATCTACGTGGCCGCATTCCGCCAGGGCTCAAAAACCCCACCACTTTCTAGAGCCCCACAGCAAAGCTGTTGAGATCCCTCCATCATCCCACGTGTACGGCCACATCAACTCATTCACATTGGCCGACTTGCCACGTCACAATGCTGTGAAAGATTAAAAGAAAAAATAAAAAAGAAAGCGAGGGACCGGCTCCCAAAAATCTGAAAAATCTTCTGCTAATGATTCTCTGTAGCCGTCAATTTATTTTAAATGACGAAATTACCCTTATATCGTTCTTCTCAAAAGGCTGAGCACTGCGGGGTTGGATAGAAAAAAAAAAGTCACAGTGCTATTCTATTTACGGTATTATATTGATAAATTGCCACGTCATACTCAGACGAGTTCGATAGAAAGGATAGGTTTTTAAGGCTGCGTTTGTTTTGTTTTATTTGTTTTTAAAGGGAGAAAAAACCAAGTAATGATGCTTTTAATACATTGGGCCGTGAATTGTAATTCATGGAATATTCCTTTTTAGATTTATGAGATGAAAAAAAAAAAAAAACCTTAGTTTTGGTTTTAAGAGCCTTAGATTAGATACGCTCAACAGTGGATAAATCCAGACATTAGATCTTCTATTGTAGATTGCATTTTGCTAATCCTACTTTCACGTCCCGGCGCGTGCTCTCACCAATGTAGGTTGAATATTGTTTAATGGAGCAAAAATATAAGAAATACAATTTTTTTTTAGTGTTAAAACTTGGAAAAGAGAAAGCCAAAATAGTGGTCGTACTGGCGGAGGCTTCCACTTTCTTTGGTGGCAGACATGCCAAAAGAGAAGACAGAAAAATTGTAGGACAACGATTTGTCCAAAACGACCAAAACTCCTGTTAATGATGTCATGAAGCTACAATTTTGAACCTTAATTTTTTTTCTTACTCTTAATCTAAAAAAAAATGAGAGTCAAAATTTTAATAATAAAATATATTTTTTTAATATTTGAGACAAATAAAAATAATATATTAATTTTATTGATTATTGTTCATTTTCGTAATTGATTATTGATAGTAAGCAATTTGATTCTAACATTTATTGAGCATATGAATTGTAATGAATGTAAGTAATTGTTGAAGAATCAAATTCAAAATTTTGAGATGGAAGCACGAGGAACAATGACATGTTTGAGGCAATAAATATAGAATTCAGATTTGCAAATGCCATGAATGTTTATATTCTATCAACGGGTATTTATTTCTAACATACATTGGAATTTAATAGGAGCATGAGTTATGCGTGAAGCGTGTTACACACGTGCTTTAAGACAGGGTGATAAGTAACATTGCCTCGTAGCAATGGTGCTTTGGTCTGGCCAACATAAATAGACAAAAGATTATAGTATTTAATGCACTCACCATCTCTCGCGCAGAAACAATAAGGGGAAAGATTTGATCCTTTTTGGTTCATTTTAGGAGGGAAATCCAAACAAAGAAGAAAAAAAAGAAAACCTCCCTTAAAGACTCCGATTCATTACTTCTACAGAGGCAAGAGGGGACCCCAATATAATAATCTTTGGCACAATCCTTTGTTTCAAAAGAGTTTAGTCATCGGAGAGATCAGAGAAACAAAGAAATCAGAGGAAAAAACTGAGTTGGAAGAAAGAATGTTTGCAGCAGAGAATGGACTCAAAGGAGACCCAAGGCTACAAGCCATATCTGATGCCATTAGGGTCGTTCCTCACTTCCCAAAACCAGGTTTTTTTTTTTTTTTCGTCCTCTTTGGTTTTGGATTTCTTTGAGGAACTTTGTTTCATCGGGTGTTTGTTTGTTTCATAGGGATTATGTTCCAGGACATAACAACGTTGTTGCTGGATCACAAGGCGTTCAAGGATACCGTCGACATATTTGTCGATCGCTACAGAGACATGAATATTTCTGTCGTTGCTGGTACTGTGTGTCTTGTCTCTTCTTCTCAAACACTCTTTGCTTCCTTTTTTTAATGGTTAAACTGAAAATTTGTTTCCGTGATTTCCGCTTGTACTTTATTTTTTAATTGTTTCTTTAGAAAATGTTTTCCTCCGAAAGCTGATCTTCAAAGCCGGACTGTTCTTTCTTTTTCAAGTTTTTGATGTAAATCCTTAATTAATCTCCTAATATTCTTGAAAATTTTGATATTTAAAAGTAACTTCTCCTCTCATATTCTTTTTTTTTTTTTTTGAATTTCGGAAGAAGGCTTTGAATCTTTTACATTTACTCAATCTGCCTTATTCTACGCAACCATTGCAAATCTCAACTCTCCAAGCTATTTGGCAACTTGGGTTATTTTCTTTTTCTTGGTCTGTCTCAGACAAAATTATGTAAAAATTGGTTGTTTGTGGTTTTCATTTATTGACTCTTAAGACATGTTTCACTGACTAGGAGATCATTTATGGTCAATGTGCTTATATTGTACTACTACTGTCATTAATTAGAACTTAAGAAATAATCCATCATTTTTTTTTATATATGGGTTGGGTAATCTTTTCTTTAAATCTCAGTTCTAATGTTGCAACATTTTCCTGCAGGAGTTGAAGCTAGAGGATTCATGTTTGGTCCGTCAATTGCCTTAGCAATTGGTGCCAAGTTTGTTCCTCTGAGAAAACCAAAAAAGTTGCCAGGTATTACTACTACCTTTAGTTATATTAGACAGAGAAGGGAGATAGTGCTGATTAACTATCAGATACTTTTCTTTGTTTGTCGATATTTAAAAAGTGAAATAGCTGGCTTGTTGTTAATGCATTAAACCCACAATCCATTCAATTATTTTAAAAAAAAGTTAGGGAGGCATGTGGATTTCAAGTACATGTTATTTTGGAAGAAGATCAGTTGAAATGATTGAAGGGGTTGCTCCACTGGTCAAGGGTGGGTGGGGTGACTTTCAGATAAATCTACAAGTTAATAAAAAAGACTTTCTTTGTGTTGTCAATCATGCAGGCATGGCCTTATCAAGATCATATTTTAGTAATTAAAAACTAGCAGTAGTATTTATCTGAAATAATGTCAGTAACCCAAAAAACAAATTGCAAAAGCAGATTATAGTAAATATTTAATTGCTTTCATCTTTTGCATAAACCTCTCTGATCACCTACCAATAATTGAAAGTGGACTCCATCCATTATTTTGATTTATGTTGATGGGTTTAATGAAATTTGAGTGGATCTTGTTAGCTTCTTCCCTTTTGAATCTTTTTAACATTCTTTTTTCATGCGTTTTGAAAATATTTTTTTATCTATGTAGGTGAAGTAATTGCTGAAGCTTATGAGCTGGAGTATGGAACTGACTGCTTGGAGATGCACGTTGGGGCTGTTCAGCCAGGAGAACGTGCTATAGCTATTGATGATTTAGTAGCAACCGGTGGAACTCTGTCAGCTGCCATAAGACTCTTGGGTAAGATTTCAGCCTCTTTTCAAGTATATTGATGATTGCCTTTTCATTTTCTTGGTGGTTTGATTAATTTGTTTCTGCTGAGAAATTCAAATTACTCATAAATTATGTGTAAATAACATGAGGTTACTGTTTCAATAGAACGTGTCGGTGCTCAAGTTGTTGAATGCGCATGTGTTATTGGACTGCGCGAGGTCAAGGTAAATTCTTCATTTTTTCCTTCTTGTCCTTGTCTTGTATAGTGATGAATTGGGGGATTCCTGGGTACACATTGTGCATTCAGAAGGATCTAAAATTACGAGTTTTACCCTATTTTTAGAAGTTAAAAAGTTTCAAAGAGAATCCTATGCTATTTCTGGTTGTAACTTCTTTGTCTTATCCGCTTCTCCAATGCTGCATTTACTTTACTGGTAAAGTAAATGATTAAGTGCATGGATTTGATTCTTTTGATGATTGTTATCCCTTTTCAGGGGCAACGTAGGCTTGACGGAAAGCCACTTTATATTCTTGTGGAGCCACGTGAAATAGATGGCTGTTATTAAGGTATTATTACATCATCTAAAGCTAGATTTGTGTAATAAAACAGTATGTGTAAATTTGTCCATACATGGATGAAGACTGATCAATCTATTCTCGCTTTATTTGTCTGACGAAAATCAATAATTTTTGGAGATTTCACTGGCACAAATAATTTGCTACCCTGGATTTGCAACAATGTTGCTAGTTGCTACTATATTAACTTATTGTTGCTTATAATAAATCTTAGCTTGACAATTTTGCCAAGTTGATATATTATCTTGTTGCACTTCTTGAAGTGGAATTTACCTGTCATTAAAAGTGGGTTGGGGTGTGTTTTTATGTTTACCCGTGTGTTTCTGAACTATGAAATTTCTGGCTTTATCTGATTTTTTATATCTCCTGGTTGATTTGCAGAGAAAGATGATGCAGGAGCAACAGCTTTGCTGGCTTATCTCTCTCTTAATTGTTTGGCAAAGCACTGCCCTTCACAAGGCTTATTTCGAATGATTCATTTTTCTTGTGAGATTATTGTTATCTTTTTTTCTAGGCTTGAAATTGTGTTTCCATCCACAAATTGTGAACAAAGCATCAATGAAGAAATGCTGTTTCTCCATTCTGACTACTTTCCATGAACTATGATTCGTTTCCATTTTTCGAGATTCAACAGATTCAAGGAAACTGCACGAGATAATCATAAATAACCCATCCTCCCCCCTCCCCCTTGTATCCCTTATATTAGGGATGTTAATTAAAGATGTCAATGGATGTCGATTAAATGTCATTGGATAGGATATGAATTCACCTCATATCTCTTATCTCTTATAGCAGGGATGTTAGTGAATAGGGTATGAATAAAATAGAATATTTTTTATCTTTATTTTTGAATTTTTATATTATATTTATTTATGTATTTATCCGTGATGAATATTTTAAATTTAATTTAATTTTTATGGATACTAAATAGATGAATAATTTTTATATTCATAATTTTTTAAAAGAAGAAAAAAAATTTCTTTTGTATATTTATTAATTTCCAATAAACATATATTAATATATATTTTTAATTAAAATATATTAATTTTTAATTAATTTAAAATAATAATATTTATTATTAACATAAATATATATAAGATATGAATTTAAAGTATTATATTATTTATTTTTATTCTAATATTTAATAAAAATTTAAAATTATATTTATTTTTTTCTCATATTCGTTATATAATATATTTATATTTTTTTTCAAAATCTTAATATAATACTTATTTTTATTTTCATTCGATAAAAAATTAAAATTTTCATTAAATATGAAAAAGATTGACATGTCTACTTAATATGAACTTCAAAGGATTGTATACGTCACAATCATGACCAAACCACACAATATATACATGTCTTGATCGTCTTTGTGCTATCGAAACTCAATACATCGGAAAATCATCTTTCTACACCCGGCCACATGGGATATGGGAAACATCCAACCTTGCTTTTGCTTTCATCTTTCTCCTTGTTATTCAAGTGATTAAAAAAAAAATAGAATACAGCAGTGTAATAACAGGGTATTTTCTCTGAATTACTGGTACAGGTGTAACCACAAAATTCACTAAGTATAATTGTTAAGATCATGCAATTAAAGCAGCGTGTGATTGATTACTGGGAACTGTGATGGACACTGTGGGGGTTGCCTTATCATACTCTATTAAGATAAAAGAATTACAATATTCAAACCCCACTTCATCTTTCTGAAGACTTGTTTAATTCCTTATCATTGTTCTTTGAAATGATATCACATTTGAGTCTATGCCGTAGAAGAAAATTCACCTGCTTTCTTAATTTAGCATTGTTGGTGAAGATGTCTGCTATGATCTTCCTTAACTCATCATCTGTTCTAGTATCATAGTGGTTGTCACATAAGCTATCGATATCCCCAGTGGCACTGCCATCTTCCTTTGCTAATTGTTGCACCTAATTCAATTTGTGCAGGGAAAAATAGTTAGTGCAAAAGTTATGGAAGACCAAACCTTAAAAAATTAACAAAAAGAAGAGGTGGGCGTGGGGGACACAGTTGGAAGAGGAAGATAGACAGAGGGCAAAAAAGTCGAGAATCCATTTATGTTTTTTACTTTATGGTGAAAGTATTATATTTTCTCGGCTAGCTTTTAAGAATATTAGTTGGGTACAAAAAAGAGGCAAAACTAACTTCTATTTTCAATCTAAATATTTCCCCAAACTGAACATAACTGAAAGTATTAAAAGATCAACTCAGGAGACAAGCGTTTTACATTGTTGAAAAACCAAAAAACAAGGTACCTCTGCAAGTAGGCAAGTGATTTTATCGTCAGATGTAGTCAACAAATCCAATGCATCTTCAGTTGAGGAATAATCTTCATCATTATCTGTAGACAAATTCACACAGCATCCGAGAAGTTGATTGTGAAGAAGCTGACACTCATTGAGCAGCTTTTCTCTAGCATTTCTTACATGCTTAATGGTTTGTCTTTCCTGTTCTAGTTGTACCTGCAAAATCCAAGAATTACTTCTGATAGCAAGAAACTTAAATTTAAATCAATGATTTGATTTGACTACACCTAATATCTCTAGAATCCTTAATAAAGAAGAAAATTTTCAACAGATATTAAGGGGTTTTTTTTGTTGAATAGTTGAATGTATAAAGAAAAAAACTTAAACATATAACAAATGCTTTAGTACAGACAGTTACCTCGGCTTCAGATTTTTCCGACAGTGATTGACCAACCTCCTGCTTCAGTTCTTTTAGGGATTTCCTGAGAGACTTGACCTCTTTAACAAGAACTTTAATATCTGCTTTTGATTTTGCCTCTAGGCCTTCATATTGCTTTGATATATTGTTCAGCTGTTCCTTAGTAGCATTTAACTCTTGCAGCATTGCATCTCTCTCCTCAGCGTCAGACTGGTTGGTTGTCACTGTTATTTGCTTATCAACCTGTCTCAAGTTTTATTGTTAATTAGTGAATACTTAAACATTCATAAGTATATTTTATTATAAGGGGCAGAAACTGCCTCAAAATCTGAAAATCGTATGTTGATAAAGGGCACCCAGAAAAGATTTGCAATGCTTGTCCAAGGGAAAGCAATGGCGGTTAATTTTTCAAAAAAAAATCTCAAATAACCTTGAATCCAACTTCAACAATCAGCTTCTATAATGTTCCTATCCAAAGATTAGTTTTGGCTTTATCTTGTGGGCGTGTGGGAGAGACAGAGTGTTAGATTTTTATTTGAACAAAAACATCAAACATCTAGAAACATACAATCACCAGTTTTAAGCAATACCTCTCCATGCATAATTTATCAGGCCAAGTTCATCATATACCTTAACTGGCAAAAATATCTGTACAAAGCATCAATATCGTGCATGTACACACATATGGCAGTTACAAAGAGGAATAAATTTCAAGAATAAAAAGGAGTTAAATGCATTACCTGCTCAGGATTCAACTTCAACTCCATCTCCAAACACTTCCGTCGAAGTTCTTCCATTTCCCACTGCATTTGGGTAAACCTTTCTCTTTCAATCAGGATAGCCTGCTGCAGGTTTTCTTTACTTTTCTGTTGGGTGCTTCCAAGTTCCACTTCCAAATCCTTAACCTGAGCTTCTCCAATTTGTTAATTCAACCTCAAAATTGCTAATATTTTACTAAGAATAAAGCTCATTCAACTTCTATTGGGATACTAAGCACCCAAAGACAAACCATTAGAAAATGGAATGAAATGAATATAGGGTTCTGGTTAAAATTTGCTGGAATGGACACAGTTCAACACATACTTGACCCAAACGATAGAAAAAATAGAAAATGCAATACAGATATAAACAAAAAACAAAAAGCTAACCAAACAAAAATTCCTGTTTTGCACACAATTCATCTGAATGTAGATCAAACAAAGTACATTATTGAAAGAAAAGGTAACCAATCCAGTGAAATATCAATAATTCAGCTTCACAACTATGAACTATCTCTGTCAATAGCCCCTGAATACTGAAAATATATCAAATATATTTGATACTAAACTATTTAAATTAGGATAACTTTCAAAATTTATCTCAGAAAGCATATCAAACTGCTTCCACACACCTTTGTCATAAGATAATTTTAACTGCTATTTCTTGATTTAATCTTGCTATAAGATCCTCCATGTCAGTTTTTGCAGTGACTAGTTTCCGCTGCATTGTCAAAAGAACCCTGTTCATCTTATGACGCTGGTCCAATGGAAGAACTATTTGTGTATCACCAGAAAACTGAGAATCTGAGTTTCCAAGAGTTCCCATGGCATGTAATACTTCGGCAGATGCAGGAAGGTCAAGAGAGCCATCAACAGATGAATTTGGAATCCCAGTGTTGGACATGTCACTACCTCTCAAAGAACTTATATCGCTCCCAACACTTTCAGTTGATAACTTTCGAGCATGACCAGCCATCTTAGCTGGCTCTGGCTCGGAAAAGAGTTCCAATCCATTTCCAGTAACAAAAGAAGCTCTGGACCCGTTTCCATTATAAATATCTTTCCCCAAAGTATTATTGATGTTTCGGGTGTGTGTTTTATGTCTAGGAAAATCTTCTAGCTGCTCCAAAATTGTCTGTCCCATAAATAGACCCTCATCAATGTTGGACATACCATACTTCACAAGCTTTTCTATTGAACCTGTCAAATCTTCACCCAATGACAGGTCTCCCAAACCAATTTCAGAACTGTCATCTCTCCCTAACCTAGGTGTCCCGAGCTCAGATATCTCATAACCAGTATCACTACCATAATCTGATGTGATTGACGAACTACCAGCAAAATGAGATACGCTTGAACTGGGAGGAATGTTATTTGATGAAATTGTGCTATTTCCAGCAACATTAGCTTCTGATGAGCTTTCATTTACCTCTTGGAATGCTGAAAAGAACAATATGAAAAGTAAAAACTCCAAGTTAATGATAAAACTAATCTTGATTATGGATATATATATATATATATATATATATCTTCAATTGGACATCCTATCACTTAGATTCTAATAGACATGCACTTTTATATGTAAATTGTAGAAGATAAGATAACTAAGTCTTAAAGTCCTGTAAATTAAGTAGAATTCCACATACAAGACCTCGCAGCAGCTTCCAGTTCAAGAAAGGATGCCACTGTGACACTTCTTGACAAGTCAATGTCAGATAACAGCTTTGTCATCCACTCCTCCAATGAACACCTTCTCTGCAACAAAACTAAGCCTTTTGAGGAAATTAGTCACCCAGATAATAAACATGACAAACATCAATAGGTTTAATTTGGAACCTTCCATTTTTTTCTTTCTTTGTTTTCCCCAAACAGAAAATTTTGCATCACACAAACAATTCATTGCTACTGTAGTAACTTCATAAATCAGCTGCTTTAGCAGTCTAAATAATACCTAAGAAAGACCTTCACTTCTGAAATTCAAATTTTTTTGTTCAAGCATAAATATTTGTCAAATAAAAACTCTAATTCAATACTACATTTGTATGTCAATACGAAACTATAGTTAACATATGGATTCAAAACTTGAAAGGTCAATAATGCTAGTTGCCAACTTTAGGATTCTTCAAGTTATATTAGACAATTGAAAAGAAAAACAAAAGAAAACAACCTTATGGGTTTGAGTTTTGACTTATCCAGTGCCAAGTTACGTACAAAAAATTTGGCATGCTTTGACCAATATAGCCTACCACAAAGAGAAGTCACAATTTGGGCAAATTGGCTCTAGGACAAAATAATTCTGAGCAAATGCCCCTAAAAAACTAATTTGGTGCACAAAGACCCAAGAAGTTCTAAGTTTGATATCAAAGGATGAACTGTTATTAGCAACTACAAGGGGAAAAAAAGCTAGTAGTGATCATTGAAGAAGAAAAATGAGAATTAATAGTGTTCACATTTTCAAGCTGATAAAGAGAAGGGAGACACTACAGCAGTTCTATTATAACCATAAAAGAAAAGGGAAAACAACAAAATGAAAACCTTATTGCCTACCTCTTCCAACAGAGCCCTGCTTTTCATACGCAATAGCCCCTTGGGTGGAGCAGGGGGAAGATTTTTCTTGGGAAATGCCTTTTTTAGCTGTAGAGGGAAGTCAATAACAATATTAAGAGGTCCCTAAATCAGTTGTATTTGTATATTTTAAGCAGAATGCATGTCATTAGTAATGTTCAAGCGATATGTCATAACAATCAACTTCAGTTTCCTAATATACACTCTAATTACTAATAGTGGAGTTCTTAATGCAACATAAAGAAAATGCCAGGACTTACTTCAGTAAATAGTTTCAAAAAATCATTAAATCTTCTCAATACTCCACGTGTAGTTGTAACACCCTCTGGTGATTGTACCCCAACCTGTACCCTGTAAAACTGTCCCCTAAGAATGTTAGCAGAGAACCATGGCAAATTTATTAGTGTGACTAAAATGTTACAACATCTACATGCTTGACGATATGACAGAATGCCAATGAGACTGTTCAAAAATTCAAATGAACTCCAGAGAGTGTTAAATTTCCTCCATATAGACTTTAAGCCCATTTAGATGTTGGAAATTTTCTGAACTGTAATATACAATCCATAACCAAAGTATTACAAAAATAAGAACAAAAGGTTGAGGCTGAAATTTGTATTATGAAAGAGAATTCAACATATCACTAAGTCACATACTATAAGACAGAATAACATCTATCATATGCATAGATACTGGTAATTACCACTACAGGATCTGAATCTCTTAATTTTGGAAGGACAAACCAAGAAGGTATTGTAACACAGTAACTCCATCCGGTTTGGGGATCATGCGGCCAAACAGTTTCTCTCCCGTTCTGCATGTATATGTACAATGAGTATGTGCTAAAACAAAGATTCAATCATTTTGGCCAAAAAAAAAAAGATTCAATCACAACTTTCTTTACAGCCAAAATATCAACTAAAACAATCAGAACATACACGAAGGGAAAAAAATCCATTCTATTATATGTTGAAAAAGAAAAAAAGTCATCAAAGAATGGTATTCAAAATGTAAATCTCTGTCAAGATTAAATAATAATTCAGTCCTTATTTTTAGATGATGTCACAGATTCTTGAATGAGTTTTTCCATCATCATGTTTAATTAAAAATACTACTAAAATTTCAGCTAAAAATGTAAAATATAACAGGCTGTTCTAATTCCAACTCCGTAAATGCTTAAAAACCAGCTCATGATGTCTCATATTGACGATGAAATTTATACATATGGGAACCAAAATAACCTAAAATTCTAAACTTTACCAGATTAAATACCTAAAAGCTGGTTAAAAATATATATAAATGTAAAAGCAATAAATGCACTGTCTTTTTCAATTAAGATTAAGATAACTATCAGAGTTAATAGAAACAATCTAGCAACTCGTCTTGCCAAATTGATCCCCATTTTTGTCTTGATCCACCATAAACTCACTCAAAATACTAATTATAGCATAAAATACTAGAATACTAGAATTTCATGAACTAAACTTTTCAATCGCCAAAACCGAGTGATAATTAAGATTCCAAACAAATTTCGAATAAAATCAACAGAAGAAAGGAAATAAAATTGAAGAGAAAGCTGACCCATTTACGAGGAGGCGGACTCCAATCCATCCCAAGAGGAAGTGGCGAAGTCCCATCGTGCCTATGCTTCGGTGGACTCTGCCTCTGCATGATCTATACGACTTTTCTCTACGACACGACGCTGATCTCTCTCTTGGAATTGCAATTGAACATTAAATCAAGTCTCGGGTCACGAATATAGAGAAGGGAAGAGCTTTAGGGTTTATGTGATGGGATCGGGTGAGAGTAGACAACTGGAGCAAAACGTCAAGAGGCGTTGGCCGTAGGAATTTCAATCATCGGAGGCTTTGGCCTCTCCCTCTTTTATTGTTATTAATTCAAAAGACGGCGCGTTTTAAGAGCGAAAAGGGGAGAAGTGGGCTAGATTGAGCCGTGTGCGCAGCGTGTCATCTGAACATGCTGCTGTTTCGATGACTTCTGTCTCTCTTTTGTTTGGTCTCCTCCCCTCTCCTCTCCTCTCAAGTCCTCCATGCCAAAAATTCCATCGCCCACTTCTCTTTCTTTTCTTTTTTTTTTTCTCTTTATATTTTCGTTCCTTTTTTGTTTTTGGAATTAGTAGAAGTAATAAAGAAGGATGCTACCTCACTCTCTTGTTCTGGACGTACATTGAGCTTCACGGCGATAAATGACAAAGACGGATGATGCTTTGCGTTGCTTCTTCGGCTTTGAGTTCAACAAGGTTTCACCCTTTTTTTCTCGTCCTATTAGTGATGGACCTTTAAATATGGGCTACCTTATTGAACCAGAGTGTTGATTACTGGGCTCTCAGCCGGCATTACTTATTTTTCTGGGCTGGATGTCAAGATCTAGAATGATTTAATTTTATGGGCTTACTCAATCAAAATCTGGGTTCAGATAGGGTAGCCCAGTGTTACCAGAGCAGGTTTCATGATTGGGCTTTAGTTTTGGAATGAATTTTTTTCTTTTCTACATGGAAAATTTTGTCCTGTATGCACTACAAATTCCGCCTTATTTTTTTTCATTTCCCCGACAATTTTTTTTTTATCATTTTATAGTTATCAAATCATAATAAAAAATTATTTAAGGATTGACACTGATAAATAACGGGTCCATATAAAATTTTGATAAATAACACATAATTTTAAATTTTACTTAATAAATTATAATGCAATGATTGTAGATGCTATAGTCCTACTATATATATATATTACTTTCATAATATACTAGTAAATGCTTGAATTAAAAAAATTATAAATTAAGCTCCCTTTCCTCCTTGGCAGAAATTGGTAGGAAAAAAAAATTATAGCACTACCGTCAAAGAATCCCATCAAATTGATTTTCTTAAAAAAACTATGCTGGGATCGATGTTGAAGCACATGTTCTAGGTACGTATAGTACTAGATTTATCAGGTTTTTATTCCAGTAGTCAACTATCGAAACCTTAAAAATTTAATATGTTGGAAATTATGTAACCTAGTCGAATAACAGTGAGAAAAGGAGATCATCAATGCAACATTTCAAGGACAATATTGTCCTCTATATATATATATATATATATATGCCGATGGAGTAACAGTGAAGCTAGCAAATTGATCTGAGTGTTGAGAGACAACTAAATCATGAAGATCACGTTTGTTTCAGCATGTCCATGCAGAGAGAGAAAGATAGTTGGGCAGAGAGACCAGTGGTTTTAATTACCAAGACAAGACGTCTAGACCCCTCCCATGTCTCCTCATGGCTAAGCCAAAAGGATTTCACCTGCAAAATCAAGCTGCTTTAAATCGTGAAACAATTACCACCCTCCATGTTTTCAAGCAACTATTGCTCTTTGTTTCATGGCCATTTGTTTATTCAACTTGGAAGCTTGTAGCACATGCTTCTTAAGCTCGCTTATTCATGTATAATTCCAATATATCAACCCGCCTTTCGCCTTTTGTCTTTTCTTCAATCGTGGGCATATCTTTGAAGAGGATTTGGTTCATTGGAAACTTTGAAGGACGATGACTTTAAAAATTGTTGGTACAATTTTAGACATCCAAATAAATACAAATAAAGATAGTCTCATTTTATGTATTTCAAGCCTTTTATACTTTTTTTTTTGTTTATAGCTTTTGCAAAACCGAACAAAGTAAAGGAAAATAAGGCAGTTCGATCATTGAATTTTCCGAGATGTTATAATGTTATTGGAGAGAAAAAAAATGATAATCAAAGATTTTTACATTCTAAATTGCAAGATTGCAGAGATGACACTGTGGTTCTAATCTCTAGAACAAGAATAGCAGAGATGATATTATCAGTTCAGATACAAAATGGTAGAAGTGCTGCTGGGTTGGCAAAAACAAGAAAAAAAATGAAAGACAGAATAAATTAATCAAAGTCTTTGCTCATGCTCACCATTTTTTGAATCCATTGGCTAGTATACTGATGTTGGGATGAATTAAGTAAATAAGAGATCTTGAAACCACCTGCATCCACACAAGAAAAATCAAAGCAAACAAAAATTTAATTCCTAGCTACTGGATTGGAAACCATTGTCCTAGAAGAATATTGTAAGAAGAAATTAAAGCTAACTTAACTACGAACCATCAAGGAATATTCATCAATCGAAGAGATCCTCCCAGTAATTTTCCACAGCTTTTTGAACTTGGTTTCCAAGTACCACTGAATTATACATACTATTGCACGGGAAGGAATACAGTTTTTTTTTTTTTTTTTATACAGTTCAAGAAAGCCGTGAATATCACAAGAGAACCATAGTTGGCAGCTGGATCGGTTTAAAACCATCTCATTTTGCGGAGAGATTGAGGGGAATTGATGGCTAGATATCCAAAAGAAAGAAAAAGAAGGGTGCAAGTGGGAGAATAGAATTATTGTGAAGTGAAAGCTGAAAATGTATGTATATATACATAGTAAGGTTAAAGGCATATGTACAAATGATGTTAGGCTTCCATCCACTAAACAAGTAAAAACCCAATGACTGCAGCCTACCACATCAGTACCAGAAACCATTTTAGTCCCGTCTTTGGCCGCTACCCGTTTTTCCCTTTCTTTTTTCAAAGCTTTTTCCAAAGGCTATGCCATTTGTATAGTAGTTACACATAAGATCGTCTCGATTAATGGCGTTAACTTTGGAGCTAATAACTAATTACTATAATTTCCTTTCAATCTCTACTTATTCGCAGGTTTTTGTTCGCAAGTTGTGACTTTTCTTTGATGTCTCAAATGCAATTAATGTCGCTTATTTGAACCACACATCTTGCTTTTGTCTTTTGGGGTTGAAGCGACGTATATATTTACTCTGAACTTAAATTTACCAAAAAAAAACCAACTGTAAACGTTGTGTGTTGAATACGTTGCATTACAATTTACAAAGCAAAGCACCCTCGGGCATTTCGCTAATCAATGTTACGTCAGTTTGTGGGTTGAAAAAGACTTTAAAATTGTATAACCGTTCTGAGCCCATGACGTAGTTTTCATGTGGACATTGGTGTCACGCCCATAACCCAATTGCGCCAAGCCGAACCACGAGCTCCCCAACTTTCAGCCATACCTACGCTTTCCACACTAGTGTACGTTTCCTTTTTGATATTTTATTTTATTATGCAGGTTAAAGAAAAGGTGCTTGACGTTTGAATTGTAACAACAACGATTTGATCTATTTTGTTGATAGAAAATTACGAACTCAGCCTTATGTCCATGTCTTAAATTTTTTGAAGTTTATGTAATTTTCCTCTCGTTTAATAATTTTGAATTATCTTTATAATTGAAATTTGTATTGATTAATTGATTATAACCTAATGACGGTTCAAATAAATTAAAATTTTAGGTTTATGTATCAAATTTTTTTTAATCTAAAATCCAAACCATAAAATTCTGTAGATTAGTAAAAAAAAAAAAAAGCATAGGACAAAGCCAATGAGTTCATGTCCTTAACCATTAAAACACAAAGGTTTTGATGTTCCATCCAGTTTCTTTGTTACCAAACCGTAAAAAGCATGCCAGAAGCATTTTTTTTTTAGCTTGAGGAAGAAGATCTTTGTTTTCTTTGATTTTACATGTTAAATTGACGGTGTGGATATCTCTTTTCCAAACTGTTTCTTCCAGAAATAAAATTTTGCTTCTGTTGTGCACAAAATTGAATAAGCAACATAATTTATTGCAAAATCAACTGAACATTGACAACATTAATCAAACATTACATTAGGCTGAGGTAAATGAACCCACATCCACATGCCTAGTTATTTCACTAAAACAAATATTACAGATGTCGGAGTCTTTTTAAGACATCCTAAAAATGTAATGCAAATCATAGAAAAACAAACCATATTCCAACTATTGAAAACGCACTAAGAGCGACAAAACAAAGCACATTGATTTGGAACACCATAATAAAATTATATAGGACAAATTAAACTAAGAACGAACTCAGCCAAGAACTGGTCGATATTACGCTTCTTATAATTATTCACATTTGAAGCCTGAAGGAAGCTCCTTCTGACATGCACTAAGGAGTAAGCTAAGAGTAACAGGGATGTTGAGGTTGATTCCAAGTACATTGGCTTTGATGGCAGTGCAAAGGCAAAGGGCAGCCTCCAAATCAGCCAAGCCAGAGATCAAAGCGCAGCATTTGCTTGAAAGAGGTGTTCCCACCACTATGTTGACAAGTCCAAGCAGGTCAGCACAGACACCTAGCTTCAATGTGTCCTTAGGGCAAGAAGCAGGCTGTTCTGGTGGAGGACATGCAGCTTTAGGAGGAGGAGGGGGTTTGGGTTTGCATGAATTACAAGCGCTAGTGAATGTTGAGTGGAAAAGAAGGAAGAAAACTAAAAGGAGGGCACTGATTTTCTTGGAAGCCATAGCTGCTGTTTGCTAGTTGCTAGTGACTGAAGATATTCAAGGAGTTGTGTGCCTTACTAGAACCAGAAGTAGCTTTTTTAAAGAAAATTTGTGAGGTGGCTGTTTGGAAATCTGATTGAGTGGAAGAGAGTGAAAATGGATGATAACGTAGTGGTTGGATTTTTGTAAGCTTTTGGAAAGGAAAGTTGTATATATGAATTTTTCTTCCTTATCAAGCAGTATTTCCTAACTGTGTTGAAGGAGGTTCACTACTTCACTCAAAATGAAGATATGAAGTATAAAGTTAATTATAGCCATGCTCATAAATCAAGAATTTTGGATAAGAAGGGGAAACAGTTTTGTAAAATTTTTTTGGTATAAAGGAGGCCATAACATGAAAATAAAAAAAAATTACAAATATTAAAATTTGAATTCAAACCTATTAAATAGAGTTAAGCTCGAAATTCTACTGTAAAATTTTCACTCTACTTTTATCTCATTTCCATTTCATTGTCTTTATGCCAAATGGGTCTTGCATCCAAGAACAGATCATAATCTTCTCTCCTCTTACAACTTGTGGTGTGGTGAATTGTGATGGTTACTTAGACAAGTTAGTTAACTGGTAGCCAAGGAAGGTGGTGTGATTTTTTCACCAAATGGATTCCAGCTCTTGGGTTATGACAATAAACATGAATTCCTTTTTGTCAACTTGTCTTGTGTTTTGTCCAGTATTGATTTATTTTTCAATAATTGATAGCAATAAGGTTGTTGTATGCAGCTCATATCACATGCTAGCAAATCCCATTGCCGGACCAAGGATGTTGATTGAAAATGGTGGGTCGGTATCCCTCGAGCATGATTAAACGTTAAACCCTGTTTGAGCTGCTACACATGTCTGATTAGGCTACCCCTTCGGCCATTCATGCATCCACTTTAAATGTTTTGTATGTATATCCTAATTGCAGTTTGTTTCTTTGCCTCAAGTATTCAAATTTCAATCATCATTTACTTTCTTACAGCTAGCTTAATCACAATTGACAGTTGTACTGGCCAAAGAAACATGATACGAACTTTTTTCGTCATAGGAACTTGCCTGAATCATGATCAAAATTCTTTTGATAAAAAAAAATGTAATAGACTGCTTCAATCCTCGAAATAGAAGTGTTTGATTATTTATTTTATCAAAAAATCTACATGATGATTAGTGTCAAATAAGAGTGACAAACGAATTAATCAATTGAATCAATCTTTTAATAATCATGATGATCAAAATTTTTTTCTCTACCACTTCCCAGTTTCATATTGAGCTTTAATTTGTTGTATTTGGCGTGCAAAAGACAAAAGGCTACAAGTCTTTTTGCGGACATAATAAGAAGGGTATATGATCTCATTAATTATTTTGAGTATATAGAAATATTCTTCTCTTTACTTTTGAACTACATTTGTCTCTAAAATAATATGCTCGATCGGTATCTGGATAAAATATAACGAGATTGATTGGCTGGCTACGGATTGAGACATGTAAGCAAGCCATAAATCAAGATGTTTGTCCAATATTTGAACTATAGATGTAGGATCATATATTAGGCATACCCTAGCTCGAGAACATCATCTTTCCGCAATCTGAATTTCTGATTCAAAAAATAATAAACCTTCATATATACTTTAGTATTATCTAAAAAAATCCCTGGACCTTATTGGCAAGAGAGAGAGACAGAGACCGGGGGAAAAAAAGAAAATTTCAAAGGCCTAAGGCATTATTTACTAGTGTCGCTTTCTAGGGTTGCTCAATGAGAAGCCATTTTCTCTTCTTTTTTTTTTTTTTTTTTCATGTTTGGCCACAATTTGATAGAGCCATGACTATTAGATAAACAAGGTCCAGAGTGGCTTGATTGATAGACTTGTCAGTTTTGATTCTGTAATTGAAAATGAAGTTTGTATCCCTAGTGTTGTAGCTTTTGATATTCCATGCCAAGGCCCATTCCAGGGTAATCTTCTTCCTCTGTTCTCACTTGAGATTCGGCCCCCAAGGTCACGTTTTGTTGGATTGGTCCAAGCTTCTTTTGCAAGGCAATGAACGAAATTGGAAGCCAAGCCAACTAAATTTGCCCTCCAACTTCCATTCCAGAAAAGCAATCCAAATGCCTGGCAACGGTCATTTTTCTCCTGGGTTTAGTACTCAAGTTCGTATTCAATCCAACCCAATCCCCTGTTAAAAGTTTAGGAGTTATAACTGTTTGGATCTTCAAATTTGATTTAATTTTTTTTTATAATACATGGTATTATAAATTTTTAAAATTTAATTTAAACTTAAATTAATATTTTTTTCAAATCAATTTGATTTAAATTAAATTTCATCAATTCTATTCAATTCTTCAATTTTTAAATTTTAATTTTTTGTATGTTATTTTTATAAAAGTTTAATATATTTAAATAATTTTTTGATATAATAATTATTTTATCTATAAAAATTTTAAAAATATATAAATTAATAAAAATATATAATTTTATTCAATATTTTAATAAATTTTAATTTAAAATTCGATCTCAAATTTAATTTATAAATTTAACATTCAAACTTCATTTAAATCAAATAAAAAAATTTATCCAAAAACCAACTATTCAAATATTTAATTTTTTCAAAATTTTTTCTCATCCTATAAAAGTTTTCATAACGTAAAGAATCAATATGCTTAATTAAATTATCCTTTGCCCTGGCAAAATAAAAAAGAAAAATATCGTTTGCAGACAGAAAACCAACTCCAAATCAATGTACAACCAGATGTTTTGTAATTGTACCTTTTTTTAGGACAAAAGAATACCATCAGACTAAAAAAGAAAACAGAGGAAAACGCCAACGTACGTTCCTTCCTTCTCCAAAAAAAGGCTAATCAATCAGTCCTTTTTCCCTATCCTCTCTTTTCCTGTACCATATTCTTACCTCGATTCACCTTTCCGCGGAAAATTTCCTGCTTTTATAATTCAATTAAAACCCTTTAGTAGTAATATTTTTTAACAGTTTTATTTTTTATTTTGTAATCTCAGCTGATTAACAAAATTTACGGCTGCAAAGTTAGAAAGAGAAATAAAAAAAAAAAAGAGAAGCTACTGTCTTTTAGACACAAGTGATCTAGAAAGAGGTTTAGAATTTCGATGGCGATACTATACGCGCTGGTTGCGCGTGGATCGGTGGTCCTGGCGGAGTTCACTGAGGTGTCGACGAACGCGAACGCCATCGCCCGGCAAATTCTGGAGAAAATACCGGGAGACAACGATACTCACATTTCGTATTCACAAGATCGATACATCTTCCACGTCAAACGCACCGATGGACTCACCGTTCTTTGTATGGCCGACGAAAGTGCCGGAAGTAGGTCAATTAGCTCTCTCAGATATTCTTTTTTTTTTTTGTTTATTTAAATTTTTAAATGTCAATTTTTATAAAAAGAAGTTTCCTTTTCTTTCCTTTCCTTTTCTTTTCTTTTCTTTTCTTACATGAAAGTGGTTTTATATTTGATTCGTTGCCATTTCTATTGCTTTGTTATGTATCGTCGATTAGTTTCGGAAATTAGAGATAAAAGTAGGCGATTGAGAAAAAAGTTGAAGTTTTATGCTCGGTTGGCAATCTAGGGTTTGATTAAAAGTTCAAAAGTGCAATTTCAATTCTAGAATAGGAAAGGGTAAAAGGGATTTTTTTTTTTTGAGGGGTGGTCAATGATCATATCATTTCGGCAATGGTAGCATAGATGCTATGTTCTGAGAAATTAACACTCATCTTCTGCTTTTGAAGGAATTTCAATTTTAGTTTGTTTGATGAGTTGGAGATGGTAATATTTATGTTCTTCAGAACAATCTGTTGATTTCTCATTAATCAAACTGAGAATTTAAAGCTAGAATATCCTTTTGGTTTGCTAGTACTTTGTGTAACTCTTCTTTGTTAAGAACACTTTTGTCCAAATGTTGCTGATGATAATTTTTTTGGTCATAGTTGATGTGTTTATTTTATCTTTTGCAGGGCGAATTCCTTTTGCATTTCTTCAAGACATTCATCAGAGATTCGTCAGGACTTACGGCCGAGCAGTATTTTCAGCCCTTCCATATGGAATGAACGATGAATTTTCAAGGGTTTTGAGCCAGCAAATGGAATATTACTCAAGTGATCCTAATGCTGATAGGCTAAATCGACTAAAAGGTGAAATGAGTCAGGTAGGTTTTGAATGCTTCGAATCAGGCTATCAATTCCATTATTCTAATTCTTCTAGATTCTCGTTGATGGTCCTTTTTCATATTCTACCTACTAATCATTATCGTGTTTATTTGAATGCATAAGGATAAGCTTGTACCTACTTTAAAGATGAATTAGTTTGCTGTTTGCATCACATGGAAGAAAAATTTTCTATTTTGATCTATTACATACCATTTAACATGTTACATTTAAGGGGAGCCCTACATTAAATTGTCACCTGCAGTTATGGCCTTTCTGCTTAAGTGCATTCAACTTACTCCTCTTTTTTTTTTTTTTTTTGACCATGGTCTAATGTTGTTTCTTGTACTCTAATAGGTGCGAAACGTTATGATAGAGAATATTGACAAAGTTTTAGAGAGAGGTGATCGATTAGAGTTGCTGGTGGACAAAACCACTAACATGCAAGGAAATACCTTTCGCTTCAGAAAACAAGCTCGCAGTTTTAGAAACACAGTATGGTGGAGAAACGTCAAGCTGATGTATGCTTTCTGAACTTTAACCCGAGTTTGTATGTTTACATGCACATGCACTGCATTAAGTTTAGAAGTGAAATTTACTAAAGAAGAGCATAGTTTCCCAATAACAGTCAGCTTTTTGTGCACATTTGCTCCATAAAATAGAAGAGATACCAGGACAGATGAATTTAGCACTCATTGACTTGCTTTGCACATTGCAGGGTTGCTCTGATAATCCTCCTCCTAATTATTGTTTATGTTGTGCTTGCTTTTGTTTGCCATGGGATCACGCTACCTTCCTGCCTAAAATGAGGTCAACACTTTGAGATTCAAACAAATTCCGCAGCCTCATGCCCCCTTTAGATTTGTTTCTGAGTTTGTTTGCTTGTTTTTAGTCTCTGCTTGGGAGTATATGTGGGATGTTTCTGTTTCAACTTCCTCCGCAGTGAGTTGTATTTACTTTTTATTTATTCAATTTTTCAATGTGAAGAGCTAGAACTTTGGTGCTGCAGTTGTGTAACCGTGGTTCTTCATGGAACTTGAAACTGGTTGGTATTTGTCTTTTGAAGACATGGCTTGATTGATTACTCAATTTATCCAAGACTATAATTTTTGGTGAAAAGTCTTCTTGTTATCTTCATTGCTGCTTCTTTCTTTCTTTTTTTTTCTGTTACTTGAATTTATTATTTGAAATTGTCAAAATTTGAACTTTGATCATTAAATCTAAGAGTTTAGCACTCAGTTACTCTAATTTTGTATGCTATAAAGTTGTTTTAGTTATACAAACAGCATTCCACACCGAGACCTCTAGATTGTAAGAACGTAGACATGATCAAATTCATAATGAAAATTCCATATTTCTAGAATGAGACTGACATGAGGAAATTCATGCTCCAGCATATAACTAAAGATACAAAGCCATAAACTATTTTCCAATTACGTATTCCAAAAGCGTTTCATAACTGTTAATGTGCCGTAAAAGTAGTCTCAGGAGGTTTTCCAAACGTTCAAATGAGGTTTTAACATTCATTTCCATGCGAGAGTGCTCTTCCTAATCAAACTGCATCTTAGGGAAAAATCAGTCAGAGGCATCATTGAGTTATTTAACTTGCAATTTGAATGCATCCAATTCGTAATTACAACAAAACCTTGTATTTCTTGCTAATTCAAACATACGTTTTGGGTTTTTGATACACTTTGTTACACTAAGCTGTCCTCTACAAGATTAAATCTGTTCAATAATTCCTGCAATTCATTCAGTGCAATCTTATAGTGTTCCTGAGATTGTGCTCCTTCTTCTACAACTGGAACTGCACACTTATGCAAGTGATTATGCCAATAAACTGTGTTATACACATCAATGTCAGTGGAGCCACCTTGATCAACATGCCTGCCCTTGAAATCTTTACACCATCGAGGCAGTATATAGCGTGAGGGAATTTCTTCCACACCATTATAATTAAGAACATTTAAGGCATGCCTGCATAAATAACCTTTGTAGTTGAACAAACTGCATATGCATCGGATATCCACCTGACTAGTCTCGAATAAAACTTCATAACTCCTAACGTCCTTCTCATTTCCTTCAATTTCGATTCTTTCTTTAACAATGTATGTTATTATTGGCCCATTCACGCTCACCTGCCTTGTATTGAAGCAAGAGTACATCCCCTCAACTTCGGATTGAAACTTATTAAAGATTTCTTTCGTATACACTTTAGAGAGCTGCATCTCAAAATTACATCTTGTTTTCAATTCAAAGCATGAGTTTCTCGACTGCATATTGGCTGTGGCTTCTTTCAGGTGCTTCCTGTGAAGAGCTAAATCGTACTTATCAACAAATTCCTTGAAAGATGTATGCTTATGTACATAACCATCAAAAAATGCAGTCAAGCTCTCATTTTCTTGGATAGGGATCATTCCAGCAAAAAATGTATCCTTTAAATAAACTGGAACCCATTGTTTTCTGTCTTCGTACAATGTCTGGACCCATTTGTTATCCCCAAGTCCATGCTGCTTGATCATTTCAGCCCAAGAAGTTTCAAACTCGACAATCTTCAGGGAGTTATAGACAGCTTTATTCAACTGTCTTTTGATTGCTTCAAATCCTTTCAATCCCCCCAACTTCTCTGGAACTCTCTGCATGATATACCACATACAAAAACAATGACGGGCCTTAGGAAAAACCTCAGAGACAGCAATTTGCAAAGATTTGCACTGATCTGTAACAATAACTTGCGGTGAGTGCCCTAGCATGCATTTAAGCCATGCTCTAAAGATCCAGACAAAGTACTCTACTGACTCATGTCCAAGGAAGCCACATCCCAACAACACCGATTGTCCATGATGGTTCACTCCAACAAAAGAAATCAAAGGAATTTCATATTTGTTTGCCAAGCATGTTGTATCAATTGCGATGGTGTCACAAAAGTAACCATAAGCAGCCCTGGACCTAGCATCTGCCCAAAAGACATTCTTCAAACAACCATTGTCATCAAGATCCATCAAGTAAAAGAAGTTTGGATTAGTCAACTTCATGCGACAGAAGTAATTATAAACAGCATAAGCATCTCCCTCTTTAAGTTCCAAATGTTTAGAGTGATCAGCTGGATGAATACCCTCTCTTTCAGAAATATTTGAGAATCCGTTAAACCCAGCATCCATGGCAGCTGTTCTATACAACTTGATAGTATGTATTTCTGTAACAGGCTCTGGTGGTGGTTGTGCCTTTCTGGCTGCAAGAATCATTTTCTTATGAGACTTGTAAAATCTTTTGATCTGTGGACTCACCTGGTGGTTGTGTTCAAGCTGAACTTCAACTATTCTCCACCTTTTACAGTCCAGAAGCCTAATGACTACCATAGCGGGACAACCAGTTCTTGTTTCTGGTCTTGGATTGTTGGCTTCGCTCTTTTTCTTAAAACCTGCACTACTACAGCTAAGTTTTGCTCTATACCGCTCCTTCCTTTTGGATCTAAACCATGAATTGCTAACTCTGATGCCAAAACCCTGCTCCTTAGCATACATATTGTAGAAGTCATAAGCTTCATCAAAAGAATCAAACTCCAAACCAACAGTAGGTGGAGGCGGTTCTTTCTTCGAATTTTTCGCACCAGATTCATCATGTTCCACCGCACTGCAGTCTCCCTCACCCTCATACTCATCGATCTCATCAAATACTGGCTCGCTATTGAGGCAAACTTCTTCCATCTGGAAAACAAAATGAAAGGAATATTCAAACTCTGCAACACCCCAAGAAGGTAACATTAATTAATAAAATTAAGGTTCAACAACATAGACAATCCTGTATAGACAATCCTGTATTAAGCATCATAGAAATCAAAAGTACAATACAATATAGTTTATTCCAGAAAAAATTTGTAAGAAAACAAACATAAAAAGCAATAAAACTGTCCAAAGATCTAATATCATACATATACAGAAAACTGGGAAGGATAATAAACATCACAAGAAGCACAAAGCCTAATTACTAATACAATAATACATTGACAAAAACATATAAGAGTGTCAGATAAAGCTTTCCAAGAAAATCAACTATATATTACCATTCTGCTTGGGCTAAACATGAAGCCTAATTAAAAAATCTAACAACATAATCTTGGAGACTGGACCCATTCAAATGAGCAATGTCAACTCCGAGAAGAGTAGCATTTCCTTAATAAATGCTAATTTTCAGTCACACATTGGACTTTTACAATGAACGCAAAAGATGTGGATCCCAGTAAAGAGAGTCAACAAGGGTTTGGTAGAAGAGAAGATAGTTAGAGTTACTTTCTTTTTGGGCTAGGCCAGAAGTAAGGTTAAATGTAATTTCTGTTATGTGGTCCAATGTTAAACTCAATGGTCTATTTTCGAGCTACAAATAACATAGATGCAATAAAAAAGAGCTTAAACTGAATAAGAATAACTTCAGTATATGTGGTGTATGTGATGAAATGTGCTGCTGTTACAATGATGGAAGCTGGAACAGCAAGGAATGAAGCTGCTGTTACAATGATAGAAGCTGGCATGGCAAGGAAACAGCTGCCCATTTCATCACATTGTACTGCAATCAAACATAGAATAGCAACTAGGGAGGAAAAATTTTTAAAAAATGTAGTCATACCTTCAACTTAAACAACACCACTGTTCTTCATGTTGTTGATGCCAAAGAATTAGCCACATTGGCTTCCCTATCAAATTATAATCAAGAAAAAGACTTGGAAGCTCCAAGAAGCCCATGGATTATCTGCTTACAGAACAAGCTTCCCCTCTTTGGCATAGTTTAACCACTATAGCTAACCCTACAGCATCCCTTCACCACAAAAAGAAAATGTAACCTTAAACTTGTGCAAAAGCTGATAAGCATAACAAACTAGCCTCACCATAGCATATTATAAGCATCCAGATAAAATGCAAGACCATAACAATAAGAAAATTTCAAGAAAGTAGAATGCCTTTCCATAAGATTAAAGTTGTAAGAGCTTCTTTCACCCAAACAAGACAATTAGATTCCCAGACAAGCTTCAGCAATTTAAACCAAAAGAACTGTGAGCAAATAATAAAGAACTAATTTCTGAAGAAACTTAACAATGATGTCCATGCACCGACACCTAGGAGACCAGCATAAGACAATGAGCGGAAGAAGAAAACAGAATATCCTGATCAGTTTGTTGCATAATATTCACCCAATGATGTGAAAAGCAGAACAGAACTGGTCATTGCAAGATTTATCAAATAATTGCTTTAACATGATTTTATGCAAAATAACATGTGAATATCTCTATATTTCCTCAATCTCAAGTCTCAACCAAGACATACTCTTATACATATTTGCCAGCTCAGGAGTTAGAAATAGCAGCAGCAACAATGGAATAGCAATTCAGAATGCTTGCCTGTTGAGGCACCGATGTTATGATGATGTAGACACAAATAACAATAATGATGACATGGGCGGCATAGATAAATAAAAAACCACATGGGAGATATTTTCAAATATAAACTTAAATTAACAAAAACCCTTGCTACAAAAACCAAATAAGAGACACCCCCACATTCTAATTCCCTTGCAGCTAAAATTCATTGGTCCCAAACTTATAGTCCAAAACCAGAACAAAAATGCATTTTCAAATAAACAAAAGCTGTATTCACAGCTATAATTGGACCATATAATCCTTGCAATAGTCTGGTTATACTATGAAATTATAGGTAAGAAATTACCCAGCATTAACCCCATTAATCAGCAAATTGTAAAGGCGATCACAACAAAACAAAAGAATTATAGTCATCAAATGCTTGATTAGTACTACTATTTATCATGACCCAAAGCAAGTAACCTAAATTTCTTGCGCCCGGATAAGATTAATCCAATTTCCTGCTGATAAAACAAGTGCTGCAAAAGATTGAATTGCTAATTTTAATTAGAAAGTTATAAATATATGAGCATCATGAGTGTTTTATTTTCCGTTTGGTTGCTGAGAAAATTTGAACGTCATTATTTCGTACCTCGCTACTCTGTTAATACTTAGTAGCAATTAAAATTTAAAACCATCCAAAAAATTCAAGCCTAACACTTGTCAATAATCAATTGATTACTTCATTTATAAGTTCTTTACTTATCTCAGCAACCAAACAAAAATCCAAATCAATCGAAACCCTAAGTCAAACTGATAAAATTTAAGCCAACAAAAAAAACTTCAAATTTGACGGTGATAAGTTGAAATTATAGATGATCTTACGGTGAATCATTGAGCTTGATGGGTGAGACGAGGAAGAATCGGGGGACGGCGCTGAGTCACAGCTTCCGAGTTTGCGTTTGGGCAGGAAAATGCGAGTCTCACACTTGGGCTTACAGAGGTTTCGTAGATCTATCAACTCGGTGAGCTGACACGTGGGGACTTTCGCTTTTTTATGTTTACAACGTGGTGTGTGCGCTGTGCTGCTTCGGGTTGGTGGTGGCGTCGTTTGTATTTTCCATTTTTTTCTCCGTCCTTTTCTTTAAGAAATTATAAATTTTCAACAACAAATCCATAATATACAAATTAAATTAAGTTTAATCCTTTGTATTTGAAAAATAAACATAATTTTTACCGACGTTTGTTGATTTAAGCAGTAAAAATTTTAATTTTTTAAAATAAAAATTTGATTTCAAATTTTATAAATAAAAAAATAAATTTAAAAATCGAAATTTAAATGATTATCAAACATTAAAAATTTAGACAAAAATATAAATAATTTTAACAAACTATATGTCAATTAAGCATTATTCGATATTGATTTTTTTAATTTGGTATACACCTAAAATCATTGTTTTGTTCGGATAATGATGAGATAACATGAATTTAAAGTTTTTTTTTTTTTTTTGTAAGATTGTTGCTATTTTATTGATATAGTTTAAGGAATCATAATAATATGCATATATATATAATATTTTGTTTCGCTAACAAATATGTTTAGAGCAAAGTTTATTAAGTTATTATTTATAATTGAATTTATATTAATCAAATAGTGATAATTAGTATGATAAATTTTTGATACATTGGAAAAATATATTATCTAATATGATAATTTTAAATAGTTTAATTTTATATCAAAATATTAGAAATTAAATTTTGATTATTAAAATTAAAATTTTAATTATTTTATTAATAAATAACATAATTATTAATTTTTTAAAAATATTTATATTGAAATTAAAATTTTAAATTTATTAAATAATATCTTTTAAAAATATTTTCATTAACCGATTAAATTAAATACTAATTCACACTCTAATTTGGTATATCATGCAAGTAGCTTTTTGAGTGAATATGCGTTAAAATTAAGTTGCAAACTCAACAATGTAATAAATTCCTAATGTTGCTAATTGCCCTTTTAAGTTGATTCATCGTAGATTATTCAATTTAATATTATCCATGAGAGCAATGAAAATCAAATCTATTAAATTTTAGTATCACACTATATGGAAAAAAAAAAATTTTTTTCTTTAAAACAAGAGGCCGTGGCTATTGCTTGCTAGAATGAATTTTTAGAATGCACGGTTTTACATTTATTTATTCGGTGAATTCGGCAAAAGGAACACATTATTTTTTTTTATATTTATTACAAACCTACCATCTAGTAATTGTGAGTTCGTGACCAATGTTACATCTCTGTCCAAAATAAAAGTATGGTAAAATAAAAAGAAAATAGATTGCATTTTCGAAATTCCCAATGCTACCACGCTACAACGTTATGGCAACAAAAGATGCCGTTGCATTAATTTCGGTCCCGCAATACTTTTAGAAGAAAAATATAGAACTAGACAAATATGTAATTACAAAAATAATAGATTCAAAGATTTGAAATTTTATTATTATTTTACACAAAAAAAATTAGCTATAAAATATGAAATTTAAAATTTGAAATTTACCTCATTGTATATCATTTTTTCTTGGAATTAGATATGTTTTTGAAATGGTTCAAAACTTTGAACACATGGTTTAGTCTCACCAAACATGATAAAGTATAAGATCTAAGAAAAATTCACTTGTGTAATTTATTATATCGAGGATTGTTGAATTTGCTTCTTGAAAATATTTTTACCAGGGAATTTTGAAAATGTCTTAGCAATATGAGATTGAGTTACGTACTGTTCATTTTTTAAATGCATGTCTAAAAATGTAAAAAATAATATACTTTCATTAATATTAATTAATTTTCTTAATAATCAAATTATATTTATTCAAGGATTGAACCATCTATTTGAATGGGTTTGAGCTTAAATTAAACATTCATTTACAAAATAATCAATCCTTGAATATATTATTTAAGGTTTAAACTTAATTTGACTTGATAGTTATTTATATATTTTTTATATTGATATTATGTTATATAAAATAAATAAATAATTAAATAATATATGTATCCACATTAATATCTTATGTCTACATGTATTTAGTCCAATCCAAATATCAAATTAAATTATCAAAGTCATTTTTTAGATTTTAGTTTGTTATTATTTATTTTATCATAGTTAATATTTATTATAATTTTATTTTAATTTTTATTTAAAAAATTAAAGTCTTGGCAAGTTTGGACAATTTATTTTAATTTTAATAAGTCTAAAACTTATTAATATATTGTTTAAATTCGTTCCAAATCTGACTCATAAACATATAAACTAAATGTATCATCAATAATTTATAATGATTTTAAAAGATAACGTCACACAAAATTGAATATGAACATAAAAATGAAATAAAAAATTGAATACAAAACTCAATCTAATTGATTCATACAATTATTTTTAAAAGGTAATATATAGTAAGTTTTAAGTTTATTTACATAAAACATATAGATAGAATCCATAAACTATCAAGGGTTATATATTATTATATAGAGTAAATAGTATATATAGTTCTTAAACTTTAGGTCAAATTTTATTTTGGTTCATAAATTTTAAAAAATTTTAATTGAGTTTTTAATTATCCAAACGTGTACCAATGTAGTCATTCCATTTGCTGAACCATCTAAATTAACAAAAAATCTCATATGGTATGACAGGTAACTTTTAAAAATTTTAATACATAGAATTTTGAAGTTAATTTAAATATATGTAATTAAAAAAGTGAAATTAAAAAATAGCCCCAAAATCAATACCTTGTTTTAACTTGGTTTTGTTTTTTTTCCCTATTCCTTCTTGGACCCTTTTTTTTTCCAATAACCAAGAGATGGCATATGGCCATTCCATTACCTATATCGAAAGCTGAAGTTAAATAGTAACTCTAACTTTGTCAGATGAAATGTAATTGATTAGATTTGACATTGTTAAGGCTAATCCAACCCTTTTCCAGTCAAGATTCCAACGACCTTTCTCTCTATCTTCTTTTTTGTTCCTTCTAAAATTAAGAAGAAGAAAATCAGAAGAAACCAATAAGAAATTAAGAGAAAATAAATTGATGAAATCATTTTCATTTGTTTCAGATCTAGGTGATGGTTTTATGGTATTGGTTGATATTCAAGATGGCAAAGGTAGCCTTTTGGTTCATATTTTTATGGTGTGTTTTGTTAAAATTTTGTGGGCTCTTCTTATTACCCATATATAGACATCATATTTTATTTGAGAAATTTTTGAAATTCATTAAGCTTTGAACTTTAATTTTGATAGTGCAATTGGACCTTAATTGAAAAGTGAATTTTTGGACCCAAAGATTAAGCCATAAATTTTATTTGTATTTTAATTTTTTAGGTTAATTTTTGTTTTTTTAGTCAAAATAGTCAAAGTCAATTGATAAAAAAATAAAAAAGGGTAAAAATAAAAAAAAAAGTGAGATTTTGCATGAAAAATCTTGGATTCAATTCAACTTTTGGATTCTATCTCAGATTTTAACTTTAATGGTTGAATAATTTTGGGAAAACTTAGAGTTTAATTTATTGAAAAATGAAAGATTACACATAGAATAAAATTTGAAGAGAAATCCTAGATTCGATTAAATTAATTTCTTTCAAATTAAAAGGGATTCAATCCTTATAAAAAAACCTTGAATCTAAGATCAAATGGGGGCCTGACAGCAATTGATTTCAAAATCAAACAAAAGTCATTGAAAAGTGATAAATTTTGGGTAAAGTTTTGAATCAACAAAAAAAAAAAAGCAATCAAACAAAAAAATTTTACAAGATGATTCAGTTTGAGCTTTTTGGAAGGAAGCTTAAGATTTATAATAGGAAATATTAGTTTTTGAAAAATAAAAAATTATTGGAACCCGTGATCCATTAAGGTAATGTTAGCCTTCTTCTTTTTTGTGATTTTTGCATAACTTTTACAACATTTAATTGTTTACTCTTATTTTTATATTTATTGCATGCTATTTATTTTTGCATGAATTTGCATGACTAATATTATATTTGCATGATAATTTATTTGCCTAATATATTTGTTTGCATGATTAATATATTTATTTCTATGATTATACTTAATTTAATTGCATGATTATTAATATATTTAATTGCTTAATTATTAATATATTTATTTACATGATTATATATTTAATTACATGTTTATTTGCATGATTAGTTTAATTGCATATTTTGCATGGTTTATATATTATTTGCATGATTATATATTTAATTGCATGTTTAATTACATATTTTGCATTGTTAATTGCATGATTATTAATTTATTTTTTTGTGTGATTGTATGATTATTAATATCTTTATTTACATAGTTATTTATTACTATTATTGCATGATTTTATATTTATTGTATGATATGATATTATATGTTATTGCATGATTAATATTTATTGTATTTTTCTACATTTATTGCATACATAATTGCATGACTATATTTAATTGCATAATTACTAATATATTCGTGTGATCATATTTGATTTCATGATTATATATTTGAATGAATGGTTATTAATATATTTGAAGGGTATTTTATATTTACGTGATAATATATTTGCATGATATTATATATTTACATGATTATTATTCATGATAATTAATATATTTGCATAATATTCTTGCATGAATCTTTTAGCATGATCTAGGCATGATATTATTACATGATATTTGATATGATTTATAATATATTTGCATGATAAAACTATCTTTGATAAGGCCTAGGTAAAATACAAATAATTAACTTGGTACCAATTTTGGCATAAAGGGATGCTAATACCTTCATTGAGCATAACTGACTCTCGAACTTTAGTTCTGTTGATGTAAACTATAGCCTACTCTTTTTAGGAACCCTTAGCTTAAGCTTAGGATAACCTTAAAAAATGATAGATTCACATAGGTTGCCAATCACACCTAGCTAAAAAAATTGGTAGTGACACCATGATTTTTATGTCTAATGGGTAGATTCTCTCATCCTAAACGTTATGACAGTTTGGTGACTCAGCTAGAGACCTTAGAGAGTCAAACTATTAATTAGTTATGTGTTATCTTAAGCCTTACTTTGATAGCTTTTATTATGTAATTATTTATGATTTCATGTGGACTAACCTATTTGTTTGTGATTTCTTATTTGTTTATTTTACAGATACTATTTTTTTATTTACACATATTTATTTGATTATTTTGCATATCATTTTACACACACTACACTTACATTTATGCATAAGTTATATACCTGAGATTTATCCTTTATTAAGATGAAGCAGGTACCTACATTCTTGTGAGGTGATAACCTTCATGTGAGCTAGTGAAAACTCTTACTCAAATTGAATCCTTTCTGTTTGAGCCTAAAATGGTAAGCGATGATTGTGGTGTTGTACTAGTCTATAATAAACAATGATGTAGGGAACAATTTGAGAACTTTAGATTATCAAGCCTTTGAACCCAGCATGTACATGAACCATAAGGATCCAAACCTAGGTTAGAGCTCTGTCCTCCATTTTATTAGAAAAAATCTAAGTAGGACACATGATGGGACAATTACTGTTTTTGTAAATTTATTATTCCTTGTATACTAACCTTTTATATTGTGTTATTTCCTTCTATATATTCCTTGTATATGTTATTTTATGTTAGCTAACCTTTTTTTCTCTCTTTATTTTACAGGCATACATCATTAGATTCACACAATGAGTGATTGCCACAAAATAATCTTAACAAGAAATTCTTCATTACATCCATGGAAAGCCAATCGAAGTTTCCTATATACCTGAGAATGAAGTTTGAGGAAGCTTAGCTTAAATGAGGTAATTGTTTGCTAGCCAATTATGTAACTACTCAACCTGCCAAAATCCATCTTAATCTCAAATGAAATAATCTTAGTGATTTGGGTAGTATTTGGAACCAATTGAGTGTCACTGCTAAGGAAACTTTTCGAAAATAATTTGTGAACCTTGCATTACTTCTTTCAGTCACTGTTGATAATCAGTTTATTAAGGCCATAGTTCAATTTTGAGACCTTTTATATCATTGCTTTGTGTTCAATAAGGTTGATATGGTGCCAACTATTGAAAAATATTCAACTCTCATTTGCTTGGATCTCCTTGATCCTAATAAGGTATATTGAAAAAATAAAAAGATTGGTTACTGAAAAAAACTTGTTCAAATGATGGTCTTAGATGTCCAAACTGTTGATAATTGGATAAAAAGAAAAGATGAAAGTGTTGGTATTCCCTGGTCTATTATTCATGACTTTATATGCAAATATTTTGACATTGAAAGATGAATAGATTTGATGGCACTAGCTTTATATGAGATGATGGTATTTTCAAAAGTAATGGGTTATATTGATGTTGCAATGATGGATTTCTTTGATCAACTTAGTTACCAAATCAATCCTATTCCTACAATTTTGGCTAAGACCATTAGATTTTTAAATTATTGTCGTCAAAATAGAAATGGACCATTTTACTATATGTGCTCAATTGTTAACCATTTGGATGAAAAATCGTATCGAAAATAATGGTGATAATTTTCTCAAGCTTATTTCACTACAAGCACTCCCATCAAGAAATTTTATGAGAATGAATGGCTTACACAAAAATTTAAGAAAGTATGGATTTTTTTTTACGTAAGTGCACTGGCCAATATGTGATGTAGAGAGCTCTTTGGATGCCTTATGAACCAGTGTTATATGATTGTGAAGATAAGTTTTAGGTTCCTTTCTTAGGCCTTTGGGGTGTAGTAAGTTATTCTCCCATCATAGTACAAAAACAATATGACTATGAATAGTTTATCCCAACCGCTTTTAGACTTAGCAAGATAGAGTTTTCATATGCTAAAATTGATGTCTCTATGAAGATAGCCAAAGCCTTGCAAGCTTAGAATTTACTTTAAATGAAAGATATGAAGAGACGTTTAATGATGCTACCCCTGAGTACTTTGTATGGCACATTAGGTGAGGTAAATACATTACATTTCTTGAAGAAATAACTCTAAATGACTCAATGAAATCATCACCTTTTGATCCCCTATTGGTAGTGAAAATCGCTAAAAAAATTTCAAGTTGAAAAAGATAAATTGGAGCTTGAAAATAAAAAACTAAAAAAAGAGTTAGAGGAAATAATGGACAAAAATGTTCTAACACTCAAATAAGAAAATGACGAATGAAAGAATCTTTTTTCTAATTCAATATCACACAGTTATCCACTAATCAAATTTAGCTCAATTTTTAAAAAAAATAGATAATTACAAGCAAGAATGCAAGAAAAAAAAGAAGCATTCACTAAAGCACAAAAACATATCTAAATGCTTAGTGGAGTAGTGGTCGAAATTAAAACATAAATGGGTGTTGTTAGTGAAGAATATGAACAAACAAATGAGGCATATGTGAACAAAGATAACCAATTGGAGTGTTTACTTGATCAAATCACAATGGCTACTTACAAAAGCCAAGAACATGGTAGAAAAAAATTAATAAATGGAAGACAAATGTGCCACCAATGAAAACACATGGCCAACAGCTACTAACTTTCCTTAATGAAGTGCAAGGCCAATATCAACAAATTAAAAATTTCTTTTCACCATAAATTTAAGACATTTTATGCATGTAATATTGGATTTGGTTAGAAATAACTTTAAATTCAATAAAGATTTTGTTTGTTAACAATTGTTATATGGTAAATCTTCTTTATTGCATTCATGCATTCGTACATAAATATATCTCTAAAGTGCATGATAATAAGTTATCCTAATTTTTAAAAATTATGAAAAAATAAGATTCAAAGATAACTCATTTTTAAAAAATTTGAAGCGTTACAACACTAGATATCAAGTAAGGATTATGAAAGAAGAAAACACTATTTATCTTTAAAAGCTAGAACAAGCACAAGAAGAAATGAAGGGGCAATTGGAAACTATTACCGAATTGTTGAAAAACATGAGTAAGAAAAAGAAAATGATGGAAGAGGTGATGATACAAAATGAGACTGATCCATTATATCCTTTAGTTTTACCTCATATTCAGCATATGCATTCTAAAGGGCCTAGTACCAAATGCCATTCACTACAAGTTATCCTTATGTGCAGACTGAAATGCTGACAACTGCTGCTCATGCTCTTATTTTCCTTGTTCTTGATATTAAAGTATTTGATCCTGCATAAGTTTCAAATTTTAATGATCTCAAAGAAAAAAAATTGAAGATAAGCTCTGTTCAAATTAAATAAAGCTTTAGTTCTCAAAAGATAAGTTTCATAGAAGAGATGCTTAGAGCTATTTAAGGAACAGACTTTTATGGGTTAATAGATGCTACTAGATTATGCCTAGTTCTTGATGTCATAATTTCATTAAAGTTTAAAGTACCTGAGTTTAAAAAATATGATAGGACCAAATGTCCTATTACACATATTACGATGTATTGTTGTACGATAGTTACATATGTTCATAATAAAAAGTTGCTTATCCATATTTTTTAAAACAGTCTTATTGGTTCAGTTGCTAGCTAATATGTGCAACTAGATAGATCTCACATTCGTAAATAGAGAGAACTTACAAGAGCTTCATTACATAATATAAATACATTATAAATCTAGCACCATATTGTATATATTTACAAAGCATGTAAAAGAAAGAGACTAAAAGTTTCAAAGAATATGCCCAGAGATAAACAGATATTATTGTCCAAGTTCAACCACCACTCACTAAAAAGGAAAACACAATCTTGTTTGTCAATACTCTTAAGGCCTCTTACTACCGAAATAATTAAAAATGTCACTAAAAATTTCAATGATATGGTAATTTTTAGAGAGATTATTGAAAATGTTATCAAGAATGGAAAGCTTGAATGTGGTGATGCAAAGAAAAGGGTTATGCTAAAACAGAAAAAAGGATATGCTCAAGCTATAATTAATAAGAGACAACAGGTTGGAGGTTTTACCTTATATTCTCCTTACTGATGTACCAACCTTACTATCCAACCATCAACAATGTCTCTCTAAGTCTTTATACTCATTAATCAGTCATATAATCACCTAACTTTCGATCAGTTACTCAACCTAAGAATCGAGTGTAAAGAGAAATAGCTTTTATAGATCCAATTCTTATGACATACACTGAGTTACTCCTTTAACTCATTGAAAACTATTTGGTCGCACCAATTTATTTAGAACTTATGAAGCTTCCCTACCTAAGTGGTATGATGCTAATACTACTTGTGACTATCATCTTTAGATTACTTGTCATTTTACAAAAAATTATACAGCATTGAAGTATAAAGTACAAAGTTTGATAAAAAATGAATTGGTGAATTTTGATTAATAAGCAGGGATATGTGTCATCAAAAACCCTTTACTTAACCATACTAGGGCATAATTTTAAAATAGTTTTTATAAATATCTGACACTTTAGGAACTTTAAGAAATAATGCAAGTTTGAAACATCCGAATATTTTATGTCAGTCTTTTATTTATCTTTCATCATTTTAATAAAGTTTGGAACATTCAAGTTTGGAACATGCCTTTCATATTTCACCAACTCTCATGTTCTAAATAATGAATGTTTAGATAATCATGACAATAATGCAATATTTGATTTTGAAAGCATCATTTATATTGATGGAATTGATAAGTTGATACTCTTAATCTATTCAGATTATTAAAGTAAAGAGGATAAGTTTTATGAAATAACATTAGCATGAGATTTCACTTATTCATGATGAAAATGATGTAGTGTGTGGTTTTTTATGATGATTTGCTTATAAGTTTGCTCTTAGTTAATAATAGTTCTTTATTGAAAATATTTATATTTGAAATGAAAAATGGTTATTTTTCTTCTACCTTTTACATAATGAGTAAAATTATCCATTTGTTATTCTATTTGAGCCTATTAAATTTTTCTTAGAAGAAATCCTAACCAAGCATCACCTTTTACATTAGAGGACAAAGTTTAAAAAAGGCTTGATCATAAAAAGAAAAACAAAGAAAAAAAATGAAAGTCCTTAATTATTTTAGTGGTAAAAAAAAAAAAAACCTTTTTTGGTGCTCAGATCTTTCCTAAAAAAGGATAAAAATTGTAAATAAAAAATGTAAAAAAAAGAAAAAGAGAGAATTGATGAAGAATGGGGCAAAAAACCAAGTTGTTCTATATGATAATAAATGATTCTTTGGTTTATAACCATTCGAATTAATTTTGGGCCTACTTTATCTTTTTTTTTCATAACTCCCTCACCCTAACCTACATTACACCCCTTAAAAGTCTATTTTGATCGAATTTGAATAGTCGAAGTGGGAAATCATGAATTGAATTAAGACAAACTTGTAATAAGAATATTGGAAATTTTGATCGAAATATCACTGATGGATTAAGAGAAAAATAAGAAATGAGAAATAAATGATATGAAAGAGATTTGTAACAAAAAAAAAGGCAAAAAACTAAAAAAAAAGAGAAAAAAATAAGATTTAAACTGAAAACCCAGAAAGGTGGTTTAAGTAATAAAAAGGAAACTTGAAAAACAGACTTAATGAAGAGCCCCGAGAAATAGGATAATGCTTGATTGATGAAAGATCAAGTATATCAATGGAATGAGTTTTTGAAAAAAAATTTAGAATTAATTTATCTATAATTGTTTGAATAATCATTATCTTAGATATTGCGTACCCTTTTCAGTATTTATCTTGAAATGATTTTTTTACCTATTTATTCTTTAATAGACTTGTTCTTATAATTAGTACTTTTTCTTTGATTTTTCTTGCTCTTCACCATTTATTTTTTCTCATGATGAAATAAAAAAATATGATGGATTACATTTGGTATTGAATTGAAATGATGATGAATGAATAAATGACTATTATGAAATATTCCTGCATTATTTCGAAGTGACTGTGGCATATTAAAAATAAAATATGAAAGATAAAAAAAGTTTAAAATGATGTTGATTCTTGTGGCTTACAAATGAAAAGAAACATTTCAAATGTTGAGATCAAATGATGAAGCTAATGAATAAGAATTTTGGGTCACAAATCAATTGATACATTTGCTAGTCAATTCCAAAAAAAGTTGAAGAAAAACATGATTAGAAGCTAAAAAAAGACATAAAGAAGAGTCTTAAGATCCTATTAAAATAAAAAAAACTTTGAATTTGGGTGATATAATGGATGAAACTACTTGTTAATGCATGATAGCTTATATTGAAAACCATAAGTGTTGATGAATTAAAAAGAGTTCGAAGATAAATCAAGAGTTTTGAGAACCCTCTGATTTTCGATAACTGAAAAGATAAATGAATTGTATAGTATATATTACATTTACCACATGCATTACATGCATGCTTTATACTGAGAATATTGCACTCATTTATGGCATTTATCATGCATATTTGAAAAAAGAAAAGAAAGCTTAAAGTTTGAAATTAGGTAAAAATTTTGCATTCATACGTTGTATTCACTGCATTCATTACATATTGCATATATTATTACATTTATTGCACTCATGCACTTCATGTTTAGAAAAGAAATATCAAAGTTTAAGTTATGAAATTATGATGAAATTTTGAAAATTTTTGGCTCATGCATTCAATGTATGCATACATTGTGTTCATCGTATTCATCCTATATATCATACATGTTTGAAAGGAAAAAAAATTAAAATTTGAATCTTGAAATTGAATTTGAGAATTGTGGAGAATTTTTTCATTCATTGCATGCATTCGTTGCATATGTTTGAAAAGTAAGAAGGAAAAACTAGATGAGAAAATAATTTTGAGAAGAGACATTGGAAAGCAATTAATTATGATTTAGATGAGATACAAAAACTCAATTTAAGGTAAGATTTTTTAAAGTTTCAATGCCACTATCAAGGAAAAACTTTTTCGAAGGTAAGAATAATCTTATTTTATTTCCAAAAGTTTCAAAGCCTTAGCTGTTGGGAAGCATTTTACTTTTCAAAGTTTCAAAGCCTCAGTAGTAGGAGAGTATTTTATTTTCACAAGTTCCAAAGTCTTAGTTGTGGGGAGCATTTTATTTTTCAAAAGTTTCAAAGTGTCAGTTATGAAGGAGCATTTAAAAAGAAATGTTTCAAACCTCTGAGGAGGAGCCTTTGCAATTTTCTTTTTTGATTTTTCTTGACCCAAACAAAATAGATGTCTTTTGTCTTTGTACAATTCTTGTTTCATAGACAATACATAAAGAATAGCAACTATAAACATCATATTTTATCCAGAGATTTTTTGAAATTTATTGGGTTTCAGATTTTAATTTTTATTATGAAATTGGGCCTTAATTAAAAAAGTGAATTTTTGGGCCTAAAGATTAAGCCCTAAATTTTATTTGTATTTTAATTTTTTAGTTTAATTTTGGTTTATTTTTGTTTTTTAGTCAAAATAGTCAAAGTCAATTGGTAAAAAAATAACAAAAAGGTAAAAAGAAAAAAGAAAAAAATATGAGATTTTGCATGAAAAATCTTAGATTCAATTCAATTTTTGGATTCTATCTCATATTTTAACTTTAATAGTTGAATAATTTCTTCCAAATTGAAAGCGATTCAATCCCTATATAAAGACTTTGAATCTAAGATCAAAGGTGAGCTTGACAGTAACTGATTTTAAAATCAAACAAAGGTCATTGAAAAAAAAAATTTAGACAAAGTTTTGAATCAACAAAGAATAAGCAATCAAACAAAAAAAATTTGTAAGAAGATTCGGTTTGAGTTTTTTTGGAAGGAAGGTTAAGATTTATAGTAGGAAATATTAGTTTCTAAAATGTGAAAATTTGTTGGAATCCGTAATCCATTAAGGGAATGTTAACTTTTTTTAATGATTTTTGCATAATTTTTATAATATTTAATTACTTACTTTTTTTATATTAATTGTATGGTATTTATTTTTGCATGAATTTGCATGACTAATATTATATTTGTACGATAATTTATTTGTCTAATATTGTTGTTTGCATGATTAATATATTTATTTGTATGATTATATTTAATTTGATTTCATGATTATTAATATATTTAATTGCTTAATTATTAATATATTTATTTAGATAATTATATATTTAATTACATGTTTATTTGCTTGATTATTTTAATTGCATATTTTGCATGGTTTATATATTATTATTTACATGATTATATATTTAATTGCATATTTATTTGCATGGTTTAGATATTTTTATTTGTATGATTATATATTTAATTGCATATTTATTTGCATGGTTTAGATATTTTTATTTGCATGATTATATATTTAATTACATGTTTAATTACATATTTTACATTGTTAATTGCATAATTATTAATTAATTTATTTGTGTGATTGTATGTTATTAATATCTTTATTTACGTAGTTGTTTATTTATTTATTTATTATTATTGCATGATTTTATATTTATTACATGATATGATATTATATGTTATTGCATGATTAATATTATATTTGAATGATATATAATTGCATGTTTCTACATTTATTGTGTGCATAACTGCATGACTATATTTAATTGCATAATTACTAGTATATTTGTTTGATTATATTTGATTTCATGATTATATGTTTGAATGAATGGTATTTTATATTTACATGATAATATATTTACATGATATTATATATTTACATGATTATTATTGTTGCATGATAATTAATATATTTGCATAACATTCATGCATGAATATTTTAGCATGATCTAGGCATGATATTATTACATGATATTTGATATGATTTATAATATATTTGCATAACAATTTTTGCATTGTATGATTTAATATTTATTGCATGATTGTATGATTACTTGATTTTTTTAGAAATTTTGAATCACCATGTTTTATAAATAAATAAAAGGATTGAAATTGATTTATTTGTATGATAAAACTATCTTTGATAAGGCTTAGGTAAGATAACAAATAATTAACTTGATACTAATTTTAGGCGTAAAAGGGTGTTAATATCTTTCTTACACGTAATCGATTATGAACTTTAATTCTGTTGATGTAAATTATAATTTATTTTTTTTAAAGACCTTCAACTTAAGCTTAGGATAACTTTAAAAAGAATAAATTCACATAGGTGACTAATTATACCTAGCTAATAAAGATTTGTTGTAACTTTATAATTTTTATGTCTAATGGATATGTTCTCCCAACCTAAACGTTATGGCACTATAAAAATGAAGTTTCTTACTATATATGAGTATAGGAAACTTTGATAATTTATCTTTGTTTTTGTATTAAAAAATTAAATCCTATGAAAATTTTGGCGTTATCTTGATTTATTAATTATTTTTATTAGTAAATGTATACATGAGTAATGGATTGATATGAATTAGTGCTAAATTCTTTCATAAATTAATACATGTGTTGAGTTAATTTACATATACTCAATTGATTGGTGAGAAGTAATTTTTTATTGAGTTAGTTTAATATTCTATCATTGATTGTATTATATTTTGATTTAAGGTTTTTTTATTTATAATTCCACATTTTTTAATTACGTAGCTTTAAAATTTCACATATTGAAAATTTTAAAGATTACATGTCATGCTAAGTGAGATTTTTTGTTAATTTAAATGATTCCATCAGACGGAAGAATTACATTGATACACGTTTAGACAAATGAATATTCAATTAAAACTTTTTTAAATTTAAAGACTAAAATAAAATTTGATCCAAAGTTTAAAAATGACGAATGCTATTTACTCTATTATATATTTAAAACATTATGGTTAAACATTTAATTTTTTATTAACGATAATGTATTCTGGTAATAAATATTGAATTATTAATTATGATTAAACATTTAATTATTTAATTCAAATAACTTCAAATAAAAATATATAATGCTCTTAACTATTTTTAGGAGTAACAGTTAAGATTTCCATATAAGAATATTTTTTTTCAATAAATTAAAAATTTACACATTAATTATCAATGATCACATTTAATAAAATATTATTATTATAAATATAAGAGTGGAGATCCAATTAATCTTAAAATTACTTAAAGACACTAGTTATTAAAAATCTTTATTTTAAAAAATTTTAGCAATTTCAATTTATCAAGTAGGAAGGGCTTAGTCCTTATTCAGTATTAACTTTTTTTTTAAGTATTAAGGATTAATTAACTATTAAGTATCAACCCTGGCGTTAAATTTTTCGGAATAAATATCTAGCCATATATATTATACATTTTATTATTACTACGGGTGGCAGGCCCAGATGAGTCATCAAAGCAACAACTGGACCCCAAGCTGTGTTCCATTTGATTTAAAAAACTACAGCCGTTGATGGTCATTAAGTTCATTTTGGACGTTCATAAATCACTGCTACAAAAATCAGATGGACGTTCATCAAGTTCATTGAGGTGATGGCCGATGGCTCTCGAAAGTTCTCCAAGTGCTGACGTTGCCCAATGGAGTCAGGGGGGATGACAGAAAATATAATCAACCTCGGTCACGTGCATCGGGACTAGGCCCCCATTCTTTTGTGGGCCCAATCGCACGTGCACACATTCCAAACCCAATAGTTTATAATTTTTAGTCGACCAAACGTACGGCGCAGAAAGACCTAAGGAAACCCTCAGCCGCACTGGATCATCACCAACACTCACAAAAAGGCAGCGAAGGTGCAGGTTAAGTATCGTGCGCCCCTCAATCTCCCAAAGCGTTCCTCCCTCTTGCCCTCTAACGCCACAATAACATAACCTCTCTTGTTTCCTTTCTCTCTCAAAAAGGAGAAAAAAATTACAAAAAAATTTTATAAAACCAGAGCTTGAGAGGGAGAGAGAAAGAGAAAACCAGAAAATTAAAAAAAAAAGAAAAAAAAGAGAGGGGGCAATGAAGCAAAGCTCATCTGAGGCAGTCTCCTCATCGTCTTCGCCTACGCCCAGCTTACCTGACCAATCACTGCCCGCCACCTCAGCATCGGTATCCGAGAACCACCACCACCACAACAATAGCAAACCCTTGGCATCGATATCCGTGGCGGATGACTTAGCTGGTGTGGGGTCGAGAGACGGGAACGGTGGGGCCCAGGAAACCGTAACTGTCGATCGACGAGGAGAATACTCAGCGGTTTGTAGATGGACGGTTCATAATTTCCCGAGAATCAAAGCTAGGGCATTGTGGAGCAAGTACTTCGAGGTAGGCGGTTACGACTGCCGTTTATTGGTGTATCCAAAAGGGGACTCCCAGGCTTTGCCGGGTTACATATCCATATATCTCCAAATCATGGACCCGAGGGGCTCATCGTCGTCGAAATGGGACTGCTTCGCTAGCTACCGCTTAGCCATCGTCAATCTAACCGACGATTCCAAAACCATTCATCGTGATTCATGGCATCGTTTCTCAAGCAAGAAGAAATCTCATGGTTGGTGCGATTTCACACCTTCTTCTACTGTTTTCGATTCCAAATTAGGTTATCTCTTCAACAGCGACGCCGTTTTAATCACCGCAGATATTTTAATCTTGAATGAATCCGTTAATTTCACCCGTGATAATAACGATGTTCAATCCTCATTGTCTTCTATGATTTCTTCTTCTGTTGTTGCCGGTCCCGTTTCTGATGTTTTGAGTGGCAAATTCACTTGGAAAGTGCATAATTTTAGTTTGTTTAAGGAAATGATTAAGACACAGAAGATAATGAGCCCGGTTTTTCATGCCGGCGAGTGTAATTTGAGGATTAGTGTGTATCAAAGCTCGGTTAACGGGCAGGAGTATTTGTCTATGTGTTTGGAGAGTAAGGATACTGAGAAAACAGTTGCTTCCGATAGGAGTTGTTGGTGTTTGTTTAGAATGTCAGTGCTGAATCAGAAGCCGGGGTCGAATCATATGCATAGAGACTCGTATGGGAGGTTTGCTGCGGATAATAAGAGTGGGGATAATACTAGTTTGGGGTGGAATGACTACATGAAGATGTCAGATTTTGTTGGGCTGGAGGCAGGGTTTTTGGTGGATGATACTGCAGTATTTAGCACTTCATTTCATGTGATCAAGGAGCTTAGTAGTTTTTCCCCCAAGAATGGAGGGTCAGTAGGAAGGACTGGGAGTGGAGCGAGGAAGTCTGACGGGCATACGGGGAAATTCACTTGGAGGATTGAGAATTTTACAAGGTTGAAGGATCTTCTGAAGAAGAGGAAGATAACAGGTCTTTGCATCAAGAGCAGGAGATTTCAGATTGGAAATCGGGATTGTCGTCTCATTGTTTATCCTCGAGGTATTCAAGAATCTTTGTAAATTCCTTAGTTATTAATTGGATTTTGCGGTCATTTTTCTGCAGACCAATTGAGTATGATACTTCAAGTTTAAGGAAGTGCTGTCTTGCCATTTTGCTTTTCTTTTTATTTTATTGGATTGAGCTACAAGATGGTTGCATGCTTATGGTAATTGGCCCCTGCTAAATTTGTTGTTTTAAATACAATCGGTAATTGTGTCGCTTAAGCATCCATGTCGTGTGTCTCTAAATTCATACCTAATTGACTTGAAAATGTTTTGGCTTTACTAGCACCTTGCTTAGGTTTCGTTTAGGGAAGTGATGGCAGATTTTCTAGCAATCAATACTGTTAATGCAGCTATTTGTCACTTTATATACATATAATAAAAAATTGCTTCTTTTGTTGCCCTTGGGAGCAAAAGCTATATTTTACCTTTGTAATCTGGTTTACCATCAGTCCTATGATCCTTGCATCTGAGACAAGGTGACCTGGCTGATGGTTTCTAAATTCTGTTTGGAAAGTGAACTGATTGAAAATTTCTATGGGCTTGATGCTATCAGGACAGTCTCAGCCACCATGCCACCTTTCTGTGTTTCTTGAGGTTACAGATTCACGAAATACTTCCAGTGACTGGAGCTGTTTTGTGAGTCATCGGCTGTCAGTTGTAAACCAAAAGATGGAGGAAAAGTCAGTTACCAAAGAATCTCAGAACCGCTACTCTAAAGCTGCCAAAGACTGGGGTTGGCGTGAATTTGTGACGCTTACCAGCCTTTTTGATCAGGATTCTGGGTTTCTTGTTCAGGACACTGTTGTATTCTCCGCCGAGGTTCTTATTCTGAAAGAGACATCAATAATGCAGGATTTTAATGATCAAGATACTGAGTCAGCAAATACTGCTCCCCAGATAGAAAGGGTTGGAAAGAGAAGTGCGTTCACATGGAAGGTGGAGAACTTCTTATCTTTCAAGGAAATCATGGAAACCCGCAAAATTTTTAGCAAATTTTTTCAAGCTGGTGGATGTGAGCTTCGAATTGGTGGGTGATTGTCTCCAGTCAATTCTCCAGTGAACATGGCCTTATTGTTGTTTCTCTTGATTAATTTGTTGTTCCTCATGATGCAGGTGTGTATGAGTCCTTTGACACCATATGTATATACTTAGAGAGCGATCAGTCATTTGGTAGTGATCCAGACAAAAACTTCTGGGTTAGATACAGAATGGCTGTGGTGAATCAAAAAAATCCAGCCAAGACTGTTTGGAAGGAATCTTCTATTTGTACAAAGACATGGAATAATTCTGTTTTGCAATTCATGAAGGTATCAGATATGTTAGAAGCAGATGCAGGGTTTCTTGTGCGTGACACTGTTGTTTTTGTTTGTGAAATACTGGATTGCTGCCCCTGGTTTGAGTTTTCAGATCTTGAGGTTAGTCTTTTTGGGTCTCTTCCTTTTATGTGTTGTACACTATTCACAATAGACGAGTTTTCTTTATTTTGAGTTGTCAGATTTAGAGGTTAGTCCTTTGGGCTTTCCATTTATATGTAACCTGCTTTCTATTACAGATGACTTATGGTACAGGAAGGGTTTTTCTGCTGCATGCCCTGAATGTTGTGTTAACTTGATCCTTACCCAAATTTGGCCATATTCTTCTGAATCACTCTCTGGCATGCTATGTTCTTTATATTCCTGTGCTGACTACTTTGACAGAACCAGGAAGGAACTAGTAAAAGCTATTATACATTTACCCATAATATCTTTTTCTTTCCTTGATGGAAATGGGTCTTATTTTCTTAGTATATTTCTAGTGAACTAATATCTGCATTTTGATGTTTACTTTCTCTACTTTTGCCAGGTTTTGGCTTCTGAGGATGATCAGGATGCTCTAACAACTGATCCTGATGAACTCATTGATTCTGAAGACAGTGAAGGAATAAGTGGAGACGAAGAAGATATCTTTAGAAACCTTCTTTCCCGAGCCGGATTTCACCTTACCTATGGAGATAATCCATTGCAGCCACAGGTCACTTTGCGAGAGAAGCTTCTGATGGATGCTGGGGCAATTGCTGGTTTTCTGACTGGACTTCGTGTTTACCTTGATGACCCAGCCAAAGTAAAACGTTTGCTGCTTCCAACAAAGCTCTCTGGTAGTGGTGATGGAAAGAAGGTTTCAAAGACTGATGATGAATCTTCACCGAGTTTGATGAATTTGCTAATGGGGGTCAAAGTTTTGCAGCAGGCAATTATTGATCTACTCTTGGATATAATGGTTGAATGTTGCCAACCCTCAGAAGGAGGTGCACATGGTGATTCTTCAGATGCAAACTCTAAACCTTCTTCTGATGGTGGCGAAGCAGCTAGCTCACTGGATTGTGATCGGGAAAGTGGAGCAGCGGAATTTGCTCAATTTCCTATGTATGAAAGATTGGATTCTTGTGTGGATGATGGTAGCACTGCCTCTGCTGTACAAAGCTCTGATATGAATGGGGTTGATATCTCTGGAAAAGCTATTCCTGGACAGCCTATTTCTCCACCAGAAACATCTGCTGGGGATTCCTTAGAGAATTCCTCACTTCGCTCAAAGGTATGATTCGTAAATAGCATTGAACTGACTTGATTATTAATCATGTATTAACTGCTTGAACAAATTGATTTTCCAGACCAAGTGGCCGGAGCAATCTGAGGAGCTTTTAGGGTTGATTGTCAACTCATTGAGAGCCCTAGATGGAGCTGTTCCACAAGGATGTCCTGAACCAAGGCGGAGGCCCCAGTCTGCACAAAAGATTACTCTTGTATTGGATAAAGCTCCTAAGCATCTGCAGCCTGACCTAGTTGCATTGGTGCCTAAATTGGTAGAGCATTCAGAGCATCCACTGGCTGCTTATGCGCTTCTTGAACGACTTCAAAAGCCAGATGCAGAGCCTGCGTTGCGAATACCTGTAAGATAGTCATTTTTGAGTACTTAATTTCTTTTACTTAAACGGTAAATGTGGGCTGTCATTAGGATGTGCTTAGGAGAATGAGTTTCTGAACTTTGCCTCAAATTTGAATATACCATTGTTTTCAGATATGCTTTTTGTTTATAAAATTCATTTTCTAATCTTCTATCTTTTAATAATGATTCTTCTATTTCAGGTATTTGGAGCTCTTAGTCAACTAGAATGTGGTAGTGAAGTGTGGGAACGTGTCTTATTTCAATCTTTTGAGCTCTTGACAGATTCAAATGATGAACCTCTGGTTGCAACCATGGATTTCATCTTTAAAGCTGCATCCCAATGCCAACATCTTCCAGAAGCAGTATGATTTACTTTCTCATTTTATTGTTGTATTCTGCATATCAATATAATTTCCTGAAGCATGTGTAACTATTTTTGTTCTCTTCTGTAGGTTAGATCTGTTCGTGTTAGGCTAAAAAATTTGGGCCCAGAGGTGTCTCCTTGTGTTCTTGATTTTTTAAGTAAAACTGTAAATAGTTGGGGAGATGTTGCTGAGACCATTCTAAGAGATATTGATTGTGATGATGATTTCGTTGAAAATTGCTCGGCTATGGCTTGTGGGTTCTTCTTGTTTGGTGAAAATGGATCTACTTCTGAAAGATTGCATGTGGTGGATGAGCAGGTTTTTTGTGCTTCTACTCATCATTTTTCTGACATTTTTGTCCTGATTGAGATGCTATCCATACCTTGCCTTGCTGTTGAAGCTTCTCAAACATTTGAGAGAGCTGTGGCTCGAGGAGCCATTGTGGCTCAGTCTGTAGCCATGGTCTTGGAAAGGCGTCTAGCTCAGAGATTGAATCTTAATGCCAGATATGTTGCTGAAAGCTTTCAGCATGGGGATGCTGTAGTAGAGGGAGAAGCCAGTGAGCAGCTCAGGTCTCAACGGGATGATTTCACTTCAGTTTTGGGTCTTGCTGAGACATTGGCACTCACTAGAGACCCTCGTGTCAGGGGCTTTGTGAAAATGCTTTATACAATATTGTTTAAGTGGTACGTTGATGAGTCCTACCGAATGAGGATGCTGAAGAGACTTGTTGATCGTGCCACCAGCACTACAGAAAATAGTCGTGAAGTAGACTTAGATTTGGATATTTTGGTTATTTTGGTTTCTGAGGAGCAAGAGGTTGTTAGACCTGTTCTAAGCATGATGAGGGAAGTTGCTGAGCTTGCAAATGTTGATCGGGCAGCCCTTTGGCACCAGTTATGTGCTAGTGAAGATGCAATTATCCACATGCGGGAAGAGAGAAAGGCTGAAATAACAAATATGGTCAGGGAAAAAGCTACTTTAACCCAGAAATTAAGTGAATCTGAGGCTACAAATAATCGACTCAAGGTGCGTGCCTTAAACTAAAGATAATTTTCAGGGACTGCTCTCCCATCTCTATTCTTTTCAGGAAGTTCTTAAAATTAACTCATTTTAAAAATTGACAGTCTGAAATGAGGGTTGAGATGGATCGCTTTGCCCGGGAAAAGAAAGACCTTTCTGAACAAATACAGGAGGTTGAGAGTCAACTTGAGTGGCTTCGCTCAGAGAGGGATGATGAAATTGCAAAACTCACTACTGAGAAGAAAGCACTACAGGATCGTCTTCATGATGCAGAGGCACAGCTCTCCCAGTTGAAGTCTCGGAAACGTGATGAGTTGAAGGTACTTTTGATGATAAATATGTTGCCTCTTTGCTCTTGTATAGGCTTGGATTGACTGCTAATTTACTAACTTATCTGACGACAAGTTTTGTATGTGACAGAGGGTAGTAAAGGAGAAGAATGCTCTTGCTGAAAGATTGAAGAGTGCTGAAGCTGCACGGAAAAGATTTGATGAAGAATTGAGACGGTATGCTACAGAAAATGTTTCTCGAGAGGAAATTCGTCAATCACTTGAGGATGAAGTTCGTAGATTGACACAAACAGTTGGGCAAACTGAAGGTGAAAAGCGGGAAAAAGAAGAGCAGGTTGCTAGATGTGAAGCATATATTGATGGCATGGAATCAAAGTTGCAGGCCTGCCAGGTTTTTGCCTCGTCATAGCTCCTGCCCTTTCTATTTCATGTCATCTTTTGTTTTGAATTTCTAGGATGTTTTTAACTGTTTAGTGGGTAGACCTAGTGCAAAGGGGATTGGGTATATATTGAACTTGCCATATCTATCTCTCCCTGAACCCTTTTGCTTTGAGATGTCTAGTTTACATCCGAATCATCAGTTCTGGGCTCTCATGGAAAGTTGTGAGCTTAGGAAGTCTAATTTGAGTTTTTTTTTTTTGGGTCTGTGCAGCAATATATTCACACCCTTGAGGCCTCACTTCAAGAAGAAATGTCACGACATGCTCCCCTCTATGGTGCTGGTCTGGAAGCTCTATCCATGAAGGAGTTGGAAACATTGTCTAGGATTCATGAGGAAGGACTCAGGCAAATCCATGCCCTTCAGCAGCGTAAAAGCAGTCCTGCTGGCAGTCCTCTTGTGAGTCCGCATACTATCCCCCACAATCATGGGTTATACCCTACAACACCACCATCAATGGCTGTTGGACTGCCACCTTCCCTCATCCCTAATGGTGTAGGGATCCATGGCAATGGGCATGTGAACGGGGGGGCTGTTGGGCCTTGGTTCAATCATACTTGATTTCTAGGGCCATATGTTCCTTTGTGTCAATGCATTTACTTACCCCATAGAGCTGGTTAACATCTCAATTCTACGAGATGTTTTTTTTTTTTTTTTTAATTTCCTTTTTTTGGCATTTTTACTGGGGGAACTGTTGGAGCTCATTTGTGTGGAGAAAGAAACAATAAGAGAGATCTGTCCCATTCCCGGGTCAAGGAACGGCCTGGGTAGTGTTCTGGTGATTGAATGTCTGCAATTCCAATAGAACTAACAGTTGGAAATGCCATTTACCTCTTTGCTTCAATTTTTATATAAGTTTTAATCATAGGCCATCTCTAACTTTTGTTAATTATGAATTCTTTTTCCATTATTTCTTTTATCCACGAGTCTTACTAATTTGTAGAATCAATTTTAATTGCTGTTGGTGGATTAATATCCTTTCTAGGCCTAACACTGCTGGTCACCGAAATTTGCTGTTGTTTTAGTTATGCCTACCTCAGTAATTCCAAGAGCATTGAAATTTTGGTTATGCTTGAAAGATCTGAAAGCCAGTAGGCTAGTTCCCATTGTGAAAAAAGGGGTATCAAAATGAAGGAGACTATCGAGCTGTGGCTTGGGCTTATGCCTTTTTAATTAGTGGATCTTAACACAATTCAAGCAAGCTTGAAGGAATACTTAATTAGGCTAAGTTTGACAAAAAAGGAAAAAAAGCAAGAAACTCTGCAAATGCTAGCTGGATGGATATCGCAATTCGTAACACGAGGGCAATTGACCAAGAGTGTTGAGCATATGCAAAATTGGATAAGTCATTGACATTTCTCGCTCTATTTTTGTACTTATCAAGAAATTAAGATGAATCGCTCAAATTAGTGACGGAATCATTGAGTTTGCATTGCTTATCATTTTTTGTGAATGAGATTAAGAGGGCAAAAACGTAGCATGACATTTGGGCAATTAAAGCAGATATACGTAAGAATATTGAATGACTGTATATAACCAAATGAAGTAAAAAAATCATCAGGAAACGTGGCCGATAACTGCATTTGACTTTTGTATACGTGTCCTTCCAAGACACCCTTTGTACAAAATTTTCTTCAAACTAATCTCCTCCACACGGTTTGGATTTTGAGTTTTGACATTCTATTTAAGCTAATCACATACCTCAGATTAGTAATTAACACCTCTTTCTCTCTTCCTCTATTTCTCCTCCCATTTCTTTGGGACACCAAAGCTCTCTTTTCTCTTCTTTTGCTATTCTTGTTTCTTGTTCCTTCTTCAAGAGAGAGAGAGATAGAGAAAGAGACTGACATCACCTTCATTCCTTCTCTCTCTTCTGGGCAATACTTTTGTGTTGGTTTCCATAAATTACTACATCTGTGTAAGCTTCTTCTTCTCGCATCTTCTCTACTTAAAAGCTTTTTCAATTTTAGGAATATATATATATATATATATATATTGTTTTCTGATCATTTCTATATACCATTAATTTGCAGCATGAAGAAGGTTTGTTGGCCTTACTTTGATCCCGAATTTGATACTCTCCCAGAGAGGATATATGGGCCCCCGTAAGTATTCAACCAACCCTTTCACTTTAACCACTTTTGCATGATCAATTTACAGTCCCCGGTACGTTAAGGTATCCCCATTTGGTCAGTATTCATGTCCCTCTAATTATAAATTTATTATGTATGCCTTGCAGATGTAGAGTTTGCATTGACAACGAGAGCATGGAGGATTGCACAGTGATCAAGGTAAGGAGGTATATACATGCAAAAAGAGATGGAAACTTTAGCTATACGGTGGTGCAAAGTTAACAGGATTGATGATTTCTGATCATGGCGCAGGTTGATAGCGTGAACAAGCAAGGCATCCTCCTGGAAGTGGTGCAAGTGTTGACAAACATAAACCTTACCATCTTAAAGAGCTACATTTCCTCTGACGCTGGATGGTTCATGGATGGTATTTATAGGCTGTCATTGATATACTTTTCATAAAAATCTCATAATGTCTACAACTTTTTTGATGTATGAGGGGCTAATTTTGCTGTCGTCCATTTGCAGTATTTCATGTTAAAGATGAGCATGGCAACAAACTTAACGACCAAAACGTAATTAACTATATCCAGCAGGTGAATATTATTGTTGGGGTTCCAATGCCTACATTTTTATTAAGTAATTCTAAACCTATTTTCTTTTTTCATTAGTACTATTACTATACGCTTGGCTGCAGAGGACTTTACATGCATGAAAATATTTACATATGAAACAGGCCATAGGTACAGTTAGGGAGATTAAAAACACGGTCAAGGCCAAGCCCAGTAACAATGACGTTTTCAATAATTCTGAGCAAACAAGCGAGCACACCGCTATAGAAATGAGTGGAACAGATCGGCCGGGTCTGTTTTCAGAGATATCAGCAGCCCTAGCTGACCTCCATTGTAATGTTGTGGAGGCACATGCATGGAGCCATAATGCTCGTTTGGCTTGCGTAGCCTACATTTCTGATCAATCCACTGACACCCCTATCGACGATCCCCACCGGCTTGCCACCATTGAGGACCATCTCACGACCGTTCTACGAGCCACAACTACACCAATCCAAAGTGGGCCTGAGACGGCCAGCCCACAAGAAGCGAAGACAGCTGAGTTTCTTGAAGGCACCAACATGACTGATGTGGAACGCAGGTTGCATCAGCTTATGCTTTCAGTCGGCGATTTCGATACGCCCCCGTTTGAACCAATGAGATCATCACCATCAGGATCAGACGGTGATGATGAAGAAGGAAGAAAGACCATGGTATCGATTGAGAATTGTCACGAGAAAGGGTACTCGATTGTTAGCATAGAATGTAAAGATAGACCAAGGCTCATGTTTGATACGGTGTGCACGCTTACCGATATGCAATACGTCATATTCCATGCTTCAATTAGTTCTCGTGAAGGAAGATCATTCCAGGTATATATATATATACATCCCGCCCAATTTTCATCTTTTTTCCCATCAAATATCATTTTGTTTCTTCTTAAATCTTATACTACATACTATTTGTTATTATGCTATAGGAATACTTCATAAGACATGTAGACGGATATGCTTTGAGTACCGAAGGCGAGAAAGATAAGGTTGTAAAATGCTTGGAGGCAGCCATAGAGCGACGGGTTTGTGAGGTAAAGGGTGTCACTAAAAATTTACCTTTTTTTTTTTTTTTTAATACTTGTGACTGATTAAACCTGGTTTTTGCATTGGAATCACATGACTGTTGACAAGTTTCGGTCTTTATCATTTCGTCTTTATAAATAACTGTTTTTCAATTAACGATCTTTGATTGATTGTGGCAGGGGGTTCGACTGGAGTTGAGTGCAGAAAACAGGGTAGGGCTTCTCTCGGATATAACTCGGGTTCTAAGGGAGAACGGGCTTACCGTCGTTAGAGCAGATGTAGCAACCCAAGGAGAAAAAACAGTGAATGCATTCTACGTGAAAGACATGTCAGGGAATGAAGTTGACATGGACTTCGTGGAGTCAATGAAGAAAGAGATGGACGTGATAGACCTTGAAGTGAAGAATGATGGTGCCAGTCGACGACGACCAAGCTCGTCCCCAAGGTCATCAGTACCCGGCCTTTTCTCTCTTGGAGACGTTCTTAAGTCTCAAATCGAACGCTTCTCCCATAATTTTATTCCTATCAACTGATAATCTATATATGTAAAATAAAAAATAGGCACAGTTATATATATCAATTTGACGTTGGAATTGGAGTAGCTAGCTAGGAATGTAATAATAAAAAAAAAGGGTTCATTCGCGAATAAGTAGAGAAATAAGTCCTAGGAATGTAAATATATAAAGTAAGGATTCAAATTTGTATAGATAAATATATATGCAATGCTTTGTATAAAAATAATCACATTTTTGTGTTATTGAATTCTTCGATTCTAGGCTTGTGAAGTTGTAAATGAAAAGAATGTTCTCTCTAAAATGTTTCCCCCACTGTTGTTGACTCTTGGGTTATAGCCTATTGACGAGAATTTCTCTTTCGGTTTGTTTTGCATGGAAATTGAAACGAGATAATTTGGATCTTCATGGCCCATAAGGATCATTCTTTTTTTTTTTATTCACCTTTTCAAAAAAAAAAAATGAAGTTTTTTTAGGTGAAATTCACGAAATTTTCAATTAAAAATAAAAAAATAAAAATAAAAATAAAAAATCGATAAATTAAAAGATCTCATTATATAAGTCTGGTGTGCAAAATTTTAAAAAAATTTAATAAATTTTGATATATATTTTTAGATTGACATTTTTAATAAAAATGTTGATAAAATTTTTATTGTTAAATAAGTATCGATTAAATTTAAATTATAAATAATATTTTTAATAATTTTTTTACGTATTATTGATCTTCATATTAAATTCTATGAATCCATCAATTTGGATTTTTTATTAAAATTTTTATTAAATAATTTTTAAGAAGGAACATAATTTTCATCTAAATAATTTCATGCCAGTTTTCTCTCTTTTCCGTATATTATAAATGGATCAAACTAGGTCCCTCACCTTTATATTAATTTTCACATTGTTTTATGCCATAATTTCAAAGCTCAATATACCTTTGCGAATTTATAATCCCCTTATCTCAAAGAAAGAGAAAAAAGTAATGCATGTGTAATTTATGTATACAAAATATATGTATGTAACATTGTTCATGGAAAAATACATATCAAGATCTATCCCGTTCTTGCATTAATTCTCCTCAGCCATATTGAGTGTAATATCATGTGGAACATATCAAATCTCTTAGAAGGTTGGTTCAACATAAAATGTCTCCGCACAACTCTCACACCCTCTTGAAGTTTCCGATATTTCTCTTCTGGAATTGCCGACAAAATCTCTTTCAATCTGGGAATCTCTGTTGTTTCCACCTGTATTGAGAAAGCCTCCCATCGCAACACATCACTGAAAGGCAAAACATAGTTATCTGACAAAATAACCGGCACACATTCAGAGTATATGGCCTCCACAATCCTTGGGCTGGCAACTTCATAACCACTTGGACATAAACAAAATTTGGATTGGAGCATATAAGAGTAATAGTCTTTGTCTTTTGGGAGGTATTCAAAAACCTGCATGTCATTGTCCCGGCCCTTCCAGTGTTGGAGGAGGTATGGGCGGATTGGGCCGTGAAGTCCGCCGGCAAAGAAAGAGAGATAGGGTCGAGAAGCGTTGGGCGGAGGTGGGTGGATGAGTTTGGGGGATAAGTGGCCACCATTGAGGTTGATTTCTGGAAGGCTTACGTCCTTTTGTGGATTGAAGCCTTCGGAGGTGTTGGCATTGCACAAAACCCGAATGGAATTGTTGTAGAGGAGTGAGTTGCCCTGTGATGCATGGGGACCCTGCAATAAAGCAAGGAAAAATAAGTTCAAATTATGGCAAAGCATATGAATATTTTGTGATAAAAAAAAGGGTTGGGCCTTTACGTAAAATAGTAAGTTTCTCAATGTTTTGGTCAGTTAAATAAGTGCTAATAATTACTCTAAGATGAAGTAGTTCAGGGTTTCAGCATGGTGGTAGGATAGCCTTACATGTTAGCCACAGACTCAAAGCGACACAAAAAGGTAAAGCCGAGGAGGAGGTTAATGCAAAAAAAGAAAGCAGAAAAAAAGGGGAAAAATGGAGAATGAGAAACTCACCCAATCATGACAGGCAAGCATGAAGTGATCAGCACCATGAGTTCGATTCCAAAAAGAGTATTTGGTGGATACCACTTTCACATAATCAGAAACAAATTGCTTAAGAGGAGTAATGTTGAAACTCAGAGGCGTGTAAATATACTTGACCATCCAAGTCACACTGAAGGGCATGAAGAAAACGTGAGCACGTTGAGGATCATTTGTCCTAAACCTCTTAGCCCCGTGCTCCATCTCGTGTATGAACCTTCCTTCTATCGTGTATATTTCCTTGCATGGCCCATCGTGGACAATTGGCAGCTCTCCTTCTGTGTACACGTACACCTGGAATCTCCTCTCCATCTCCACATAGCTCCTGTAATTATTGAACATAATAAACTGGTGTCAACTGTAATTTAAAATTTACTGTGATGACTAAATGATTTGGGCACCCTTTGCCCGGAATTAACAATTGATAGATTGCATCCTAGACATTAGAATAGCATATGAATACTATCCATATCATCATTAAAGATGTAGCATAATGACATCAACATACGCATAATGAAATACCAGTAATTTTGAGCTCTTGATCCTAATGATTATACACTTGAAAATGCGCACTAAGAGAAATCCTTTTTCTTGGTAAAACTCAAAGAAAATCAAAGATTTTTCTTTAAACTCTCGCTCATTGAATTTCTTCAACTCTAATATAATTGATTAAAGAGATTTTAAGGCCTCTTCTCCAGTCATCTTCGCACCAACTTAACTATCAATAACGACAGCAGAGCACTTCAGTGCTACTATATATCTTATTCTCACATGTGGAGTAATAATTTATGCAAGCAAATGGAATTTTTGTTCTTTGGACCGCTGTCTAAAGCTCACTACACTTACAGACCCAGCTCCAAGTCATTACTCATTATTACCCGCATACAGCATTTCCCACCCACATTATATATAGATTGGACTTGAGTTGGACCCATTCAGAAACGTCAACAGTTCCTAAAATAACCCGTCCAGCTTACACAATATGACAATAAGTAGAAGCGCCGCTTTTTGAGTGGCTAGCTATGATAATACGGTGTCAAATGTGGAGTGTGAACAGTGAAGGGGAAAATGAGTGCGTTGGCGAGTGCGCAATTCTTCATTTCATTTTTCTTTTTCATTCCAACCCCCCTAGCTTCGGTTAGAAGAAAACAAGTTCTCAATCCTCTTTCCATTACACAAAAATAAAGATAGCCGAATACATATATATCCATAATTTGCTTTTTTTAGAGATATATCTGTAATTTGCTATGCCTTAGAAGCAAAGCAGTTTCGAAACCTCTTTTAATAACAGCTTTAAATAATTAATTAATTTCTCTTTTTTTCTTTTAATTTCTATTTTCATATGTATACTTAAAGAAACGAAGAAATTTGATTCTTACTGATAAAATGCGCTTGGATTACGATAGACATCTCCAAAGGGAACGTCATTGTCGTGCTTGGAAGTGGCCTTGATATTTCGAGCTATAGCAGCCGAGAGAATCGAAGCTCGAGCTCTAGCTAGTCCTTGTTCTAACGCTTGTTCTCTGCTTAGGTTCTTCGTTTTTCTCTGTAAAAAATAATAATAATAATATATAATTAATCACATTTTATGCACAATTATGTTTATGGTAAAAAAAAAAATCCAAACATGATTGAAGTGAAAAATGGAAGGAAAAGATTCTCGGTTAAGATAAAGGAAAAAGAAAAATATGATCGAAATCTCTTTTTTAAGATAGTGATCTCCGGTATTTATCTTTAAAGATTCACAGAATTAAATAGCGGTTTAATTTCTCAATCTGTTAGAGAGAGAAAGAGAGTTAATTACGATGACGGTGGTGTTTCTAAGTCGGTTGGGATGGTGATGATCATCAGTTGATGCGCTGAAGCCAACGGCTTTGATTTGATCAGGATTAGAAACGATTGATCTCTGCAACTCAAGTTTTGGTTCTGGTGATCCAGGACTCGAAGCAGAGAAGCTGACGGAGGCGTTGAAGTTATCAGAGGTAAAGAAAACAACGAGAATCGCGAAAACACATAGCCAAGTGAAAGCGGAAGCTGAATATCTATAGCAACTCTTCATAGTGAGGTGTGTTTGGTTAATGTGATTATTTTTTCTCGAGAAAATTATGGAGGAGAAAAGGACGGTTTCTTCCAAAGTGAAACTACAGGAGGAGGCGTGGCGGGAGGAGAAAGAGAGAGACTGAAGAAGAAGAAGAAGAAGAAGAAGAAGAAAAGAAGAGATGGTTTGGTTTGTTTTTACCATCTTAAATACCTGTTTGAGAGGAGTCCAAGTCCAACTGCGTAAGGGAGTGGTAAAATTACATGTTTGTCCACGAAGAGTTGATTAAATCACGAGGCTAATTAGCTTAGATTGACCGGAAAAGAATTTCCAAATTTACTCTACTTAATTTAACCAGATTCCAGATTTTACTATGATGTTAAAAATAAAATTACCCTAATTCATATACCGGCCATGCATCCTTTTTTTTTTTTAATTGAGAAATGCATCTTAATTCTTAATGCAATGAATATTATTTTTTTATTATATTTTAAGAGGTATATATCATCCAATTAATTTTGATAATAAAATTTTGAAAACTTTACTCAATAATTTTTCATATATATATATATATATATATATATATATCATAATATCAAGTGCAAATGGAACTTGTAAAATAAGTTATTGAATTTTTTGAATCAATTTGGAAATAAAAATATTACGCCTATTAGATATTTCTTGAGTATTGAGTAGATAAATATATATTATATAAAAAATTAAATAAAAAGAAAAATACAATTATTATTAAATATTATTTGTTATCTATGAAACGATGAGGATGAAAACAAGGATCATTTGTTTTTTACTTGCAACTACTCAGAAAACTGTATGATTTGGCTAGAGTTTTGCAAGTTTCATGTATTCAAAAGAGTTTAGAAAATTGGAATACTGAGTTGACTTGAGCTACTACTTTGATAGGGTAATCTTTTTCCTTATATCTTGCTTTTTTTTTTTTTTTAATATCCTGGTGAGATTGGTTTGGATTGCTTATGTTTATCATGTTTGGAAAGATCGAAATGCTAGGAAGCACATATCTAGGTTTCAGAATTTTAAAGTGTTTTTCAACTGCATGCAGGATTAGTATCATATTGATTATCTTATATTAACCATTTTGTTTTAATTGAAATTTTTTTTTTCGGTACAAGAAAAAAAAAAATTCATTAATAAAGTAAGCTACTGAACCTGTTTATCATTTTTCTAATATTTTTATATTTATGTGATGTGTAAGAATTGTGGATGTTAAATATTTTTAATTTTTAGAAATTTCTTTTTGCATATAATTAATGGAAGTTCGCATATAAGATGATATCAAACTCAGACTTTAATTCTTTATAAAGTATTATGATACTTTGTATGGCTGTAGCCTATTATTTCTCTTGTCACAGGACACTTCTTCTTTTGGATGATGAATACAAGTTTTTCAATTATAAATAAAAAAAAACATGTCATAATTTTCATTTAAATAAAATATTAAAACGTATTGTTAAATATATTTACAGTATTTTTTATGTAAAATCAAAATCATTATTTCATGATCACATATTGTTGCACACGCAAACAATTAAATTCCATATATTTTACAAAAACTAAATGATATATAATCATATACATTAATTTGTTAGAAGTATGCAAAAATATATATTTCATTAATCTAACCTTCGATTAAGCCTCCTAAGCCACACTGAATGCATCACCATATGCATTATGTCAAATGGTTTGGCTGGTCGATTTAGCACAAAATGTCGTTGCACTATGAGGACCCTCCTTTGCTTCTTCATATATTCCTCGTCAGAAATTCCTTCCAGAATTGTTTTGATATCAGGTATCTTTGCGACCGGAATGTAGACGGAAAATTTACTCCAGTCTAGGACATCGCTGAACGGTAGCACGTAGTGATCCGAAATTATCACCGGAACACAACCGGAAAGTATTGACTCAACCACTCTTGGACTAGCAACTTCATATCCACTAGGGCATAGACAAAACTTACTTTGACCTATTAGTTCGGTGTAGTTTAGGTTTTTGGGGAGATATGGGTATACCCTAATATCATTGTCTTTCTGCTTCCAATATTTGAATAGCATTTTTCTAACGTACCCATGTTCGCCACCTGCGAAGAAGGCCAGAATTGAACGGCTGTTTGGGGGTTGGCCCTGTTGAGGCTGTCCCAGCATCCCACTATGAAGGAACATTTCTGGCAATGAAACGTCTCTTGCAGGCTGGAATCCTTCAGAGGAGTTGGCATTGCAAAGAACTCTAATGAAATGCTTGAAAAGCTTTGGATCTGCAGCTGAAACATCTGGAGCCTGTATGTCATAGATAATGTGGATGGAATAAGAGACTACAAAACTGATCTAGCTAGAGTTTGACATAAACTAGATGAAATATTAATGAAGCAATTGAGAATTATGTCGTGACATACCCAGTCATGACAAGAAATCAGAAAATGATCGGCTCCATTGCTTCTATTCCAGTAGGGATATCTGGTTGATACTATGTCAATGTAGTCCTTTACGACGTTCTGAAGGCGCTTACGAGAATAATCGATATAAGGCTTGTAAACATACTCTATAATATTCACGACGCTGACGGGGAGGAAAAAACAAGGGCTTCTTCAGGGTGACGAGCTAAAAATGGTGAAACACCGCTCTCAAATTCATCAATGAATTGCCCCTCGATGGCGTATATAGAATTCAGTGGACCTTTGTGAAAGAGAGGTGGCTCTCCTTCCCTGTATGGCCACACTCTGAATCGCTTCTGCATTTCAATGTGGCTCCTGAACGTACATCACAAGATAATACTTATCATGTCCATTCATCATTAACTTTTAGTAAAAAGAAAAACGAAATGGAGAAAAGAAAAATTTTCCTATGTCTAGGCATGTAAGTAAAGCAAGGTATGACAAATGAAGGAATAGATGATCATATAATTAATAAATTGAAAATGAATTAGGTAATTTTTTTAATAAAAGATATCATAATCTAAAGATAAAAAAATTGTTATTATGACTTGAATTTTAAATTTACTAAATGCTACTCTTTAAAAATAAGAATATAAATTAACTACCCTTAAATTTAGAAATTCACACCATCTGGAAATTTGGTGGTGATTGGGGGGTGTATAAAAGAATGTAGAGACTATGACAGCCAAGGCCGTAGATAACGAATTGTTTGACTGAGGAAAGCAAAAAGTAATGAAGAAGATCTTCTATTGCTGTCAAGGAGATTTAAACTTAACTGCAAATGTTGCTGATTGGTGTAGATGAGAACCAGGATTAGGATTGTGTGCAAATCACAAAAAGGGCAATACTCATTGGAAAGGTTCGTTGGCCAAAAATAAATGGACAGTTTCTTTTCTATTCTCCATACTTGAGTTCTGCTATCCTACCCTCTCACCCTTCCATATATAGGCTCATTCTTTTTTGACTTTCTACTCCTCCAATTGATGATCTCAGGCATAGATATGAAAATTTTCTCCAGTGAGAAACTTATGTGTAATTAATATAATTATTTATACTTGATCTCTAGTGTAAATAGTCCGATTGTAACCATTTTTCTTTCACATGGTCCAAAAACAAAGCATATATCTCAATGCAACTATATGCAAGAAATAAAGTCGTCGACTGAACTTTGTCTCCAAAATGCAAAGTCTTAATTGATGATAAAAACAAAAAAAAAGGTGTCCCCATCCTTTCCTATACCTGCATCCATATGCAATAAAGTTGCAAGCCCTTTCCATTTGGTGCTTTTTCAAATGACTCAAAAACTAATGGCAAAAGCAAGACTAAGGTCAAGGAAAAAAGATGGAGAAAAATTCTTAACTGATGAAACGCGTACGAGTTTCTGTAAACAGATCCTTTGGGAACGTAACTCTCTGGCCAGTGCGAAGTAATCTTCCGAGACCGGGATGCCGCTCGTATCGCCGCTCTTGCACTTGCCAACCCTTCCTCCAAAATCTGAATCCGGCTCTTAGTTTGCACCTGTTAACACAAAATAAACAACGCAAAAGTTTAAAAAAAAGGAAAAAACTACTAAAATTCTAAAACCCACAAAAAAAAAATCATCTATAGGTCAGCTTACACCACTTCTAATACAGCTTCCATTCGCAGGACTTTTAGTAGGAGAGTTCAAGATATCGAGATCCTGAGCAGGACTTGAAGTAGGAGAGTATAAGATATCGGAATAATTTTCTCGGGAAATCTTAGTGTGATTGGATGTATCATAAGAAAAAGGGTAGAGATGGTAGCGGTGATTGATGGAAGTGAAAAAGAGAATGAGAAAGATAGAAGGGTATAGTAAAAAGGGGGTGGTGCAACTGAAGTCAGCCATAGAAAAAGAATACTTCAGTGCAGTACTGGCCTCATTTTATAGCTATGATATAAAGGTTTATATGAAGAAGTAGAGGTTTAGTGAATCACTGACACTCCTTTTTAAGCAAAAACCAAAACTCTCTATATTTATTAGTTGTGTCCGTCGGTGAGGGAACTTATAAGAGATGGATCCTTAAATTTTCAAAACTCAAACCGTCGCGCCTTCAAGTTATAGCACCTTGAATGTTGAATCCCACGCATTAGATTGACAAGTGACGCTATGGGCTCTTGTTTTAGAGATTTTCGTGCATGTTCATCTGAGCTTTGGCCATCACCAATCCCATACCTGATCTTCCCCGGGACCGCATTGTAAAGTAAATTAATCTGAAATCGAAGGTTGAAAATTTAGGCACGTAAAGAACTTGACCACAAAAGTTAGTACGTTTATATTTTCGAGACAACAAACTAAGAACATGGGAAGGTTTATAACTGCAGTTGAAAATCACTTTTTAAAAATGGCTGTTTGAGTTAAATTCTTGTATTAATTTTTTTAATTATATGAAATATTTTTCTTATAATTAAAATTCAAGCCCATTATTGTTTGCATTAATATGCTAACCAGAAAATAAAGTGGTTAATCACAATATGTAGTAACTAAGACAATGATAAATTTGGTTGAGATCCAAATGGTAATATATATCCATATTTCAAAAATTACTACATCCTCCGTTCCTGATAATAAATTCAATTTATAGCAACCATCATATTATATTTCCTTCCGAACAAGCCAAGTTGACGGTGGATATGAATGAAAAAGCTCCAAACTCTATTGTTCATTTCATTTATAAATGAGCTAAACCCCCTTTCTATTAGACCCAATAGACCATGGGCGTAATACAAAAAAGCAGTATAAAAATATGCCAGTTCGTTGTGATTTTACAACAAAGCAAAAGTGGAGGAAGCAAAGCGGCATGTAAAATCATTTGGTTGTATACCAATGGACAATGTCTGAACCTTGAAGTAAAGATGGTTTTTCATTTCTTTGGTATGGGAAGGGAGACAGGGAGGTGGAGTAGGCTATAGATTGTGGCTTTATGGTCAAGTCAGGACACAGGATCCATACCTTATTGTAATACAGCCAGACATCAGAGAGATCTGGCCACTATTTATCCAAAATGAAATTATAGTTGTACGTAATTGATGACTAATATATAGCAGTAATTGCCTATTCCTTGATAACCCCTAGTTTTCGCAATGATACCCTTACGTCCTCATTGTAGCATCCTTCAGCTTGAACGATGTTGGGACTGTCGAATGGCAGGACATGTTCTAGAGGGTAGCTTCTGTTAGAGTGAAGCTTAAGAGCACTGTTGCCAATGCCCTTCAATATGACAATTTTATGGACTCCTCCAAGCAAGCCTTCATAATCCGTGTCTCCACATTCTCCGGTAAAGATGACAACATTTGATAACTCCATGCCCCAACGAATATACAGGTACCTAAAGGAGAGCATCTCGTACATTATTATTTACTCAATCTATTCAATACCTGATGGGTCATCTGAAACATGAATGATGGAATAGTAGAATAAAAAGAAGATTATCACAACCAGAGAAACAAAACATAAAAAAGTGCAGCAAGGATACCTTAAAGCTTGAGCTCGAGAAGCCAAAACAGGGATTGCATTCAGTGTGGTGCCATTTTGACAATAGATAACATTGCATCTAAGAGCATGAATTCTCATCAACTTCCGAAGCTCCTTAACTGGAGGAACCTATGAAGAGAAAACAGCCATTAGAAAAGATAGGTTAAAAGTGCAATAGAACTGAAAAATAGAAGGATTATACAGTGGATATTGTGCAGAAACACAAAAAGGAAAATAAATTACCAATTCAGGGTCCTTCACGTTGAATGCATAGCAATGGGCAGTAGATCGTGATTTATCTTCTTCAACAATTTGTCCTTTTTTCTCATTAACAGAAGCAGTCCACCGAACCAAAGTTTTCCTTAAACCTTCTCTCCCCCAGCGGAATTCAATGTGTGATTGATAATCCAAGTCTACAATGAAGGGAAACCCAAGACCCTCCTCCGAGCTTGAAGATGGATAGTACAAATCACTTCCACTATTACAGATAAAAGCATCAAAATCCAATGGGCTTATGGTTCCTGAGATCAGAAGAGAGTGCACGTCAGATATTGACAAGGAGGTGGATAATATAAACCCTACAGGATTCTCTTTTCCTGCTGCCTCCATAATTGTCCTAATTATTTTAGGAATATCTGATATTGAATCACAATCCACGGCTATCACAAAAATGTATTTTCTCATCCTCATTGCCGGAAACCTACTACCACCAACGTTTTGTTCTGCTTTCTCCTTTAAACTAACCTTTTCTGCACCTCCTATAGCACCTGCGGACAACTTTAAAACAGCACTCTCCAAGTTGCTTTTTCTATCGACGTAATCCTCAAGATCCAAAGAATTATCAAGAGTTCCATTCCCTTCACTCTTTTCGCCATCCAGTGAAAGCTTTAAATTTAAAGATAAATCTTGCATGTCTCTCAAAGAATCACCAGGTGAATTTGGTTCTGGATTTTCAAATCCAAAATCACTTCTCTGCCACTGAGGTTGCCTTGGTTTGCACATGGCTATCCGAGACAAATATGTCTTACAGTGCTCTGGCCAAGAAAATAGATGAATATTTTTCAGTCCATTCTGTCTGCATCTTGCCCATAATTGCTTATCTGAAACAAGTTTCAGAAGAGCATCAGCAATAGACTGCTGATCATGGGGATCAACTAGTAGACCATTATCAAGAACCTGCAACAAATTCACTGTCACTATTGATGAGTATTGTTTCGAAAACATCAACTTGCTCTAGATCAATATACAGGTGAGAAACCCTTTTAAGCTATATGATCAATAATGGTAATGGACGTACCCTATGAATGTCAACAGGACCGCCATTTTTTGTGGCTACACTAGGCAAGCCATGTGCTGCTGCCTGTTTACAGAAGAGCTTATGTTGAAGCTTCTAAAATGTTAAAATCTGAAATGAAATAGTATAGGTATAGCAGATAAGTGAAACACCTCGATTAAAGTAAGCCCAAATGGCTCGATGAAGGCCGGATTAATAAAAACACCCTGCGAAAGGAAAAGAAAAAAGGGTTAACTAATATATTAGAAAAATATCCGGCAAATAACTTCTTTCACTTGGTAAATGATTCCTCATCATAATTTTGAGCACCATAAATCAAATGAGAAGTCAACAGGCAAGAGCAGAGAAAGGATGGCTTACTGACCTAATCAAAAGCTATACGTATTACAAGTTACAAGTAGGTTAATATGACACAGTCCATCCCACCACCCGGAAGTCAAAAAATCAGGTATCTAAATCCAAAATCCACTTTCCCATTAAAAACAAAGAAGAATAACTAATTTGAAAAACCAATTCCCCAGCTGTACCTTTGTTTTTGCTGCTAAACGGTAAATGTCAGGAACCTCATACTGCTTGTGGTGCTTAGGATATGCTACTTGGCCATACACATCATATTTGTCAATGAGTTTAAGAATCGAGAGAAGCACAGATGCATTTGTGCCAGACATTTCATCAATATTATCACGATTTCCCATTATTAATGTCTGCAATAGCCAGAAAAAGTGAGATCACTGACATAAAACTAATGTATAAGAAACCAAGACAGAGAATGCCATGCAAGTTTCGTTCAAAGGCATGGACCTACAAGATTAGCAAGCTCCCTTAAAGGTCGGCATTCTCCAAATGCTTTGACTAAAGTTGTAATATTCTTTTTAGGGTCTGGCCGAGCAAGGGCAAGAATCATTGGTTTGCGTGGGTTGGAAAAGAAATGCATAATCTGCAAACCAGATCAGGGCTATTATCAGATCACTGCTCCAATAAAAATCTGTTAGTGAAATATTAGCAGAGTATGACAATCAAAAGAATGGTCAGTGAAGTGCAGTAATTAGGCTATCATAACGATGGTTTAAACAAAAGAACATGGTTATAACCTCAGACCAAATTGGGGGGTCGGGAGAAGTAGAATTTTCTTCATTTCTTTCTATATCCCCATCCATGTCTCCATCATGCGGAACAATATGATGAAACTCCATCCCAGGAGGAATAACCTAGATGTGATCTTAGCAACATAAGATATACATATATAGAGCAAATAAAAGAAAGAATAACCAAAATGAAGGCATTAAAATAACAATATCAGACTTCGTTTAGAAAAATAAATCTTTTAAGCAAGAATAACAAGTCACAAATAATATCTTGATACTTACAACCATTCGGGGCATAAACCTCCCATAACAGCTGACACCCCGTTTGATCCTTGCTCTAAGTTTGCGCTCCAATACTGGATCAAAGCCATCATAAAGGCGCCACTGCTCTTCTATCTCTTGTCTAGTGCTAGTTATAACAATTTCAGAGGCATCAAGAGACAACTCCTCAGCCTCTATCCGCCGCATGATTTTGTAAGTCATATTTATTTCTTCCCTTGATTGTCGGCCCTGTTTCAAGAGCTGTTCTAGCTTATCGCGACCAAGTGAGTGGCCAGTAAAAAGCATTGGCACGTTTAGAGCTCCAGATAAAAGTGCTGCAGAGTTACCAGCATCTGCATAATGTCCATGAATGGCAACAGGCCAGATTGGTTGCCCACCACCAATTTGCTCACCCAGAACTTTGGACATCTGTTGTATGTGACTAAGGGCACAATCAACAAATTCAGCAATATGAGGCCAAAGAAGTTCTTTTGGTATATATTTATCTTTTGGGCCAAAGGGTATACGAATAATATAAGCACCACTGCTCTCACCAAGCTCCTGCATTGAGTTCTCTGTAGTTCTTGGACTAAGCATCTCTATTGGTTCAGCATAACTCCAATCCACATCTGGAGCTGTCACTTGTCTTGTCAGCAAATCAACCCGATAAACTCCCGGCATTGATCCCAAGGCCCTAGCAAGTTCTACTACATACTTAACCTGTTTTCAAGACAACATCCAATTTCCCAATGAGCAACAGGGTAATTTACCATATTTGAAGTGGATGACGAAAAAGAACACTGTCAAGATATAGACAAGTGACCAAATTAACAGAATCTTAAAGAGGTGAAAAAAAAATTACCTGGCCGCCTGTATCAGAATCACGACCAAGCTCCATGTTTTCACCCCTTATCAAGCCATGAAGACTGCAGGAAGACTGTTGGTTAGAAAGAACTACATTCCATCACGAATGTCTGAGAAACAATGAGCTATTATTTTAAGGTCAGATCTAAAATTGTGTCATTATAACAGATAAAGACCACATTGAAAATATGAATGACTTAATAACAGCTGTAACAAGTCAGGTCATATAGAATTGCAAATCATTCCTTATCAACACAATATAGAGCTTCTTTTCTTTCATCTGATTAGCCAAGTTCTCCATCACATCAACAGAACTAATCGTAGGCACTCTTCCTCGGACACTATCACCATGAACTGAAACATCACTAGGTAAATCTCCTTTCTCTCCTTCTGATAGGTCTTCAGACATATCAGCAGTAGCCTCTTTGAGGCTTTTTTCTCGTTCAATGCGACGTTTAGCATTGCTTTGAGCTTCCTCCCCCTCAAGCTGAAAAGAAACCAAATGAAAAGCAAAACAATACTAGTAAAGTCACAGGTTAAGCAACAAAAGCTGAAAATAACAAATGAACATTGGAATGCACATAGTGATACACTATAAAAGTTCATTAATTCAAACCACAAGGATAAAGCGACTAAAATTTAGAAACAATGCAACAGTTCTTGAGATCCAAAATAACATGTTGACATAAGTTGTTCAATCTGCATAGTTCATATCAACCAGAATTAGAAATGATGAAATGTTAATCCATAGCTTAATTCCAGAAAGAGAAATGCACAAAGTATGCTGTATTTGAATTTTGAAGCACCTTGGCAGTAAATTAAAATTTACTGACGTAAAATGAAAACCAAACAGAAAATTTTGCATTATCCTCACAGACAAGTAACTCTATTATTGTTGGCTGTGAAGGCGTGGTAGAAAACCATCATCGGGCACAAAAAAAGGCGAAATTTTGACAAATAAGAAGTTAAAAGAAACAAAATTTCACTTCTATATTCCATTAACAACTTAACTGCAAATTCAGCACAGTAAAAGCAGGCTCTTTTTCTTGTAAATTTGCTAGAAGTAAAAGCTTCAAATTCACCAAAAGGGAAAAAATCCTTTTAAGGTGAAACCAAAATAGCACATAATCATGAACAACTAAAGCGGAGGAAAAAAAGAGGGGAAAAAAGACCTGCTTCTTCTTTCGAGCCAAATTCCAAATCCTCCAGCACATGTTCTCCAGCCTAGTGTTCCTCTCCTTGGGACCCCTCGTGGCCGCAGCCTAACCAGAACAAGCGAGTACTCAAATTAAACAGTGGAAGATTCCAGAATTCGATTAAACAAAAAAAACAGAGAGAGATCGAAACAATATCAGGGTCTAAAAGAGAGATAAAAGAGAGAGTGAAAGGGGGTTAAATGAGATCGTACTCGAACCCAAGAACGGTGGAGATCGGTCTCATCGAAGCCGGTGATGACCTCTTCCACGAAGTAGCGAGTAGGACTGAAATGACCTCTCTCCCTCAACAATAAGGACGATTTCGCTTCGTTGATTCCTGGACCAACGTCCAGTATCGCTTCCAGGTAACTGTTTATCCAGTCGTTTCCCGCCATTCCTTCTCTCTTCAACACAAAATGAAAAAAAAAAAAAAAAAAAGAAAGCCAAGGAACCTGATGATTTAAGTTTTGAAGAAAAAAAAAAAAGAAAATTCTTAGACCAAAAAAATTTTGAAGCAAATATTTCAAACAAAAAAGATTTAAATTTTGAAGAAAATATTTCAAATAAAAACGGAGAGTCAAATCTATTAAACCTGATGAGACGGTTATGTTGGTGAGATTTTTTCCTTTCAGCAGAGCTTCAAATATGGAATTGCCAAATGCCAATTTCCTGCTTACAGAGAGAGCAACACGTGTCATGCGTTGGAAAGGGGGCGTTCTTTTGTAATTTTTACTGTTTGAACTCTGCGATCTTTCCGGAAAAGGAAAAAAAAAAACAAGGCTTCACAGCAACTTTCTGTCACTGTCAAGTGTCAACGTCGTCAAATAATACGCCCGGTTTTTTACTTTAACTGACAATAGTCAATCTAAGCAGTAAAAATTAAAATCAAGTTACGAAAATCAAGACGAAAATTGTTGTGATGAACTGATAATGCAATATTTCTATGATTATTTGTTACTGAATAAAGTAAACATAAAGTCAAATGAAATGGGAAAAAAGTTTCTTTTTTAATCCGAAAATGGATAAAACGTGAAACCAGATCCAAAAACTCCACAAATTTCTTGACACACGACATGAGAAAGCCAAAAGCAGCAAAATAATGCATTGAACAACGCACCATATCTAATTGGACAAAGTTTCACATGGCAACGAAGTCTTAGATAAGATTTTTTATATTCTCTTGTCATTCTTTCGTAATTATATTTTATGATTAAATTTTTTTAAAAAATTAACTATAAAATAATATGATTATATAATGAAAATATTTCTTACCACACTATCAAATAAATTCTAAATATTTAACGCATTTGTTACAAACATTGAAATCCGTATTCTATCATATGAAATTTCACATTGCTTCCTTAATCATTCAATACTTGATAATACAGGATTGTCAAATCTAACCTGAAATCTGGAACATTTGAGATAAAAAAGGTATAAATTGAGGAATGCCAAAGTGCCAAAACCCTATAGTGCACAAATCAGCCTCTATCTATCATTGATATAACTGTGCTATGCTAAAAGTATATATGTTGAAGGCGGTTAAGTAACATGGGCTGTCTTAATTAATATTTGCAAACTTTGATGTACCAATCACTTCTTTGGCAAATTCCGTCGTTAACATAAAGGCCCACCTGGCTTATGGTGAGATCTAATTGTATTAGCTGGATCGGACGGAATGAAAACTTAAAGCTGATGGTGAAATAATTAACAAAAAAAGGGTAGTAATCAGCACGTTTCAATAAAATAATCAATTAGATGTGGAAGAAAAGGAAACAAAAGCACAAGTAGAGGTGTTATTTAAGCGTGACAAGTGGCAGATGAAGGAGCAATTGGTATCGTTGTTGGGACACCGCCAGGAGCAGGTGGCATTTATATTATATCACCGTTTTGGTTTGTCAGACCACAAGAGGCCAGCCTGGGTTATTGGGCCTAGGCCTTTTTATTATTGTAGAATTAAGATGTTTATCCCAATGTTCTGATATTTTCATTTGAGGCCCCTTAACATGTGAATTTCATTCATATATACCCTTACCCTATTATCACAACTCATGAGAACTAGATGAAATACTTTCCCTTGTCAAGTTTTACTTAGTTTTGGAATTGGAATCCCATTAATTATGAAATAAAATTTTAGTTAAAAAAAATAAACTAGTTTATAATCAAGTTTCTCGAAATTAAGTCAATTTTTACTATTATTTTATTTTTTTAATAGATGATAATTGAATTTAGGTTTTGTTTCCAGTTGATTGAAATTAATTCGGTAATGTTTAAAAAAATTTGAAAATTTTAATTTAATCGAATTAATTTTTATGATGTAATTTTGAAGAAACCCATTAAAAAATGTTGTAGTGCTAATAGTACTAATATGGCCAAAGTAAAGGGGCCATTTGCAAAACAGGGCAACAGAAAGGAAGTGAAACTCAAACACGAAGCAAACAAACAGACCGGAGAAAAAGACGGAAGGCAAAAGAAAAGAACAAATTGCTTTCAATCTTTCGATATCAGAATAAGACCAATAAATTAATGTTCAAGTAATTGTTTGATCATTGCTCAAACTAAATAACATTGCTTTCCCGTACTTTCCCCACTACAACTAAACGTCATGATTCAAAATTCTCATTGGAGAATTTTCTGTTTCTTCCTCTCTCTGCTCAAGCAGGAAATCTCTCTTTCTCACAATGCATTGAAATGAAAACCCAAGACATTTCTCCAAGATTCATTATCCTTTCTATCTGGGGTTATCTAAATATTAAAGAAAAATGTCTTTCTTTTTTGGTATGTTCGTTGGACTCACCATTGGTATCGGGTTGATCGTTGCTTTTGCCCGATATGAGAAGATCCGATCCTCTCGTCGAGCTCATCTGGTATTTCCCTTTCATTTAAATGAAAATCCAGATTTTTACTATCTTTTTCTTTCATTTCTTAACGTAGATTACATTTCTCATGTATTCATGCATGGACGTATTTTCGGTTTAGTTTGGACTCTGCAGGAAATAATCTGTTTTCTCTGTTTTTGATGATTTAACATTTCTTGTATTTTAATGACACATTATGTTAGGCAAAGACGGTTGCTTCATTTGCGAGGATGACAGTGCAAGATTCAAGAAAAATCCTACCAAATCAGTTTTATCCACCTTGGGTTGTCTTTTCTCAGCGCCAGAAGTTGAGTTATATCCATCATATAATCAATATATACGTATATTTATATATTCTCTATGTTTCATGTTATTATTATCAAATCTCTACTAATATTGGTTTCTTCATAATGCAGTTAGTTTGGCTTAATCTCCAGCTTAAAAAGATTTGGCCATTTGTTGACGAGGTAAATTTTCTTTTTATTAAAAAAATCTCTCTTGTGACATTGGCCAACGGGAAGCATTTTATTTTATTTGTTTTCCCTTGGTTCATCTTTATGATGGCATAGGCAGCATCAGAGCTAATAAGAACGAGTGTTGAGCCAATTCTTGAACAATATACACCAGCTATCTTATCGTCTATGAAGTTTGCAAAGTTGACTCTTGGTACGGTTGCACCACAGTTTACAGGTCAGTTTTGTTAATTGCAACATTGGTTTCTGTCTGTTGAGTAAATTGTTAATGGGTTTTGTGGCTTCTTTTTTTTTTGGTGAGAGCAAAGATACTAGTTTTATTTATTTCCAAAAGTTTGATAATGTTTACTCTTTAGGTGTTTCCATCATTGAGACCGAAAGTGGTGCTGGGGGAATCACCATGGAATTGGAGCTGCAGTGGGATGGTAACCCAAATATTGTGCTTAATATTAACACCAGAGTCGGTGTTGCCCTGCCTGTGCAGGTAATCTTTACTTATTGTTCATGCTCAAAAGTTGTTCTTGCTTATAATGCTCAATGTATTTGATTAAAAAACCTGTTCTTCTTGGTTAAGAATTAGCACATTTGCTCTAGACCATCACTGCCAAAAACAGACTCAGAGCAGCGGTAGTTGACTTCTAGGCACTTTTGTTTTTTTCTTGGCATAATTAGCCGTTACTGTCTCAAGATAAACTACGTCTTATGGCAATCAAAATTGCACTGCTAAGTTCCTCTACTTTTAATACCAGTATTATATTTGGTTTTTCTACTTGTCATTAAACTCTAGTATTTCTCTACTAGGAAACTATTCTAAGTGCTTGATATAGGCATGTGTGTAAGTGTTTGTGTATGAAAAGAGGAGGGAATGTGCTTGGTGATATTCATTTGATATAGGGCCTTTGCCATTTGCTAGCAAGAGGATATATATCTGCATTCTTTTCATTATTCCCCCGACTCATAAGTTTATTCTATTATGGGCTTTCACAAAATGCACGAAAGCTCTGTGAGGTATGTTCTTTACATGAAATATATTCATAATGATGTCCAGCTTGTTGAAGTTCATCTGATATCGTGTTTAAAATTTGCTGGCAAGAATACGTAGGCATTGTTTTCATTATCAGATGTCTCTAGCTTATTGCATTCTTAGCTTTCATCCATATGTACTCCATGTGAGTTATTCCTTATCACCAACTGGTTTTAACTTGTTCATCTAGGTAAAAAATATAGGATTCACTGGGGTTTTCAGGTTAATCTTCAAACCACTTGTTGATCAGTTTCCTTGTTTTGGAGCTGTTTGCTATTCCTTGAGAGAAAAGGTAAGTAGTAATAGTCATGTTAAAATTACCACTACTTCGTGAAGAGGAAGAAGCTGTTGATTATATATGACTAAATATTTGTGTTCCTTTCACAACTTATGCATAAACACAAGCACAAAAAAATAAATTACAATGTAACAAATTAATTCACTAATGCTAGGAATCTGTGTATGAATATATCTGCATGCTATGTTTTTGATAACATGATTTGATAACATGATTGCTACGTATGCTTCTTCCTACAGAAAGATCTTGATTTTACACTTAAAGTTGTTGGAGGTGATATATCAACAATTCCTGGGGTTTCTGATGCTATTGAGGTGTGAAGAAACTTTTTTTCTTGTCATTTCCTTAATATGTATAAGTGGAATTTGAATTGAAAGGCATGTAATTCAACTAAATTTTTATAAAATATGAAGTACATTGAGGTGTGAAGAAACTTTGTTTCTTGTCATTTCCTTAATATGTATAATGTTGATTAAGGCTTAGGAAATATATATCGAATTGAAAAAACATGCATGTTAATTTCAACTTAAAATTTTTATAAAATATGAAGTATATTTGCATTGAATTTGTCATTGGTTCTTCAGCCACTCAGAGTGTAAATTATGATGAAATGTGGTTCTGGTGAACTGGTCTTACAATTTTGGACATACAGGAAACCATTCGGAATGCTATTGAAGATTCCATAACATGGCCTGTTCGGAAAATTATACCCATATTACCTGGGGATTACAGGTATACTAAATTTTCCATGTTCATTCTACAATGAATTTACTGTTGATCTGTCTTTAGATCCATATAATTGAAGAACTCATGCAACGGGTACAAAAATTTTACCAAGCAGAAAATAAGTCTCTATTTAAGAGAGTCACGGACCACTCCTGGAGATTTAAGCATCTGAGCTCGTTAATGTTCAGTGATTTACCTATAGTTTGTGTTGTGCCATGATAAAGCTGGTGAGAAAATGAAATTACAATGAAAATTCCAAAAATAGGAACTTAAAGACCAAGTATTCAGAGAAACCGGCTCAGCCTGGTTCTGCTGAAAATTGGGTTTTTATTTTGTTCTGGCTTATATTCAGCTGATCGCAGCAGAGTCAGGATGTATATAACTTGGTTTAGGTATTTGTTATTTTGTTTAGCCTGATCGTAGCTAACTTGAACCTCTACTGTTGTTGAATTTTATATCTTGCCATTTCTTTTTTATGCCTGAAGTTTTCACTGCATATGTTATATCCATGTAATGTAAGGAAAGATAAGTCGGAATCTGAGCTCCCAAACTATGCCCCATTTATGTTTATAGAAAAACTGAATTCTGAAGCGCTTTTGCTTTTTTCTTTTTCCCTTTTCATCACCTGATGATACTGCTTTGTCTGTGATTATACCCTCTACCAGTGATCTGGAGCTGAAACCTGTTGGAACATTAGATGTGAAGCTTGTGCAAGCCAAAGACCTAACAAATAAGGACATCGTTGGGAAATCTGATCCTTTTGCTGTCTTATTTGTGCGTCCACTTCCAGATAAAATGAAAACCAGTAAAACCATTGTAAGATACTTCTTCTACATATGATCTCTTTTTTCGAGGATTGATGTTTAACTCTATAGTTCTTCTTCAGAATAACCAACTGAATCCAATTTGGAATGAGCACTTTGAGTTCATTGTAGAAGATGCATCCACTCAACACTTAACTGTAAGAGTCTTTGATGATGAAGGAGTTCAGGCCGCTGAATTTATTGGTTGTGCTCAAGTGGCATTGAAGGATCTTGAGCCTGGTAAAGTGAAGGATATATGGTTGAAACTGGTCAAGGATTTGGTGGTCCAGAGAGACACTAAATACAGGGGTCAGGTGGGGATCCCAATTGAATTTTCCTTTTACTGCTTTCTGATAATTGCAGCACTTAACATGAGTGAAAACAAGATGACCAGTGTTAGTTCTACATTTTCAAAATTAAAGAAATGAAAACATATATGATATGGTCATCCAAAAAGCTTGCACACATTTCTAATCTAGAGACAAGGTTTTAAAGTTGCCTTGATCTTTAATAACAGGTATAAAACCACAGAGTTGAATGAGTTAAAAGGCAATTTCATCCATAGGGATATTGTCACCATAAATTGGAAGAATGATAGCTGCAGCATTTCCTAAGTTACAACAAAACCAAGCATGCTGCTCAATAAACATATTAACGTAATTAAGAAGAGCTAGTGTGGTTTCGAATTTCATCATTTAAAATAGTTCTCGCTCATAACATTTCTTTCCTGCATTTTTCAAGAAGTTTTATCTTTTATAAGATCCTAAGCAACTTGAACGTTGTAGTTACTGATAATTTTCATGATTTCTTCCCAATAGGTACACCTTGAGCTCCTTTACTGTCCTTTTGGCACAGAAAGCAGCTTTAAGAACCCATTTAACCCTGATTTCTCACTGACATCATTGGAGAAGGCTCTTAAATCAATAACCATTGAAACGGAAGCTGCTGACCTCGAAAGAGCAACAAGTCAAAGAAAAAGAGATGTCATTGTTAGAGGAGTGCTATCAGTGACAGTTATAGCAGCTGAAAACTTGCCAGCAGTAGATTTTATGGGAAAGGCAGACCCTTATGTTGTCCTCATAATGAAGAAATCTGAAACAAAAGCCAAGACAAGGGTGAGATATATTTTTCCCCTTCGAGCAGCCAAAGCTTTTTTTAGGTTTTTTTTTTTTTTTTTTTGTTTTTGGTTGATGCCTTTTGGTATGTAAATCTCCAGCATGAGAAATAAAAGTAAAAGGTGCTAAAATCATCTGTACAAGCTTTGTAGTCTTTTTGCAAGATAACAGATTAGCAGGTCTCAAAAGCTTTATTTCCCTTTTCTCAGGTTGCTAATGAGACCTTGAATCCAGTTTGGAACCAGACATTCGACTTTGTTGTGGAGGATGCATTACATGAAATGTTAATTTTGGAAGTCTGGGACCATGACACTTTTAAGAAGGTAATTCTCACTTTGTTTTCAGTGTATCTCTTTCTCTTTTTTCTTCTGGCAGGCAAGTCCCTATCAATTTCGTGGCCTCCTTGGTGTGAAATAATATTTCACTAGATGCCCAGAAAACCCAATGTATAATTATATATAAATAGCTTCATAATCTTTTATATCCGGTAACATTTACATTCATACATGGTTGAAGCATTCATATACATTGTGGTAACTTGTGGTGGCAGGAACCTTCCCATAGATCAGCTGCAACTCAAATTGTTTGACTTGGTTTTAATTCCCTAGATAAAGCATTTACAAAGGTTGACAAAGTAGAGATTTTGATGGTTGCTGAAATATCTGTTCAATGATTAATCCTGGAAATAGATGTAATGTTGTACACATTATATCTAACCAACTTCGTTATGAAGGCTTTTTGAACTGTGAATCTAAAATTGTTTATTACAAACTTGTTAACCGGTGTTTTAACCATACTAAAACAATGTTTCAGGAAAAAATTGGGAGATGCCTCATGACACTCACTAGAGTCTTATTGGAAGGGGAAGTTCAAGAATGTTTTCAATTAGATGGGGCTAAATCAGGAAAGATTTTTATCCATCTAAAGTGGAGTCCACAGTTAGTATTCCGTGATGCTTGACTGCCAAGAAACAATGAAAAATTTTCCTGACCAACATCATTGATCTCCTCTCGTCCCTGGCATTGATGAGTAGCAGAACAAATGCTAGCTAATCTGCAAGCTGTATAAACTAACGTTGAGGAAATGGATGTCAGGCTGCTGTTTTCGTCTTTGTAGATGATCATATATGTTATTTTCTATTAAAGCTACGATAAATTTTGATGAAAAAAAAAGGCATTGTAGATAAAGAAGAGACTTGTGATTGCAAAGGAAGATGATGGAATGAAGAGAATTTAAAGACCATGTAAAGCATTTTTAATAAAAATTCCGATTTTCTTGTAGATGAAGACGAGTCGTAGATTCTGTCTCCAGGTATAGCTTCCAACACTAATCCTTGCCTTTTCTACCTTGAAATGAAAATTTTTTTTGTAGATAAAGTATTTTGTTGTTGTAACCAATTATGTAGGAAGTTGTTGCTATGTTTTATTCTATGAATAATAAAAAATGACCTATACAAGAAACCATATTTGACTAATTAAGTATCCAAAAAAGAATATGGTAAAAACCTTGTCCTAAGATAATGCTGTGTAAATTACAAGAAGTGTTTCCCAAGGCATTTGGACTGCTTGAAATCCAAGTCGACCGCATGGCACATGATCCTATGATATAGTGGTGAATTTAACGGATTCATTAGACCATCATGCACTAAGGGATATGGAGATGCTAATGCCATAAAATGGATTCAAAGGATGAACAAAGCTTGACTAAATGATTTCAGAAATTGATTTCTCCTCTGGCCTTAAGACGATTCTTCTCGAGCCTCCTCCTCCGAAGATTGCTTGCCCTGTAAAAGAACCTAGTTTGATGAAAATAGGAATAGGAGAAAGAATTAAGGTTGACCGATACAGGATAAATTTATGTTAGAAAACTCCATTAAGCATGACATACCAAACAGAAAAACAGCAAAGGTGACTAAACACAGACTCATTGATACTAATGTTTCCACAAGAAACAGTAAAGCGGAAGTACTTACCAGTGTCGATTGAGGAATATTACAGAATCAGCTGGAACTTTTTGCCCGTCATCATTTCGATGCCAGTGTAAGAATGCATGGGTTCGGTTCTTTATCTCCAATGTGGAATGACCGTAGCTGGCTTCACGGAATGCAGAATATTCTGGTTGTGGGTCCCAAAACCTAATGGTGATTTACAAATACAAGGATTTACATAAGCACTTCAGCAAGGGGTTACAACTTGATACTGTCCAATGATTTTCCATTTCAATACTAAACAAAAATACTCAAAGATTGGTGTTTGTTTACCTTCCAGCAAGACCTTCCTGATTTCCTCCATCACCGACTGTTATGTACACTGGAGCTGATTTATCAGGCACAGGATAGCGGTCACCACTTGATACATTATAGCGGATATTTGAGATGCGATACTGCAAATCAATGACATCAGTTTTTACAGATAATCTATATTTGCACCCAAAAATGGTTTTATGCAAATGCACAATTGAAAAGACACAATCAAAAACAGCATTATAATTTACCACCAAGAACTTAGCAGAATAATACGTTCACATGTTTTCTCAAGGGAGCCCAGTTTCAAAAATCCAAAGCTTTTCAGGAGTCCAGTTCTCTGGCTTTTATTTCGTTCCAATCATGGAACATATAGCAGTGTCTTGGGGCTGTCAAATTAGATAATTTGGAAGAGAAATGAAGTAATTGCCACCATTTCTAGTATCAAGAAAATTTTTGAGCATGGCTGATTGGGTGTTGAAGCTTTTAGTAGTATATAGTTGAGTTGAGAAACAGGAGAACAATTATATAGGGTCAGAGAAAAGTTGATTCTTCAGTGATTACAGTGTGTGGCTAATTTTTCAAACTAATCATTCTTGGGTTGGTTTATTGTCAATATTCTGACCAACCGTCTTATCTTTCTTCAGATTTCGGTGTTCCCTGTCTTACAAAGAACATATGATCAGAGGCAGATGAAGAAATCCCAGAGGGCCTGTGGCTGCCCTTGTTTTATGATCTGGAAAGGCTACACCGCAAGAGGAGGCTACTTAGATGTTCAACCCATGATAGCAATGACCAATGAAATGTTAGGAAAATGGCTATGGAATTTAGACAAAAATGGTACAGTCCATGAAGATATATCATCCAGAGAGTGAACAAGGATTGATTAGTAAGCTAATTTGACTCATTAGAATTTTGTTCTAATGGATAAGGCTTCAAAAAAATTTTGGATAAAGGTGATCTCAAGAGCAACTATTCTTATTTTAAGGAATCGCTTGTATTATACTCACTTCTAAGTTACTCATGCTAATCAATTTCATGGTATAATCCTTACTCGGTGGGAAAAAGCAACATGTAAAAGGAAGAATGTACATACTGATCTTTCATAGGCATGGACGTGGCCAGCAAAGATGAAATCAACTCTATAACGAACAAACCAGCGCTCAAAGACTGCACGCATACTTTCTCCCTCCATAAAGTGAGCTTGGTTACTATTGTAGATGGGGACATGCATGAGAATAATAAGCCAGGGCGTCTTCTTTCTGTCCACTCTTTTTAGCTCATCTCGAAGCCACTGCCATTGAGGTGTGTATTTCACTGGTCAAAGAAAAATGGTGAAAATTTCGGATTAAATCAAGATGCTTTAAAATTGTAGCAAATATGAACAGAACAATGAATAAGCAACATCAATGGTGGTTTTCATAACTATTTCCTTAACAAGCTACAAGTTACGTAACATCAATGTTAGAAAAGTTTAGGACTGAACAAGATAATCATAGATATGAATAAACAACATCAATGGTGGTCTTTATAACTATTTCCTTGATAAGCTGCAACTTATGTAACATCAATGTTATGGAAGCTTTGGACTAGATAAGATAATCATCATTTATTGGAATATCTCCAGCAAAACCATGAAAAAAGGATGTATTACCATGAGGGGAATAGCTGGATAGGACAATTATATGAGCTGATGCCCGTCTGATAGCATACCAAAGAGGATTATTGCTTCTGGATGCCAAATAAGGCGTACTGAATCTATGTAGGTATGATTTAAATGGAAAAACTTCTCCCTGGGAAAAAAAATGCACATATGTGAAAAAGGAAAAAAAGACGAAGATAAGCTATGATCTAGATATCTTTAATCTATGTAACTTACACAAAAGGGAAAAAAATCTTTCATTATCTCACTTAATCTAGGAGAAATTATTAAGAAAGAAATCAATGAGTTCCATACTTCAAAATGGCTTCTTTTATCTCTATTTCTCAAGTAAGTGCATAAGATGCAGTGATTGTAATGAATAAGTTTATAAAGTAAGAAAAGAAACCAGCTATTATGACTCAAATATCAGGAAAGGACTGAGGAAGGAATATCTGAATTCATAATACCTGAAAAGTATTAATGCCACAAATAACAGCATATATATTAACGTAAAATAGGAGTTAGAATAAAAGGAAAGAGACATGTATATATAAGAAATTCAAGATTCAGAACTGAAGTATTACCACATCTGGCATGTATTCTATCTCATGATTCCCAGCTGACCAAATCCATGGTTGATAAGCAGCACTTCTCTCAATAAAGCGACCCCATGAATCCCATCGAACACCAACATCATTGTATTGATATCTATCAGCATAAGAGAGATCACCAAGAAATAAGACAGTCTGTCCTCCACTCTGCATGTAATGCTCCAGAGTGGAAAGAGAATTATGAGTTTGACCCAAATCACCTATAAGATACAGAACCAATTCAGGATGAGAAAATTCAGGAACAAAAGTTTTTGCTATTAAATAATTTGATTTTGCAGCCAGTCTATTTTGTTTTGGGAGTCTTAAAACAATTCATTTGGAAAATACACATGAAATCATAAATTTCTATTTGACTCAAAAAACAATATTATTCATTATATGTAGATTAATATTCTAGTAACATCTTACCAATAATTCCAAATGTAAAAGGAGAATCTGGGCCAATCTCTGGAGGTGTTTGAAACCAAAATTCTCGAGATGAGTCACCTACTCCAATCTTGTAATAGTACTTTGTCTCATACTAAAAGAGGAGAAATTTATTGGTCTTAGCATAAGTTGTAACATGAATTGAATACACATAAAGATTGAATCTAACTATCAGTAGCAACTTTAAAACATGAAATATGCTACACATCATCTGGATGTTAGATTCATTTCATTAGTGTAATGCAGCAGATCCAGTTTGAGATAGAAATGTTAGATGACTGTATGAGTATTTCATACTTTAGGCTAGAGTCATGTAGTTTGACATTCATGCTAGATAACATCATATGTTGTTTGCTATTACCTCTAGACCATCAACAAGACAATGATGAATATAGCCAGATTTATAGTTGTAAAAGGTGTAATTTGACACTGTGCCGTCTGCACTAAATTCATATTTCTTCTCTGATGTTCCATATTGGACTTTGGAGGGCCCTCGTTCATCAGCTGTAACCCACGAGATTATTACTGCTTTTCCATCATAGTCACCTTGTGTAATATGCACCTACAGCAATAAATCTAATGAAGTTAAAATACCTGTTTACCAAACCAGATTACTCCAAAGTATCATTCTGAAGATGAAAACTACATACTAGAAATTATTATAGATGGCCTAAACTCTGCAGTTCCAGATTTCACTGATAAAGATGGTATTAAAAGGTAATGTTTTCAATGCACATCAAGAAAAGTGTACTCTTTAAGACTGTCTTTTCAATAGAATTTAAAACAAAGCCACTGTGTTTTTCATACTGATAAAACATCATCAATCATCATAACCATCCCTTCACCCTCATTCATACAACCAACAAATGTGAAAAAGCAGCATCTTGATTGAATCAGCACGAAGCAGACTTGGATGCAGATTGGCCATCAGTGGTTTGCATTATCATTTAATACGGATAGGGACAAGATAATGTTTTTTGGAATAATATCAAGAAGAAATTAAATTTTGCATATATCACTTACCTTAGTCGCTTTAAATATCTAAAACATTTCTTTGCTTGAACCACAGTTAAGTTTTCCCTTCACAGTTTTGTAATTAGAAGTAAATTGCTACAATGATGGGATTAGTGATGGTGGAGACTTACTTGTTGTGGAGCATTGTAACCATTAGGAATTGCAAATACTTTGTGATCAAGAGGGAGATCAAAAGATTGCCATTGTGAACGAGTAAAAGTACTTGTAATTCCCGCACTTCCCTTTTTCACCGAGGCTAGGATAAGAAACAATTTGAGTAAAAGTTCAAACAATTTGAACTGCACTTCGGGAGCCATCAGCACCACTGTTGTGTGTTCATGAATCAAGTTATGAAACAACTCCAATTCGGTCAATCTGCGAAGAAAAGAGAATCAATCAAACACAAGCAACAAAACATAATTCAAAAATAAAAATATGAGGACAATGGTCAAACTAATTTATCACATCCTCTCCAATGCAGGAGAGTAATAACCAAAGCACTCCTCATTTAAACTACATTTATCAGGGAAAAAAAAAGGCGAAAAGTTAAGAACTTTTGAGAGCAGATTAATTCAGATTTAGAATCATTTTCTTCCCCCACATTTTCACAGCAATGAAATGGAACTTCAAGATCAAGTCAACAAAGTCGGAGAAACTCAAACTGGATGCGTTATTTTGATGAACCGTATCTACTAAACATACCCGGATTTCAAAGAGTACAAAACGAGGAAGATCGAAACAGAATTTACAAAACAAATCGAATTTGAAAAGAAAAAAAGAGACAAACTTCATATAAAAGAGCAAAACTTACTACCCCACATGCCACGACAACATGAACAAAGAGAGAGAATCAGGAATGAAAGGCTGAAGAATGTAAATGCCAAGTCAAGAGAAAAAACAACTAGAAGTGAATATAAGTCGGGATTTTCTTGTTTACATGCAAAGACGAGAGTAAATGTCCAGAGCGAGAAAGTTACCTGTAAGAAATGTCGCAAAGAAAGAGAAGGAGAGCGGGGGAAGCGGAATCTATAATCCGATGGTCGTTGACCGTTTTCAAGGTTACTATTTCTTGTCTTTTTTTTTTTTTAAAGAAAAATATTTTAAATGTTTAGAATAAAAATATGGAAGCGTAGGATAGCAGGGAGTGACGTTGCCGTTGTGTAGCGTAGTTAGCGGCCAGCCTTTGTCGTTGGGCTGTAACGTCATCATCATCATTATTTCTCATTGATGACGCTTCGACTCGACCGGGATCTTGGATAGATCCAACTGAATTTGCTCTTCGGATCCTCAAAATGTTTGTCTTTTAAAGGTAAGTGAGGCCCATAACAATTGTACTATTACCCATTGACGGCCCAGCTCCGGTGATTTCAGCACTGGCATGCTTGAGTATTGAACTGGTAACTCGTAAAACATGGTAAAAAATCATCTACAATAAATAGTTGAATAACAAGCATATCATCGAGCCAATTGTACATTTGTTTAGAGATACGAATAGGTTGGTCGGATTGAGTTTTTATTCGTCTTAAATTTAACTTAATTTTTTATATTTATTATTTAAATTTGATCTAATTTGATATTAAAAATATTATTTTTATATTTAAATTCAATATGATTCATATATATATATAATTATAATTGATTTGATCTTATTTAAAATTAGTAAAATATTATTTTAAAATATAAATATATAATTAAATAAATAATAAAAAATATTTTTATATCTATCAAATTAAAGAGATAAATTTATTTAAAACTTAATTTCGATCGAACCTAACTTTTTTCACTTTAAATTTTACCTAACTTGAAACTCAATTTAAAAAAAAAATGACCCCACAAGATCGGGTCTAAATCCGATGATTTTAGGATAAATTGTCAATCCTATATTTGTTCAAATGATTTTATTAGATTTATAAAATTACAAGTTTAAAAGAACTTAAATATATAATTTTTAAATAAATTAAGTAAATAAAGATTATAAGTTAAAGTTAGATTAAAAATTATAAAAAAATCATGAAATAATAATTTTGATCTTTAATCTTAATTATTAATTATTTTTTAAATTTAATCTTATTTATTAATTGTAATTGTGTTTCACAATAAAATATGAGGATAAGTTATATTTATTAAAATTTTCATATACAAATCTTCAATTTTTTGACTTAGTGACAACAAATCTTAAAAAAGACATAAAAATTAAGGTTCGACCATGTACCATTTCATTTTTCAAATCTTATTATATAAAATCAAACACAATCATTATAATAGTGGAATTAGTAATTCCTAGAAAGATTATTTATCAGTTATTTTTCGTTTAAGTTACATATATGTGTGCCTAATAAGCTTATATTTTTGTATAGGGGGTATGGAAAATTTCGGCAGCTTGACAGCCACCAATTTTATAAGGTTCGTCCACTACATTATTTTAGCCAAACCAGTAATCACGGACATCAAATTGGATTGAAAATGTCGTTTATTGATGGCTAAGAAATTGGATGGAAACTGAATGTGTTTTGGAACAGAAGAGGATTCCGCTATCGGTTCTTACTTCATAGTTTTCTGGTTTTTGCCCTTCATGAAAGTAATTGAAGGTTTGGTCTTAACCATTTGTTTGGACTGGTAGTTGGGAGTTCTCTCAGTTGGCTCTGACTCTCTGGCCTCTGTTCTCCTCTCTTCCCCAAACGGACAAACCACATGCATTAAGCATCGAATCTAAGCAATATTCCAGAAATGGATCAAACATCAAACCCAGACAACCAACAGTTATTTGCATTGCTAAAATCCCTTCGAAAAGCTTCACAAGATCTGCAGAAAAACCCCATCTTTGCAACAAATAAACGCCAAACCACCATTGAACCTTTCTTGGACCTTGAAAAGGATGAAAACACCATTCTTTGTAACGACCCTAATCTTGTCAAGCTTTCCCAGCAGCTTTGCAACCTCAAAACGCTTCTTGAAAAGCTCCAACAATATCAGGGTTATAGCCTGCCATGCATCCTCAGACGTCAAATCATCAACTATAAGATTTACCAAGTTGCTTGCGCAATTGAGACTGAAATCCAAGCCTATACTGATCGAGAAAGCGTTCAAAACCTTGTAGAAACACTTGAAGATTCAAATGACGAGGATGAGAAAGTGAAGGTTTTGGTTGAGTTTGAGAAGCGTTTGTCACAAGGTTTTGATCTTTACTTTCAAGATTTGATTTTGAAAGCCAAAGTTTTCTCAATTCTTGAACTTTTACTTTGTGACTCTTCATGTCCGATAAAAATTCAAGATCACGTATCACTTGTAATAGCTTCATTGGTTAGATTCAATAAAGATGTGTTTGTAGGATTGGTGCTAATGGGTCCAACCGTTCGAGCTTTAATATCAATGTCATCTTGCTGTTCGATTCGAGTTATTTCCCTGCTAATCAAGTTTATTAGAATCCCTTTGGTTGATGAATTAGAAACATACAAAGAAATCCCAAGAATTATAATCCTTTTAAGCTCAGAAAATGTGTCAATTCAAATGGCAGCCATAGATTGCATACTCGAAATAGCATATTATGGAAGAAGAGAAGCAGTTGAGTCAATGCTTGAAGCAGGGGTGGTTGAGAAGCTTGTGGAGTTGCAGAGATTAGAAAATCAATGCAATGGGAATGAAAATGGAACAACAAACGAAGAAGGTGCAGAATCAGACCCAAAAATGGAAAGTGATGAGGAGGGTTATGTGGAGAATTGTCCATTTGAAAGTTGTGTTGCAAGGTTTGCAGTGCAATTAGAAGTAGGAGAAATGTTAAGTAAAAAGGAGAAAAAGGAATTTAAGTTAGAAATTTTGAGGAGGGTCAGAGAAACCTCTGTTTCTGAGGCAGAGTCTGCTACCATTGTTGCAGAGGTATTATGGGGTTCCTCACACTGAATTACATTTGAAGCTCAGTTGATTTCTTTTTTTTTAATTATATATTTTTTAATATTTGGTGTAGTGTAATGTCATGAATTGTTTGACATAGGTGCTCTGATTTTCACTGAAGGGCAATCCTATCTGAAAATGCATATTGTAATTCATATATTTAGTTGGAATGAAGATTTCAGGACACAGGTGAGAATGATATGAAATTTTGAGAGCACTGGTCTTTTAAAGGTATTGATAAACAAATTCGTGATCGGGGAAAAACACGAAAAATGTTTTTACAAACATGAATTAGTCATGAAAATGTCATCCAGCATTGCCTGGATGAAAGGAATTTGGATTTTGTTATCTCGTGAAATGGGATTTATTAGAGTAATTTACACCCTTTTCTGTAGGCTTCACGTGGTTTCCTAAAGCTTTCACTATCCTACAATTAATTCCTTTTGTTGGAAACTAATCATGGCCAAGTATTACAGTTTCAGCCGACATCTTTGAAAACCAGCAAGCTGATCAAAGTCAGAAGTTGTAAGACTTCTTCATCCCCTGTCTTAATTACCAGAAATTTTACTGCTCTGATAGGCAATGGAGACGGTTATAGTTTGATCCACCTCAGCGAAGGCTCTGTAAAGCTTTATACAAGCTTTTGAACATTCTTTTTTTTTCAGTTTTTAAAGAGAAAAGCTTAAATCATGTCCAACAAATTGTTAAATCATGACAGACAGACAATCAACAAAAAAGAAAATTGCCTGTGAATGGGTTAATTTCAAGGTATGCTGTCTTTATTGTGAGCTTTAATTTCAACCTATGTGTTAAGGTGGTCCATTGGCTGATGGGAACATACTCTGCTTTTTGGGTAACTGTTGCACTCTCACGCGCACACACACACATATATATATTATATTATATTATAGTTTTGATTTTATTCTCATATTCCTTTTTATTCATATTTATTAACTTACTGGATTAATTCATGATTTAAGTTGAATTTTGGCTAAAAACACTCCTTTGATTTATTTGGACCTTCGTTTTAGACGAAACCATCGAATGTAGGACAAAATAATATGGAATCTGACAGATGAAGGGAAACATGTTGTCATAAATCTATAAATAGGAATTCCAAGGGGGACTTCTTTTGCAATTTTGTATAAAGAATAAAAAATAAGAATAATGTCTCGTATAACCGAAGTATTGGAAATGTCTAACGTGGCAACTGTATTAAAAAAAACAATCATGCAGGTAGACATCAATTAATCCTAATTTTTAACATGAAAAATATCGATATGACCATCAACCAATAACACATGGATAGATATTATATATGTAGATGATATATGATTATTATGTGGTTGTTACGTGTTATAATTTTTAAAAATAAAATAATAATAAAATTTAAAATTAAAATTAAAATAAAATATAAAAAATAAAAAAGTTCTAAGTTAATAGATTAAAATTTTAAAAACTTTAAAAAATCAAAATATAAGAATTAAAGAAAAAACTACAGAGAGAAGGGAATCAAGGAGAAAGGGGAAGAAGTAAAGGGAGGGGGAGAGGTGATCGACGCCGATCGATCGGCATATGATGAATCGAGACCAATCTGCTTTGAATTAAGCTGATCTCTCCTTTCCCTCATTTTCTTTCTCTCTATTGATTTTCTTCTCTCCCTTTTTTTTAATTTTTATTTTGAATAAAAAATCTTTGAATTTTAATATAAAAATTATAACTTTTTGTTTTTAAAAAATATATGATACATAACAACCATATAAATTTTATGTGATAGCTATTTGTCATCTATATGTATAATCTTTTATAAATATATTCAATTTTTATTCATCGATAATCATATTATCAAATTTTATTTTAATATTAAATAATAAAGTAAATTGATGCACAAAGTAAAAATTTAAATACCACATCAAATATTTTTTTAATATACATACCATATTGGACATTTATAATATTTCAATAGTTATACAAACCATTATCATTAAAAAATAAATTAAAGAAATTGCAACTTGCATCTGGAAAAGTTATTTCCACCCACCACATATCAATTGCCATTCGCTATCCACATTCCCGCATTAGTGCCGTTTGATGTCATATTACCACTACCAACCATGAAAACATGCTTATCGCTGACCTTCTCGTCATCAACCGAAACAATCCCAAATGATTTCCCAAAAAAACGGAACAAAGAAACCAGACATTTGGCAAGGAACAGGTTGTTTTAAGTGCTGTTTTGTCACCCTTTCTCTCAATGCTTAGCCACAAATGCATCTTTGGCATAATTTTAGTTTGATTTTTCATCTTACTTCAAAGAGCATAACAAAATCGTAGTTCCATAAAATATGTAAACAAAAACAAATTTGCTCCGCATCAAATTGTCTCTCTAGAATATGCCTTTTGCTAAGGTATACCAAATAGTTTATTCTATTTTACCTTAAAATATATTTCTATTATGCTTAATAATTGGTTTTTATTCGACCTAACAATCTATATTTATTTGTTTTATTTTTAATACTTATAGAATATAAAAATTATTATGTCTTGTATTCATGCGCGGAATACAAATTATATATATATATTTTTTATTAATCAGCAGTCAGCATCTAGTTTTTATAATGTTAGCATTTAATGTAAAATGGCGGAGAAAATGAGTCATGAAAGAAAGAAGGAAACGTGTGTAGAATAGAAATATCAAAGGGAAGCAAAAAAAAAAAAAAAAGGAAATTACTAGCCAAAAGACGGAAAAAGGAATTGAACCGAGTCAAATTATTAACAACGGAAAACTTGCCATTTTGACGCAAAAAGAAAGTAGTATCTAATCCATGTCCGTCCCTCTCTTTTCTTAATAAGAATTTTTTTGGCTTTTCTTATTTACAAGAACAATAATCCTCTCCCACCTCTTTGGCTACTTACCAGCCGCCCCACAATTCTTTCTCTTTTCCTTAAGCTTCAACATTGAAGCCTACGCCATCTTGGATCTTATTTTAACGTGTCGGTGGCGGGTCGACAGCCAAGAAAACCTGCTTAAAGATCTGGTTCAAACAGTTAGATCTTTGAAATTCCGGTGGTTTTTCTGCATCTGGGTCTTTTCTCATTTCTAATGGGTTGGAGATATAAGGCTGGCTTGTTCTTGATAGCCACTGTTGTTGTCATTTGGGTAACCTCTGCAGAAGTAACACAGGTTAGTTTTCAATTTCCTTTTTTTTTTTTTGTTTAGTTTCTTTGGATTCCAATTGTTAATTTTAATTAATGTGTCCATAAATATGCATTTGTTTACGTTCTTGATCAATTTTTTCATTTTTTTATAGTTTTGAATTGGTTTGGGTTGCTGCAATTGACATGTCATGAATAATTGAACGTTTGAAAGGTCTTTCCTTTTATTAACGTTTGAAAGGTCTCTCCTTTTATTAATAAAGTTTCTTTTTGGCCCAAAAATGTTTTTTTTATAGCAATATGTTGAAGGTCTTACTTGATTAATTCATCAAATGTTTTCTTTAGAGCAATATGGTGGAGGTCTTACGTGATTAATTCGTCATATATTTGCATATTCATTGTTAATTAATTGGGTTTAATCTCATTTATAATTGGTCATACGTAGTACACAAGTGACATGCAATGATTTATGACTTATGTCATTGAATGATTAAATCTTGTAAAGATTGAGGTCTGTTTAGCTGAATATGCTGTCTGATTTATCAGAGTGAAAAAGTCATGCATTTATAATCTTTGAATGCGATTCTGAGGGATGTCATTTAGGAGTTGTTCTATGTATGTATCAGACGAAGGTTTTTCATGCTTCTGCATTGGTTGATTACGCATACATAATTTTTTTTGGAGTCTGACACATTATCATGATCCTACAGTGCATTACAATAGTTTGAAGCCATTTCAAATTCAAACTAACTGATATCTCGTGCACAGGATATCTTTACTGACTATAAGCAGCCATTTGCGGTTACATATCTTGGAGCTTCGCTTATGGTAATTTACCTTCCAATAGCATTTATGAAGGATTGGCTATGTAACTTGCTAAGACGTCGATCTTCTAAAACTGTTAAAGATATAGAGAGCATAGATGAGACTTCCATTGAACTTAATTCTCCTCTAAGGCACAAAATATATGAAATGGAACTTCAAGGGACTTCGGCTAGGAATGGCAGTGATGCAGATCTTTCACCTCACATAGAGGGAAAGTCGTTGGTTACTAAAAACAAAGATGAAGTGCACTTTCTGAAACAGGAAAAAGAACTTACCACAAGGGAGATTGCTACCTTTGGATTTTATATTGCTCCCATCTGGTTTGTAACAGAGGTAATTAATGATTGCAAAGCATTTTTTAGAATTCAGCATTTCCCTTTTCACATTCTTTTGTTCTGTTAAAGTTTTAGCCTCAAGTTTGTGCATTGAATATGCAAGTCTTTTTTGGTTTCATAACATTGTAAACAAGCAGAGGATTCTCCCTAAAAAGAGTAGTTTTTGCATTGATAGTATAGTTTTTGTGGGAAAGATTCTGCACTATTTCTGGATACAAGTCATATGAGCAACGGAACGTAAAAGAGTTATTGCTAATGGTTTTTGGTTGTTTGCAGTATTTATCAAATGCTGCTCTTGCACGTACAAGTGTAGCAAGTACAACGGTGCTGTCCTCTACTTCAGGACTTTTTACTCTTTTTATTGGTGCTTTTCTGGGCCAAGATTCATTGAATGTAGCAAAGGTGGTTGCCGTCTTTGTCAGCATGGCCGGTGTCGCCATGACCACTCTGGGAAAAACTTGGGCTGCCGACGATTCAATAGGTTCTTCTTCGTAAGTTCATTATGTCTTTAATGTCTCAACATGTATAATGTTGGCAGACTTTTTATTTTGTATCATGTTGTCTTGATGAACTCTATGCCATAAACACACACATGCATGTATCCCTAGACATATTTATGCACTTCTGATTTATGGTTGGCACTGCTATTTTCACGCAAGTAACAGTGCTGCCAAATCAACTATAGTTCAAAAAAGAGGGTTAGTGGATTATACCCTTCCTCCAAAATCCTTTTTGCAAGTTTTGGGTGTACCCTTACTTTCTTCTAAAGCATTCAGTTTATCATTACAATTCTCTGCAACATTTTTATGGATTGTGGTAAAGAAAAGCTTGGTGATTGGAATCGCTTTCTTTTATAATTCAAACTTTCCTGTTTGCTTCCATAAGCTGCTGGGCTTTAGTTATTAACATTACCATATAAAAAGTGATAGTTAAGTTTCATCATGTAGAAGATCTCTTTCATTAAATCATGTGGTACTTAATTACTTTGGCTAAAAGCATTTCATATATAGTTGGTGTTTTCACATGGTACTTCCATTTGGCTATAGCTGTATTAGTATCGTGCATGTAGTTACAGATTATTCAGATCGGTTCTTACCCATATTTCATAGAATATGCTGTTAGTATTGGGTTTTCTTTTTCCCTACTAGCTTGCTCTTTGTAATGTATGTTTTGAACATTGACAGTTGATGTTTGTGTTTAGCAATGGGAAACGCTCTCTCGTTGGTGATCTTTTTGGCCTCCTCTCAGCCATGTCATATGGGCTATTTACAGGTTTGTCTGAATACTTCTTTTATCCATTCTTCTACCATTCTTTAAGGCAAATTGTCATCTTTTCTTCCATTTTTCAAATATCTTGCAGTGCTGCTTAAAAAGTTTGCTGGTGAGGAAGGAGAAAGGGTTGATGTTCAAAAGTTGTTTGGATACATAGGACTCTTTACACTTGTAGCGCTATGGTGGCTTGGTAAGAGTCATCTGAGAATTAATATTCTTATCAAATAAGTCATTGAAGTTGGTTTCTAAATTCTTAAAGCAATTAGTTGACTTTTTGCTCAAAAGAGTATATCACAACGTTTAATTAGCAATCTAATTGTTTCTCTAAATATTATTTCAGTTTGGCCATTGACAGCCTTGGGGATAGAACCCAAATTTACAATTCCACACTCTGCTAAATTGGATGAAGTAGTTCTTGCGAATGGCTTTTTTGGAAGTGTCCTCTCTGACTACTTCTGGTATGTTTCCTTCTCCAAGTGCTTCATGCAACTTACTAACCTTTACGATCTTCTTGTTTCATTCCCTCTTAAATTCTTCAAATTACCTGTCTTCCCTCTAGGGCTTTATGTGTTGTGTGGACAACTCCTCTAGTAGCCACATTGGGCATGTCACTTACCATCCCTCTTGCAATGATGGCCGACATGGTCCTTCACGGCCGTCATTACTCAGCAATTTACATTCTTGGTTCAGCTCAGGTAAATTCTACTGTCACAGAGACATGGTTTATTAGATTTTGTGTGACACCGGATGTTCTATCTTTCACATTCCTTTACGGTGTATTGCAGGTGTTTGCTGGATTCGTAATAGCCAATCTTTCAGACTGGTTCTCAAGAAAGTTGGGATTGTAGCATTTGTGGAAATCCTATAGCTGAATTAGACCATCTTCATTCTTTGTCAGGAGCCATTATCTCCGTCATTTGTTGCATAAACTTCCTTCAAGCTATGGTTTGTTGGGGAAAATGATGAAAGTAATGTTATACGTAACCGATCTTTTGTAAATGAAATCCTTGTTTTTATTTTTAAATTTACTAGCCCACTAAAAAAAAAAAAAGAGAAATCCTCATTTTGTGTTTCTTGGTTTGTTTTGGCATTGAGTCTTAATTGTAAGATATGCTCTTTAATCAAAAGATTTGTTTTGCCTTAGTTGTAAGATAAATTGTAAGATATGCTCTTTAATCAAAAGATTTATTTTGATTACATGAACTTTATAGCCAATGAACTGTTTTGTAACTACAGATATAATATACGTTTGGACTGCATCACGGCATATGTCTCATTGTGCATCAAACGTTGTCGTACTGTTTGGGCTATTTGCTCCTACTTTTTATTTTCTCTCAAGTTCTAAAAACAGAAGCATTAGGCCCAAATATAAGTGGGCTGGTTAACGTCGGTTACCTTGGCTCTTAAATCTCTTAAGTAACCGCTCTGTACCAGATCTCTTTCTGTTCGTGTTTTTTTCTTCTCCCTTCGAAGTTTCAGTTCAAAATTTCGTCTGTTTCTGTCTATGTGATTCTCCTTAATTTCTCCACAGTTGACTCGAATACCTACGCTGATCTCTCATTCTCAGATCCTCTCGCTCGATCATTGTAATTATCCGAATAGAATAGAGATTAGATACCGCAATTAAATCTCCGTTCTGATTTCTGTACCTGTGTTAGAGAGTGAGATGGAAGGTTTGCCTACGACGACACAAGCAGAGAGGCGATGGAGATCGAAGAATCTACAGACATCCAAGCCTTCTTTGGTGATGGCCTTTTTCTCTTGCGTCGCTTGGCTCTACGTCGCTGGCCGGTTCGTAATTTCTTTATCTTCATTTTTGTTTCTCAATTGTTAATTCCCCTGTGCCGGTTTCTTGGAATTTTTTTCGTTTCGGAATTTATTTGGAAAAAAAATGATAAAATTCAAATTTATATTCCACCAAATCTGAAAATTTTGTTAATTATTACTTTTTTTTCTTTTATGAATTTCCGTGGCTAACAAATTGCTTAATTAGAATTGGGGATTTCTTTATTTATTTTTCGAAAATTTGGTAAAAATTAGGTTGTGGCAAGATGCAGAGAACAGAACATTGCTTTCTAATCTTCTTAAGAAGAACATTGAACAGGTTAGGACTCAGAAGCCAAACAACTGTTTCCTCTGATACTATTTGTTGGTAAAAGAGAATATGTCTATTTATTAGATTATTGCAGCAACCTAACCAACTGTTTAGTAAGATTTAAGCAACAATTTTCCCTCTGATGTTTCTGTATTTCTGTTGGTAGAGACCGAAGGTCCTTACTGTCGAAGATAAGCTGATGGTACTAGGATGCAAGTATGTTCCTCAATTCTCGCTCTTACCATCGCTGTCCCACAATTGTTATGGTCTAATTTGACTGTTGCTGCTTTTGGCATTGTGCTATCATTTGAATAATGAATTTGAACGTTAGGGATCTAGAGAGGAGGATTGTAGAAGTGGAGATGGATTTGACGTTAGCTAAGAGTCAAGGATACCTCAAGCACCAGTTGCGACAAAGTGAGTCTTCTTCAGAACAAAAGCTTCTTGCAGTTATTGGAGTTTATACTGGATTTGGTAGTCACTTGAAACGAAATACATTCAGAGGATCTTGGATGCCAAAAGGTGAGTATGCTGGTTTCTTATAGCCTAAAGCTTGATTTTAGGTTTTCTTTCGGCTTTTAAATTTCTGGTGCTTGAGAGTATTTCTTTCTACTACTATGCTGTTGTGTTCTTAGAACATATACTTTGCTGTAGAAACCTTTTCTTACCTACATTCTTCTGGTTTTGACAGGTGATGCGTTAAAAAAACTTGAGGAAAGAGGAGTAGTGATACGATTTGTGATTGGTCGGAGGTATTCCATAATCTTCAACCCTTGTTTCATTCTCATGGTTTTCATAATCTTCAACCATTATTTTATTCTCTTGCTTTTTATATGGATTAATTCTCTTCTGTGTTCGGTTTCACTCCTCTGCTGTTAACAATTTTGCAAATGGTGGCTCTAATGGGATTAACTACTTTGAAATTGGTAGTGCTAATAGAGGTGATAGCTTGGATCGCAATATTGATGAGGAAAATCGTAAGACAAAGGATTTCCTTATTCTTGTAAGTGATAGAGTTTGATTATGATTGCAAATTTGATTATTGAACTTTTTCTTTGAGGCCTAGATATCCTGCATGAATGCTGATTCTTTTGGCTGCATTGGTAGAAAGACCTTTATCCGAATGTTTCTGTAATTGGATTCAAGACTTTGGTTTTTATAAAATTTTCTCTTTCCACTTGCTTATTGAAATCTGACTGGCTTAAACATAGATTTTAAGCCTGCATACCTCATGTTGACTTATCAGGAGGGTCATGAAGAGGCTCAAGAGGAGCTTCCTAAGAAAGTAAAATTATTCTTCAGTACTGCAGTTCAAAATTGGGATGCTGAGTTTTACATCAAAGTCGATGACAATATTGACATTGACCTAGGTAGGACTTTGCCCTTTTTCATTTGTATAGAATATGTCCAGTTTTTGGTTCTTGACTTATTTATGTTTATTCACTGGAACTCTAATATATCTTCTCTTTTTTTCTACTTAACAGAGGGGTTGATTGGACTTCTTGAACGTCGACGTGGCCAAGATAGTGCTTATATTGGATGCATGAAGTCAGGAGAAGTGGTTGCTGAAGAGTATGTATCTTTTATATGTTAGTACATATTCTCTGTTTACCCAAGATGGATCCCAAAAATGCACCAGTATGCTATTACTTTATACATTTTCCAAATTCCTTCAATTGCTCATACCAATTGCAATCTTCTCAAAAAAAGAAAAGAAAAATCCCATTATGGAAGCTAGAAAATGTTGTTGATAATGCATCTGTGAGTAAATAAAATTATACAATGTACTTGTTTTTTTTTCCTTATAGCTGCTTCTGTTTTTATTGTAGCATGTCTAGATATTCTTGTTATTTATCTTTGAATGTTTGATTATTATGCTTTTCCCCTAATGAAATCTGGGAGGATATTCTTTGTTTTAAAATGTTATTTTGAGCTTGAGTTGTTTACATTCTAAGATTCTGACTTCAGCTTTTGAGAACCTAAATTTTGTTGATTTTAGGGGAAGGCCTTGGTATGAACCTGAATGGTGGAAATTTGGGGATGAGAAATCGTAAGTATCTAGCTTGTGGATGATTGCACTACCAGATTGGTACTTTTAAGTGTTTTTCATACTTTTCTCTTTTTTTTTTCCCTCTTTGTAGTTATATAATTGTTAAATACATGAACACTTAAAGTTCATTTACTTTATAACTTTTTACTTATTGTACAAGGGTCTACTTGAGTATCATCTTTCTTCAAAAGGGGTCCTATCCTCCTTAATATGGTAGCCAGTTACAAAGCAATTTCTATATATGATAACTTGATTGGTTATGTTCTTCTATTCAGTTATTTCCGGCATGCCTCTGGTTCCCTTCTTATACTCACCAAAAATCTTGCGCGGTATATCAACATAAACAGGTTAGTTGTTATTTGTTGATGCTATAACTTTGAAAGGATGAGATACACACTCTACTTTGAGGTTCTGAAACTGAAAAGAAACTAAGGTGTCTTGACACTAGTGATTAATACGGTTTGGGTGCCATAAGAACTTCTAATCATGTCAGAGTAGGGTTCCATCTGCAGAGTATTTATATGTTAGAAACTGAATGGCAGATAGCAGATAGGCTAAATACATATCTGCTTTATGTGTCAATTATCAAATGCTTTTCTTTGCTTGCAAAGTTAACATAGTCAGAGATTCATTTTGAAAAGTTTGTGCTGTGAACTATTTCTTGCTTCCACTGAATGTGACTTAAGTTTATTAAAATGTCTGAATGAATTTGAAAATGTACCTCAGCTAGCTTGTATTACATGCAGTGCATCTTTGAAGACATATGCTCATGATGATATATCGGTAGGATCTTGGATTATGGGTGTCCAGGCAACTTATATAGATGACAATCGTCTTTGCTGCAGTAGCATTAGACAAGGTGAACTCACCTCCATGCTCTATTCTTGTTAAAACTTTTTATAGCTTTTACATATATGTGTGATCTCTTTTGCTTGGATCAATGATTGCAATTTCAGAAAAATAAATAGACAAGTTAACACACAAATCAACTTAATCATCAGAATAACCCTCATTTCTTTCATCATCATTCAGACACAGGATATGAGCATTAGGACTTAGCAGTTGGCTCCTTTACCTGTTTTGATCTTTAGGTGGCTATTACAATAAGCATGCATTTCTGCCTTTTATTTCTGTGAAAGATAGTTTATGGTTTTATTTATCAAATATACACTTCAAGGTGCAGGGAGCCTACTAACTTAACAATGCAGCATGTGCTAATGAGTATCTTGTACTGTCTAATTTTCAGATAAAGTGTGTTCTGAGGCTTGAGAAGAGAACATGTCTAACTTTTCATCAGTTTAAAGGCCACTAATTTGGGGGTTGTCATTATTGCACTCAGATAGACACTTGAGTGTCAATATTGCTTTTTGCAACATCATGTGGACATCTTTTTACTGAATACAGCTGCAGTGAGGGGATTTTCTAGAGCGTCGGATGGATCATTCTTTTAGATGTTGATATAGACATAGGATATTTTTTGGAGAATGAACATGGGTTAATATGCAATTGGTGTTAAATACTAACTAATGGTTGGGAGGAAGGAGGATATATTTTTTTTAAGGTATGATCAAGTTCAATAGTCTTTCGTTTCTTCAATGAAATAGCTTCAATATTTTTTCACAATTGACTCAAATTTGTGTGCCAGTGAGGCAGTGACTCCTTTCTTGACTAATTTCTGAATGCAGATTTATCTGCCTTTCTTATTACATTGTGCATAGTTGGAATTTGCTGATATTTGCGCTTTGGTTTTGCTTCAGTGGTTGTTTGTGACGATTTATTTATATAGGTATTTTAAAGAAATGATTATTTGTGATGATGTACCCCTTTAATCAGACAACAACAAATTTTTAAAGACAAAACATTATTTACTTACAAGCAGGAAGTTTTATGCTTGGAATGTGAGAAAAAACAACAGAAAAAGGAGCAACGATGATTGGATCTAACATGCTCCTGTTTACTGGGTCCATAAAAGGGATGCCCTCAGAAGAATTTAGTGTGAGTACTTTCCCATTTAAAACCACATTTTGACTCTGTAAATTCCCATCTTTGGCTGTCAAATGGTACTCTTCTCTGGTGTTTCCATTAACACTAGAATTTCTAGACATGGTTGCAAAATTTATTCTTGGAATTTGTTCCTCTGATTGCAAACTCAAACCTCCATTACTAGCAGGATTTTCAGTCGAAACACGGACTTGAACCGTAGTCTTAGAATTTAAGTTGATGAGTAGCAGTGTGATTCCTTGCTGTTAAAATGGAAAACCTGATCCTTAGCCGAGTATAGAGATAAACATTGCTTTGATACCAAATCTGAGTGAAGCATTTACTTACAGATTGTTTGGAACAGTGAGCATAAGCTCGTATAAATTTTGACCCAGAGAAGCTTGTAGACAGGACATTGCTCCCCATTAACCGATGCCAGAGAAGAGCACTGCAATATGAATATATCTATCTGACTTTTTGCACTTATTGAAGATTGATTTTCAGATTCATGTAAAATTGGTTAAAAGTTATCATTAGATCTAAACCTATAATAATCTGGATGTGGGACAAAGGTAGAAGTGTCAAGCAGGCCATAGTTTCCACCAATCAATGTCTGTCTGCAGTATGTTTTGGTATCATAGGAAGATGCCATCCCTAGCTGGTCTAAATACCTGTTTAATTTGTAAAAGTCAATATAGAAACAATGTCAAATTAAGCCTAGATGTAATATGAACAACAGGAAATATGCAGCTTACCAGAAACTATAGATAAATGAATTGCTGACAAGATTTTGGCCACTGTTATAAGCTCCTCCTGCTTCACCAACCCAAGCAACTGCTGAAGTTGCTGAATTCTTCAAAATTGATTGAAGGTCTCTGAAGATCTGGTGCCCACCATCTAGATAAGATGGATTTAAGATTTTGTTGGTAAGCTGATTATCATTACCTACATACAAGGGTAACTAAGTTACTGGAAAATAAAGGAAAATATATTTTTTAAACACTGCAATTTACTTTTTTGTTATACCTGGACCAAGGTTGTAAATGTGTTGTGTCACTACTTGAAGCAATTTAGGTGTTTTTTGTACAAATTCTATAAACCAATTTGCTTCAAAGAATCCTCCTGGTGCTATCACTAGTGGCTTAGCCTTGAAGCCTTTATATATATTCTGAACAATGTTTCGAAGAGAGTTCACATCAGCTGCATATTGATCTGCTGCAACTCTTGCTCCAATGCCAGAGCCACACAGCTCATTACCTGCATCACCCCAATTTTTATTTAAGAAATTTCATTGTATTAGATTAAGTCGCATTCATTTTTTCCCTAGACATTAAACTGCATATTAAGAGAGAGAGAGAGAGAGAGAGAGATTGTACCAAGTTCCCAACCATAAATAGTATAGCCTTTGTTGACAGTGTATCGTATGAGCGACTCAGCATTACTAGAATTCCAAGCTCCCACAGCAGAGCCATCTAGACCTACAGTCCTCCCACTTAGTGCATTTAATCCAAAAACCACCATAGCCCTGAATTGGATTGAAGGATTACAATACTTGTATTCATGGAGAAGTTAATAAAGTATAATTTCTTACCCAGCTTTTTTGAAGAAAATGTTGAGTTCGTCCCATCTAGACATAGGTAAGCAACCTTTGGAGAAACCAAACATCTCCGAATTATTTTTAGTAAATGGTACACAAGGATTTTTATCACCTTTTGTCTCATAAATCACATTATCTTGCAGGGTTCCACCCATTCTGATCTTTAATGGCGAAAAAGCTGCAATAGAAAAAAGTATGAATACCAGTAGTGAACTTCCATCTGTATCTTTCCTTCTAAAGCGAATGTAAATAACAGCTTACCTTTGATAGCATTTAACAATATGGGGTTGGCAAGATCCTATAAAAGTGGCGCAGACATTAGAGTTTCAGAAAATGATTTTTCTGCTATTTTGTTATTCGATAGGCATAAGGAAAAGCTGCTTACTAGATTAAGAAGAGAAGCTCTGCCCCAGCTACATTTTCCATAGTCACATTTTTCAGGAGGCCACCAGTCCAGAGTAGCACAGATGAAATTATCATCTGTTCTTCCTATTGAAACTGTTCCATTAACAAAAACAGTGCCGCTAATAACATTTCCAGACCGTCCTCTCCTTTGTGAGGTGACAAAGACAGAGACTTGATTCATCCAAAACAGCCAAAAATACAAAAATAGAAGCTTTGGCAGGAAACTCATTTTGTTGAACTACAACACCTTCTGCTATCAGCTATTATGTATGACTACAAGTACAGCAATGCAGATTATAGGTTTGTGAGAGATTGCAGGTGCTTTCGATAGGTTTACTGATTTGAAGTAATCAAAAACAAGCTAGGTACATCTGAATTATGATTACTTAAAATAAAATATAATTTATAATTTATACTACTGGGGTCTGGGGCAGATGTAGCAGGTGAGAACTTAATAACTGTTCTCTTGCCACATAAAAGTCCAACGTAGAAGCTAAGAATCTTGATGATTAATTAGTCTTTCCAACAAAAGAAAAAAAACCCAAAGGGCATAACCAATTTTTGACTTTCAAGAACCTGTTTGCAGATTTCTAGCACAAGGTTACTTGAACTTTTCAGTTTTGAAAGTTCATCCTTAATTATTTTGCTTATCAGATCAGATAATATAACACGAAACCCTTTTTCCAATAAAATATTTATAATTTGGTGAAGCATCTATTTGACAAAAACTTTGTCATCAAGAAGAATCAAAGATAAGCTATTTTTCTAGTATGTATATTTTTTATATCAGAAAATAATTCAGTATGAATTGCTGATAATAGTTCAGATTGTATCAATAAAAATCGGATTTATTCCATTTATTTTATTGCATGGATTCAATAATCATTTAGCCAAATTCACAAAATTATTCATACACATTTGAACAAAAATTAAAAAAAAAAATCTCCATTGATAATTTTGTCATCATTTAATTGTTTTAGCATTTGTCCATTCATCGATGTAACTGGTAATTGAGCATCTACTCCAATGGGAAAACTAAAGTCTTCACCAAACCTATTAAAGAAAAGATGGAGCCTAACAAACCAATTGGCAATTACAGTACTCTATGATTAGTTCATCACCAACCATGATCACAATTGCAAGTGCAGCGTTCTTCTTACAATAATTAAAACAAACAGATAAAATGTCAAGAAACTTCTGTCGTAATTGGATTCCCCTACTTCTCCAGAAAATAAATATTTAGTGTAAGAGGTCAATATCTGAGACTCTAGCCACCATTTTTAATTCAGTGAAGCTATCCAAGCACACTCAAGAAAGATTAGACATTTCCAGCTCCCAAGAGGTTGTCACATTGTACATCTTGGTCATGCGTCTCAAGTCTTATTTGTCAATATCCTCTATGGCTATCCATTATTTAGGGGTATGGGCAAGAAGGAACCTGAGCTTCATTTCTTTATTTTTATTGGTTGATATATTTATTTTATAATCAGACATTAACGGTCTGATTAAACATTTACACCTAATCTCAGCTAAAAAAAAAAACTTCAAAAATTAATTAAATTTCCATTTGAGTTATTTGCATTTATGGAAAAGTTTTAGTAGTCCTATCAAGTGTTTATTGGAAAAATCTCAAACTTAATGAAAAAGAAGCAAAGAAGATGTCCAAAAAGCTCAACCTAAGTGGTTTTCAATGTGCAAAATCTGCTTTGAACACTAGTTGACTTGCCCTTTCACATATTGAAGTAGCGATATCTTGCCATAAAAATTTTGACCAAAATGAGAAAACATTAAAACGAAGATGCATTACCAATATTATCGAGGAATGAATTTAAAGCTACGATTTGCCCAAACATTATGTAAATCGACACAGATGTACCCTAGGACACAAGAAATCGATCAGAAGCTTTAATCAAAACAGTGGCTTCATCAACTAAGACTTTTGTAGTTTGAGTCTCGTTAGCAAAGGTTAGCTACTTAGTCTTTTGTATTTAAAGACAATACAAAGAATTTCAGACAACTTGGTCGAAGTTTTTTCTAATTTCAATGCGGGGTTTTGTCTTTGCGTCTTGAATGACATCACTGTTGGCTCTGTCAGAACTGGAAAAGAGATACAAGGGAAGCCTGAATGGAAGGTGGCAGTTACCAACAACTGCAAAAGCACTCAACACGAACTAAAGCTTGCTTGCCAGGGATTCCAGTCTGTTGAAACTGAGGATCCAACATCCTCCAGAAGCAAGGTGACAATTGCCTCGTCATCAAAGGCAATGCTTTGAAAGGTTTCACTTCAATCAGTTTCGCCTATGCTTGGGATCCTCCTTTTCTGTTGTAGCCGTCTGGGTCCATTATTGAGGCCTGTTAGAAACATTTCCTCCTAGTTTGTAGTGAGAAAACAATGCCTGAACTTTGGATGCACAAAGGCTTTTTCTTTTGTTCTTTATTTCGAGTTTGTTACAAGTTTTACAGAATCCTTGAAAATGAGTGCCTTAACTTTGGATGCATAAGCAACTTTACTAACAAAATAAGAAATGAACAGAAGAAAAAGGTTAGGAAATTACAATAATAATAGTCACCGACTGCCGACCGGCAAACATATTAAAATCCATTCCCACTCACTAAACGGATTTTAAAGTATACATCATAAAAATGGAAAATGTTAAATTATTTATTAGCATTTAAGTTATATCATTTCTACATCAAGTTAAACATTCACATCGCATAATGGCTTTGGCTCTGTTTCATATATTTCTAACATCAAAAGTCAAGAGCCAGTGGGAATTTCCTCCCGGAGTGAATTTGGTTAGTAAAAGATCAGGCAGAGTGTTTTTCCTTTCACATCCCTCCACTTTACTCCTCACCCATCCCATTTTTCCTGAAAAAACATTATACATTCTTCAGAAAGTACCAAGCCTCCTCATGGAATCTTAAGGACAACAAGATGCCGTAAGCCAGGCGGTACCATTTTTAAGGAGCAAGTCATACAAAGGAGTAATAGGAGAGAAGAATAAAGCAGAGCTTATACAATGATACTAGAACTGTATCTTAGGAAATATCAAACAAGGCTGATTTCCAGAAATGTCACAATGTTCTTTACTCCAATTTAGACAGACACCCTAGTGTGTAACCTGTCGGCCCATCTTAACTTCTCACTACACCATACCCCTAACCTCAACAAGACAATAAAAAACAAGAAAAAGAGATTTAAGCTCATTTCCGCTTTTTAGCTGGTGGCTGAAGCTCCTCTTCCTCTTCTTCCTCCTCCTCCTCCTCTTCCTCTTCCTCTTCCTCCTCTTCGTCACCATCATCATCATCATCATCGTCATCATCCTCGTCCTCATCATCCTCATCTCCACTGCCATCATCTCCATTTGCCTCAGGCTCATCCTCTGGATCCCCTTCATCTTTACCATCTTCACCAGGTTCATCCTCACCTGCATCTTCATCTTGATCATCTGCTGCTTCTTCTTCCTCATCATCGTCATCCTCAGTGTCACTGGCATCCTTGTTCTCAGGACCACGTTTTCTTACCGCAAGAAGCTGAGCAAGTGGAAACCTGCAAAAGCAAATTGACCAATTTTCCCCATTCCACAGAAGAAGAACAAGAACAAGTTAGAAAAGATAATTAATGCAACTAACCCTGCATATGCTTCAGGATCTTTGATGAGGATATCAATTCCATTAGGCAGAGTCCCCATCTGGAAAAAACACCAAACTCATACTGAGAAGAAAAACAACGTTCTTCCAAGTGCAGTTTGTGAGCAACGTGTAAGAAGTAAGCAGATTGTCACATCAAAGGACACATCTTTAAAAATAGGAAAAATGATATTACCCATTGCCAAATGAATCACAAATAATATATTTTTTGAACAAATAACAAACAAACAAACAAGCATTCTTGCACCAAAACACGTAAAAAATAAGACAATCAACACAATGAAAAAGTTCTTAAATCCTAAAAGCAGTGGCTTGATCTTGATGTCATTAACATTCCACATCAACTCAACCAATGCTTTCAAAAACTCATTATATCTTCTACACTCTTTCCTCTATAAATATCCTAACCAAATTCTTCCTTAAAATCCTACAATACCATATGAGAATCAAAATATTCTAGACAACCTATTAGGCAAAGTAACAACATCCCTAGCCTCAAAAAAAGATTAAAAACAAAAATTCCATTCAAGCAGAAAATTCCAAACTTCTAGAACAATTTAATCAAATTATCACAGAAAAGTCGTCAATTTTCCAATAAATTCAATGAAAATAATAAATCTTTATAAAGCAAAGACCACTCAAAACCATGGACCCAAAAAAAGAAATTGCACCTTCGTAAATTAAATAGCAAAACGAAAAGAAAATTATACCATCATGAGCAACCAAACTACAGACTTTGTTGCAACAATGGCGGTTTCGACAACCATAGCTTGCCGTGCAAAGCCCAAGAGACTGTCCAAGACGACATCGTTTTGGGTTAGACTTTCCATTTGCGTGACCTTGGACGTATCGTAGATTGAGAGGAGTTAAAAACTACAAAGAGAGGAACCCCAAATAAAGAAAGAAAGTTAAAGATTGAATTAGGTTTTTGGAATTTTGGGGGTTTATGTTAGGGTTTTAGAGATATTATTAGCATCCGCAAGCACAGAGTTCTAGAAAGAGTGGTTGATGTTAGAGATAAAGTGACTGTCGGTCTTGGAGTTGTGGATGACAGCTAGAACTGACACCGTTTGTCTTCATCCATGGACACAATCATGATCTGTGTGATTTGGTCAAGAAATGGGCATGATTTCGGTTGCCTTGCTAAATGATTAGATTTGACCATATGATTTTGGGCCCTAAATTATCCTTCTCAAAATCCTATTTTCAGTTTGGTTTTAGGCCCATTATAATTTGGGCATAGGGCCTAAATTTAACCCAATAGATGGGCTTGTCAATTGTCACCTCAGAAGGATTACTGTAACAATATCAAAATAGTATTTATTAAGCGAAAAATCATAATTAATAATAAAAATATACAATTAGTATATTCAAGCCTTGCATATTTCGTGTAAAACAACAGTAAAATAGAAAAATTATCTATCAAATTCGTTCCAACAGTTAAACATGAATTTCTTATTTTATCAAATTTATATATAATGTTTTTTAAAAAATTTCAAACCGTACTGTTTTTATGTATTTTTTCGAATTATTTTCATATTGTGTCACTACAGTGTTTAAAATTATCAGATTAATGTAAACGGAGAAAGCAATTCTCATATAAAAGAAATTGACTTATAGGAAGAAGATAAAGTCTACCTGTCTAAACCAGGCTTTACATTATTAATAAAGAAAAACTTGATACCATAAACACACATTAAGATTGGTTTGTTCAAAGTTCAGATTATTAGCCCTGGGGTTGATCTAAGACTGCAACTTGAGGAGGAATGCTACTTGACGATCCATTGTCAACGCGTTGGGGCACAACATCCCATTTATCTTCAGATTCAAGTGGTTCAAAGACATAAACGCTGCCATCTGTTAGGCCTAGGGCAAACTGGTTGGGTTCTTGGGGATGTGCAGCGACCACAAGTGGATACACAGTTGAGCTGCAATGAATGAACAAAAGATTTTGTTGACAGCAAAGCATAAATAGTAACATCAAACACTAACATAGGAGGAGAAAATGGCTTTGAATGCTTCTTATAAACAAAGAAGACCACCCATTTATCATCAAGAAGAAAAATAACCATGGAAGCATATTGTTATAGTTGAAGATTCATGAAACAGGGATTTTGTAAAGATATCATTTGAAAATTTGTTGATGTGCTCATCATTGCCATGGGAATAAGAATATGTGCAGCTTAGATATGTCATGACCGCACGTGCAGCAGATTCTCAGTGAAGCAAGGCCGACGAAAAGCATATCTAGCGAGATACGTTATTGACTAAGCCAGTCATTTAAGTACCTGACATCAGATGGCAGATAAGCAGTGGGATTTATCTGGCGTTGTAATTGAAGATTTGAGGCACCAAATATACGCACTGTTCCATCCAAGAAACTGCTGTACACTAACTGGCTATCACAAGAAAATGTTGCATGGGAGATTGGTGCTGAAGCTTCTCCTATAGCCCACTGAAAAGACAGGACATTCGATTTTAAAGCTTTTAATGCAACAGAATTCTAATTTCCTCATTTGATTGCTAACAAACTACTCCACTTGCATATAAAGACATACCTGCTTTACACACTCCAGTTTCCTCATGTCATATATGGCGAGTTGAGTCTCATTCACAGCAAGCAAATGTGTCTGATCCAGCTGAAACTGAATCTGGGTGTCTGACCTTGCCGTGGGTGTCCTTCCTGCTAGAGTTTTCAAGAAACAACCCTTCTGCCTTTCCCATTGACTGGAGTCCCACACAATGATCTGTAAAAAGTGCATATCAACACAAGATACAAGAGTTTATCAATTATCATATCAAGCTATAATAAAATCTGATAGGACAGAGCCAAAACAAAGAAAATCATATGCATTTAAGGAAAAACTCTACCTGAGCATCAGCTCCAGAAGAAACAAGTATATTTAACAGGTGGGAAAAGGCGAGGCCAGTGATTCTGTTAGAGTGACCCTTAAGCTTGCTATTGAGCTACCAAGGAAAGAATATGAACATCTCTGAGTTCTCTTTAATGCATATCAATGAAGATGTTAGTCCTTCAATAAAAATAAAGCATACCTCATCTAGACGAACATTATATACGTAAATTGTGGAATCCTCCATGCCAATAGCAACTATATTGTTATCCTGAGGGTGAAAAGCAAGATATGTTGCCACAGGTGGTGGAGACATGAAGGTTGCCATTGTCTGTAGTTACCCAACAAAAATCTAAAGTGGTTAATGAAAATACAATACTTTTCTCAATGAACCATTCAAATAGTAATAATGCCTTTTCTGCTGTACGAGAAATTTTTGCAGCAAACTATACATTTCTTTAAAACCATAGAAGATGATTGTCTTTCCTGAAACAATACTTTGAAAATGTAGAACAAATTTAAAAACTCCTTAACCAACAATTTTACCTAAACCATTGTAAGTAACCAATAGCATGATTTAAAATTACCTTGAATGTCATCATGTTGAACAACGAAATTTTGCCTCCTGATGCAGACATGACATAAGAGTCATTCTTGGACAATGCAAAACACGGCACATTTTCATCAGGGCTACCACCATCAATCCGATGATTGATCATTAATATGCCTGATGCTGGTTGTATTAGTTGAGGGGTAACCTTTGTTGTTGCCTACACCACAAAAAGTTTGATAGAATATAACCAATTCAAACGTGGACAACGCAAAACATGGCACATTTTCTTGCTCATTAGGCTCTTCAGTTTAGCAGATTCAGATGATAGAGAGGAGATTGCTTTACCTTCCCACTCAAATTGAGGTCACCTTGTGGCCACTTCCACAGTAAATGAATGGCGTTTAATGCTAATGCCAAAATGGCATTACCTGAATTAGTATAAATCAACCTTGTGATCTGAAGCAGTAATAGAAAGAAGCCTATGAGAAAATTATGGCTACTACACGGCAAAAAACTGTTTATTAGTTTATGAGGAAAACAAAAGGGCATTAGTTCTGATGGCTGACTCCATTAGTATATTCAGATATTACATTCATTATTTTAAAGATTGTCCTTAGCAATAAAGACATTTAAAAGTGAACAGAAAAAGAACCAAATTAAATTTATTGTTGGTCGGTATCAACAAAATCATTTAAAGTGATAGTGTACTTTGAAAAGAAACTAATAAAGAAAGGATGGATTTATGAAAGTGATATCCACTAAAAATCATACCTTATCTGTTCCAAAATGAGCTGAGAGTTTCAGTGAACGAAATTGACCAGGTGTACTAATTTCAGTAAGCTTGCCTGCTTTCATTGGGTTTACTTCTTCAGCTGATCGTGGTTTTGTATCCTCCAACATTTTTGAGTCACCATTCTAGATATTAGTTTTGAAATTATATTGAATATACTTCTAAAGTCAATAGACCAAGACATTCATGTGAAAATTAAGAGAAAGAGAAGCAATGCAAAAAAAAAAAAAAAAGGGAAGAGGATTTTAAGGCTGAAGTTCAGTTGCTAGCAAAATCACACGGTGGAGAGAAGGAAATGAACCTCAGTTTACCACTTTGGTAAAGCACTTGCTGCAGATGAAAATACATAGGCACTGTAAGGATAGAAATTCAGAATCAGTCAATTACCTTCACTGGAGCATCAGATGGATGTCTTGAAGTAATATGGGAATGAGTTTCATATGTATGCATCAATCGAAGACCATCAACTGTTGCTAAAATTTTTATTTTATTATCATTTGCAGAAACAGCCAACAAGGAACCCTGCTTGTTGAAGCGGATACGTGGACTTGCCTTGAAATCAGAAAAGTAAATCAGCAAAGTGAACCATGAATCTTATGGTGCAAAATATGTAATTATCATTCAAGAATTTATCCACTATCCACACAAATGAAAAAAAAAAAGAAAAAAACTGACTGGTAGTCCACCCTCAGCATCAACAGTCATTAAAGGAATGCTATTTTCCATATCCCAGAATTTAATCGAATAATCATCACCAGCTGCCAAGAAGCGATTCTTGGTAGTATCAAACTGCACAATTCCCAAAGAAGGTTTGTGAAATCCTTGGTATGTTCTCTTCATGGTACCTTCATTTTCATTCCATTCAACCATGTGTGACTCCCCTTCTTTTGTGGTTCCACATGAGAATAACCTACAAAGAGTTCAAAGAGGAGCCTGAATTTTCTATTTGTTCATAGAACAGGGAAATGATGAAAAAACCATTTGTGAAAATAGATCAGTTCCTATATACAAACCTTTTTCCATCAGTACTATAGGCCATTGTCACACAGGAGTGACCAGGAGCATAGTAATCGACCCTGGATCCCATCATGTCATATAACCACGCCTTTATCTTGCCATCCACTGATGTTGAAAACAGAAACTGAAGAACAAAATCATAAGCTAAAACATACGAAGCAAGAACATATGAATAAGCAGAATCTGTGTATCAAGCAAAGTCCTTACATGGACATTTTCTTTGTAATGAGGACAGACAGAATGTACAGCAGCCTCATGACCTTCAAATGCGTACAATTTAATTCCAGTAGCTACATCCCACACCTAAACTAGAGAAATCAGTATATAAGATCTATTGTTCTTATCAATAAAGAAATAACTACTCTATCATAACTAACCTTGATGGTCTTGTCATCACCACAAGTAATAACTGAAAGTTTGTTAGACGGGTTACAGAATGCTAGATCATTTACAGCGCCAATATGAGAGTCAATCTAAACATTAAAAGTAATATTTTATTAGAAAAAATACTAATACACTTTGATATATTGTAGGCAAAAAATACGAGAACCCACCTCCAAATGTTGTCTAATGTCATTCCCTCCAAAATAAGTATACAACTGCACCATGTGTTTAGAATATGCAACTCCTGCTTGGAAGGAAAGCAAGAGCTTACAAAACAATAATGCTATTAAACTGGTAAGCTATTTCAAACAATAAAGTGATGCCATATGTTAAATCTCACCAAACAAAGAACCATCAGGGCTCCATAATACACGTCTTACTGAGACAGATGGATCTTTGATTAAAGTTGCCTGGGTTGCAAAAATCTATTTAGAATTGAGATCATCTTGGAAAATGGAAAACAGCTATGGTCTTTAGATTCTTTTACTTATTTTCAAAGGCAACATACCTTTAATGTCATCGAACTTGCTCCAATATTCCACACCTGAAAATTTCTTGAAAATAACTTCTCTCTAGAACTAACTTCCCACAAACTTATTTCCCCAATGTTGGTTCCAGCTAATTAACGTCATATAAGGAAACACTAGTCACTGTTAAGCCAACCAAACAAAAGAATATCTGAAATAACAATCATAAAAATAAAACTAACCCAGAAGGAGAGTTTGTTGAATAGGATGAAAGTCCATGCTTGTGGGAACTGATCCTTGGTTCAATGTGCGTGCAACAGTTTTGGGCAATTCTTCAGTCATGTTAAATTGCAAACCATTCTGAGAGGGACTCATACCTGGTAGCATTATCTGGCCAACATGAACAAAACTGTGAAGATAAGTAGGCTGTAACTGAAATAGAAGTTTACTAATGTAATTAGAGTTTAACTCACTCACCCTGTCAGGAACTGCACAGGGCCTTGCCTTTGACATACTATCAGAATCCCCAATACCCTTTGACACTGCAGCTACACCAGGCAATAGAACAGATTTAGAAATCAAAAATTAATTGTGCAACCTTTAGTTAGAGCGTAAAAAACGTAATTGAATCCTTACAGGGATTTGATGGGCCACTAAAGCCCACTCCTGCTCCAGAAACTACCGGGTGATTCATGCTTGAAGGAGTTGGTACCCATGCACTAAATGGAGTTTGAACTGGTGTTGGTGCAGGTTGGAATGGCTTACAGAGGACAAAGAATAGGAAACAGTGTTTACAAATTCGGTGAAATCAGCAAATGATGCTAAGAAAACCGAGTCAATCCAGATGCTTACCCCATTTGCACACAATGGAATAAAACCTTCTGTTTTTTGTGCGGAAACTATATGCTGATTGCTTGTGGCAAGTTGTGTGTATGGATCAGTGGAATTTCTACAACTGTGATCCACCAAAAGAGTTCTTATATCAGGATTTTGCCTAGGATTTGCACAAAGGGAATGCTGCCAGTTTAAGCTGTCAGATGCAAATCAAAATTAGTTCGCCTTTTATTGATGAACAACATTTTTTGAAACCCAAAAAATAACATTAATATCTGGAACTCTGGATATGAATGCTACTGTCTGAATCCTCACTCAACTCAACAGTAGTTAGTGCTACCTTAGTAATTCAATCAGAAAGAAAACAGTGTCTTTCGTTTTGATGATCTTCAAATAGAAATTTACCTTTGATTAATGAGCATCCGTAACCTTGAATTTTTAATGTTGGGGAACTGCAACTTGTCACGGAAAAGAGGATTTGCCTCAATAAGTTTCTTGAGCTCGATCAACATAATTGTTCTTGCAGTCTTTGCATCTCTATAAGTTGATAATTGCTCATTCTCCCTGCAGAAACCGAGTAATTTACTAAAGTCCGCCTAAGGGCAATGTTTTTAGTTTTTTACCTACAAGAAATATAGAAACACCAAAAAATTCAACCGAAAATATACCTAAAATTATCTAATGTTAGGAGCTGAGTGATTTCCTTGAATAAATCCTCATTAAAAGAGGAAAAAACTTTAAGATCCTTGGTGAGGATATCAACAGCCTTGGCCCTATCAAGCCTGATCACATATCAAAGCATAGAAAAGATAATGAATACAGCATGGCAGCAAAAAGGATAATCAAACTGTATAATTTTTTTTTTTTTTTAATTCAGAAGACTTTAATTTTACTTGTCCAACGCCTCGAGGTATTTTTGTTTGCGGATTTCGAAAAATATCTTCATGGAATAACGATTATCATCCACTCTAGTAAACCCAGAAAGATACTGCTCAACCTCCTCCCATTTTCCGCCTAGGATCAGGTCCTCAAAGTACTTCATGCTGAAAAACAGTCCTGATTCCTGCTCAAGGCTGTTTAAAACATTGAAAAAATGGCATATAAAAACAATAAAATCAAATGGGTTGTGAAAAAATAAATACTACTAATAGTAATGTATTTGGAGTTCGGATTGAAATTTACATGTGAACAGTTTCCTTGAACTTTTCTTCATCGAGGAACTGCAGGATCAGGAAGATCAGATCTCTGCTAAGTGCAGTCGTCATTGAAACTAAACCTTCAAAGTAAAAAGAGAGATTCTCACATAAGACAGAGAAACAAAAGAGACAAACTGACAAAGTACCACTTTTTTTCCTTTTTATTTATTTATTTTTTTACAAGATATCATCTAACATGATTGAAGTATGAAGCACTGAATTCAAATGTTTACTCTCAATTTCTGGGTACAATCATTTCCACTTGATAGAGAGTAACGAAAAAACAAACACAAAATGGGTGGTGGGGCTTTAAGATGAAAACAGATAATCAAAACTCAGTTTCAAAACACAAAATCAGGAAGTCAATCAAAATGAAAACCAAAGGTAATACCGTAATAGATTAAACTTCTGATGAAATCCCAGGGGAAAATAAAAAAACAACAATATTTCTTGACAAGTCCAAAATTAAAAATTTACAAACCAATATTCGAAAAATTTTATGGTTTTTTCACCAATCAAGAACAGTAAAGTAACTTTATTGTGTTGAAATTCAAGATCCTATAAAATAGAAGGTATAGAAAAAGAGCATGTGAACACAACGTCATGTGGGAAAAATCTAAAGGTGAAAAAAAGAGAAAACTGATGAAAGTAGAGCTTACTTGCAAAACAGAGAAAAAGACAGAGCAAATCAAAGAAACAGAGAACCAGAGCTTTTCTCAGTTTCTCTCCTTGAATTTCTCTCCTCCCAAGAGGATGCCGCTTCTTGGGTTTCTAAAGGACTATCGCAGAGGGGTATTTTATAGGGAAGCAGCACTTTCGAGGATAAGTACCATTGCTTATCATGATAGGCACACTTCCCATGATAAGCTTCTTGCAGTTCACAGGTTGCTGAAGTGGGTCCCTCTGACAAAAGGTCAGGGGACAGCTGTTTCTACTTTGTTAAAAGATGACAGCAACAGTTGAGGTGTACTCTCCATATCGAGTAATTGAACAACACTCGCTAAGTGCTTGCAAGATAAGGTTTCTTACTTCTTGGTTAAGGAATAAAAGACTAACGTCAATTTATACAAAAAAAAAAAAAAGTACTTACTGATTAAAGTAACCGAATCAATACAAACATTATCATCTTCACTTTGTAAATAAGATTAGGAAAATGACTTTTAGACCCACCCAACCATTGATCCATCGCAATTTCAAGAATCCTCTTCCGACGTGTTACGTTCAGAAGCTGAGAAAGCGAGTGAGAACCGTGGAGTCCACTCTGATCAGTGCAATGCATGACTCCATTTGACGTGCGGACAAAATTAATGTCTTTCTTTTCTTTTTGTGGTCCACACTGCAAGATAACGCATTGGTTTTCTTTTGGCCAGTGGTTGCACTTTAAATGTAAAACGATTCTTTTACTATAAAGGCCAAGCATGCATTTAATTCACAGTGATTTACTCTGCCACATTAATGAATATTTTCAAAATTCTACCCTTTTAAGACATAATATTGCCCAGCTTTTCTTGGTTTGAAGTGGTAAGCAGAGTAATTTACCATTTGAGTAATATGACAACTCAACCTCATTTAAATTCTTTTAAATTAAAAGAAGTATAACAAAAGAAAAATTAAAATATCTGGAGGCCAAAATTTGTTATTATGTCAAGTATTTTTCTATTTTCATTCATAATTTCAAGAGTGCATAAGAGTCAGGAGGCATCTATTTTAATTAAAAAAGGAAAGGAAAAAGAATTTTTCTTTTCATAAAGTTGCCCATAAAAGAAACAAAAAAGAAAAGGAAGCGAATTAAAGAAAACTTAATCACCATTCTTATCAAGTTTTGTCGCAAAAACATTTGTCATGAGTGGAGCCCACTTTTGGGACCCACCAGTAACGTACTTATATAAGTCGCTGCAATTTTCAGTTCCATTATATCTAAGATGACACGTGGAAATTTAGTCCCGGCCTTTTCTGTTTTCCTGTAGTAATTTCAGTATTCTCTGTACATTTAGTCCGTTTCAAAGAAAAAGGATGAGCCAGAAAGACTGAATTTAGGATTTTATTTGATATTCAGGTGAGCCCTTTGAAAAAGCACCCTCTCTCTCACCATATAAATATAGCTTCTTTTTTTTTTTTTCTTTTTTTGAACTTTTATAGCTTTCCTTTCCTTTCCCTTCCCTCAATAAAGTAACGGTTCTGATTTGTGAAGATTAGGTTTTATTTAAATTCCTCGTTATTAGCGATGTAATCTTGATCATTTTGGTAATTTGCTTTTTTTTTGTTTTGGTTTTCTTCTTTATATCTTTTTTGATCTTCAATCGAATCTTAAGGTTTGTTTGGTTAATGAGAAAATGGACGAATCAATGTCGTAGAAGACTATAATTAGTTTCAGCTTTCACGGTAATTTTATCGCTTTCTTTTTTTCAGTCGGAGCCGCGTAGTTGCCTTTATTTGCCGTCTTCGTTGATTATCAGTCTCGATTGTTGAACTCTTTTAATTAGAGTAAGCTGAATCATTCTTCAAAACCTTACTTTGTGAATGTTAAATTGGCTAGGATTCAAGTCGAGATTATCTCTTGAATTTTGAGTTCTTTAAATCAAGCTGATACGTTTATACATACAATTACAGAGCTATTACATAGAAGAGATCAAAGAAAAAGGTATTTACAATAATTATCCAATAGGATAAATACTCAAGGAAGCTCTAAAGATTATCATTTATTAACTCAAATTAGCTGGCTCTCCTAGAAAGGAATTTTTTAGTTGTTTGTATAGAAATTGGAGTATTTTTATTATCAATTCTTTTCTGGGTTGTCAAATTCACTCATGTGAATAATTGGAACAGTTTCGAGAGGAGGAATGGCTTCTGAGAACAGGTCTACTCTCAATAAAGAACTCCTTTTCTTAATCTTACAGTTTTGCAAGGATGAAGGATATAAAAGAACAGTTCATATGTAAGCTACCATTCATCACGTGTTCAAATGCAGATTTTTTTCATTTATATCTTCTGTTTTTAACTGATTTGATTTGTAGGTTTGAGCGCGAAAGTGGGTGTTACTTTGACATGGAGTTTTTTGAAGATATGGTGCTGAATGCAAAGTGGGACAAGGTTGAGAAATATCTTTCTGGTTTCACAAATGTCAAGGACAATGTGTACTCCACCAAGATTTATTTTGAAATCAGAAAGATGAAGTTCCTTGAGGCATTGGACAAGTAAGCTATTGCTTTTTCTCCAAAAGACATTCAGATAAAGCATCTTCATGCATATATTATGTGTCTAGCTTTTGTTTTACATGAGATTGGTTGATTGTTGCACAGCAATGATCGTGCAAAGGCTTTGGATATCCTGATGAAGGATTTGAAAGTTTTTGCTGAGGGCAATGCAGAGCTATTCAGAGAAATGACTCAGCTTTTAACATTGGATGATTTCAGGTACATGTTTAATGCTAGTCTCTTGATTTTAGACTTTTGTAACATTAGCATGATGATATGAGAGTTAAAAGATCCATCTGGGTTTGACAGGGAACATGAGTTGCTCTCTATGTATGAAGATGCAGAGTCTTCAAGGCAATATTTGATGGATCAACTTAAGATACTTATTGAGGCAAATCCTGTCTTCCATGGAAAATTGAAATTCCCAAGCATCAAAAGCCAAAGGTTGCGACGTCTCATCAATCAAGGGTAGCAGCCTTTCTCTCATTTGTTGGTTTGCCTTCTCCTTTATGTTACATTAACCTTTTTCTCAGTGAAAAATTTAATTCATTTGACTCTTTAATTAAGCTAACTGGAATGACTTTTTAAATCTATCTGTTGTAGCTTCAGCAACTATTGAACTTCCCTTTATTGCTAGACTTCTCTGCCAGACATTGAGACAGAACTAATTTTTCCTTGTGATCTGACAGCCTGAACTGGCAGCACATTCAATGTAAATATCCTCAGCCAAATCCTGATGTAAAAACCCTCTTTGAGGATCATGTTTGTCAATGGCAACAGAATCATTGGTTCATGCAGTCAACTGAGAATCCGCTGGTAAGAAAAGGGGAAAAAAATAAATAAATCTCGTATTTTTCCTTCTTCCTAACAAGTTTGAAGCCAGTGATTATCTATATTATGATACTTATGAAATGCTTGAAATTTTCATGTTTAGCCTTCTCAAGATGCATCCGTGCCAGTTTTCCCTGCCAGCTGGATTTCTGGTCCATCTATTGAAATTCATGCTGTTTCTAACGAAGATATCTGTCTGAGTGATCCAATAACACTAGGTAGTGGTCGTAACAATTTTATTGATTTTTTGTTAGATCTCAGAATGAGGTGATTTTATGTATTCATTCTCTGCATTACACAATGTTTTTCTTACCTTTATATTGCCTCTATTGGCAGCAACAACTTCAAATAATGTTGGGCATTCCCATAGTATGTCTCAAAAAAGCCCAGGGGGAACTGAAGATGAGGTAATGTGAGTCAAGTTTAATGCAGCTTTGCTTTTCACTGCTATCTCTAAAATATTCGTTTACCTTTATGCTTAGGTCATGTCTATTATTCTGCATAATGGTCGAAATCACAGCCCTGCATCCAGCATTTCTGATGACTTGCCCATTATCTCCACAAATAATGATATGCTTCAAAGGACTGAACCAATCAGCCATACCGACTTGCCAAGGACTCTTGTGCGGATATTGAATGAGGTGTCTTCTCCAATGAGCATGGATTTTCATCCTGTACAGCAGACTTTTCTTCTAGGTTAATTGCACTGCATGTCCTCCCTCCCTATTTGCTGTCTACTTTCTAGAGATTATTTAAATGAATATTCTATTTCAAATGATGTCGACCTATTGCTTTTGGTTCTCTCAGTTGGAACCAGCATTGGGGACATAGCGTTGTGGGATGTTAATTCAGGGGAAAAAAGGCTTTCAAGAAATTTTAAGGTTTGGAATATTGGAGCATGCTCAACGACACTCAAGGTTTGTACCCTTCAAGACTTTGTTATATATCTTAACAAGAAATTAGTTTTGAAATCACTTGCATGATATTGAACCTAAACCAATTTGAATATATGCAGACAGCTATGATGAAAGATCCATGCATGTCTGTTAATCGTGTTGCTTGGAGTCCGAATGGTTCTTTCTTTGGTAAGTTTAAAGAGATTTGGAAAACTTCATTCAGAAATAATGAGTGATTCGGATATCATTTAGATTGGAACCAATTTTTGCTCTGCCTTTAAATAGGGGTTGCATATTCAAAACATATTGTGCAATTGTATTCTTACCATGGTGGCACCAATGTTCAGCAGAAATTGGAGGTAGCTTAATGTGTTTGATCCAATTCTACAACGATTGATTTTGCTGGTCTGGATCTGACTAACTCGCATTTTCTTTTTCTTGTAAAATTTAGATTGATGCTCATGTTGGTGGTGTTAATGATTTAGCTTTCTCCATGCCTAACAAGCAACTTGTGGTCATTACTGGTGGTGATGACAAGATAATTAAGGTGGTTTCCTTTAAGTCTCTTTTTATCTTGAATGGTAATTTTACATCATGAAGAAAGTGATCAATCAGCGAGTGGATTCTTTTTAGGTGTGGGATGTCATTACTGGAGTACAAATGCATAATTTAGAAGGCCATGAAGCTCCTGTTTATTCCCTCTGCCCTCATTGCAAGGAAGATATCCATGTATGAACTACTCTTGATTCAACGATACTGATAATGTGGGACAGTTCACTTCTATCCTGTTTGTTGGTTTATATAAGATGGTTATACTTTTTCCCCAGTTTATCTTTTCAACATCCGCGGATGGCAAGATAAAAGCATGGCTATATGATAACTTGGGAGCCAGAGTTCATTTTGATGCTCCTGGTCTGGCATGCACAACAATGGCATATGGTGCTGATAATAGAAGGTTTGGTTCGTTTTCCATGAGCCTCCATTCATGATATGTGAAATGTTATATATTTCCAAATGACTGATGAGCTAACTTTTGGTGTTGTAAGTGAACTCTTTCACAGGCTTTTTTCATGCGGGACTAACAAAAATGGAGAGTCATTCCTTGTTGAATGGAATGAAAGTGAAGGCGGCGCAAAAAGAACCTACCAAGGACTTTGCAAAAATTCTTCAGCTGTTGTGCAGTTTGGTCCAATCAAGAACAAGTTCTTGGCTGCAGCTGATGACCATTTAATTAAAATATGGGATATGGATAAGGTTGAGCTTTTGACAACTATCGACGCAGAAGGAGGCTTGCCAGTAAGTTCTTCAGTCTTTCAATCTTACTTCTTGAGAAATGTTACCTAGAAAGTTTCACATTCTTCAGGCTGATTTTATATTTTGTTGGAATTCTAGATAAAATTTCAATATAACATATAAAAGAAGGATGGTCTAAGCTAGCCATTTACTTCTTTTCTGATTTGAAGGCAAACCCTCATATTCGTTTCAACAAGGAGGGCAACTTGTTGGCCGTTATTGCAAGCAAAAACAAAATCAAGATTTTGGCAACAGATTATGGTCTTCAGTTGCTGAATGCATCTGTAAATGGTTTTATTGATTCCTCTTCAGATGTCTCTGATGATTTGAGAAAGGTCAGCATCTTTGTTGTTATCTTACTGCTTTTGTAGAAAATCTATATTTTCTTTCCTGATCTTTCTGTTTGGTGTAGCTTGTAATAAATCCAAGTTCAAATGTTGCTAGTTCTGGAGGCGCTGATGGACATGTCCCAACTGTGAGTAATCATGAAATGATTTTTTTTAAATAGGATTCATATGATATCACATTGTGATAAAAAATTCTATTTTTATTAGAACATGAGTCATATACTAACATATTAGCCTTCTTCCAGAGTTGTGATGAGGAAAACTTAAAGGAAGTGAAAAATAAATTTATTGACAAAACCAATAACAAATCAGATGTTTGCAAGACCATCCAAATCAGCTGGCCTTCTCAGTGCCAGTTCTTGCAACTTAGTGGTCACGGGAAAGCGGATAAGGTAAATTCCTCAATAGGAAATGGTTTCACAAGCATGAGAAGAATTTTACAAGTTCAAATTTAATTGCAAATACTTTCATTCTATGCGTTCAACCGGGTTATATCAAGTTTTGAAACATTTGCTTTGTGAGAGTGAAACTTCTAAGATGCAGAACCTTGTATGGCTTAATTAATCAGGGAATGCAGGAATTTTATGCTCTTTCTCTGACCACTGCAGATATCAAGGCTGATATACACTAATGCAGGTAATGCCATTTTGGCATTAGCTGCAAACGCCACTCATTTGCTTTGGAAATGGCCTCAGAATGACCTTAATTGGAGTGGAAAGGTAACAAAGAACCAATTACTTCTTAAAACTTTCTGCTTTCAGTTTCTAGTTCTTGATAACTTGGAAGTTGTGGAAATGATTTTGTTGAGACATTCAATGTAGGCTACAACCAGTGTTGCCCCTCAATTGTGGCAACCAAGAAGCTGCTCCCGAATGATGACCAATGACCTTACAGGCAGCAAGCTTGAAGAGGCTGTGCCTTGTTTGGCTCTATCAAAGAATGATTCTTATCTATTGTCAGCATCAGGAGGGATAATTTCCTTGTTCAACATGTTGACATTTAAGGTTACCCAAAAATTTTAACTCAAAAAAAAAGAAAAAGGTTACCCGAAAATTTTATTGCATTATGTGGAATTCGCTCCAATTTTTTGTTCAGTTCAAAGCATGAATAATATTTTACTTACCAAAATTGAAATTTTCCTTACCAACATTGAAATTTTCCATTCAGTACAAACTAATTAATTGAGTAAATCACAGTCCACTAACTTTCTAGTTTCTACCAACTATGGCTCATTAATGTAAAAGGCATTATGGTTGCTAGATAATTTCAAAAAATTAGATTCATGCATCTGCTTCTGCATGCTATTTTTAGGTTTCCTACTGACCTTTCTCAATTTTTTTGTGCACAGACGATGACGTCTATCATGCCTCCATCACCTGCATCAACAAGTCTAGCTTTCCACCCCCAAGATAACAACATAGTTGCTATTGGAATGGATGATTCCACCATTTTGATATATAATGTTCGTCTGACAAAGGCATGTTTCTCCCTCTTAAACAGAATTGTATGAATTACCTGAAATATTACTGTTTTGAAGAGACATCCAGAGACAAGGTTGTTGTTTGTATTTTACGCAGGTTAAAAGCAAGCTCACGGGTCATTCTGGAAGAGTCACTGGCCTTGCTTTCTCTAATGCCATGAACGTGCTGGTTTCTTCTGGAGCAGATGCTCAGGTTGGTATTTGATATTTTATGGAATACATACATGAAACCTTAAAAAACTATTGGAATACATACCTGAAACCTTAAAAAACTATCTTACTATCTCAGTCTTGTTCAAACATGGGAAAAAACTCATAATTGTGTTTCTCTAACTGCAGATTTTCACATGGAATCTTGATGACTGGGAGAAATGTAAAAGCAAACTCTTGCAGTTCCCTGGTGAGAGAATCCCAGTAGTGGGTTCAAATACCCAGGTCCAATTTCATCTGGATCAAGTGCACTTCCTCGTTGTACATGAGACTCAACTTTCGATCTATGAAGCCAAAGAATTAGCATGTGTAAAGCAGGTTTCTCTCTCTCTCTCTCTCTCTCATTCAGATGCACGTTTAAGCTCTCTTCTTGCCAGTATGCTGTTGATGATTTAAGTAGAAAAATCTTCTCTTTTGTTTTTGGCAGTGGGTTTCAGAAGATTCTCCAAGAATCTCGCAAGCAACATTTTCATGTGATGGCCAGATGATATATGCCTGCTTTATGGATGGAACAGTGTCAATATTTGGTGCTTCAGATCTTGAATTAAAATGCCAGATCCTTCCCACTTTGTACCTTCCTACTAGTGCAAGGTATGTCACACGGTTCATGCAGCAAATTTTCATAAGTGCAACTGCGCAGCCTTCCCTTTTCTTTTTTTTTTTTTTCTGATTTTTCCCATTTTTAACCATTTATGTTATGTTCACATCTTCCTGTTGAGATTCCTTTCCGTCACACCAATGGAATCTGATATTCTGATTTCTAAGTAAGCTTTCCTGAATGTTACGGATGGTGGCTGCAGATTAAATGTGTATCCCCTCGCTATAGCGGCACATCCTCAGAAACCAACCCAATTCACACTGGGACTGACAGACGGTGTAATAATCATTTTTGAGCCTCGTCAACCTAGTAAGACATGGTATGTGGGTGAAAATAAGTCTACAACTGCAAGCAGCTTGCTCGAAGATGATTAGAAATCAAGTCAAAAATATTTTTAATTTTGTAAATAAATGATGATTCCACTTGACGTCATGTGTTCATATCAGTATTCTGGATATGCGTAAATCAGCTATGCGCTACGACAGTTCGGCTAATGATTTGCGACAAAGAATGCTGTTTAGAGAAAAAGCCATTGGACTTGTTCAATATCAAAATGGCCATGTTTGAGTGTTACAAACAGTTCATGCTAAATGTTTTTAACCATATGCTTTGATTTGATTACCTAATGCCAAAGTAGAACAAAAAGATCAGCAGTTTCCTAGATAGCAAAGGAATTTGGAATTTTATTGTTCATTAAGCTGGGTTTTACCAGGACCAAGGACCCTAACACAGGCCATTTTCAATATCACGTAAAAGAGAAAGGTAGAAATTGCTGTCTGACATTAAATACAACAATACAAGCCATGCCTTGTTGCCATGCTTTGCTAAATAACTTCTTAACAGGGAAAGATTCAAGTCGCCATCTTGCCTAAATCACCTTTTAAAATGCATCAAATACACAATTTCATACCGAAACAAGCAGGACCTAATCAGTAATTTGCAGAAACAAGTACCATTATTAGTCTCGATCTACGAACGCGGAACCCACCAACTAATGGGTCTTGCAAATGCATGTAATTATTTTAGATATTACATTCAAATCAAACGAGTTTAAATTGCCAGAAGTTCTCACACCAGTGAGAATACTTTTTTTACATCTTCAAGCATCCACCTCTGCTGCCGCAGATGCATAACTTACACTACTGTCTCTCATAGTTTTGCACTGACTAGATTGCTCATACCGGAGGAATTTGATCTTTATTCTTGTTGAGCTGTTCCTCAGCATCTGAAATATTCAAAGATAAGCATGACCATAAAACAAGATGGGGGAACTCAAAATAACCATTCTGCAAATAGGGTAATGGCTAGTTTTTAAAGGGATGAAGGCTTCCTTTATCAAAACCCCTTTGATAGCTTTCAAGAAAGCTTTGAGGCACTTACATGAAGGAAAACACTAATTGGATGGCGTCCACAGATAGTGTTATCATACTCCAACAGATATTCTTTGAATGCATCTGCATCTCCTGTTTCTATTATATCCATACCCATCTTGTCTAAGGCCTCAATTGATTTGTGTATGGCCCCATACTTCTTGTCATAGTGCATGTAATTGAACCTGACACCAAAAGCAAAAGGTAAATATTTGTGAAACAATGTAGAAAACCATAAGCAATGTCAATCTATATTCATCCAAACACAAAGACCGAATAAGCTTCACTGGTGCATATCATATGATAGAAAACAATAAGATTTCTTTAAAAAAAAAGAATGTATTTATACTTTTGATAGGTATAGAGTAAATAAACATCATCTATGCACCAGCTGAATGAGTGGTGTCTGACATTTTTGAAGAGCAGAAAGTAAACCAGAAGTAAAAGTAACATTTCATGTAACCAGGATAGTGTAACAGTCTACATCATACAAAGCTACTTCCTTTATAAGGGTCTGGGGGTGAGGTAGAGTGCTGCTAACTAGCCCGCAGCTATATTGAAAGACGTAGGTTGTATAACATGCAAAGACATCTTTTGGCTGCATCATTCTCAATGAAGATGAAATTTATAAGGAAAGCAAGACTGAATCCAACATACCGAGAACCCCAGTGACAAAAATCTGATGACACAGAGAAGAAATTTTGAGGATCATCTACATATTTGGCCAACAATTTTCCGTACATTGCTTCATTTTCAGCACTAAGAGCACCAACCAAAATGGGCACAACTTTCACTGGATGCCTATATCATCATCACCCAAAATCAGCTTCAATTAGAACCAAGTGTAGAACCTTATTTAATATATGGATAAAAATTACCCCTCAAATACTTTTGCAAGATAAGGCAAGTGCATTTCCATGCTATGCTCAGCTTCATCAACTCGTAGATCCATCAATTCAAATTTTCCAGTAGCTTTCAGCTCTTCAATGACTGAAAGATGAAACAAATATGACTCTGCTTAAGTTTTGTATGGAGGACCATTAACACAAAGTGGACAAGGAGGCTTAGGAATTTGAATTATATATATATAGTAAACACTCAAACATAAAAGACCTTTCACAAGCTATTCTTCTCAAACCAGAGGGTAAAGAAAAAACAAAACCAAAAACACCAGTCAATCAGCTCAATAAAATAGATACAAAATCATACTGGACTTGTCAACAAAGCTAATCTGATACGATGAGTCAAGAAGAAAAATAACTTTTAGCGATAATGCAAATGGACATCACTTCACCTTCCAAATCAATAGGTAGGTCCCCTATTGGTGTCTTGTAAACTGTAGCAGTTGACAATGCACATTTTGGAGTGTAATAATGGTGAGATGGACCAAGAACGAATACCCGAGAACTGAAATTGCAAATTTTCTCAAACATCAGTAACTTTGGGAAATAAATGACGCAGATGAAGTAATTAGTTTTAGCTCAATTACTATAATGTTCAGAGAGCAGTCAGTACGCAACATTTGAACAAAAAATGGCTCAAACTATCTGTAGTGATTAAAAAACAATGAGCATATTTCCTGAGAATTGAGATACATAGTGTAATATTAAACTATAGCAATCAAAAGAGGAGAAATATAATAAAAAAGCGCACATGTTCGTTGGGTCTATGTTTCCGAAAGCATAGGCAGCAGCACGACCTGAATATGAATAGCCTGCATGCCTGAATTTCCCAAGCCACCATCAAACCAGAGACAAGAGAATACAATAAAATTTTAGTTTATGTTAGAAGATGAACAAGCAATGGGGTGAAAGAACAACTTACGGAGCTATTACACCTCTTACATCAGAAGATTTAGGCAAGCCAGCCGCCCTGATCCATCCATCAAGCTCTTCCGCTAATTTTTTAGCTGAGAACACATAGAAAATCAACTATGTAACAATTAAATAAAAAAAAAAAAGAGCAACATCTGCATAGCCAAGAAAATCAGTATGAGACTTCCTAAGCCATTTAATTGATCAAATTCTCAAACACTAAAAAAAATTATTTCTTTTAACTTTCCTTTCCTAGAAGTTTGAATTACAAAGGTAATAAGCTACATTTAAGGCATGAATAACGAATTACCTAAAGCCTTTCTAATACGAGTTGAAATTATTAATCTTTTCAACTTCAGAAGATCAGTCCATTGAATAATATTCTAATTCAACGCTTAAATTATTAAAATTTTCTTTTCTTACAGCTTTATTTAACAGATGACTTATTTATTCCAGAAATAACACTACTTAAATTGACTCTTCGAAATTACTTAGCTTAGCCCCTCACTTCTCATTTTTTTTTTCCAAATTGAACGATATTTTTGTTTGGACGTGATCATTCGTAAAAAGGTAAGCAAAAGCATGAATCGGAATTAGATTATGAAAATTATTAGGGTTTCAGAGGAAGCAGAGAGAAGAGAAGCAAAAGAGCATTAAAGGACTTACGGTTATCAGTGTACCAAGATCCTGCATGAGAAGCTCTTCTGATTCTGTCCATTGAGAATCGAGTGAAAGCCCTAATCTTTCGATGGAAATTTGGATTCAGATTCAGAAATGTTATAGCGATTGTCGAACAAAGAAGAAGAAAAAGAAACACTTCTTTAAATAATGATAATTTCAAAGAGCACTCTCTCTACTGATTCTGAGAATAGATGCGAAGTGTCGAGCAAGAAACGTGTTTCAACACGTTAAGCTGTTCGTGGAATTAATACGCTACATTTCACCTGCGTTGCTCCTCATGCTTTTTTATTATCCTATATATGAAAAAGATTTAGGTAATTTGGAAATTTTACAATTTTTGGAATTAGTTTAAGCAGTGAATTATTTACTCTAATTTTTTAAGTAGCTATTTAAAATAATTAAATCATTATATACTAGCAATGTGTAAATAATTTCATAATTTATTATATATGAATTTATTATTTTTTAAATAAATTTAATAAAGTATGCAACAATTTTATAATTTCGTCATATATCCTTTTAAACTTTATTAATTATTAATGAAATACATTATTTTAGTAAAAAAATCATAATATAAATATTTTAGAAAAAAGATTTTGTTATGATAATCTTTTTAAAACAACGGCATTAAAACTTTAAATAAAATAATTTGATTATATTGTTTCGTAATTTATCTAATATTAGTTATTATGCTCTCTTCTAGTACGAAAAGATTGGCAGTAACATTTTTCCTTTCCATTGCCAATTTGCCATGCCAAATGATAAATACCCCAAACAATTTCTTCTTGTTCCCATCTACTCCACTGTCTTGTCCAGCACTGCCTCTTCATTACGGCTTTTGCACGCATATTGTTTATAGATATAACAAAAAGAAAGGAAGCCAAATTTGAAGTGAAATTAGACACCAAGTTTTAGTGTCCAACAATAAAATAGATAAATAAATAAATAGAAAATTATAGAAATGTAAAGACTATAATTTCCTTAAAAACTTAAGGCTTTTAAGCCTAAAACAATCTGTAGTGGAAACGGAAGAGATTACTGATGTACGAGATAGAATGATTTATACAAATCAAATTCCAAATTTCCATGAATTCGACTCTGAAATGTAACGTATGAAAACAAGGTATCATCATAATATTAATGTGAATACAAATATGTTAAAAGCTTCAACTGACCTGAGGCTGAGCAAAAATAGAAATTTACAACAAATGATGATGACCTATATGAATAACAAACAAGATGGTCTTACAACCAAAAATTATTATCCTTGAAAATGAACCAATCAAGTCATATACCACTATCTCAAAGGACAAATTGGTGTGTGAAAATGAAATCCCCAAAAAAATGACAAAATGAATGACTGAACTGGGTTTCATGCCCAATTACAAACTGCACTTGCAATATCAAACCAACACCTCACGAACTTTTGTTCTTTGCTGCCAAAGCAAACAACCAAGCCGGATACAACAGTCCATGAACAAAAAACAAAAGACCTGCAGTTACACAAAGGATCAGAATCGATAAGGATGGCACTGATACATGTATTGAAAGAAATCATAAATCAAACAAGATAAATGGCCATATAACCAAGGAAAAAAAAAAGGCTAAATGGTTGACTAGAAGCCAGAACACATTTAAAACCAAGATATAATTTCAGTTTGTGATTGAAGCAAACTATTTTTCATCCATGCGATGCTAAAAACAGTTCCTATTTTTAAATGAGTAGATCACATCAAAAATAATTAACAGCTATAAGATTAAGTTCATCATGGAAATTGCTGATAAACAAGCTGAACAGAAATAAGCTTACCTATCTTAGCAGCACACAAACACTGATCTTGGAAAATGAATTAAACAAAACTGAAGCACTTGCCTAATGCCCCAAAAGAATACCCAATCAACAGAAAACTTAAAGTTGCTCCAAGACTGAATGAAGCTTTGGAGCCCGGCGACGGAACAATGGTTCTAGCCGGAATGATGGAACACCAATCTGCCACCTTTTCACGTCATACATCTCATTCCATGCCTGTACAATCTCATCAATTTTGAATCCTAAACCTACAATAAAATTAAGGGGTAAATTTTTTCCTGATAAACAAATTTTCTTGACAGTAACAGAGATGACAACAAAACATGTGCAATAAGAAAAGTTCATAGATGATTCTTTGCAAATACCTTCCAAAGCAGTCTCGTTGGAACAGTGGTTCTTTATCATAACAGCTATATCTGTTGGAGAAGCTCCAGCAAGTTCAAATTTCTCAACAGCAACCTCCAAACATTCTTCCCACGATGGCAACCCAAGCTTGTATTCCACAACAGAACGCTCATAAAGCAAGGTGCCCCATAACAGGTATATCTGTGAACTCATGTTTGCAGCCTGCTCAGCAGCTTCTTCAGTAGAGACATCTTTAAACAACATATCTAGCCCCATTTTCTGCAATTGGGCCTTATATTTATCAAATTTGGAGAGTCCATTCAGTCGCTGCTCCTCCATTTCCTCCCACATCTGCATGCCCCTCTCCATGCTGTCCTCTGCCTTGTTATAAAGCTGCAGGACCTCCTGGGAAGGCCCACTCTCTAAATCAATCTTGCTACCAATTGCATGGTACCAACAGAGTTTTGCTAGCTCAAACTGTTGTTGCCCCAATGCAAGAAGACCTTCATGAAAATCTGGTTTAATTTTCAATGCTTCCTCGTACCTCTTTGCTGCCAATACATATTCTTCCTGTGCCCACTCATATGCACTCTTAATCTGTGCTAGTATAGATTCCCTTGAACCATCTTCTGTAAAGAAGACATGCTTCCTTGCCCTGGACATGTGAACATTTCCCCAATTGAACATTGCCAGAGCTGCCATCTCTTGGAACTTGTCTGCAGCGATTTCAAAAAGCTCCTGTGCATCTTCACTTGTCACAGTATCATCCATTGCTTCTGAGTATAATTTCATACCAAGTTCATGAAGATCCAAGTAAGAATCAGAATCAAACCCGACATGGTTCTTGAAAAGTCGTGCAAACTGGACAATCCAATCCTCCACACATGTTCCCTTTATAGCTTCTACACCATGATCTGTATTACCATTCTCAACAACATTAGTCAATTTCTCTTCACTCTTGACCGCGTCCTCTTTACTTACTCCTTCATAAGCTGGTTCCTGTTTGGGACTAACTTCAACAATATAGAACCTAAGCGATCCTCCTGAAATACCACCAGATGATTCAGCTAACCTAAGTTCATCTGTTGTAGTGATGGTAACCAAATCACCCTCTAGATCCCTGTATTTCACAAGAATACCCTTCAATCCCGGAAACCTATCCCGAACAACATCCCTCACCAAATTAATAGTGCAATTCACAGGTAATTGTGCCCACCTAATATCCTCTCCAAGCACCAACTTCACAGTCTTTGTAATAACCTTTTCTTCCTCAACAGCCTTCTTCTCCTCCTCAATAGTCTTCATAACAACCTCTTTATCCTTGACCCTGACAACACTAACCTTCTTCTCCTCCACAACTACTTTATCCTCTGCCTTCTTCTCTGCCGTAATCTTATCATCACTCTTTTCATTTGTCTCAACATTTTTTCCTTTGTTTTTCTTCTTCCTTAACTTCTCTTTCACCACTTTTCGCAACCGCATAGCCCCAGAAGGCTCATTATCAAACAAACCAAGTTCATTTTCATTAACAGTAACACCCTTTTCATCCATAGCCTTTTTAATACTCTCTAAAACCTCCAAAGCGGACAAATTATTGGGTTCAATAGTTAAAACATTATAAGCATCCCTATAAGCCAAATCCAATCTATTCAAAGCTTCATAACACCTAGCTCTTTTCAACAAAGCCTTGCTATATTTAGGAGAAACCTCTAAAGCCAGATTGCATTCATTAATGGCGCGTGGGTACTCGCCGAGACCCAATTGCATATAACATGCAGCCATGTTGCTTCGTAAATAAGCGACATCGATATGGTTTCTAGGGAGGAGGTTAAGGGCTTTTTCGTACTTTAACATCGCGCCTTCATGGTCGCGTTTCTGGAAGAGTCGGTTACCTTCTTCTTTGAGCTCTTGAGACATGTTGATGAAGATCACCGTGTCTTCATCGAAAGCTTTCGACGTTCGATCGGCAGCGGCCGCGGCACCTTTGTTTTGCTTGTTGGCTTCCATGGCTTTCTTGGCTGCTTCTTGAATCTTCTTCTTCCCCGTTGGCTTCCCCATTTTTTTGGATTGAGAATTTCCAAACAAAAAATAACAGCAAAGAAAAACAATCTGATAATAATGATTTTTAGGAAATTACCGCTAATTTCGAAGCGGAATAAACGAAAGGAATATTTGTATACGCTGATGGTTGTGAAGAAATGAAATGAAAGAAATTTCTTATTATTTTTTATTTCTGCAATTATTATTATTTTTCTTTGTTTTTTCTTTATTGTTGGTTTGGTTTTCGGGTCAACGTTTTCTATGGGAAATCGTAAAGCCACATTCTAAGTAAGCGCGTTTAGTGAACCGTCCAATTTTGTCGTGCCGTTGCATTGGCGTGGTGTCACTTTCTTTGGAAAGTGGGGGAAAATATGGAATTTATCATTTTGTTGTTTACCTTACAACCAAGCCCACCAATCTCCAACTTAGGAAAAGGATTTTCCTGGATGGACTTGTCATCATGTATGTCATTGACAATATCCCTGTTAATCTGCAGTCTCCTAGCCAGTGTTATGCCACGTAAGGTGTATCTCATTAACGGGCGTTTATGAACATTGATTAAAATTAATTAAATTACTCTTTTAAAAAGGATTTTTGTATTTGATGAACTGTTTTCACTAAATTTAAATGCATCTAATGGCCGGTAAATGATGATTTCTTTTGTGGTCTATGGTCTCTGAATTCACGTGAATTTCAATTAAATATAAATTTGAGTTGATTTGGATGACAATCTCTGACATATGTTTACTTTTTTGCTTCTTTAAAAATACTAGTACTTTGTTTTTAAACAAAAAAAAAAAGGTCTAGTATCTAATTATGCTTCAATCACCAAAAGTTTATTATCATGGGATTTTACACATTTGACTCTGTGTTTTGCTGGAACATTGGTGCATGCCTTCAGCTTCCTTCTGCATTTTATTTTAAACAATGATGAAATTCTAATCATTTTGATTGGTCGACTTACAAAGACAAGTAGTGATACAGGCATCAACTAGATGAAACCACTTGTTTCTCCAGTTCATGTTGATGTAAAGAGTAAATACCACCAGCACTGTTACGTAAGCCACAAGAAAACTCAAGTAAAAAGCCAGCATCTCCATAAAGCTGTTCTCTCCCTCCTCATGACCCGCAGGTGATTGTTCCGGAGTTGGGTTACAGTCTTTCTTCAACATTGGCCCGCAAAGAAAAGAATTTCCCTCATAGCTATTTTCCACGAAAGCACCAAACTGCGCTTTATCAGGTATTTTACCAGATAAATTGTTGTAAGCAACAGAGAAATATCCCAGCGCAGTCAGCTCAGTAAGCTGTTGAGGAATTGCTCCTGTCAACTTGTTGTGAGAAAGGTCCAAGCTTTCTATGTTCTTTAGGCCCGAAAAGGTTGTTGGAATTGAACCATTCAATTCATTATGTGAACGATCTAGTGCACTGATTAGCTTTAGCTCCCCCATTTCAGGTGGTATTCTGCCTGTCAATTTATTCCAGGAGAGATCAATTCCAGTCATGTTGTATAAAAAGTTGTTCCTGTAGAAGTCAGACTGTTCTTGGTTGTGAACTCAACAGAGGATATATCATAATATACAGGTTTAGCATAAGAAGGTATTTGAAGTAACTCTATATAGCTGCTTTCATATGAATAGGCTGACAACTGTAGATCACTATCCAGAGAAACAGCTATACGAAATTTTCCAGAACGAAACTCTATTTTGAATGGTATCTTGTTCAAGCAACAAGGAATAGGACCTGAGAGATTGTTGTGAGAAAGATCTAGCATAGTCATCATAGACGACTGACACAACTCAACAGGGATTCTTCCTTCCAACTGGTTTTCTTTCAGAAGAAGAATGCTCAAACTGAGATTGGAAATCCAGCTGGGAATACCTCCGGTCAAGTAGTTGTTTCTGATGTCTAGAGTCACCAAAGATAAGCTTTGAGAGAAGGATTTTGTTATTCGTCCCGTGAACTTGTTGTCATGCAGGTATACCTGGCGAAGGGATATTGGGCTAATGCAAGATGGGATAGAGCCTGAGAGATTGTTCTGCGAAAGATCAAGAATTTCAATGTTCTCACATGAACAAAACTCAGTGGGAATCGGTCCTTCAAGATGATTCCCGGCCATCAAAAGTGCTTGCAGATAAGTCAAATTTCCCATCCAAGTTGGCAGCTTACCTGATAAGGAGTTATAACTAACATCTAGACTCTCCAAGTCTGAGCTGCTGAGCAAACTATCTGGGATTTCTCCAAGAAAGAGATTCCCATTCAAACGCAGTATTTCTAAGCTGGTCAGATTAGAAAACTTTGGAAACATTTCGCCACTAAGATTACTGTTTGACAATATTAGAGCATGTAAAAGAAAGCAGCCAGAGACCAAGCTATCAGGTATGTCTCCCAAGAGTTAATTGTTTGACAGGTCCAAAGCGAGCAGATTTTTCATATCACCGAATGAAGAAGGAATGCTGCCTTTGAAGGAATTCGTTGAGAGATTCCGATGTTTCAGATTTGGGAGATAGACACTTATGTTTGATGGGATATGTCCTTGAAGCTGATTGCTGGAAATATCAACAACGGAGATGAATGTGCTAGGACGAGATGGAAGAGGAAATTGGCCTTTGAAAGAATTATTTTTCAAATATAGCTCTACCATTCTTGTATTATTCTCCATCAACCAAGTAGGGAAATCTCCTTCCAAGTTGTTATCAGAAAGATCAATCACTCTAAGATCATATTGGTAAGAAAGAAATTTGAACATGGATCCTTCATCAACTGAACAGCCTGAAAGACGGAAGATCTTCAGTTGGAGGCGTGGAACCCAATTATGATCATCGATTTCAACCATTAATCCATTGTTATCACGGATAAGCTCAAAGACCTCAAGCTTAGAATGGTTAGCAAATGAGGAAAATGGGGCCAAACTTTGGAATACATTGTGAGAAAGGGAAAGAAACTCAAGGGAAATGAGGCTAGAGATGAAAGATGAACTGATGTTCCCCGAAAACCTGTTTCTAGAGATATCCAGAACTCAAAGGGATGTCAAGGTTTCAACACAGGAAGGGATTGTGCCTTTGAAACTGTTATGACTGAGATCCAACTCTTCAAGATCCCTAAGTTTGCACAAGCCTGCCAAAATTGTTAGAAAACAAAGTTAATATAATAAATACTTGTTAATTTAATTCAATTAAAGCACTTGGTTTTCAAGTACAACTAGAATTACCAAGCAAATCCGTGGTGCCATTGAGAGTATTATCACGCAAGTATAAGCCTATCATGTAGTCTAAAACCTGAAGAAAGTTGCTGCTAATATTACTGGAAGAGACATCCAAGACCTCCATGTTTCTCAAACTGTTAAGTCCTAGAAAGGAAGGAAGGTGGAAAAATCTAGGTATGATAAAACATGTGTACAATGGACCCCTCCCGAACTCGCACATAGCCGGAGCGCTTTATGCACCGGGCTGCCCTTATTTTTTTTTTAGTTGTGCATACCTTCAATAGTAATGGATCCTTCCAAGCTATTATCGTTGATATAAAGCCTCTTGAGCGAATGGAGATTCCCAAGAGACAGTAAAGTACTCATGTTGAGCTTATTTGAGTTTAGGTTCAGGACTTTCAGTTTGCTCAATTTTTTAAGACCTGAAATAGAAATCAGCTAAACCAAAGGTTGACTAGGAAACCATCAAGTGCCAAATGGAATTAAACATTGGTGGTGTACCTTGAATCTCCATGAAGCTTTCTCACAAATTCTCACTCAAGTCCAACTCGTCCAAGTTAGACAGAGCAGCCAGTTCTTCAGAGAACAATTATCATGACATGAGCAAAGTTACATGAGATAAGAGATTCTTGGATCCAGAGTAAAATGGAAGAATGAACATACCTTGCAAATGAGTCACTCCGGTCATTAAGTTCTTAGCCAAATACAAAGTAGTAAGTGAAGAGATTGCTCCAACATGTGCAAGGATGCTGTCACGAAAGTAACTTCCGCTCAAATCAAGGAATCTCAACTTGTTCAGTTTAGACAATCTTTCAAAGCCTGTTGAACGAAGAGAATTCGAAAAAAAATGAATATTTAAACCTCCTTCCTATTTCACAGCAGAAAGACAGAATTCTGAAATGATAAACTGAAAAAAAGAAGTTTCTAGTACCATCATTATCAGCCAAACCAGAAAACATGTTTGAAGACAAGTTTAGGGAAGTCAGATCCTTAAATGGAAGAAAAAGGGTGGCATCCAGAAACAAATCTTCATAGACTTCACGGAGATCCCATGAGCTGTTAAGAAAAAGCTTACTTACTCGTTTCGTTTCTTTGTCACACACCACATTTTCCCAACCACAACAGTCACTATCGTTATCCTCCCAAGAAGAAGGAGCATAGCTCTCGTCCGGATAGAAAGATGTTTTGAGTTTCAAAAGAGCAAGCCTCTCTTCCTCATGGCAACCAAAGCATTGGTAATCGTTTAACTGTACCAGGACCAAAGAAAGCCAGCGCCGTGGTATTGGAGGAAATTGCTTCAAATAAGACAGATTGCGTAAAATTTCATCAAAAAATAAAACGGAGCGGAAGTACGGTCATTTTCAAAAGGACATTATCACACTGTTATAGAATGAAAAAAGATCAGATCGCAGCAACGAAAAGTGAGATGGTAAAAATTAATATGATTCAAGTATTATATTCTAAATCATTCACTAATAACGTGAATGATGATTTTAAATAGGTTTTCAATAAAAGATACGTTATAATCATGAAAAATAAAATTTGATTGTAAATATAATTTATGTAACAATGAAGATGAAAGAAAAGATCATATTTACTTTGAGTGTGTCTATTCAAAAAAAAATTTAACAAAAGATTCTTCAGCTATGTATCATTAATAGAAGAGTATGAAGTTGAGACATAGATCTGAGCTTGGCAAAAAACAAATCAAAAGAGAAAGCTTTGATTTCAATTCTATTGAAAATGACTTGGAACGGATGTATATATTTCATATAAGAGAAAGGAATCAAAAGATATTCAAGCAAAGGGGGATAACGACTGCACAAATGGTAGACAAAGTAAAGAAATTATAAGATACAGATTGCATGAATTGAAATATATTACAAGCGATATATTAAATAAAAAAATTTAATGAAGATTGAAATTTAAATGTAAAATTTTTAGAATAAGTTGTTAATGAATTGTTATTTCTTTGTTTGCTGAGTTATAAAACAATTATATTGTAGTAGATTTTTGTTGATTTTGAATGAGTAAAAATTCAATTTATCCCAAAAAAAAAAGAAAAAGAAAAGAAAGCCAGAAAATCCACTTCATGGTTTTAAAGAATCTATTGGTTGTGCAGCTGAGAAAGAAGACATTGATTTATATAGAAGTTGCTTTTGCAGACCTTTGGATTAGCCCTCAAATCGACAAATTCTCGAGTGGTCCAGCCCTATATTAATTACATGGACCTATGTGAGATGGACATCGAAAGGTAATATACTAATATATATATATATATATATAATAATAGTAGGCACCAATGGAGAGAGCGCATAGGTGTTTATATAAGCATAAAAATATACACACTTCTCATATCAATTTTTTAACCTAATAAAGAAATCATCTAATTCTATTATTTTTCAAAAGTGTCATCAATAAACAGTTAGATGTACGTAACATTATCTTTCGCAGCTTTTCGGAATTCTCAAATTTATGAGTTATATTTAATTAATTATTGAAAAAGGCTTTTATATGAATTTCAAAGTTTAAGTTTTATTAATTTTATAAAACATTTACTCTTAATAATTTAATATTTTAATGCGGTAAGTATAGGAAATTTTGTTTATTGAAGGCCTTATTAACATGGTTCTTGAAATGGGATCAACAAACAGAAATTGAAGTTCTCCCTCATTTGGTTGTGGAAAGAAAGTAGTAAAAAAGATGAAACGAATCATCATGGCATGGAAGGAATTTAACCAAAGTCTACATGTAATGAAATTCCCCCGAAACAAATCCTTTCAATCTGATCATGCGAGTCTTTTAACACTACAAGGTACAACCCACTTATGGACCTGGATTCTTTGATTACTGGCGTGGATTGGTTACAGTTTTATATGGACAAACCACACTAAAGGACTTACAACATAGAGTGAAGCTGCGGACCACAACTGCAAAGAAACAACCATTCCCATTCCAGCACACAAAGTGAAAGAAAAGCTTCTTTCAAGTGTCTCTGTCTGCTTCTGTCTGCTTCAGGACCTTCACTTAACTGTTTTGTATAAAGGCGATGGCGTCTCTCCCGCCCATACATTACCCAGAAGATTAAAGGGAGCATAACTCTAGTTGAGACCATTGCCAGCCCTATATAGATCCATCTATTATACCGCCGTAGACAAGGGCAGTGTTCTACATAAATGCCTGTAAAAGTTTCCCTCACAAATGTGCAGTCTTGTAGCTGAACAACGAAAGGAGCATAAATTTATAATGCAGAGCCCACATTTACCGCAGCTGTCATCTGGTCATAGAAGGCCGGAGTTAATCGTCCTGTTGTGGTGCATATTCCAGTTGCAGAAACCTGACAGACATAGTGCCTCCATACCTGTAGTAAATGATAATATCTTACTGTAAAATAAGTCCAGATCTTGCAAACAAAAGAAAACATACAGAAATTCTTGGCAGCCTACTTTCTGCCTCAGTCCAAGTTTGTTTGCATGTTAATAATAATGCATTGATGTTGCTGGGTCCAATGAATTTACCTATGTTGCATTATCTGCATTCACTTCACCAGCAGTGCAAATTCGATCCGTAAGGTCAGGAAAGAAAGAATTGCAGAGTACCGGCACCAATGGACCGGATTGATTGAAGTACATGGTTGGAAAGTTATGAGCTGGTTAATAACTTCAACAAGCTGAGAAGTAACTTCCCTGCTTTTCAACAGTGTTTCTTGGGCTGTAGCATTGTCCACGCAAGGCAGTATATCATCTAAAGCCATATGAGCAGTGTGATTTTGGATCCAATCATGCATTCCAACACAAGTATCTGCAGCTACACTAGCACATCAAAAACAAAACATCACAAGGAATATAGGTTGAGCTATGTTAAAACTTATGGAGAACAAGGAATGTTCCAGTGACAAGCATCCATCCTAGTATCACCAGGCTGAAACAGATATAGTTTTAAACCCTTCTGTTAAGAAAGATCCTCGTTGAATCCAACCAAAATCAGAGAAAAAACTGGAGAATGAAATTCCATCTTACTCACATGTAAACAAGAAGCTGCATCCCAAAAATTGAGAATACTTAAACAAAATTAGATTGCACAAATAAATGAAGTCACAAACTTTCTAAATTCTGAAAAAACGAACTTTCGCGAATTCTTACAAAAGAAACCACAGGGACTTACAGATTCCAAGAAATGTCAATAGAAGCATAATAGCAGCTATTGCAATAAGAGCCACTCTCCTGTAGCAGCATTGAAATACATCTTTAATGAAAGCTTTTCTTGGAAGCACTAAAACATATAGGTAAACTTCAGAATCCTTCACTTACACAGAATCTAGGAGATCTCATCTGAATTATCCACTGTTTTGTCAACTAGAGTGCTACCAGAAGAATTAATTTTTGCTCCTATCTCATCAATATCAGTTTGGACATTAGAAGGTAGAAAAATTTTTATCAACTCCGATCTACTTAGCTGACGCAAGAGAGTCTGACATATCCTTTAGTTTCCTGATACTCGTAACTGCCTGATTTACAATATATGCTCTGATACCATTTTCAAAGATGCGGAAAAGATCTTTTAATTTTACAAGTTGTTTTACAAGTTTTTAAGGAGATACTGGTACAGAAACAGGATAGGAAAGAAGCAAGGTAGCTAGGATGGAAGCCTCTGGCATTATTAGGAATGACCCCCTTTATTTATAGCAGAAAAAAGGAAGAAAACAGTACCAACTTGTGCTTATCTTTTACTGTAGAAGATTTTATTATTTGTGCTCCTAAAGTGATAACTACAGTTCTGCTCTAATGATGCTACAATAACTTTTATCGATTGATCTAATGTTGTAGAGAGCTTTGTTTGTTTCTGTCAATAGCTTGAAAGAGTAGCTTATTCTGATTTAGAACAACTTATTCTTCGAGTATATTATCCAGATTTTAAAATTTTTCATCGTCTAGATTATAGGATTGAGGAGATACTTTTCTGGACTTGTTCCACATCCGTCAACCTTCTTGGTATTGGAAAAAAATTTCTTGAGGGTGATCAAGATCTTTCATTGTTGAAAGCTGATGCAGGAGCTTTAAGGCCTTTGGTGCAGATTCTATTTTCAAATCTTCATGTGGAGCATAATATGTTAGGACAAAAATTCTTTTGCCATCCGTCCAGGCAGCTGTTCTAGGAAAATTTTGTCTAGTGGCCATCTCAAGCAAAGTTTTTGCCTTTTCGATCGTAGAAATTCCTATTTAAAATTGGCAGTGCGACGAATTTGAATATTTTTGAATAATTTTGTTTAAATCATTCGGGTTTTCTAATGAATCCATTGATGGTTCCAACAGAGTTCTTGTATGAAGTTTTTGAGCTTTCCAAATCTGATAGGGTTGATAAAATCTTTCTCTTTGAAAGATTCTTAGAAAACTGGTTATCTGAAAATCAATATAGAAAAAACGTCGGACATATTTTGTCATTTGGTGAAAATGATGCTTAATGAAAGCTGGGAAGTATTTGATAAGTTCAAAAGAAAATTTTGAACAAGGATTTCACAAACAATTCCTAATTTGATACTTATTATATCGAAAGGATCATGATTTAATCTAAATTTAAGTTTAGGGATTTGTTCTCTAAGTTCTGTGGTAAAAATATATGTTGCAAAATAGAATTTTGAAAATTTTTCAACTAATAATTTTTTTGTTTGTTGAAGAATGCTGAGATTTATTTGCTGGAATAATTCTTTGGTTAAAAATACAGTAACTTTTTTGAAAAGAAGTATTTGGTATAATTTTCCTATTTTTGGAGAATTTTGTTTTTCAAAATACTCACAAAGTGACAAAAAATTATTTATTTCTTGTATAGAATATTGATTTTCTTCCAGAGCAAAGAAATTTATATCCTGTTGTTTTAACATGTTAGATGCAAGAAGACTCTGGAAAGCAGCTTCTTGAAATTTTTGAAATTTTTTTGTTTGAGTAACCAAAAACTCAACCAATCCAGTCATCCTTTTTCAAAATTGAGTTTTGTTTTGTAAGAGATGGGATTTCCAAACATGGTTTAATAAATCATAGACTTCTGATTGAAGTCCAAGATTATAAAAGTCTTTGATTTTTGGATTAAAAGTTTGAATTTCTTTACGCACTTATTGTGTAGATGAGACTATCTGGGAATAAGACATAAGAATCTATTGATTTGGATCCTAAGCAAATTAAGAGAAATCTGGCTAATTTTTATGATCGTGATAAGGTCATTGAGGAAGTTGATGAGGTAAGTATCCATGAGGTTGGTAAATAAATAATCCTGGGTTAGGATTATTTTGAAAGTGAAGAGAAAAAGAGAAAGAAAAAGAAACCTTTTTAGTTTGCTTCTTTTGTATAGTTCGCCATCCTTCCTGTTGAGATTGCTTATCACGATCCATTGGGTCTGCTCAGATAATCTACAAGAAAATTTTTATCACCATTAATAAACTCGATGATAAAGCTATATTGACATAGAAAATTATGCCATTTTATTCTTTTTAGATTATCAAATAATTTTTTATTTTTAAGAAAGTCTTGAACTGATTTATTATTAGTTCTTATTATAAATGTTTCTGGTGCAAGAAAAATATGAAATCAAGTAACTGCACTTTTAATGGCATGGCTAATAATTCTTTTTCGAAAATAAAGTATTTGATTTCATTGGGTTTAAATTTTTCAAAATTATAATCATAAATTAATTCATCTTTTTTATGAAAATTTTTTGCTTTTAAAACACAACTCCAATATTCTTCACTCGCATCTGTTTCTAATATCAATAAATCTCCTTAGGTAGGAAGATATATTTTTGGAATGTCGGTAAGTTTTGCTTTTATTTGTTTAATAATAGCAGTATTAGAATTATTCCAAGAAAATTCTGAATTGGTTCGAAGTTTTTCTTGGAGAACTTTCTCCTTTTTAGAGAGATTCTTAAAAAACTATCGTCCATAATTAAAGATGCCTAAAAATTGTTGTAACTGTTTTTTAGTTTCCAAGTGTTCTGGAAATTCTTGAATTTTAGAAATGATATGATCTTGTAGTTCAAGACCATTGGTTGAAAGCTTTAATCCTAAAAATTTTATTTGAGTTTTTTCTAACTGAATCTTTTTAGAATTGAATATTATGCCATGTAAAATGAATTCTTGTGCTATAAGATTTAGATTTTTTCTGTGCTTATCCAAGGTTTTGGAAAAGACTAAAATATCATCGATATAAAACATAGCAAAATTTTTTATGTTTTGCAAAAATTTGATCCATCCATCTTTGTAATATCTTAGGTGCATTACAAAGACCGAATGGCATTATAGTCCATTGGCAGTGTTCTGTAGATGCACTGAAAACAGTTAAAGGCTTTGATTTAATATCAAGTTTAATCTACCAAAAACCTGACTTACAATCAAATTTGGAAAAATATTTAGCATGTTTGTCTAAATTTATCAAAATATCTTTTCGAGGAATATAATATCTATCAAAGACTAAATTTTGATTTAACATCTTATAATTGATTACCATACGAGGCTTTTCTATTTTAATTTCTGTATGGTTTCTAACAAAAAATACAAGACTTGAATGAGGGTAATTGTTGGTTCAATTAACCCTTTTATCAATAGTTCAAAAATTTGTATTTCAAATCCATCTATATCTTGTTTGGTATAGATCATTGGTTTTACTCAAATGATCTTTAAAAGATCAATAAGTTTAAGAGAACAAAAACGAGGGCTTCTTCCCAAAAGTTTTAAAGGTTATTTTGAGAAATTTTCTTTTAAAACAGTGTATAACCAATGTTTTTTTACTGATTATTTTGATTTATGATTGTAACAATTTTGGTTGAAAATTTTTATCACAAATATTTTGTGGTTCTTTTACCAAATTTATTTTGATGGATTGGTTATCCATTGTAAGAAAAATCTTATCAGGATAAATATAAAAAGGTAAATCTTTTATAAAAAGTTGTTTCCTAATAACACGTCTCCATGCATATGGGGAAAACATAATATTTTAGGAATAATAAATTTAGTATTGTTGAAATAAACCGGAACATTTTTTGCCTTGTAACCTATAAGAGTTTCTTTACCCTTTATTTTGACTACTATGATTAGATGTTTCATTGGTTCTCATTTGTTTAATGGTAACGCATTGCTTCGACAACTAGAGATTGTTGCTACTATGTCTAATAATATATGAAGGGAATAGGGTTTATAGTTTTGAAATCGAAATTTTCCTTCAATAAAAGTAAAAAAGCTTGTTGCTTTTTTATTGCTGAAATTGATAAAATCAGTTTTTAAAACTAAAGATTTTGTTTCTTTAATTCTAGTTTTTCTAGAAGAAGTTACAAAATTTAGAACAGAATTAACAGTTTGATAATTTGATGGTTGAGATTGATTATCTCTTGAAAAAATAAAAATTTAAGTACTAGTTGTATAGTTTGTTTGAAAACCAGAAAAAGAATTTTTGTAAGGAGTAGCAATGGATGTTTGGCTATTTAGACTTTCTAGATCATCTTCTTGATTAGAAGATAATGAGGGAGGTAATACTAATCTAGAATTTGGATTGTATCTGCTTGTATTTTTAAAATATAGATTTTTTTCCTGATGAAAAAAATTCTATAGAACTAGATTGGTTCTAAATTTTGTCTTCATCTTTTAGGTTAGGTAATAGCCATCCAGTAGGAATGGATAAGTCTCGTACATTCATAAATTTTGGCTTTATTTCTAATTTAAATTTTTGTGATTCAAAAATTTCAATCAGCTTTGGATCTATCTTTTTGATAGATATAAATATAGTATTTAATAATTCATATATAGCTGTCCAATTTATGGAAAGCTCATGAGATCTATTAACTATATCAAAATTTTATGTTCTGATACATAGATAAAGGCTTTGTTTTATTAAAAGATCAAAAACTGATAAAAAATAATTTGGTTTTACTTTAAAAGCAATTACACCAGATGCTAAATTAGATTGGATTCTTGCAACTACTGCATTTATTGTATTAGAAAATCTTTGGTCCATTAAAACTGCAAGAATGGGTATATCCTTGCCAAAAATATGAAAAGGTTTTATTGTAATCATAATAAGTTCGAGATGAAAATATTTGATTTTTGGATATTTTTATAGAAAATGATTTATTTTCTGTTGAAAAAACAGAGGAATTTATATTAATCCTTGTTTAGAATCATTAGTAATTGTATCTCTAGATACTTTTTCTATATGGCGTTTAAACTAAGATTTAAAAACTTTAAAATAGCTAATACTTTTTCTATATGGAGTTTAAACCAAGATTTAAAAACTTTAAAATAGCTAGTTTTGTAAATCTCATCTTTTTTATTAGTTGAAGTTGCTTAAGTTTTTCTTCTAAAAATAATATGAGTTTTTCTCATAATATTCTTTAGAAAAGTCATTTCTTTTGAAACAGGTTTTGTTAAAGAAGATTTAGATCTTATAGAAGCTGTATCTTGATTAGATGAAGCTTCGTTAATCATAAAAATATATTCATTATCAAAAATATCAAAATCAGTTTCTGAAAATATTTCATAAAGGATATCTTCAGGATCTGATATTTCTTCTGCATAAGCTACACAAAGCTTTTATTGTTCAAGAGTTTTGATCATATTTTTAGCGTTACGTCTTTTGTTAGGACAGTTAGGTGCTATATGACCTTCTTGATCACAAATGAAACATTTGCATTTTGTTTTGTCTGTGCTCTATGATTTATTTTTTTTCTTTTTTCTTTTTTACAACATATTTCCTTTTTGGTTGAATATGTTGTTTATATGGTTTCCATTTTCTCATGGAATAACTATTCTTTTTAAAACGTTTCTTAAATTTTGATTGTTGATTACAACCAAAATTGAATTCATCATTCAAAATCTTAGTACATTGTTTATGACTAAGTTTGCTTTTAACCTGTTTTGCTGTCAATTGTTTCAAACAGTATTCTATAACTTGATTTTGTATATACTGTATTCTACTTCTTAGAGTATCATATAGTTGTATACTAGGATTTGTAAAAGAAGATTTATCAAGCTTTGATTTTAGAAAAAGAGAATAATTTTGAGCACATAATTCATCTCATAGTAAGGGAAGTTTATGAAAATATTGTTCTAACCAAAACTTTGAATATTCTTCATCCAATCCTTGGTATTCAGAAAGATATTTTCTAAAAAATTCATCCAAATTTAGGACGTTGTAAAGTTTGAGTTTTGAAAGAATATATCAAGCTTCATCTATAGCATCAATTTCTTCCATCATCCCACACATTTTATTTTTTTTTATTTGTGTAAGAAGTTTTAAAAGTCCTGAAATGGTAGTAGTATTAAAAAGTTTTGCTTTTTGAGATTTTCCTAATTTTGTAGTTTTTCATTTTTTGAGAAACTTAAGAGCATCACCTTGCCAAATTCCACAAAAATAGTTAAGAAACCTTTCTTTATTCCATATGTCTTTGTAGTTGGTTATTACAATAAACATTGATTGTACCCATTCATCAATGCTTTTTTCATATTCTGAAAGTGAGACTTTTGACAGATCTAAATAAGTTCCTCCTTGTGCTACAGTTCGTTTATTTAACAAATCTATATTCATGGAAGAAGGTTGTTGTTGAGTTTGGCTTGTTTGGCTTGTTTGGCTTTGCTCAACAGTTGACGTTTGTTTTATTTTCTCTTTTTTAGGGAAATAATTCGGATCAACAGGATGTGTTTCAACTGGTTGATATTTTTTTGGGTTTTCTACAAAATCTGAGAATCTTAGTAGATCATCAATTTCTAGGTTAGAAACTTCTCCTATTTTTCTTTTGCCTCGATCCACTGGTTGTGGTAAAGGTTTTGTTTCTTCATCGGGTGTTTCTCCCCTGGCCAACATATAGGACAACCCAGCCAAGCCTAAAACCAAAGAGCAAAGCATTAGGATTTAGGAACACTCATGACACATCAATATTCAATATGAATATGACACGAGAGAAAGATGCATTTACATTGCAGCAACTGTGAACAACACCAGGAAAATGAGAGAGATTGCATAAGCAATTCTAGAATATCCATGTGGCTGCCTTTTACAGCAGAAACAACAGAGAAAGATGAGCAATAAGCATAACCCAAAGCCAACAAACCAGATTGCAGCAATTGCAAACAGAGGAAGTGCAGTAAAAGCCACGGACTGCATTTAAACAAAAATGGAACTGATTAGTTAGGACATAAATCTTAAACTGATACTGACTAGCTGCAATATAGCCAATTACATATAATCCAACTGCTAGGACACGAAAATGGATAAAAGGGTACGAAAATGAAAATATTCAAAAAAAAAAAAAATAACACCTTAGTGCAACACTAGAGCTAAATCGAAGTACAAAGAAAAATTTTGTAGTATGAAAGGACCAAACTTTTTGGTGGATGTCATGTTCATCTATAATTCGCCAGCTTCCACGAGGGAAGACAGATATGGTATACCTAAGAATCAATCAACTTGCTTACAAAGTCACATTCTTAACTTCACATCATCCAGCACCAAGGACCTGCCTTGTTCCGCAAAGCTTGAACCATGTCTCAATCCTATTTGCTTCAATATCTACTACATAAATGAAAAATGCATGGAAAAATTACTCCAAAAGGAAATTGCTGCAGTAATGGGCTAATGGCATACTATTTCTAGCACCAGCTCAGCATTTCTGCAAACATAAATGTAGGTATTGGACTACTGCTATGATTGTGTGTTAGATTAGAATGAAAAAGTTAGTATCATCCATGTTATGCTAAACATATCCATTTTTTTTTCTCGCCAAAAAAGAAAAAACTCTATACATATCTACAGAAATAAATTATCTCCTCTGGACTGCAATTGGAAACTGTATTTTCAATATCCACTCTCTAATTTCACTACCATTTGCCACAAAAATATAACTGATGAAAAAGAAGGGTGTATGGTGGGCATGGGGGACCTTAACCAGAATGTTTGACTAGAAATTATACCCTCACGTGCCAAAATACAAATTCTGAAGGATGTAAATGTAAAATCACCCACGTGCCAGCATTGAAAATTTGAACCAGAGCCAAGGGTCCAAGAGTAATCATATGCTGGCAAGTGGTAAATAACTGGACATAAGTGCATGGCATGGTCTTGTCCGAAAAGAGAAAAGTCAAAAAAAAAAAAAAAAACTCATCAAAAATGGGTCATTTCGGCTCTTGGGTTTTGGTAAACTTACAGCCCAGTAATGGCGCTCCCTGATATTTCATCCTCTTGAACCCATTAAGTGGGTCCTTTCTGTAAGTCCTCTCAGCAGCCGAAACAAGGGATGAAGTACCGATCTCCACTGGCACAGGTTCACCAATCTGCCCCTCCACTACAGACCCTCCCAGCAATCCGCCATGAAAACTCCACCACATACTTTGCCTCACTTCCATTTACTTTCCCTGAAAATAAATGTCAAAATAAGTAAGAAAATGACAGTCACATCCATTCTCTTTTCAGTCCCATTGCTTAGTAACGTTGTGTATGTTGCCGAAACTTTGTGGTTTTGTATTATTTCCTTGTAAAATTTTGTTAGCAACCAAACAAAAAGATTAGCAAAGAAAAACAATCTGATAATAATAATAATAATTTTTAGGAAATTAACGCTAATTTCGAAGCGGGATAAAAGAAAGGAAAGCTATTATATGCCGATGGGTGTGACGAAATGAAATGAAAGAAATTTCTTATTATTTTTTCATTTCTGCAACTATTATCATTTTTCTTTGTTTTTTCTTTCTCTATTGGGGTTTGGTCGTCGGGTCAACGTTTTGTAAGGGAAATGGCAATGCCACTTTCCATTTAAGCACGTTTAATGGACTGTCCAATTATGTCATGCCGTTGCATTGGCGTGGTGTCACTTTCTTTGGAAAGTGGGGGAAAATATAGAATCTAACACTTTATTGTTTGCTTTACAACCAAGCCCACCAATCTCCAACTTACAAAAAGGAATTTCCTGGATGGACTGGTCATCATATGTCATCAATAATATCCCTGTTAATCTGCATTCTCCTAGCCAGTGTTGTGTCATGGAATGTGTATCTGATTAACGGGTGTTTATAAACATTGATTAAAAATATTTAAATTACTATTTAAAAAAAAATTTGTATTTGATGAACTGTTTTTACTAAATTCAAATGCAAGCATTTAAATGCATCTAATGACTAGTGAATGGTGATTTCATTTGTAATTTATGGTTTTAGATTTCAGTTGAATTTCAATTAAATATTGAAGAAATGTGATTTTGATTATTAATATTTTATTTTTATAAATTTTGTTTAAAATTATTAAAATTGTAAATAAATTAAAAAATATAATAAGGTTGTTTCAATGAAAACTATTTTATGGAATAATTATTTATGAAAAATTTTTTTACCAAAAATTACTTATTTAACAAAAAACACTTCATCAAATGAATAAGTGAAAATAACCCTAAAATATGATAACAATTTTTGGATTAATTCTATTATTAAAATATTTTTAAAAATTTAAGTTAATGAATTAAATAAAAAGATAGTTAAGAAGTTTCATCTTAACCTTTTCCTAAGTGTTTTTTCCTTTCTTTCAAAAAAATAGTAAACTTTTATAATATTATGTCTATCATAAAAAAGTAAATTACACTTTCATTAAACAATATATCAATATCTTTTGTCACAATCAATTCTTTCATTATTTATCATTATTCTCGTTCAACACTCAATATATAACACATATTCTCTTTCTAAATCATTTTTTCAATCTCATTTTCTTCTCTACCATCCTTCATTTACCAGCTATCACCCTCTATTCCTGTAATTAATACTTTAAAGTTTGTTCTAATATTTTTCTCCGTTATCTCCCAACACATCATACTTTACTTGTTTACGACACTTTCTCACCTCAACAAAAAAACCTTTTTACAAATATAAGTTTGAGTTGATTTGGATGACAATCTCTGACATACCCTTACTTCTTTGCTTCTCTAAAAATTCTCTCTTGTTTTTAACAAGAAAAAAAATGTAAGTTTAGTATCTAATTATGCTTCAATCACCAAAAGTTTTTTATCATGGGATTTTACTCATTTGGCTCTGTGATTTGCTGGAACATTGTTGCATGCCTTCAGCTTCCCTCTGCATTTTATTTCAAACAATGATGAAATTCTAATCATTTTGATTGGTCAACTTACAAAGACAAGTAGTGATACAGGCATCAACTAGATGAAACCACTTGTTTCTCCAATCCATGTTGATGTAAAGAGTAGCAGTAAGTACCACCACCACTGTTACGTAAGCCACAAGAAAACTCAAGTAAAAAGCCAGCATCTCCATAAAGCTGTTCTCTCCCTCCTCATGACCCGCAGGTGATTGTTCCGGAGTTGGGTTACAGTCTTTCTTCAACGTTGGCCCGCAAAGAAAAGAATTTCCCTCATAGCTATTTTCCACGAAAGCACCAAACTGCGCTTTATCAGGTATTTTACCAGATAAATTGTTGTAAGCAACAGAGAAATATCCCAGCGCAGTCAGCTCAGTAAGCTGTTGAGGAATTGCTCCTGTCAACTTGTTGTGAGAAAGGTCCAAGCTTTCTATGTTCTTTAGGCCCGAAAAGGTTGTTGGAATTGAACCATTCAATTCATTATGTGAAAGATCTAGTGCACGGATTAGCTTTAGCTCCCCTATTTCAGGTGGTATTCTGCCTGTCAATTTGTTCCAGGAGAGATCAATTCCAGTCATGTTGTATAAAAAGTTGTTCCTGTAGAAGTCAGACCTGTTCTTGGTTGTGAACTCAACAGAGGATATTTCATAATATGCAGGTTTAGCATAGGAAGGTATTTGAAGTAACTCTATATAGCTGCCTTGATATGAATAGGCTGACAACTGTAGATCACCATCCAGAGAAACAGCTATACGAAATTTTCCCGAACGAAACCCTATTTTGAATGGTATCTTGTTCAAGCAAGAAGGAATAGGACCTGAGAGATTGTTGTGAGAAAGATCTAGCATAGTCATCAAGGATGACTGACACAACTCAACAGGGATTCTTCCTTCCAACTGGTTTTCTTTCAGAAGAAGAATGCTCAAACTGAGATTGGAAATCCAACTGGGAATACCTCCGGTCAAGTAGTTGTTTCTGAGGTCTAAAGTCACCAAAAGTGAGCTTTGAGAGAAGGATTTTGTTATTGGTCCTGTGAACTTGTTGTCATGCAGGTATACCTGGAGAAGGGATATTGGGCTAAAGCAAGAAGGGATAGAGCCTGAGAGATTGTTTTGCGAAAGATCAAGAATTTCAATGTTCTCATATGAACAAAACTCAGTGGGAATCGGTCCTTCAAGATGATTGCCGGCCATCAAAAGTGTTTGCAGATAAGTCAAATTTCCCATCCAAGTTGGCAGCTTACTTGATAAGGAGTTATAACTAACATCTAGACTCTTCAAGTATGAGCTGTTGAGCAAACTCTCTGGGATTTCTCCAAGAAAGAGATTCCCATTCAAACGCAGTATTTCTAAGCTGGTTAGATTAGAAAACTTTGGAAACATTTCGCCACTAAGATTATTGTTTGACAATATTAGAGCATGCAAAAGAATGCAGCCAGAGACCAAGCTATCAGGTATGCCTCCCAAGAGTTCATTGTTTGACAGGTCCAAAACGAGCAGATTTTTCATATCACCGAATGAAGAAGGAATGCTACCTTTGAAGGAATTCGTTGAGAGATTCAGATATTTCAGATTTGGGAGATAGACACTTATGGTGGATGGGATATGTCCTTGAAGCTGATTGCTGGAAATATCAACAACGGAGATGAATGTGCTAGGACGAGATGGAAGAGGAAATTGGCCTTTGAAAGAATTATTTTTCAAATATAGCTCTACCATTCTTGTATTATTCTCCATCAACCAATTAGGGAAATCTCCTTCCAAGTTGTTATCAGAGAGATCAATCACTCTAAGATCATATTGGTAAGAAAGAAATTTGAACATGGATCCTTCATCAACTGAACAGCCTGAAAGACGGAAGATCTTCAGTTGGAAGCGTGGAACCCAATTATGATCATCGATTTCAACCATTAACCCATTGTTATTACCGATAAGCTCAAAGACCTCAAGCTTAGAATGGTTAGCAAATGAGGAAAATGGGGCCAAACTTTGGAATACATTGTGAGAAAGGGAAAGAAACTCAAGGGAAATGAGGCTAGAGATGAAAGATGAACTGATGTTCCCCGAAAACCTGTTTCTAGAGATATCCAGAACTCGAAGGGATGTCAAGGTTTCAACACAGGAAGGGATTGTGCCTTTGAAACTGTTATGACTGAGATCCAACTCTTCAAGATCCCTAAGTTTGCACAAGCCTGCCAAAATTGTTAGAAAACAAAGTTAATACAATAAATACTTGTTAATTTAATTCAATTAAAACACTTGGTTTCAAGTACAACTAAAATTACCAAGCAAATCCGTGGTGCCATTGAGACTATTATCACGCAAGGATAAGCCTTTAAGGGATATCATGTAGTCTAAAACCTGAAGAAAGTTGCTGCTAATATTACTGGAAGAGACATCCAAGACCTCCAAGTTTCTCAAACTGTTAAGTCCTAGAAAGGAAGGAAGGTAGAAAAATCAAGGTATGATAAAACATGCGTACAATAGACCCTTCCCCGAACTCGCAGATAGCCGGAGTGCTTTATCCACCGGGCTGCCCTTATTTTTTTTTAGTTGTGCGTACCTTCAATAGCAATGGATCCTTCCAAGCTATTATCGTTGATATAAAGCCTCTTGAGCGAATGGAGATTCCCGAGAGACAGTAAAGTACTCATGTTGAGCTTATTTGAGTTTAGGTTCAGGACTTTCAGTTTGCTCAATTTTTTAAGACCTGAAATAGAAATCAGCTAAACCAGAGGTCGACTAGGAAACCATCGAGTGCAAAATGTAATTAAACATTGGTGGTGTACCTTGAATCTCCATGAAGCTTTCTAACAAATTCTCACTCAAGTCCAACTCCTCCAAGTTAGACAGAGCAGGCAGTTCTTCAGAGAACAATATCATGACACGAGCAAAGTTACATGAGATAGAGATTCTTGGGTCCAAAGTAAAATGGAAGAATGAACATACCTTGGAAATGAGTCGCTCCGGTCATTAAGTTCGAAGCCAAATACAAAGTAGTAAGTGAAGAGATTGCTCCAACATGTGCAAAGATGCTGTCATTAAAGTTGCCCCCGCTCAAATCAAGGAATCTCAACTTGTTCAGTTTAGACAATCTTTCAAAGCCTGTTGAACGAAGAGAATTCGAAAAAAATGAATATTTAAACTTCCTTCCTATTTCACAGCAGAAAAACAGAATCCTGAAATGATAAACTGAAAAAAAGAAGTTTCTAGTACCATCATTATCAGCCAAACCAGAAAACATGTTTGAAGACAAGTTTAGGGAAGTCAGATCCTTAAATGGAAGAAAAAGGGTGGCATCCAGATACACATCTTCATATACTTCAAGGGGATCCCATGAGCTGTTAAGAAAAAGCTTACTTACTTGTTTCGTTTCTTTGTCACACACCACGTTTTCCCAACCACAACAGTCACTATCATTATCCTCCCAAGATGGAGGAGCATAGCTCTCGTCCGGATAGAAAGATGTTTTGAGTTTCAAAAGAGCAAGCCTCTCTTCCTCATGGCAACCAAAGCATTGGTAATCGTTTAACTGTACCAGGACCAAAGAAAGCCAGCACCAGAAAATCCACTTCATGGTTTGAAAGAATCTATTGGTTGCTGCAGCTGAGAAAGAAGATATTGATATATATAGAAGTTGCTTTTGCGGACCTTTGGATTAGTCAATCGAGTGCCTCAAATCGACAAATTCTCGAATGGTCCATCCCTATATTAATTACATGGACCTATTTGAGATGGAAATGGAAAGGTTACGTTCTAATTTATATATAATAATAGCAGGCACCAATGGGGACAGTGCATAGGAGATGGTCTACAAGCGAAAGAGATTACCCAAACCATTGGTTTACTCCATTTCTTGACCATCATGATTATCAGCTCATTGCAAAGGCTGCTGATTAGAGAATCCTCAGTCAATCTCTAGCAGAGACATCGCATTTGTTCAGACGAGGAGTTTGTTTGACTTATTATATGCTCCTTTATTACACAAGTGGCTTCACTAAGTCGACCACGCGGAATGACGGTGAATTCTTCGTCTTTATCAAGAACTGATTGGTCAGCATTTTCTGTATGGAACGAGTCGCAATTTATCAAAGCTATATTCAAGGGCTTAGACTGGAATGATATCACGGAGCCCAGAAGTTTTTTTACTGTAGAGGGTGAGCCGAAGCGCGATGGACACTTGGACCAAGACAAGGCATGTCGAAGTTATTCTCTAACTGACAAAACCTTTGAATATTGAATACAGGCTGGGTTTTGTTTTCATTTTAGACGGTGCTTTTAGTCTGTGCAGCCCAATTTTAGAATAAATTTAAGCCCCTATTATTTGTCGGCCGTAGCAATAAGTCAATGGGATTGACATGCTCGGTCATTTTGCTCAAAAACATTTATTTATGGAAAAGGTTATATAAACATAAAAATATACACACTTCTTGTATAAATTTTTTAACCTAATAAAAAAACCATCTAATTCTATTATTTTTCAAAAGTGCTCATGAATAAACAGTTATATGTACATAACATTATCTTTCGTAGCTTTTCGGAATCCTCAAATTTATGAGTTAAGTTTTATTAATTTTATAAAACATTTACTCTTAATAATTTAATATTTTAGTGCGGTAAGTATAGGAAAATTTGTGTATTGAAGGCCTTATTAACATGGTTCTTGAAATGGGATCAACAAACAGAAATTGAAGTTCCCCTTCATTTGGTTGTGGAAAGAAAATATCAAAAAACATGAAACGAATCATCATGGCATGGAAGGAATTTAACCCAAGTCTACATGTAATGAAATTTCCCCGAAACAAATCCTTTCAATCTGATCATGCGAGTCTTTTAGCACTACAAGGTACAACCCACTTATGGACCTGGATTCTTTGATTACTGGCGTGGATTGGTTACAGTTTTATATGGACAAACCACACTAAAGGACCTGCAACATAGAGTGAAGCTGCGGACCACAACTGCAAAGAAACAACCATTCCCATTCCCGCACAAAAAGTGAAAGAAAAGCTTCTCTCAAGAGTCTCTGTCTGCTTCAGGAGCCTCACTTAACTGTTTTGTATAAAGGCGACGGCGTCTCTCTCGCCCATATATTACCCAGAAGATTAAAGGGAGCATAAGTGCAGTTGAGACCATTGCCAGCCCTGTATAGATCCATCTACTATATCGCCGTAGACCAGGGCGGTGTTCTACATAAATGCCTGTAAAAGTTTCCCTCACAAATGTGCAGTCTTGAAGCTGAACAACGAAAGGAGCATAATTTTATAATGCAGAACCCACATTTACCACAGCTGTCATCTGGTCATAGAAGGCTGGAGTTAATCGTCCTGTTGTGGTGCATATTCCAGTTGCAGAAACCTGACAGACATAGTTCCTTCATACCTGTAGTAAATGATAATATCTTACTGGAAAATAAGTCCAGATCTTGCAACCAAAAGAAAACATATAGAAATTCTTGGCAGCCTACTTTCTATCTCAGTTCAAGTTTGTTTGCTTGTTAATAATAATGCATTGATGTTGCTGGGTCCAATGAATTTACATATGTTGCATTATCTGCATTCACTTCACCGGCAGTGCAAATTCGATCTGTAAGGTCAGGAAATAAAGAATTGCAGAGTACCGGCACCAATGGAACGGATTGATTGAAGTACATGGTCGGAAAGTTAGGTGAAAAATTAATGTTTGACACGTTGGTTATGACCTGGTTAATAACTTCAACAAGCTGAGAGGTAACTTCCCTGCTTTTCAACAATGTTTCTTGGGCTGTAGCATTGTCCACGCAAGGCAGTATATCATCTAAAGCCGCATGAGCAGTGGGATTTTGGATTCAATCATGCATTGCAACACAAGTATCTGCAGCCGCACTCGCACATCAAAAACAAAACATCAATTAGGATGTAAAATTAGAAGCAGTAAGATGTAGAGATATAGGTTGAGCTATGCTAAAACTTACTTATGGAGAACAAGGAATGTTCCAGTGACAAGCATCCATCCTAGTATCACCAGACTGAAACAGATATAGTTTTAAACCCTTCTGTTAAGAAAGATCCTCGTTTGAATCCAAACAAAATCAGAGAAAAAATTGGAGAATGAAATTCCATCCTACTCACATGTAAACAAGAAGCTGCATCCCAAAAATTGAGAATACTTAAACAAAATTAGATTGTATAAATAAATGAAGTCACAAACTTTCTAAATTCTGAAAAAACGAACTTTCGCGAATTCTTACTAAAGAAACCACAGGGACTTGCAGAATCCAAGAAATGTCAATAGAAGCATAATAGCGGCTATTGCAATAAGAGCCACTCTCCTGTAGCAGCATTGAAATACAGCTTTAATGAAAGCTTTTCTTGGAAGCACTAAAACATATAGGTAAACTTCAGAATCCTTCACTTACACAGAATCTAGGAGATCTCATCTGAATTATCCACTGTTTTGTCGGCTAGAGTGCTTCCAGAAGAATTAATTTTTGCTCCTATCTCATCAATATCAGTTTGGACATAAGAAGGTAGAAAAATTTTTATCAACTCCGATCTACTTAGCTGTCGCAAGAGAGTCCGACACATCCTTTAGTTTCCTGATACTCATAACTGCCTGATTTACAACACATGCTAATGTTTTTGTAGTGCTTTTATGAAACCTCCCCTGGCCAACATATAGGACAAAGCAGCCAAGCCTAAAACCAAAGAGCAAAGCATTAGGATTTAGGAACTATCATGACACATATCAATATTCAATATGAATATGACACGAGAGAAAGATGCATTTACATTGCAGCAACTGGGAACAACACCAGGAAAATGAGAGAGATTGCATAAGCAATTCGAGAAGATCATGTGGCTGCCTTTTACAACAGAAATAACAGAGAAGATGAGCAATAAGCATACCAAAGCCAACCAAACCAGATTCAGCAATTGCAAACAGAGAAAGTGGCAGTAAAAGCCACGGACTGCATTTAAACATAAATTGGAACTGAGTTAGTTAGGACATAATCTTAAACTGATACTGACTAAGCTGCTAATATATCCAATACATATTAATCCAACGTGCATTAGGACACGAAAATGGATAAAAGGGTACGCAAATGAAAATATTCGAAAAAAAAAAAAAAAAAAAAAACACCTTAGTGCAACACTAGAGCTAAATCAAAGTACAAAGAAAAATTTTGTAGTGTGAAAGGACCAAACTTTTTGGTAGATATCATGTTCATCTATGATTCGCCAGCTTCCACAAGGGAAGACAGATATGGTATACCTAAGAATCAATCAACTTGTTTACAAAGTCACATTCTTAACTTCACATCATCCAGCATCAAGGACCTGCCTTGTTCCGCAAAGCTTGAACCATGTCTCAATCCTATTTGCTTCAATATCTACTGCATAAATGAAAAATGCATGGAAAAATTACTCCAAAAGGAAATTGCTGCAGTAATGGGCTAATGGCATACTATTTCTAGCACCAGCTCAGCATTTCTGCAAACATAAATGTAGGTATTGGACTACTGCTATGATTGTGTATTAGATTAGAAAGAAAAAGTTAGTATCATCCATGTTATGCTAAACATATCCATTCTTTTTTTCCGGCCAAACAAAAAAAAAAAAAAAAAAACTCTATACATATCTACAGAAATAAATTATCTCCTCTGGACTGCAATTGGAAACTATATTTTCAATATCCACTCTCTAATTTCACTACCATTTTGCCACAAAAATACAACTAAAGAAAAAGGAGGGTGTATGGTGGGCATGGGGGACCTTAACCAGAATGTTTGACTAGTAATTATACCCTCACGTGCCAAAATCACAAATTCTGAAGGATGCAAATGTAAAATCACCCACGTGCCAGCATTGAAAGTTTGAACCAGGGCCAAGGGTCCAAGAGTAATCCTATCCTGGCAAGTGGTAAATAACTGGACATGAGTAGATGGCACGATCATGTCCGAAAAGAGAAAACTAAAAAAAAAAAAAAAACTCATCAAAAATGGGTCATCTCGGCTCTTGGGTTAAGGTAAGCTTATAACCTAGTATTAGCGCTCCCCGCTATTCCATCCTCCTGAGTATCTCTTGAACCCATTAAGAGGGTCCTTTCTGTAAGTCCTCTTAGCAGCCGAAACTAGGGATGAAGTACCGATCTCCACAGGCACAGGTTCACCAATCTGCCCCTCCACGACAGACCTCCTAGTAATCCCCCATGAAAACTCCACCACATACTTTGCCTCACTTCCATTTACTTTCCCTGAAAATAAATGTCAAAATAAGTAACAAAATGACAGACATCCATTCTCTTTTCAGGCCCCATTGCTTAGTAACGTTGTGTATGTTGCTGAAACTTTGTGGTTTTGTATTATTTCCTTGTAAAATTTTGTTAGCAATCAAACAAAAAAAGATTAGCAAAGAAAAACAATCTGATAATAATAATAATTTTTAGGAAATTAACGCTAATTTCGAAGCGGAATAAAAGAAAGGACTGTTATTAAACGCCGATGGGCGTGACGAAATGAAATGAAATAAATTTTTTATTTTTTTTTCATTTCTGCAATTATTATCATTTTTCTTTGTTTTTTCTTTCTCTATCGGGGTTTAGTTGTCGGTTCAACGTTTTGTGGGGGAAATGGTAAAGCCACTTTCCATTTAAGCACGTTCAATGGACCGTGCAATTATGTCATGCCGTTGCGTTGGCGTGATGTCACTTTCTTTGGAAAGTGGGGGAAAATATGGAATTTAACATTTTATTGTTTCCTTTACAACCAAGCCCACCAATCTGCAACTTACAAAATGGAATTTCCTGGATGGACTGGTCATCATATGTCATCAATAATATCTCTGTTAATCTGCATTCTCCTAGCCAGTGTTATGTCATGGAATGTGTATCTGATTAACAAGTGTTTATAAACATTGATTAAAAATAATTAAATTACTATTTTAAAAAAATTTGTAATTAATGAACTGTTTTTCCTAAATTCAAATGCGAGCATTTAAATGCATCTAATGGCTGGTGAATGGTGATTTCATTTGTAATCTATGGTTTTAAATTTCAGTTGAATTTCAATTAAATATTGAAGATATTTGATTTTGATTATTAATATTTTATTTTTATATATTGTTTTAGAGTTATTAAAATTGAAAATAAATTAAAAAATATAATAAAATTATTTTAATAAATATTATTTTACGAAATAATTATTCATCAAAAACTCTTTTACTAAAAATTATTTTTTACTTCACAAAAAACACTTCATCAAATAAATGAGTGAAAATAACCTCAAAATATAATAAAATTTTTGGATTAATCTCGTTATTAAAATATTTTAGAAAGTTTAATTTAGTGGATTAAATACGAAGATAATTAAAAAGTTTCATCTTAACTTTTTCTTAAATGCTTTTTCCTTTCTTTCAAAAAAAAAAATAGTGAATTTTTATATTCATTATGTGTATCACAAAAAAATTAATTACACTTTCATTAAACAATATATTAATATATTTTGTAATAATTAATTATCTCATTGTTTATTATTATTCTCATTTAATACTCAAAATATATAACTCTTATTTTTGAAACCTATAAATAAGAATTTAAATGATTCATAAGACTTTTAAAAACTTTTAACAAATTTATTCAGTTCCCTCTGTAATTTACTCTTTCCAAATCATTTTTTTAATCTCATTCTCTTCTCTACTCAGCTTTTATTTATCAAATATCATCACCCATAGCTGCAGTCAATACTTTAAAGTTTACTCCAATCATTTTCTCCGTTATCTCACAACACATCCTATTTTACTTGTATACAACACTTTCTCAACACAACAAAAAAACCTTTTTACAAATATAAATTTGAGTTGATTTCGATGACAATCTCTGACATACGCTTACTTCTTTGCTTCTCTACAATTTCTACCTTGTTTTTAACAAGAAAAAAATAGAAGTTTAGTGTCCAATTATGCTTCAATCACCAAAAGTTTAATATCATGGGATTTTACCCATTCGGCTTTGTGTTTTGCTAGTACATAGGTACATGCCTTCGGCTTCCCTCGGCATTTTCTTTTAAACAATGATGAAATTCTAATCATTTTGATTGGTCAACTTACAAAGACAAGTATTGATACAAGCATCAACTAGATGAAACCACTTGTTTCTCCAATCCATGTTGATGTAAAGAGTAGCAATAAGTACCACCACCATTATTGCATAAGCCATAAGAAAACTTAAGTAAAAAGCCAGCATCTCCATAAAGCTGTTCTCTCCCTCCTCGTGTCCCCCCTGTGACTCTTCCAGAGTTGAGTTACAGTCTTTCTTCAATATTGACCCGCAAAGAAAAGGATTTCCCTCATAGCTATTGTCCACGAAAGTACCAAACTGCGCTTTATCAGGTATTTTACCAGATAAATTGTTGTAAGCAACAGAGAAATATCCCAGCACAGTCAGTTCAGTAAGCTGTTGAGGAATTGCTCCTGTCAACTTGTTGTGAGAAAGGTCCAAGCTTTCTATGTACTTTAGGCCCGAAAAGGTTGTTGGAATTGAACCACTCAGCTCATTATGTGAAAGATTTAGCGAACGGATTCGCTTTAGCTCCCCCATTTCGGGTGGTATTCTGCCTGTCAATTTGTTCCAAGACAGATCAATTCCAGTCATGTTGTATAAAAAGTTGTTCATGTAGAAGTTAGACCTGTTCTTGGTTGTGAACTCAACGGAGGTTATTTCATAATTTACAGGTTTAGCATAAGAAGGTATTTGAAGTAACTCTATATAGCTGCTTTGATATGAATACGCTGACAACTGTAGATCAATATCCAGAAAAACAGGTAAACGAAATTTTCCAGAACGAAACCCTATTTTGAATGGTATCTTGTTCAAGCAAGAAGGAATAGAACCTGAGAGATTGTTGTGAGAAAGATCTAGTATAGTCATCAAGGACGACTGACACAACTCAGCAGGTATTCTTCCTTCCAACTGGTTTTCTTTCAGAAGAAGAATGCTCAAACTGAGATTGGAAATCCAACTGGGAATACCTCCAGTCAAGTAGTTGTTTCTGATGTCTAGAGTCACCAAAGATGAGCTTTGAGAGAAGGATTTTGTTATTGGTCCTGTGAACTTGTTGTCATGCAGGTATACATGAAGAAGGGATATTGGGCTAAAGCAAGATGGGATAGAGCCTGAGAGATTGTTTTGCGAAAGATCAAGAATTTCAATGTTCTCATGTGAACAAAACTCAATGGGAATCGGTCCTTCAAGATGATTACCGGCCATCAAAAGTGTTTGCAGATAAGTCAAATTTCCCATCCAAGTTGGCAGCTTACCTGATAAGGAGTTATAACTAACATCTAGACTCTTCAAGTATGAGCTGTTGAACAAACTATCTGGGATTTCTCCAGGAAAGAGATTCCCATTCAAATGCAGAATTTCTAAGCTGGTCAGATTAGAAAACTTTGGAAACATTCGGCCGCTAAGATTATTGTTTGACAATATTAAAGCATGCAAAAGAAAGCAGCCAGAGACCAAGCTATCAGGTATGTTTCCCAAGAGTTCATTGTTTGACAGGTCCAAAACGAGCAGATTTTCATATCACCGAATGAAGAAGGAATGCTGCCTTTGAAGGAATTCGTTGAGAGATTCAGAAATTTCAGATTTGGGAGATAGACACTTATGTTTGATGGGATATGTCCTTGAAGCTGATTGTTGGAAATATCAACAACGGAGATGAACGTGCTAGGACGACATGGAAGAGGAAATTGGCCTTTGAACGAATTATTTTTCAAATGTAGTTCTACCATTCTTGTATTATTCTCCATCAACCAAGTAGGAAAATCTCCTTCCAAGTTGTTATCAGAGAGATCAATCACTCTAAGATCATATTGGTAAGAAAGAAATTTGAACATGGATCCTTCATCAACTGAACAGCCCGAAAGACGGAAGATCTTCAGTTGGAAGCGTGGAACCCAATTATGATCATCGATTTCAACCATTAATCCATTGTTATCACCGATGAGCTCAAAGACCTCAAGCTTAGAATGGTTAGCAATTGAGGAAAATGGGGCCAAACTTTGGAATACATTGTGAGAAAGGGAAAGAAACTCAAGGGAAATGAGGTTAGAGATGAAAGATGAACTGATGTTCCCCGAAAACCTGTTTCTAGAGATATCCAGAACTCGAAGGGATGTCAAGGTTTCAACACAGGAAGGGATTGTGCCTTTGAAACTGTTATGACTGATATCCAACTCTTCAAGATCCCTAAGTTTGCACAAGCCTGCCAAAATTGTTAGAAAACAAAGTTAATAAAATAAATACTTGTTAATTTAATTCAATTAAAGCACTTGGTTTTCAAGAACAACTAGAATTACCTAGCAAATCCAGGGTGGCATTGAGACTATTATCACGCAAGGATAAGCCTTTAAGGGATATCATATACTCTAAAACCTGAAGAAAGTTGCTGCAAATATTACTGGAAGAGACATCCAAGACCTCCAAGTTTCTCAAACTGTTGAGCCCTAGAAAGGAAGGTAGAAAAATCAAGGTATAATAAAACATGCGTACCCTTCCCCGAACCCGGGCATAGCAGGAGCGCTTTATGCGCCGGGCTGCCCCTTTTTTTTGTTTTAGTTGTGCGTACCATCAATAGTAATGGATCCTTCCAAGCTATTATGGTTGATATAAAGCCTCTTGAGCGAATGGAGATTCCCGAGAGACAGTAAAGTACTCATGTTGAGCTTATTTGAGTTTAGGTTCAGGACTTTCAGTTTGCTCAATTTTTTAAGACCTGAAATAGAAATCAGCTAAACCAAAGGTTGACTAGGAAACCATCGAGTGCAAAATGGAATTAAACATTGGTGGTGTACCTTGAATCTCCATGAAGCTTTCTAACAAATTCTCACTCAAGTCCAACTCCTCCAAGTTAGACAGAGCAGCCAGTTCTTCAGAGAACAATTATCATGACACGAGCAAAGTTACATGAGATAGAGATTGCTGGATCCAGAGTAAAATGGAAGAATGAACATACCTTGGAAATGAGTAGCTCCGGTCATTAAGTTCGAAGCCAAATACAAAGTAGTAAGTGAAGAGATTGCTCCAACATGTGCAAGGATGCTGTCATTAAAATAGCCCCCGCTCAAATCAAGGAATCTCAACTTGTTCAGTTTAGACAGTCTTTCAAAGCCTGTTGAACGAAGAGAATTCGAAAAAAATGAATATTTAAACCTCCTTCCTATTTCACAGCAGCAAAATAGAATCCTGAAATGATAAACTGAAAAAACGAAGTTTCTTGTACCATCATTATCAGCCAAACCAGAAAACATGTTTGAAGACAAGTTTAGGGAAGTCAGATCCTTAAATGGAAGAAAAAGGGTGGCATCCAGATTCACATCTTCATATACTTCAAGGGGATCCCATGAGCTGTTAAGAAAAAGCTTACTTACTTGTTTTGTTTCTTTGTCACATACCACATTTTCCCAAGCACAACAGTCACTATCATCATCCTCCCAAGAAGGAGGAGCATAGCTCTTATCCGGATAGAAAGATGTTTTGAGTTTCAAAAGAGCAAGCCTCTCTTCCTCATGGCAGCCAAAGCACTGGCAATCGTTTAACTGTACCAGGACCAGTGAAAGCCAGCACCAGAAAATCCACTTCATGGTTTGAAAGAATTTATTGGTTGCTGCAGCTGAGAAAGAAGATATTGATTTATACAGAAGTTGCTTTTTCTGAATGGAGTGACTCAAATCGATAAATTATCCTGGTATTGGTTTCAAATTCTCGAATGGTCAATCCCTATATTAATTACATGGACCTATTTGACATGGACCTCGAAAGGTAATATACAAATATACATCTAATTTATGGTTGGCACCCAATAGGGACAAAGTATAGGAGATGGCCTACAGGTACAGCTAAAGATATTACCCAAACCATTGGTTTTCTTCGTTTCTTGACCATTCTGATTATCAGCTCATTTCAAAGGCAGCTGATTAGAGAACCTTCAATCAATCTCTACCGGAGACTTGGCATAAGTTCGGACGAGGAGTTTGTTTGACTTGTTATATGCTCCTTTGTTACACAAGTGGCTTCATGAAGTCGACCACGCGGAATGACGGTGAATTCTTCGTCTTTATCAAGAACTGATTGGTCAGCATTCTCTATATACGCTACAACGACTCGTTGTTTGTCAAAGCTGTATTCAAAGGCTAAGACTGGTATGATATCCCCGAGCCCAAAAGTTCTTTTTAGTGTAGAGAGTGAGCCCAAGCCCGAGGGACACTTGGATCAAGACAAGGCATGTCGATGTCAGTCTGCCGCTGACAAAACCTTTGAAAATTGAAAACAGGCTGGGTTTTGTTTTCATTTTGGACGTTGCCTTTAGTCTGTGTAGCCCAATTTTTTAATAAACTTAAAAATATACACACTTCTTGTATCTATTTTTTGACCTAATAAAAAAATCATTTTATTCTATTAATTTTCAAAAATGTTATCACTAAACAGTTATATGTACATAACATTAACCTTCACAGCTTTTCGGAATTCCCAAATTTATGAGTTATATTTAATTAATTATTGAAAAGGCTTTTGTATGAATTTCAAGGTTTTAAGTATTATTAATTTTATAAAACATTTACTCTTAATAATTTAATATTTTACCGCAGTAAGTATTTTGTTTATTGAAGGCCTTGTTAACATGGTTCTTGAAATGGGATCAACAAACAGAAATTGAAGTTCTTCATTTGGTTGTGAAAAGAAAGTAGCAAAAAAGCATGAAACGGATCATCATGGCAGGGAAAGAATTTAACCAAAGTCTGCATGTGATGAAATTCCCCCAAAACAAATCCTTTCAATCTGATCATGCGAGTCTTTTAACACTACAAGGTACAACCCACTTATGGACCTGGATTCTTTGATTACTGGCGTGGGTTGGTTACAGTTTTATCTGGACAGAACACAGGAAAAGGACTTACAACATAGAATGAAGCTGCAGACCACAACTGCAAAGAAACAACCATTCCCATTCCTGCACACAAAGTGAAAGAAAAGCTTCTTTCAAGAGTCTTTGTCTGCTTCAGGACCCTCGCTTAACTGTTTTGTATAAAGGCGATGGCGTCTCTCTCGCCCATATATTACCCAGAAGATTAAAGAGAGCATAACTGCAGTTGAGACCATTACCAGTCCTATATAGATCCATCTACTATATCGCCGTAGACCAGGGCAGTGTTCTACATAAATGCCTGTAAAAGTTTCCCTCGCAAATGTGCAGTCTTGTAGCTGAACAAGGAAAGGAGCATAATTGTATAATGCAGAGCCCACATTTACTGCAGCTGTCATCTGGTCATAGAAGGCCGGAGTTAATCGTCCTGTTGTGGTGCATATTCCAGTTGCAGAAACCTGACAGACATAGTTCCTCCATACCTGTAGTAAATGATAACATCTTACTGGAAAATAAGTCCAGATCTTGCAAATAAAAGAAAACATATAGAAATTCTTGGCAGCCTACTTTCTGTCTCAGTACCAAGTTTGTTTGCATGTTAATAATAATGCATTGATGTTGCTGGGTCCACTGAATTTACCTCTGTTGCATTATCTGCAGTCACTTCACCAGCAGTGCAAATTCGATCTGTAAGGTCAGGAAAGAAAGGATTGCAGAGTACCGGCACCAATGGACCGGATTGATTGAAGTACATGGTTGGAAAGTTTGGTGAAAAATTGATGTTCGACACATTGGTTATGACCTGGTTAATCACTTCAACAAGCTGGGAAGTAACTTCCCTGCTTTTCAGCAATGTTTCTTGGGCTGTAGCATTGTCCACACAAGGCATTATATCATCTAAAGCCGTATGAGCAGTGGGATTTTGGACCCAATCATGCATTGCAATACAAGTATCTGCAGCCACACTAGCACATCAAAAACAAAACATCAATTAGGTTTTAAAATTAGAAGCAGTAAGATGTAGAAATATAGGTTGAGCTATGTTAAAACTTACTTATGGAGAACAAGGAATGTACCACAAAGAATGAATGTTCCAGTGACAAGCATCCATCCTAGTATCACTAAGCTGAAACAGATATAGTTTTAAACCTTTCTGTTAAGAAAGGTCCTCGTTTGAATCCAAATAAAATCAGAGAAAAAACTGGAGAATGAAATTCCATCTTACATGTAAACAAGAAGCTGCATCCCAAAAATTGAGAACACTGAAACAAAATTAGATTGCATAAATAAATTAACTCACAAACTTTCTAAATTCTGGAAAAACGAACTTTCGCAACTTCTTACTAAAGAAACCACAGGGACTTACAGAATCCAAGAAATGTCAATAGAAGCATGATAGCAGCCATTACAATAAGAGCCACTCTCCTGTAACAGCATTGAAATACTGCTTTAATGACAGCTTTTCTTGGAAGCACTAAAACATATTGGTAAATTTCAGAATGCTTCACTTACACAGAATCTAGGAGATCTCGAATGTCATTTGAATTATCCACTGTTTTGTCAGCTAGGGTGCTTCCAGAAGAATTAATTTTTGCTCCTATCTCATCAATATCTGTTTGGACATTAGAAGGTAGAAAAACTTTATCAACTCCAATCTGCTTAGCTGTTGCAAGAGAGTCTGACACATCCTTTAGTTTCCTGACAGTCATATCTGCCTGATTTACAACATAAGCTAATGTTTTTGTAGTGCTATTATGAAACCTCCCCTGGCCAACATATAGGACAATGCAGCCAAGCCTAAAACCAAAGAGCAAAGCATTAGGATTTAGGAACAACCATGACACATATCAATATTCAATATGAATATGACATGAGAGAAAGATGCATTTACATTGCAGCAACTGTGAACAACACGAGGAAAATGAGAGAGATTGCATAAGCAATTCGAGAATATCCATATGGCTGCCTTTTATAGCAGAAATAACAGAGAAAGATGAGCAATAAGCATAACCCAAAGCCAACAAACCAGATTGCAGCAATTGCAAACAGAGGAAGTGCAGTAAAAGCCACAGACTGTATTTAAACAAAAACGGAAATGATTAGTTAGGACACGAAAATGGATAAAAGGGTACGAAAATGAAAATATTAAATAAAAACAAAAAAAAAAAAACTTAGTGCAATACTATAGCTATATCAAAGTACAAAGAAAAATTTTGTGGCATGAAAGGATCAAATTTATTGGTAGATATCATGTTCATCTATAATTCGCCAGCTTCCACGAGGGAAGACACATATGGTATACCTAAGAATAGGATCTTTAAAGAATCAATCAACTTGCTTACAAAGTCACATTCTTAACTTCACATCATCCAGCACCAAGGACCTGCCTTGTCCCCAAAGCTTGAACCATGTCTCAATCCTATTTGCTTCAATATCTACTATATAAATGAAAAATACATGGAAAAATTACTCCAAAAGGAAATTGCTGCAGTAATGGGCTAATGGCATACTATTTCTAGCACCAGATCAGCATTTCTGCAAACATAAATGTAGGTATTGGACTACTGCTATGATTGTGTACTAGATTAGAAACAAAAAGTTAGTTTCATCCATGTTAAGCTAAACAAATCCATTATTATTTTCTGGCCGAAAAAAAAAAAAAAAAAACTCCATACATATCTATAGAAATAAATTATCTCCTCTGGACAGCAATTGGGAACTGTATTTTCAATATCCACTATAATTTCACTACCATTTGCCACAAAATAGAAAACTGAAGAAAAAGAAGGGTGTATGGTGGGAATGGGGGACCTTAACCAGAATGTTTGACAAGCAATTATACCCCACGTGTCAAAATCACAAATTCTGAAGGACCTAAATGTAAAATCACCCACGTGCCAACATTGAAAATTTGAACCAGAGCCAAGGGTTCATGAGTAATCATATGCTGGCAAGTGATAAATTACTGGACATGAGTACATGGCATGATCATGTCCGAAAAGAGAAAGTAAAAAAAAAATCATGAAAAATGGTTACATCTTGGCTCTTGGGTTTTGGTAAACTTACAGCCCAGTAATGGCGCTCCCTGATATTCCATCCTCCTGTGTATCTCTTGAATCCATTAAGAGGGTCCTTTCTGTAAGTCCTCTCAGCAGCCAAAACAAGGGGTGAAGTACTGATCTCCACTGGCACAGGTTCACCAATCGGCCCCTCCGCTACAGACCTCCTAGTAGTCCCCCATGAAAACTCCACCACATACTTTGCCTCACTTCCATTTACTTTCCCTGAAAATAAATGTCAAAATAAGTAACAAAATGACAGTCACATCCATTCTCTTTTCAGCCCCATTGCTTAGTAACGTTGTGTATGTTACTGAAACTTTGTGGTTTTGTATTGTTTCCAACTAAAATTTTGTTACTAACCAAACAAGAATGAAGGAGAAAAAGACAGGGAACCTGCCAGAGAAGAGAACAAGTGAAATACCCGAAGTGAGTTGTACAAGGGGTGTGGTAGAGTGAGAGACAAAAACTCCATGCGAGAATGTTAAGAAGGTTGAAAGGAAGAGAAATGTGTACGCAAGAGAAAATGGCAGTGAACTCCATGATAACATCATCAGCATCGTCACTTGAAAACAAAGAGAAATTAATAAAGCAAAGAGAGAGAAAAGGAGAGAAAATTAAAAGGAGGAAGAGGGAGTAGAGTGTAGACAGTGAAGAGCAAGACAGGAAAAGCATTGGATACTGCCCAACAACAACAGCAAACAATTACAGATTTACCACTTTGTACTGTCATCCTCCATTGCATCGAAAAAAAGCTTTTAAGACATAAATGCCCTTGTTGTGCATTTCTAAATCCAGTGCGGCAATTATAGATTACGTATTTTCCTTTCGAGATAGATTGCTTTTTAAAAAAAAAAAAATTTCAGTAGATAAATTATTTAGTTTTTAAATTATAATAAAATGTATTATATTTAATAATTTAATATAAATAATTATAAATTATGTATTTAAAATTATTTCAATAATTGATTATCTTTGAATCCAAAATTTTTTTATTAAATAAAATGAATTTAATCGAATAAATTAATTATTTATTAATAAATTGCTTATTTTCAAACATAACATGTTTGCGTGAATGTGAAAATGTGGTGCTAAATTGGCCAAAAAGTCAATCGAAGAAATTGTAAGAGCGGCCCCACTAAACGCGTAATAAAAAGCTCGCTGCCCAAGGAATTTGCTCTCTGCCATGGCTGGGCTGAAGTTTATTGTTGTATTCCAACCAAAAAGTTACGGAAAAAAGAAACCACAATTTCCGGTTCTTCCACATTTTATGCTCGTCTTCCCGCCCTTTCGGTAACATAAACAATCTTTTAAATTGACCTAATGTCATTTACTCGTTAGTAAAGTAAATAATACATTAATATTTATAAATTATTCAGATTTAATTTAAAAAAATTTTAAATTTGATTCGATTATTATCGGGTCAAGTTCGAGTTCGAGTAGTTCAATTTATCGATCGAACTAAATTCGAATATTTTTATATCCGATTCGAATAGTTCACGAGTTTAATCGAGTTTTTATATTTAAATATAATTTTATTATTTTAATTAATAAAATATTTTGAGTCCGAATTCGAGTTCGAGTATAAATAATCGAACTTTTATCGAGTATACGAATCGAGCTTATTTTTACATATTAATCGAGCTTAATCGAACGAGTTCGAGTAATTCGAATTCAATCACGAATCGAGCTTGAGTTTGAAAAATAAAACTCGATTGAGTTCGAACCGAGTATCGAGCCTCAAGTTGTGAGTTGAACTCGAGCTTAAACTTTTCACTGTATCAACTCGACTCGACTCGATTACACCATACTCGTGACATAAGTTTTATTTATAATTTAAAATATGATATAATAATATAATATTAAAATAATATGATTTAAAATATTAACAAAAATTATAAACTATTTTTTATATTTTTATATCAATAAATAATATATAATTTTTATATAAATTATAATATAAATATAATATTTTATATGATATAATAATACAAATTATTAGTTCTACGCACAAATATTTGCAAATGAATAACATTGGTTGTGTTAATTAAAAAAAAAAATGTGACACGTGGCTTGAAATACGCATCAAACTAAAACGAACATTGGCTACATATTTAAGGCTTTTTTTTGGGTCCTTGTCATGTTCTTGTAGGTGAACATTTGCAGTTTTAAAGTGTTATTACTGTTCCATGAAAGTATAATTTAAGACATTTTTAACCATAGAATGTTAAATTTACAAAATTTCAATTATGAACAAGCGAATAGTCTTGCAAGTGATTAAATAGTACAAGTAAAAAAAAAAACTTGAAACTATTTTAAATCAACTTTTATTATTATCATACTAGATCTAGCAATTCGTTTTAAAACTTCGGAGAAGATGATTCATATCAAACTTTTTTGTTGCAAAAAGCTACGTGCCAAATTTAGTCAAATGTTCTAACAATATATCTAACTCATTTTATGAAAAATAAAACAGTATACAATATATATATTTATTTATAAAGGAGATTGTAATTTGGGATAAAAAAAGTCTAATTTTAAATTTAACTATATGGTATTTTTAAAAAATAATTATAGAAACGGTTAATTTTAACTTCAAAAAATTTTAAAAATTATACATATTTCTTTGTTAATCGATCCATTTCCAATTAATCATGACCCTAAAAACAAAACCATTATTCCATATGGACATTCGGTCCAAAAGAATTGGACCCCCAAAATCAGCCTTTTTTTTTTTGTATAGAGGAAAAGGCCCAAGGCCTAGAACAAAGTTTACAATTTCTTAATACAAAATTTTTAGATTTGCAGATAATGAAAGGTCATTATAGTAATTGAGATAATTCAGGCTTTTCCTTATAAGTTCATTCCAAATAATTTTGGCTCCATCTCTCTGCTTGGATTAGGGTTTATCATGTTGTTTGTTAAGGCATCTCCAAAACCCATTGGGGGAGCAGCTTCAATGTAATTTTTTTTATCTAATTGTAATTTCAATGGGAATATAATATCTATAATTACTGTAGTATAATTAGTTAATTATAAATAAAGTTATATAGATTTTATAAAAACTTATGTGAAATTCATATATTTTAAATGTTAGATTCTTATATAATTATTTATTATAATTTATTAATTATAATATTATAATAAAACTAATTGTACAATTTCTAATCATTAAAAATTGTCAATGACATGCCCAAAAGAAAAGAGTTGTTAATGATCTTTCTAATCCATTGTAAATTTTATCAATCCATAAATAAATGTATAAAGAAACATAATACAATAAATTAATAATTTTACTTAAATTTGTAAATGACATTTTTTATTAAAACTATAAATAAATTAATTATTAAATAATATATTTTTATAGAAATAAGAAAAATAAAATACACATTAAAATAATAAAGTTTAAAATTAGAAGTTATGATATTTTATAACCTTTTTATAAAGTGAATCTAATCTAACGTTTTCGTATGGAAAATTTATATGATAGCGAGAAAATAGGATTTAAGGTAAAATTAAAAGTGAATTATATAGAGAGAAGTTATAGTCGATTAAAATATATATATATATATGTTTGGTAATTATATTAATTATAGACTTAAAGTTTTATGAAAAAAAAGCTAAAAAGGCAATTTGAATTTAATTAAATTGACATGATTGTAATTTAATTCTTATAACAAACTTTTGATTTTCAGAATTTAATTTGAAAATAACGATTGATTGGTATAATAAATAGATGAATAATAATGTGATTTTAATTCCTAAAAATAAGTTAAGGATCATGAAAAAAATAAATAAAATTAACATGTTTGCCAATGGATAAATTTAATTTATTTAATATATATGTTTAAAATTGGAGGGGGAGGGAAAAGACCCCCTCTGGCTTGTAATACGAAAGCCAAAAAGTTTGCCAAAAAGTCGTGGATATTCCCTGGCCAGAGTTGCATTTTTTTGGACATAACGCCTGTGAATTACACGTTCGAAGTCCAAGCCATGAGTGCCGAGAAACTCCCTTTTATCCTTCCCGCAGTCTTCACTATCGGGCCACGTGTGGATGATGAAGAAAGTCTTGTCAACTATGCCAAGCTTATGTCTCCTCATGATAAACAATCCAACCACGTCAACGAACTCGTACAAGGTGTCATTGAAGGGGAAACCAGGGTTCTGGCTGCTTCAATGACCATGGAAGAGATATTCAGAGGAACTAAAGAGTTTAAGCAAGAGGTTTTTGAGAAGGTTCAACTTGAGCTTAACCAGTTTGGACTTTTGATATACAATGCTAACGTTAAACAACTTGATGATGTGCGGGGGCAAGTGTATTTTTCTTACTTGGGTCAAAAGACTCAAATGGAGGCTGCTAATCAAGCCAAGATTGATGTGGCAGAGGCAAAGATGAAGGGAGAGATGGGGGCCAAGTTAAGACAAGGACAAACGTTACAAAATGCTGCGAAAATTGATGCAGAGACGAAGATTATATCGACACAGAGGCAGGGTGAAGGGACGAAGGAAGAGATAAGGGTGAAGAGTGAGGTGAAAGTTTATGAGAACCAAAGAGAGGCTGAGATAGCCGAGGCAAACTCGGCTTTGGCAAAGAAGAAAGCAGGGTGGGCCAAAGAGGCTCAAGTGGCAGAGGTGGAGGCTGCGAAGGCCGTGGCATTGAGGGAAGCTGAGTTGCAAAAGATGGTGGAGAGGATGAATGCTATGACCACGACCGAGAAGCTCAAGGCTGAGCTTCTCAGTAAAACCAACGTCGAGTACAGGGATTTAAATTGTAGTAACGGTCACGTTTTTTGTCGCATTGCATTTGGCATGGTTGTGGATATAACGAAGACCTTCGCGATCATTGCGGTTATTACGATCGTGAATTTTTTAAAATTTTACTCAACTTGTTATAAAAATATAATAATTTTAATTATTAATCATAAAACTTTTTATTTTATGATTTTTAAAGTAATTTATATCATATCATGTGTTTTATTTATTTAAAAAAAAATATTTATAGTAAAATATTCATATTTAAAAAATTATTTATATGATAATTAAAAAATAAAATGAGATAAATAAATATGTGAAAAATAAATAATCATAACGAATAATATATTTAATTATTTAATTACCGTACTCATCAAATTATTATCAAACTATATTATGCATAAATCAAAATAATAAGTGATTATGTATTCATAAATTAAGTAAGAGCATTATTGTTTATGAGTCAAATGAATTATTTTTTATGAACTTACAGTAAATCAAACTTGACAGCCTCCATGTTATGGTCGATTTTCAACAATAATAATCTCAAGTCTATTTCTCTTGTTTCTTGACTAAATTACACAGACACACGCAACTTCTTATCCTTTCACCTTGCATTCAATAATTTTTTTTCTCCAAACCTTTATCTTTATCCCCATCTCTTAGTTCTCTTTTTATTTGGTGTGTGCTATCTATTTACTTCTGTAAACCTCAAGTTTCACTCTTATCTCTTATTTTAAGTCCCAACAACTCTTACCTCATTCTATCAATGTAACATAGCCCAATCTAATCCCAAACACATAAAATCATAGCAAATTTGGAAATTAAAAAAAAAGATAATTTGAGTGTTGAATTAATTGTTTACTTTAAATTGCATATACTTGATTTTGATTGAAGTTGAAATTGAGAGAATTGATTTTTTTGAAAGTTTAAGTTTTGTGGGTTTTTTTTTTTTTTGAATTTGTAAATTGATATTTATTTTCTTTCTTGTTGTTTTTATTTTAAGTTTTTAAATAAAATTAAATGATTTTTTTTTAATTTTTGAATAAAAATAAGAATAATGACAATAACGGTAATAGCGAGCAATAGCGGGTCGCTATTGCCGCTATTCACCGTTATACCGTAATTTACGGTCGCGATTCATCCGTTATAGACGAGATTCAAATTCTCTCCCGTTTTTTTAAGCCAGGTCGAGTATGAAAGTTGTTTGAAAAATTTCTATGTTGCTTTTGTTACAGTTTCTTTCTTAGATTGCTTCTTTCATATAGTTACTGTGTTGCTGGTTTGATCATAAATCAATTGTTACTGTATTTGCATTGTTCTGATTTGAACATATTTGATGCATCATATTTATTTTTGTTGCTTTTAGTTTATACTGTATGCTAAATTTGCTGTTTCCAGTATGTAGTTTAGGTTTCACTGTACCTATGATTATTTATTTGGTTGTTTTGTCATTATTCTTATATGATGATTGCCTTTAAAACGACTTGGATACCCATCTTATCAGTGTCTTAAACTGCTCTGCTGCATTCCCTTACTTCGTTTTTAAGCATATTGAAGATGCATCATCAAGAACTTCTAATACTGTAACACCAGGCAATATTAATTACAGTAGATCTGGAGAGATTTATGGCTTGGCTTCACGTCAATAACCAAGAGAAAAGTCTGCTTCAATTTGAATAACTTATAAGTTTAATATAAGAAACTTAGATGTATATTCTCTTTAGGATGAACTTTTAGCGTCCAAGAAAAAACGATATAGTCTTCCATTTCCCTGTTGCTTGTGGAATTGAAGGCTCTTCCTCTGATAGTGGACTTTGATAGGATTTTGCTACAATCAGTTTAATCTAACTTCCAGAGGAAATCCCTATAAATGTGTGCTTAGTTTTTAATAGTTTGTGGTACATGTCTCTCGTATTGATACTGTATACATCTCTTTTGAATGATTGTGGAGTTGGACCATATATGATATTTTCTCCTTTTTCTTTCTATTTTTCTAATAAAGGTGCAAGAAGCAAATTGGGAGCTCTACAAGAAACAGAAAGAAGCGGAGGCTGTTCTATACGGGAAAGAACAAGAGGCAGCAGCACAAAAGGCAATAGCAGATGCTGCTTTTTATTCTCGAAAGCAAGCTGCTGATGGAAAATTGTATGTAAAGCAAAAAGAGGCATAAGGGCTCGTGGCACCAGGAAAAGCTCAAGGCCTGTATCTCAGCACACTTTTAAATTCACTCGGAGGCAACTATGCAGCCCTCAGGGATTACTTGATGATCAATGCTGGAATGTTTATAGACATTGCTAAGATCAACGCAGAGGCTGTGCGTGGATTACAGCCCAAGATTGGCATTTGGACGAATGGCGGCGAAACAACAGATGGGACTGGAGCTGCAGCTGGTAATTCTGCAACGAAGGAAGTTGCTGGTCTTTACCGGATGTTGCCACCATTGTTTCAGACGGTTCACGACCAAACTGGGATGCTACCACCCCTTTCATGGGCGCATTGTCCACCTCAAAACAACCTACAACTGATTAAGACATTATGCTCTGCCATTTTTATGTTCTTAGCAATATTTCTGGTTCATTAATTTCACCATAAACTAGCTGGAGAGTGACATGTTCTGTTTGACTAGTAACAACATTTTTTGGTGTTTTTATTTATCAAATGCACGGGTTTTTTTTTATAATTTCTGAAGATCGGCTTCTTGCATTTTTTGGAATAAAAAAAAAAGGATACCATTGAAATAGTACAAACGCAATATTAAAGATTGTGATACTAGAATTAGAGCAATATATGAGATTACAATATATAAATAGGATACTAGAATTAATTTGTGATTTTCTTCTTTAGTTAATGAGAATCCCTTATATACAAATAGGATACTTTGGTATAATTGTTTCTAAAATCAGTGAATCGAACAACTACTTTTCTTCCCAATATCAAAGTTACTCTTTTTAGTTTCTGTCTAAAGGTACCTGTGTCTATTCTTTTATAGTCTAATCTTATACAATTTTATATTCCAATCCCCTGTATATAAATGATTTACATTGTTTCTATTTTGCTACTAAAAATTAAATTAGAGAAAAGCAAAATCGGTGTTTTCATATTTTAGATAAAATATAAGTATGTTTATATCCATCTATAATCTACGTATATATAATATTTATCTATATACTATAAACACCGATGTTGGTAAAATTTATATATTTATTTAGTTTGTTTTAACTACTCATATTATTTAATTGATAAATAAAACATTTAATTATATTCAAAATTTTCATTAAATGAATTTTTTAATAAAAAAATATTTACATTAAATAAACTAGTGAGTGCCCCATCTTGGACTTAATAATAGCAGAACCCTTTACCACTGGGTAGGCCCAAGCCTTCGCTGTCAATGGACCCAAAAAGAAAGGAAAAATGAAAAAAGACGAAGTCGCCATCCAGGAGCACGAGAAGGCTTCTCCTCCCCGAACGTGGGATAAAAGGTTATTTACGGTTATTTAGCATTTTGGGCATGGTCTATACCCCACCTCATCCAAACACACCTTCTGGTGGAACCCACCCCATCTTCCTACCACTCTAACTTGTCCCCACCAATTATTTTCGTCCCGTTCGCCCAATTTTTGGGTCCCACCGCAATCTTTCGCGCGCATGCCCTAAATTGCGATGATAGCACTCGTTCACTCCCTCTCGCTTCTCCAATCAACAACCCCTATCCAGCTGTATTCGCAATCGACGGCCCACATTGTCCATCTCCCCATCATCCATCACCACATCATAAATCCAACGGTGAAAGTTCATTTAAAGAGTTACACGTGTCTATGTTGTCAGTGTCCAGTCAACCGTGCCTCGAGCTAATAAAATTTAGATGCCCCGCTCTCTCTATTTCTTGTCTGTAAAGTAAAGCGTCTTTTTCTTTTTCTCAGTTTCCGAACTCCATTAATACACCCTTTTTCTTACTTTTTTCGTTTCTTTCTTTTTCTCTTGACTTAGGGTTTATTATTTATTATTCGTTCTTTTCCTTCATTGCCTATGTGATATTCCTTCGCTTTATACTGTTTAGTTACTGTAAAGCTGAGGTGTGAAGGGACATTGCAGCGTTCCATCGTTGAGAGTTGTTTTACTGGTTTCTTTAGGGTTCTTTCGCGGTGATTTCTATGATTTTAATAGAGAAGGGTTAGGGTTTGTAGAATATCGAGGGATGGATAACTCTTGGCGGATCAAATTTGATTCTACATTGCCGTCATCGGTGCCTTCAATGGCTTCATCGGCTCAGGTAATTAACGCATCTATTTAAATATATATTTTTGAAAATCATGGTGAATAGGCATCGGATGGAACGTGCTTATTTTGTTGTTTTGGCAGTTAAACTTTTTATTTAAAAAAAATTACCGTTGCCAAGATAACCTTGATGTTTGTTTTTCTGTTTGATTTTAGAGCGTTTCTATTAGTTGTTTGGAATGATTCTACATCGGGCTAGGATAATGTAATCTGGAATATCACATTCCTGCAATGCCCCTTTTTTTTTTTGGTTATTTTAAGCTGTCCACTGAAACTCATGGGTCATTCAACAATTCTGGGGTTTGTTTGTGCATGGAAATAAGTGGAGAACGAAAAAATATTAGTCTTTTGGAATGAACGCGGACAATCTATTGAATGCGCGGGGCAGCTCTTGTGTGTTTGAACATTGAAGTTCTCTAGCACATTAGATTTCACCCAGGCCAAGTGTAATGAATCTCATTAAGCACCATAGGCAACCAAAGGGAATTGGAGTCAATGGCTGACGTTTTAGATTTAATCCAACTTAAATGGAGGCTGCTGATCATAATCAATTGTGTGGTCTGAAATCTCGATGATCAGAGAAGTAGGAATGCCCTTAGTATCCAGGTTTGTTGGTAGTGGATATGTTGAATGGATGAATGAATGTTGTAGAGTAGGAAAATTGCATGTGGAACACTGCTAGATTATTATTTCTACTTACAGAGGTATGATATATGGCATTATATTCATGTTTTTGTTTTTTGAGCTTTGAGATTTCTTCCTGTACGCATTCTTTGGATAAAGGTAGTTGAGGACATTCTCTAATCCCAGAATAGAATGTATGAGCTCTAGAGGGATCTGGGCCATCCTAATACCCCCTTCTTCTCCTGGAACACAACTCTTAATCCCCTAACGCAGCAGCAAGGGCCAAGCTCTGCCTTGGTCCTTTTTTCTTAGTATCATTTCTTCATAGTTGAGATATGCAAAATTCTTAAATGTCATTCCTGATTTTATTGTCTGATTCAGTCATCATTGATGAAGAGAACTTACTCATGTGTTGTTACTTTTGAATTGTGAGTATGATATACTTTCTTCTCCTCCTTCCTTTTCATTTAATCATCAATTACTTTTAAATACAGATGGAGATGAATTCTGGGCAGTATTTTCACGAACATGCTACACAAGATTTAAGTCCAACATTGCATGAAAGAATGCCCGACTCCATGCCTTCCAACTATTCAAACTTATGTTCCCATAAATCAAATCATTCTGAGCTGGAAAATTCATTTCTAGCTCTTCTATCTGGGCCACCATCACTTTTACAGTGTGATTTTCTGGAATTGTCAAGTCGAAAAGTATTCAATGCCTCTAGAAGTGTTAATATCAATGATTTTGGAAGTGAAATTCCACGAACCTCTGGTGCCTTGCTATCAGAAAATCTGAGCAATCAAAATACACAAACTGGGGCAAATTGCTCTGCTGTTACATCTAGCTTGGTATCAAGTTCCACGAGTTGCTGTGTTTCAGTTTTGCATGGAAGCCTTCATGCATCTAACTTAAATCTTCAGACTTCAGATCTGGCCAAAGTAGTCAATTGTCACATGCTTCCTGGTACTGAGAAGGTAAAGGACTTTGCTACCTTGAAAGGGGATTGCTATGTTACCAGTTGTGCAAAGGCTGGGAATCCCCATAGCAAAAATATCCAGATGTCACCAAAGATACCTGAAGAATCAAACTCTTTTATATCTGATCAGCCATCAACTATATTAAGTGGGTGCCCTCGTGTGTTCTGTTTAGGTACAGGTGAGTGCATGATGTATAATTCTTGTTCTTGGTTAATAGCTCTCATTTTGGATATGGCCTAATGTCTTCTTTTTCCTTTTTAATTTGATGAAAAAGGTGGATATCTGCTTCTCAGCAATACAGGACTTCTTGGCATTGTTTGCTCATGTCATTTTTTTCACACCTCTGTCTCCAAGTTTTGTGAGGTAACTTGCTTCTACTTGTTATGTTTACTGTGGTTTTTTTAGCCCTCTTACTTGTAACACATGCTTGCATTACCCATTTGGAGTGGATTCATGCTTACAAGTTGCTGCCACTGCTTTCATATTGCAGCATTCAGGATTATGTGATATGAACCCTGGGGATGCTGTTCGTATGGAAAGTGGAGAGAACATTGCACAGTGGCGGAAGCTCTACTTTGAGAAATTTAGGGTAGGAGTTACATTACCCTTATTCTCAATGTTTACTTCAAATGAACTCTTTGGGTGGTTGCTTCATTATCACAAACATGCATGTGATCTCCACATGTTTCATTTTATCGATAATTTAATATTGAGAATTTAATGTAACCCTCTTTCCTTGAGGAGTATTTGACATGTAAGAAATATGACTACTTTAGAAAACCAATATTACCTCTATAATATGATTCATTGAGCTTCAAGATAGTCTGATCCATGGGGGGGTATGCTTCGTAATGAATGCTGGCTCTGTTAGATGTATCAAGTTTTATGCTTTTTTGCTAATCCAGTGCTATTTTATAGGGAAATTGAATGGTTCTGGAGGGGGTGGGGGCGCATAAAAACCAACTCATACTTGGTTTATCATTGCAGTAGTATTATAGACCTTACATACCACTATTACAGTAGTTATCTCTTCAATTTCTCTATTTTTTACCTTTGGGATTGAAAGTTGTATTTCTTATTGGCATGTGTTTGAAGCAACGAGAACACTGGATGGTGATGTTTTTATGATGCTTTAGATCAGGGTTCCGGAAGATCACAGTGGATGGGACTGGCCTGAAGGATTGTTACCAACTACTGCTTTGGTGAAATCTGGTGCATCCATGCCCAAAATATCTAACACTTCTCACATGGCTAATCCAGTTGGTTCATCTCAAGGTTTGTCAAGGTGCGTAGACAATGCCATGTTCCCGAGTAATCCTTTCACAAGCCGGAATTGTGCTACTGGTCTCTTACATAACAAACAGGAGCAAAAAACTGGGAGTAGTAGTAACTTTCTTCTCAAACGTTTTGGTGCTTCCCAATGCAATTTGCATGATGTGGCTGATGGCCAGAGAATGGAGTGTGCTGTCTCAAAGAGTCCAACAATGTCAGCATTTGTTGGTAGGGATTCAGATAATGGTTGTCAGTCCATGTCTGCTTGGATTGATTCAATTTTGAAGACTGGAAACTCATCACTCACCCGCTCTAGTTTGCAAAATTTAAGAACCCTGGATCAAAATTATGATGTCACTGCAGCTAAAATCACAGATGGTTTAATATCTAGGAGAGATGCCGCTTCCTCAAGCATGGAGTTAAAGCTTGGGCAACCATATCAAACGAGTCAGCCTTTAGGAAACTCTGCTCTACCAGTCATTGCACCCAAACATTTTAACACAGTTGTTGATCCTTGTAAGTCAAGCTATCCTGAGCAGATGGTTGATTGTGGTGGGTAGATAAAAAGTTTTCCCTGCTAGCTCATTTATTGTAGCTTATTGTTATAGGTTATTTTATATTTATGTGTTTTTTTTGGTATTATGGCTAAGTGATCATATTATGATTAGTCCTGGAATAATGCAGCAACCTTTTGTGGGGATGAGGAATCGAGGCGATATTGTCATCATGATGCAGACTCTTCCAACCCCATTGCAAGAAGACAACGAAGCCAGTTGAACCTTGGCAACCATGCATTTGCCGTCAACAATCTTGTGGATGCTAACAAACTAGAAAGCAGAGGTGATGCCGCCAAGAGTGTAGTAGTTCCCCTACTTAAAGAGCTACCACTGGAAGGGAGTGCATGCTCTAGAGGTACTAATAATATGGTCAGTGAATTTAGCATGCCAAAGACATTTCATTTTGGATCTAATACTACCAAGTGTGACCCACTAAATGCTCCCTTGAAAATTGGAAATAATTTTGGGGGACAGTTGAATATGCCTGAGTTGGGTTTCTGCAGATTAACAGAAAAAGGTAAAGGTGCAGGATTGGAATGTGTTTCTGGTGACTTTTCTGCTGCAACAGATTTAGCCTTGAGAATCCATAAGCAGGTGGAAAATCCTAGAATTGTCACTGGAGTTGAGCCTGGTTTTTCAGTAGTTTATGGCACAAAATCATGTCAGTCATCTAATATTCCTTCAGGTAGATTTGATGAGAGAAGCCGTCTCAACCATTCTAGGAACTCTTCTTTAGTTGGAAGTAGCGGACATACTGATCAAGCTTTTCTTGCGCTGATGAGTTCATATTTGAGCTCTCGACATGTTTCTCAACCATCTGCTGTTTCAATGGGCTTTCCGTTAGCTACTTCCACCTTTTCACCGGGTTCAACCTCCACCATCTCACAACAAGAGGGCGCTTGTTCGCTTGATGATGGTACAAGACTACTTGCATTGAGGCAGATATTGGAATTGTCAAAGCAACATGCAATTTCCTCTGCTGGAATGAGCCATGAGCTAAATAGAATTTCGAATCCTAATGTACAACATTCTCTTCTTGAATCATCAAAATCTAGAGAAGAAAAACATGGTTCTATTCTTCCCAGCAGGCAGGATGTTTTTGAAGGTGCTTCAGCATCAGTTCCATCTTGTGCTGCTGAAAAATTGATCCCCATGACAGGCAAGTGAGGATGTGGATATTTTGCTTGTGAATTGCGTACGTATCTTGGTTTTCCTCTAATGTATGTATTTTTATAACATTTTGTTTTCATCATCCAGGGTTGAACAACCACTGTGATTTCTTAACTTTGACTCAAGGGCATTCACTACCTTTTAGAGAAGTTGACATGCCATGTCAATATTCTAACAATCTTTTTCCTAATCAGTCTTCATTGAGGTTAGTCTTTAAACGCTATGTCAAATTTGCAGTTACTTGAAGCTTTCAAAATTTTAGTGATTAATGAGGTGTTATGTCCCTTTCCCTTGCCCTCGTCTTTTGTTCTCATCTTTCCCTTGTTAAATAAAGTATCTGCTCACTGGCTACACACACATCTTATGTTTAAATTTTATATTATATTTAGTACATGTTGGTTGGTAAGTTGTGTATTGAAACGCAGATCTGAGAGGTGAATTTAGTTGTGGATGTTATCCTCCCTAGCATTAATTTTCTGATTCAATGTTTTAGGCTCATCAGAGGTGAGAGCATCACGCAATCGAGTGGGCGTGCAAAATGTTGTCAGAGAGTACCTTGTGCATATTTTCAGGGTGACTGCATCTGCTCAGCCCATGCAAAGTGCTTAGAAGGACATTCTGATTGTAGAGTTGGAATATCTCATGTTGTCTCCAAGGAACAGGGAGGTTTCTGTTCTGGAGCTCCTATGTCAGTTGCTTCTGAATTTGCTAGAGATCATATTATTCCAAAAGAAAGAGCGATTTTATTGGATCAAGGTGGAAAAGTGAAAGGGCAACTTCCTACGAGAATTGCTTGTCATTCCTCTCAGTGGAGAGATGTTCCAAGCAAGCCAAAGGAGGCTTGTAAAATGATACGTTTTAATTCATCAACTGAAGTGGTAGATGCAGTTGGATGTGCTGAAAATCAACTTGGAGATGCTGCAGGTATGCACAGTAGTGGATCTGCTGTAAACAGAGCTGACTCGTTTAAGGGGCAAGATGTGTTGAATATTTCTTCTGGATGTTCCGCCCCTGCTGTCACCCAGGCATCAATTGAGGTTAACAATATGGATTCTTCTACCATTGATGCTGGGGATAATGGATATATAAATGGTCTTATAGTTGACGAGGGATCTGGCATTGATAAATGTTGTTCATCAAATGAAGCTCTTGAAAGTGAAAGAAGTGCTGAGTTTGCTGGTGTTTCTTGCAGGACTAAGATAAGAAATAAAGGATCTTCCAAAATTCTGAATGGGCAGTCATCTTTTAGTTTGCTTGATGAGCTTAAACTCCTAGATTCCTTAACATGGAAAAAAGGTCAGAATCAAATTTACATTAGCCTTTCTGGTAGTGGGAGGAGCAATCATTTGAAAAAAATTAGGAGAGGCTCAAAAGCTGGGAAAAGAAAGAGAGCAGTTAAATTTAGGATGCTGGATGTATCTTTTCCTCCTAAAGTTTCTTTTCGTTATTGTCTCAAAGATAATGGCTGTCCTCAGTTGCCCTCTCGTCCTTCCAAAGATTGGCATACCCTCATTCCATCAGGGTTAAAACCACATGGGCCTACTCATTTGATTCAACCAGGAGAATTGGCTTCGGCTAAAGTTTCTCAGAAAAGAGATTTGTGTGGTGTGTATAATGATCAAGATGGTGAAGAATATCAGCCTGAACCGAAAGGTGATGCCAGGTTTGGTAAAACCCGTGAAGTTTCAGATAGAAAAAAATTAAAGAGGGCTTGGGCTTGTGATTCCTTTGACAATTTAGGGGCTCCAAAACCTCTTACAACTGTTGAAAAAACTTGTAATAGCCCTGCAGTACATTGTTTAAAGGCATTTTCGAGTCTTGAGGCGACTGTTTGTGATAAGAAAGCTAGGCCTATAGTATGTGGAGAATATGGTGAAATATGCAGCAGAAAGTTAGCCACAGATGAATTGAGGCCTGCAAAAATTGTTCCTCTTAGCAGGATTCTTAAAAACACAGAGCAATGTACCCTTCGAAAGAGCTGTAAACCCAAAAATACTCTGAGGAAGTCGGAGAAGAAAAGAACAGCTAGGAGCACTGCATACTTTGATTTATCTCCTGATTTTAAGAAAGAAGAGAATGCAGGCCATCATGTTTTAGTCTTTCATGAAGTAAGTGACTGTCTTGCTGAAGAAGGTAAGAAGACATGTCTGGGTGGATTTAAACTATTCGATAACAAGTCATTCATCTTGGAGAAAGGGAAGGATGATAGAAGTGAGAAAAATTGTTCTATTCCAGATGCTATTGCTTATAGTCGGTCAAACAAAAGATGTAAGGAAATTCGAAAACGCAGCCTTTATGAGCTAACAGGAAAAGGTAAATTTCAATAATAATTTCATTGTAGTTGCATCCCAATAATGTAAATTTTCCCTATATTTGATGGGAAGGATATGATGGATGTTATTAAGGATTGAGTCAAATATGTCTTGAGAATGTGAACTTCAATATTTTTGCCTTTTAATGCATGGCATTACAAGGAGACCAAAGCTTTGGCTAGAACTAATACATTTATTTTGGGCTGTATGCACAAAAGACGGCTTTTAGCATACACTTACAGTTTTTCAACCTATGGTAGTGGCTTACAATTGCATTTCCTACTCTTATTTGTATATTTCAACTTGGATGCATGTTAACAAGCTTATTTGTATAGTTTTCATGAATTATCAAATGCCTCCATCCTGTCCTCTCCTCCTTTTGCTCACCTTATCTCCTTGCTTTTTCACTCTGGTTATGATCTCCATTTCTACTATATTTACAAAGAAATTTGAGCAATCCTTCTATTCTTTCCTTGTTGTATGTGGATACCCGATAGGTGTTATTTCCTGTCATTGCTAACAGTTGAAAATCACGTAAACACCTTAAAATTTGAAATTCTAGCTGAAGAGGCCAAGTTTATAATTTGTTCTGTCTATGTGTCTCATGTGATGAAGTGATAAAGTGTTCCCTCCATTATTAAAGTTGGTGTCTATAGACCATGATATGCCCAATGTTACATTTGGTGTGCTTACTAAAACTTGGATGTGCTGTAAGAGGTAATCTTCTTAAGCATTTGATGGGAAAGATGCATTAGTGTGATGTGTTGCAGTTGAACATGACACCATGAGTCTGGTACACGTCAACATGTGCATAGCAAACATTTTTATTGTGATGTTGTATTTTGTTGAGGTTTACACCATTGATTTCCGCCCTTCCATTGTCAGGAAAAGAGTCTGGTTCTGACTGTTATCCCCTTACGGAGATCCCAAAGTGCATGCCTAAGATGAAAGTGGGTAAAGGTTTAAAGAAAGCTGGTGACGTTGAATGTCATGCACGTAGATCATGCAACATTAATGTTGAAAAGTAAGCTAGGAAATTGATTCTTATTTTTTATGGAGAATTTCACAAATTTTGGTAGATACTTGTTCACCTTCAAAATGATGAGTTTTAATTATGGCTAACTGCAATGGAATTATAAATTATGTAGCAGATATATCAAGGAGCCTAGGTACTCACCCAGTGTTGATTCTGATGTATTCTGCTGTGTTTGTGGAAGCTCAAACAAAGATGAATTTAATTGCTTATTGGAGTGTAATCAATGTTCAATCAGAGTATGTACTCATGTCAAGTTTGTACCTAATTTGTTAAATTACCATTCATTAATTCTGTTTTCATGATACACAGGTGCATCAAGCTTGCTATGGCGTTTCAAAAGTACCAAAGGGCCACTGGTATTGCAGACCATGCAGAACAAGTTCTAAAGATATTGTAAGAAATTTTGACTCTTTTCATATGAGGGTTTTCTAATTGTTGCTGCTCTTTATTATTTGAGTTTAATGTGTCTTTCTTGATTTTTTTAATGTGCATAATCGTCTGACATTCTTTTGAGTCCATATCTGTCTTATGGTTCTGATTGTCTTAGTCACACATTTTTATCATCATGTAGGTTTGTGTTCTCTGTGGATATGGTGGTGGTGCCATGACTCGAGCATTGCGAAGTAGTGCATTTGTAAAAGGCCTTTTTAAAGCTTGGAACATTGAATCAAAGTGTAGGCCCAAGAGTACAAGTTATTCTACTGAAACTATGCTGGATGATCAGAGTCTGGTTGTTGGTAATGCATTTTGTAACTTGCAATGTAAAGATCTTGGGCTGTCAAGAACTGCTGTCTGGAAAATGGATTTGCAGAATCAATGGGACATTATTCAGAACTCCCATCGCCCTGTTAGCAAGTTAAATTTGTATAATAGTGTAACAGCAGGGGTACTTGATTCTACTGTGAAACAGTGGGTTCATATGGTCTGTGGGCTCTGGACTCCTGGAACACGTTGCCCAAATGTCGATACCATGAGTGCTTTTGATGTATCTGGTGTTTCATCTGCAAATGAGAATGTGGTAAGTTTAATAATACTTGAAGCAAATATATGATACCCTGAAAAACCCTGCACTTGCGAATTTGATGTGCATCTTTGGTAATGCTTGTCCCATGGAAGTTTTGTGTCATCTTTTTGTAAATGTGCTATGCTATGGATGCTAAAACAATAATTTTACATAGATTTGATTTTTGTCACCTTCTGTATATTATTTGCTTGTGTTTATCACCTGAAGAATTCATTTCTAACCGTCACAGTTTGTTACTTTATGAGTGATGTGATATTGTGCCCAGACTTGATTGTATCTTTACATATTTGGTAGGATGCTTTAATATGTGAATCCCATTTGTACAATATGACTTTTTTTATACTTTCAAGCTTTCTGCATTTAATATCATTTTTCTTTTTGTCTCCTTAAAGATGTATGGTAGCATTAACAGTATTTTGCTTTATGAACTGCCTTTCAATGTGCTCAGAACTTATGCAATTATGTATAATCTATGACTAACTATTTGGACTAACTATTTTAATAAACTTACATTTTATACGAAATCTTTTTATGATGCTCAAGAAAAAGTTGGTTAGACATAGCCAGATTTGTGTTTAAGTTTTCGAACCAGAGCAAACTAAATCTGAAAAGAAGCAGATAATCTGCAAAAGAAAAATGATAATTATTTGATTTGCCTTTGCTTGTTTGGTTCTGTAGTTGAAAATTGTCTTAAGATTCATGTAGCAAAAGAAAAAGCTAAAAGAAGAGGTTCTCGCATACTTTAACACCTGATGATGATTACCTTTGAGGAGGTTGATTGTATTTTTGGATAAACTGCTCCTTGAAGTGACCATCAAGTTTGTTTCTTCCAGGTTTGCTCTATTTGTGATCGACCAGGTGGCTCATGTATACAGTGCAGGGTTGTGGATTGTTCAGTTCGGTTTCACCCTTGGTGTGCTCACCAAAAGGTCTCTACTCAGGACCCTGAATTTAATTCAATAACTGTTATAATATTTGCATAATCAGTTTTTATCTTAGGTATTGATTCTGCAGTTTCTGAAGCAGTCATTTTTTTTCCCTTCTATATTGTATGCCGTGTGCCAGACTTCCATCATCAATTCAATTATGAGTCTGCTCACTAATTCATGAAGCAATACTTGGGCTTATACTGTTAATTGCAACATAACTCAAGTTGTTTATATTATTCAATTGCTTCAACACCTATTTCTACATTGTGCTTAAAATTGAAAATCCATGCTATTCTCCTCTTTGCTGCTGCCATTTTTATATTAATAGCATGAATGTTTCCCTAAATGTGGCTGTATGGTCCTCACAACCTTAAATAATGTCTGGAACGTTGTAATTTGGTTATGCTTATAAGTAATAACTTGTCTCATACGGCTTTTCCTAAACCTGTTATTACTACTATTTGTTTTCTCAATTAAATGTGGAAGGGGAGATTGCTAATTACAAATATGGTTTTGCTGATTGTCGCAAGGGGAGTTTGCCTTTCCTAATTACTTTCTTTGTTATATTGTTTCCAGGGTCTATTACAAAGTGAGGTTGAAGGGGTTGATAATGAAAAAGTCGGTTTCTATGGAAGATGTATGCTTCATGCCTCAGACCCCACATGTGAGTCTGGTAGTGATGCCACCGGTGCTGAATTGAGTTTTCCTAGCGAAGGGGAATCAACCTGTGCTCGAACAGAGGTACTTAGTCCATTTCTAAGTGGGGTAGGTTCAGTGGCTTATCTCATTACTGGTGCACTCATATTGTGATCTAATGACACCTCTTTTAGGGTTTCAAAGGCCGCAAACGAGATGGCTTTTGGCATATCTATGGTCAATCAAGAAGAAAGAGTGGATGCTTTGTTCCTCAAGAGCAGTTAAATGCTTGGATTCACATAAATGGGCATAAGTCATGCATGCAGGGGCTTCCAAAGCTGCCAACATCAGATATCGAATATGATTGCCGGGTACATTAAAGTTGTTATTTACCTGTTGCTTTATTTGGATTCAGTTTGTTCTAATTGCTTTGGTTCTACTTGTTAGAACTGTCATATTTTTCTTTAAAAGCATTGGAAGGATAATGTTCTGGTTCTTCCGATGTCCGTGACATCTATTTCTAGTACTTTTTGCCTATGTGCTAGCATTCTAATTGTGGAACTTCTTTAGATGGTTATACGATAAGTCCATAACTAGTCCTTGTAAGCCTAAGTGTTCTGCCTTTCACATCACATGCAGAAAGAATATGCCCGCTACAAGCAAGCAAAGGGTTGGAAGCATTTGGTAGTTTACAAGTCTGGTATACATGCACTTGGTCTTTATACATCTCGATTCATTTCCCGTGGTGAAATGGTTTGCCCTTCTTGCCCCTCAAGTCACAACAACCTAATTTTCTTAATAATTGGAAAATATGACATTGGTCATGGTTCTCTTAGGTGGTTGAGTATGTTGGCGAGATTGTGGGGCAACGTGTGGCTGACAAAAGAGAAAATGAGTATCAGTCTGGCAGAAAAGTTCAGTACAAAAGTGCATGCTACTTCTTCAGGATAGATAAAGAGCATATCATTGATGCTACTCGCAAGGGAGGGATTGCCCGTTTTGTCAACCATTCATGTCTGGTAATTATCTTTCCTAGAATTATACTTAAATTTGTTTAAAATTTGTTCTTTTAGGTGGTGGGGACAATGGTCAGGGGAGATAGAGGGCTTATATTGTGTTGCAACATGGGACATTTTTTCTTGAATTTAAGGGGATTGATTTTGGATTTCTTGGGGTAAATTTTACCAAGACCCCCTCATTGGTTATCAAACTTAACCTGACCTTGGGGGCTGCAACTATGTTATAGTTTTAATGGATCTTCCCATATGACTTTAAATCAATTTGAATGATGAAAAGTTGAAATGTAGTAAATCAACATGATAATATATATACCTTGGGTCACTTTCATGATGGAACCATAATGGAAGGCTATGGAATGTCAAAAATAGATGCACTGGACCTTGTGGAATTGTACTTACTCAAAAACTATTCAAAACAAACCATTAGAGTTTGATAAGTCATTAGCTATATATGATATTATAATTATTTCTTTTTCTGGTCACCCCTATGGAACTTGGGCTTACAGGATATTTTCTCAAGTTTTTCTTTTTTCTACCATCATTCAGCTTTATCTAGGTTTCTCACTTCATGCTCAATTTCCTTGACAGCCGAATTGTGTTGCCAAAGTGATTTCTGTGAGGAATGAAAAGAAGGTAATTCCAAATTGAATTTCCATACTCCGTATCTGCTATAAGATTTTGACATCAACTTATTCTATATGCACAGTATGTTTTTACCATTTAACATGTTAAACGCCTATGTGGGTCAAGAGTAATTTCCTGAAACTAAAGATTTTTTTTTTCCTTAAAATTTATCCCTATGAGGATAAGATTTCGTGCTTTCATCAACTTATTTACCAGGTTATAAGTATAACCTTCCTTGTGGCATAGAGTTGTTCAATACATTTTAGGTTGTCTTAAAAAGTCTGGGAATTGCAATGGCATTGGCTTAGATATTGTTGGTGGTGTTGGCTGGCAGGTTGTGTTTTTTGCAGAGAGAGACATATATCCAGGAGAAGAGATAACATATGACTACCATTTTAACCATGAGGATGAAGGTAAGAAAATACCTTGCTTTTGTAATTCTACAAATTGTAGGCGTTACCTCAACTGATTGTATTTGCAGACATGTTACTTAATTTTTTGTTGTTCTACTTGCAATCTCAAATGGGTTGTCAAATTTTGTCCCCTTTGCGCTTTAAATATGAACTAGTAATGGCTGGCCCCCATGTAACATGTTGCCGTGGATGTAAATTTTTCTTTTTTTTTTTTTTAATCTAAAAATCGAAATAGATAAATATTTTTATTATTTTTTAAACGCATTAATTTCTACTTAACAAAAGTTTTCCATTTATATAGTAAAAGATAAAATGATCAATATTGACATGGTTTTCCATTTTAAAATGGTTATTAGTGATTCGCGATCGATATTGTATTTTATTTGAGATTTAAAATTATTCAAAGTAACAATAATAGGAAATAATTTTTTGAAAGTTAACATACAATTTGATAAGTTTTCAACTAATATCCTTTTGGAAAAATGTTTAGGAAAAAAAAAACGGTCATCCACGGACGAAGTAATCTACCAAACAGCTAGGAAATGAAATGAATCAATGCTTTTTCCATGCAGCAAGTTCCAATAAAGTGCGCTTTTATAAATGCTCCTCCACTCTTAATTGTTTCCGTAGGTTAAACTCCTTCGAAAGCAGATCAGAACACGATAAGCAAGAAACAAAAGCAACAAGATTCGCCTTCATTTTTCATTAAAGAATCTGAGGAGAAATCACTGAGAACGCCAATTCTTATCAAAAGCGAAAGTTACAAACATAATAGTAATGTGTTTTTGTTTATTTGCAGAGCAACAAGCATTTGGGATCAGACTCTGATTACATTATGTATATAATTTATTTTTTCTCCCTCTGCCCATCATCATTCATCAGGGTATGTCATGTCCCATTTTTAATTAGCATAATAAACACAAATATATAACCAAACACCCACACCCACACCCTCCCCCCCTCCCTCCCCTTCTACTTTTTACCCAAACCAGTACGTGTTTTAAGCGTCCATGCTGACAATTGAATGGAGCTTGTTGGCGTACAGCATCTTGCAGTTGCAGCCTATCCTTTCTTCTATGACCCCCAATTTGGAATGTTTGATGTGGCTTCATTTACCATTTTCACCAGAGTTACCTGCCACAAATACAGTGTATTTGATTGGAAACATTCTACAAAGTAGGAGGAGACAATGAGTTTACATGGTAACCACGACTTTACTCCCAAGAACCACAATTTCAATTCCTGGGCTAACTATAGTTTCACGTTTGTAAAGATATTCCCTTTTTGCTTTGCGTATGTGCTATAGAAAAGGATACATGTTAAAACGTACCACACTTTGTGGAACACCAGGAGGAGGCAGGGGAAGGTTTCTTGGCGGTGCTACACTACTGAAAGATCTTTTGTCAAACCTCCATTCTCCAATTTTCCCATAGGTTAACCTACCCTGAAATGACGCAGAAATTTTCCCACTATAAGCAAAAGAAGATGTCTTTTTTCTTCCAATTCAGAAACAGATACGTGGGGTAACAATTAGTTAAAAAGGTTATAATTCAGTAGCATTTTTCTTAAACTAAATGATTGAGATTTCAGTACAATAGATTACCTTCAAATCATAGTCACACCCATATGTATAATGAATAAGGAATTTGTTACCAATTTCTGTATCCCAAGGAGGCTGATAAATGTCACAAAACAGGCAAGTGCTAGTTAGGAGAATTCAGGAAATAAATGGCATACTGAAAATTCAAATTTCACATCAATTATATGTAAAAGATATTTAAATCTTTTGGGGGAGGGAGTTTGGAAAGGCAGGACATTATGTAGCCTTTTTCTCAAATTAATCACAATTCAGGAATATTATAAACAAAAGTGTGAAGAACGAGAAAAGTCGCTATTGACTAACTGCAGATTAAGATTAAAAAACATAGACAAGTTGCAAAATTCCAATCTGTTTCGCTAACAAATAACAATGCTTATCCAAGCGTTCAACTTGGCTTGCTCTTAGAAACATATCATAGGTAGGTCCTAAAAAATGCTCATCCCCAGTGTTTAGGCAGGTACCAGATAGCAGTAAATGGTTGAAAATGCTAGCTACAGTTATCAGGAGGATAGAGTTGGCATCTTGAATTATGTGAAGAAGATATTATGGGAAAGAATGACTGAAAATTCTAATCAAACCTGGATCATGAAATCTTTGTACAGGATGTTACCAACACCATGAAAGGCAGAGGAAACAGCATAAGCATACCTACAATTATGAAACAAGAAACAAAGTTTAGGTCAACAGCTAATGCAACATGGTTGCAAGTATGGAGTAAATTGGATAATACTCACATCTCAAGTACCCAACCAAAAGCTTTATCTGCTTCAGGATCTTTCTTCATTGCCAATGAGACATTCATCCAGGTGGGAGCAATTTTTTTGAGAGAATCCTAAATAATGTTCAATGAAAGATCAAGAGAAGACAAAACTGAAAGGGATTGCAGCTATAGTAACTAAGCAACACCAAAATACATACCTTCCCAACAATGACAGGAGAATTTCCTATGGGGTCAATGTTAGTTATTGGACCCTTGTCCTTAGGGAAGAACTTTCTCAGAACAGACTCATACTTTCTAGGTTCTATATAAAAGAAAGGAAATGCAGCTCCAAGCCCATCTTTTGATAAGTTCGGTATAGGCTTGACAATGATATGGTCCGGCTCTGCCATTAGTATGTAACTGGATACATAGTAAAGATGGGATACATAAAATCAACCGAAATATGGAGACAAATTGACTCAAGACAGAAATAAGGAAATCAGGAATCTCATACTCTTCTTTTATGTCTGCTTTTTGAAGCCACTGCACAAATGCCCACGGTCTGTTGAGGACTATATATCCCTGTGATTAACATAAAAGTACAGAAAGAAGTAAATAGACAGAAAGAGACTCATCAACCTTGAAAACTTACTAGTTTACATTGTTTCTAGCTAAATGATATAGTCATAAGCTTAGGATACTTTTTACAAAGGTAGATATCAAGAAAATAGATACTGTTATTGGTTCTTTTGCAATATAAGGATGGAAATACTTCTCAATTAATGCTCAACCGCCATAGCAGAAATTTATAAATCCATTCAATAAGAATAACCTGATCCAAATCCCAGATTTGATGCTTTTTCAGGAAAAGTACTAATTGGAAGTTATCTTTAAATTGAATAATATTCAACTTATTATAGTCTAACCAAAGTAGTTTCCTTTTTCTGCCTAATTTAAATATGAACTAAGCAGCTCAAAAGAAAAAAGAAATACCTGATCCATTCCAGCTGGTAAAGGTTGAGCAATGAAAGTGGGAATCTCATCCATATACTTGTCAGGTTTACCGGAGTGCAAGATCCTAGTAAACCCACCCATATCTGAATTTGGTCCATTCTTATGCTTCTTGAACCAGTAGTACATAATTCGACACTGCCAAGTGTTGTAAACAGAGTCTGAAGCTGTTACAGCCGTGTGAAACAACCTATTCTTTGCAGTTGACCCATATCTTCTTGATCTTTCTAATGGCATCTTGATTATGGGGTCAACAATTGATGATCTCGAAGGGCCTGGAAGCTCTTGCTTTAGAGGAGCATTGGCTGAGATGAGGATGTTGTAGGTGATTAGAGCTACTGAGAAAGTTATGATTAAGGTGTAGAAGGCATTGCCACACCCCATTTTCACTCTATGCTTTAAGAGCTCTCTCTCTCTCTCTTTTTAATTTATGGAACTTGGTGAGGGACAGTTTGGGTAAGTGGAGGAACCGCTGAAAGTACTGGCGGAAGCCGCCTAGAGCGGTAGCGGTGGCTATATTTGGGAAAGTGAGGTGACAGGCTGTCGCTGGGGAGTGGATGAAGAAAGTCCTGGTGTTGACTATTGACAGACGGCTGAGCAGTAGAAGAAAAGTTGTGGCTTCTTATATGGTTAAGCTCACGTTGCTTCTAATTTTTAAATTGTTTTTTTTTTTTTTTAACTAAGTACTTGCTTGCAGTAATACTTTATTGAGTTATGCTACTGCTTTAATCTTTTGTCGTGTCTAATGTTGTTCCTTGATAAAAGCTTAAGCTGTTTTTATTTATCATGGCACACAATGGACCATGTTAAAAGTAATAATTCACTGAGATTTGGTCGTGCTTGGCAATAACCTGTGGTCAACCTGTTTTTAAATTGGCCAATATGCAGCGCCAGGCTTTAGCAGAGGAATCACTGCTTCACATGCCAACCTCCAAAAATAAGGAATCGAATTCCCATCTGGCTAGTATTACGCATAAATTCATAGTAAATGTAAACAGGAAATTATGCCGCCGAATACACAATGAAAGTGGATAATTTATTAGTATAATACGTAAGGACAAGCGATTATTCAAAACAGACTAAATAAAGACAATCACTTGCTATGATTACAAAGAAAATCACTTGCTATGCTTACAATCCACTGCCCTTGCGTCCAGGTTTGGATTCTCTACTCAATTCATGGAGACGCGGGTTTCTGACTGCTGTGAAGCTAACTAAAAAGTAGATCATCAACTCATCATTCATCAACAAGCTGTCTTACTCTTGACGAAATAGGATTACCAGAACAAAAAAAAAAAGAAGAAACATTCCCTGCTGTACTTCTCGCGTGCTTCTCATCCGTTGTGTCATCAAAGGCGCATGGTATCAGGGTAAAGGATCCATGGACGCCAATTATTCAATTGCCTTAGAATTACCAGGAGAAACAACCCAAAAAAAAAGAGGCAGGCAGAGGGGGACAAAGCAAGTTCCATAACCAAATTCCTCATCAAGTTAACATTAAATTAGTAATTCCAAGGGACAGAGCCATGACATACGAACTTCTTTCAAGGCTAACCATGTTACACTAACTGATTCAATAGAATAACCAAGATAACATGTAAACTCCGCAGAATTGGCTTTAACAAATTGGAGGATTTTCCTTAAAAAGAAAGTTACCTAGTATCACCTCCAATGAAAGTAAGTAATAACAAGGTCAACTCTTACTTCCCTTTAGGTTATCTCTCAACTGCCTTTCTTATTTGAGGGAATCGATTAGCCCATCTTGAATATCCTGCATCAGGATCCAAACACAGCATATCATAATGCCAGTTCCAAAAAAATGTTAAAGTAATTACACTGTATACAATTAAAAACAAAATCTACTTAAATTTGGAAAAGAGAATAGTTAAAGCTACTAAAATTATTAAACCAACCTGCAGTAACAATCTCTAGAAGATCCATCTCTTCTTTAGCAACATCAGACATATGCTACAATGAAGAGACATCTAAGTTTTAGTTCCACAACTTGTAAAATAAATTAGCAAATAAACATATATAGCAAGCACCAGTATTTACCTGCCCCCATGAAGCCAAACTTCTTGTAATGAGCCGTGATAGAATATCAAGACAGCTGCTACTAAAATCAGTATGATTCAAAAGAGCATCTTCGGATGTAAGATCAAATACTAGTGCGCAAATGCTTGAAGCCATCATGACAACAGATAGGTCATTAGTGTTCTCTGCAACCAAATTCAGGAAATCTTTATGATGTATACATGCTTAGAAAAAGCGTGTGAACACAGGGAAAGCTAGAGCACAAGTTAGATGAGATAACACCGAATGCTATTCTATCAAATTCTATGCTGAAATTTAAACATAAGAAAATGTTACTCCACAAGCAGTAGACTCTGTAATCCAATCTTATCTGTCATCACTTTCCCTAGTAGTTTCATTTTGATGAGATAACATTTTGTAAAAACAATTCAAATGAATTTTGGCTCCAAGCAATGACAGAACTAGTACCTGTCCAAAGAGCCAATGCTTTCAAAAGATTAAGAAATGTTGATTCATCCTCTGGAAAGCGAAATTGCTCTCTCTGTTGATATTACAATAGGAGTCAATACATTACATAAATAATTACTATTTTATGACAATATGATAACAACCACCACCTTTAAAAGAAAATTCATGATTGTATCACATGCCAAGAAAATGCAACCATTATCCTCAACCCCATGTTTGTTTTGCCCAATCAACTTTATGAGGCAGTCCACAACCTGCAATAACACCAATACTTTCATATATAAAACAATAAAAAGCTACAGTTACACTATGGTATGACAATATTAGTGCACATAGAAACCTCCATAAATTATATAAGTACTTGAAACATAGTGCCTAGTAAATGGTGCTATGAAGGTGAGACAGACATCAAATTGTGTATATACACACAAGCATGTGTTGGTTGGGTTGATAACAGTTTAGTATTAACTTAAATTTCATATAAATAGGAATACAGTACATATAGAAATAACACTTTGAAATGTCACTTTATACACAGCATCTACTCTACTGTTCTTGAAAAGACTAGAAAAAGATGCACATATGTTAAATGTATAAAAAGATCTGCACATCTATCAGAAGGATAGGCTTGATATATTCAACAATACCCTATAAAGTTGCATTGGTATCAACTATCAACAAGATGGATGCTTTCAATGAATATATACTTACAGCTTTATACCCTCCAGAAGAAGCCAAAAGTTTGCATCCTTCAATCTTCATTGTCATTTGACATAACATCGGGAGCAGAAAGCATACCGAGTAAAAAGGGCTATAACAAAGTTAATTAGCAAAGTTAGTTTAGAAATGCAACAACTAAAACAAAAGATATAGGCATCAGTTCATCAACGAGCTACAAAGTTAACTTGCCATACCTGGATTCATCTTCACCTTCAACTGAAAGCATAAACCCCAACAATTCATTGATTTTATCTTCGCATGCAATGGGTGTTTCTGCAAGATAGCTGAAATAAACAAAAATATCAGCTCACTGAAAACCTCACCATTGGTGCAAAAAATCAACTTCCAGTGTTTATATTTTTCAAGCATGCCTGCATATATATAAAAAGAAAGGGAACAAATACTCTGAATGAGACGGCATCTAACATACCTCCCAACAAGACGTACCGAAGCAAGAAGATCATTTCCTCGTTTTAGGGCATGTTCCTGCAGAATTTTGACTGTGAATAAAAGAGGTGAAGAAATATTTAATATAATATTTCTAGCCATACCTTTGCATCTTGTAGATACTCTAGAACCACGTCAATTGTCTCATTTAGCCCCTTGATCACCTTTGTGAAAGTACTTTCATTAATAAGGTGCCCTATGAATAAATTTCCTGAAGAATATTAAATTTCTTAAACAAACAGTTTCCAGAATACATACCAGAAATAAAGAGCTCCCTTGCAATAAACTGAACAAAAAACTAAATTTAAATATAGCCATAAACTTATCTAAATCATGTCTGTTACAAAGGCAGCAAAAGCAAAACTGTATCAATAAGCAATGTAGCACAGGTTAGTAAATCTAGGAATTGTTAACCTACCTTCAGTTTCACCAATGTTTGATATCAATTTTATTATCTTCTCCACCAAGGAAAAGACAATAGTCACTTTCTGTTGCTTTGAAATAATAGTCTCGGCTGTTGATGAAGAACTCTTAGAAGCTTCATATTTTGAGTAGGCTAGCTCATTCAGCAAAACAGCAACTTCAACCCTTGATGACTCTAAGACAAGCAATAAACACCTGAGAAATAAATCTACAAATAATGAACCATGTAGCCCAGCCAATTAAAGTAGCCCAAGCGGAATCACAAAAATTTAACAAGCATCCCTTACCTGTCAGCTGGAATAGGATCTTGTACGTTAGGCAACTTTATCTGACAAATCAGCCAACCTTCACCCATTATGGATACCATAGATTCAGCAAGAATAAGGGCCTCAAACTTTTCAGCAGGTGCTATGGGTCAAAATAAAAAATATAAACATCAGTAAGCTTCAATATTAAAACTGAAAGTTTTGCTCTACAAGATGGAAGTTTACAAAGAAGAGCACATCATGCATTTCAAATAATGACTCTAGTCTAGTATGAACTAAATAAACTGGCAGTAAGATTGAAAATGTTCAGTTCAACATACCTACACGGTTCTGTAAAATTGCTGCAACACCATCACGTATATGGTTTGACCAGTTCTCATTTTGAATCACACGGAAAGCATCATGAAGTGATATCTAAAAGTATCGAGTGTAAATCTCATCAGTCAAAGTTAGGTAGTATACTAGCATAAACTCTTCATGTCAATGAATATCAAATTGAAGATTGATCATGATGATTTGAACAAGCGGGAAAATAACATGGCATGCAAAAGTTAAAGAATTCAATGAAGATGTATTTCCAGTTGCAAGAGAGATATTTATTGTTCAGACTATAAGAAGTGTCCAACATTCCAATTATTGAGAATATTTCTTAAGAACTGACTTGGAATATTTTTAAAAATAATTTCCACATTTTCAAAACAAAATCCAAGACACATAACATCAAAAAGAGTTTCAGTGTCAGGCATAACTTAATAGATAAATGTGCCCAATACTTTAGTGAAACTGAATCATATATAATTTAAAACGATCTGAATATTTAAGAAGATTATTAAGCATAAAGCACAAAAGGGAAAAGAACATGGCAGGCAAAAGTTAAAGAATTCAATGAAGATGTATTTCCAGATGCAAGAAAGATATTCATTGTTCAGACTATAAGAAGTGTCCAACATTCCAATTACTGAGAATATTTCTTAAGAACTGACTCGGAATATTTTTAAAAATAATTTCCACATTTTCAAAACAAAATCCAAGACAGATAACGTCAAAAAGAGTTCCTGTGTCAGGCATAACTTAATAGATAAATATGCCCAATATTTTAGTGAAACTGAATCATATATAATTTAAGACAATGTGAATAATTAAGAAGGTTATTAAGAATTAACCAACCCAAGCAATAACTTCCCAGGAGGACAGCAATCGGGGTAAAAAAGCATACTGAAAATTCTGAAGAGAAGATGGCAGACAATAAGTGAAGTGCTTCAAACTTCATGGCATTTTGTAGGAGAGCAAATTGTCTTGCTATTGCGGCTACCTAAATTACAAGGGAAATGATGAAATTTGTCAAAGTTTAATCTTTTTGAATTAGTGATTGAGAACAAAAACTTAATGGCTACAGAACATCTAGACTTACAATAACTGACAGCTCTGAGAGATGGTCATTCTCAATGATGCCTTGAGACAGCTTTCTTAGGATCAATTGGACAAGCTTCATGGCAAGTTCCATCAAATGAGACCCTAAGACAAGTTTACATACTATCACTTTTCTGCATACACTGTCTAACTCAACTCACAAATCCATACACACCACATAACTAAATATTGTTGGTTCCCAAAAAGTTAGGCACAAAAACACTATAGAAAACAACAAATTCCCTCCAAACTTAAAGCTTACAGATATACATGAGTTAGACTGCATAATATAAGGATCCTAGAAATGCCAAAATCTAGAAATTGTTGTAGTCTAAGATTAGCTACCATCTGGCAGAGTGGACATTTGATGAGCGAGTAACTTCATCCCTCCAGACTCATACAATGCTGTAAGTCCATCCTTGGAAGCAGCTGACACCAAGTATAAAAATTCATAGCATTCTTCCAGCACAGCTAACCCCGATCTGCATTCAACATATAATATATATATATATATATATATATATATATAAAACTAAGAACATAGAAATGGATAGTTCTGTTCTGAATTATAAAAAACTAAGTAGAACAAGCAAATCTAAAATCAAAAGTCAACTAAGTCAAAGCTATAATTCGTAGCATCTATTCCTTGTTTCTAAAGAAATAAGGATAAGTAAAAAGCTTACTCCTTTGACATTACTTCAATAATCATTGGAATCTTGGAAACCATTTCTTCTGAAGAAGCGATCTCAGAAACTCGACAAAATGCAGATAGAACCGTAACCGATAGCTGCAAATACGCATCCCGATTTTCACTGCAACCGCTACTCACCACACCTTTACCCAACCCTTTTTAACCGAAGAAAAATAAATATATATTTCAAATAAAAAATGTAAATTGAAGGATAAATTCGAATTGCAGTGTAAGATAAAGTAAAAATACCGGTCCTTAAGAGACGGTCCAAAAAGCGAGGTCCAACGGCGTCGTAGATAGCCCTAAGCGAAACAAGATCGTCACTTTTACAGAATTTCGTAACAAGAAGAAGTCCAGCGAGTCGTTGCTCGTCTCTCTCGCCTTTTAGTAGCTTCATGCAATCTTGAAGAGATACTGATTGCTCCACCGGCTGCTGCGGTTCGGCCTCCTGCCATAAAAGAAAGGAAAGAAAAGGAAACAGATTAACGGAGAGAGTTTAAGGAATTACTAATGGAGAAAGAAGAGTGATAGAGAAGCATACCATGGAAGCTGACGGATCGACAAGCGGAGATTTTTGGGAGGTTTTTTTTGTTGTAGACAGTAGCAGTTTGTTTCAGGGAGCGTCCAGACTCCACCAGAGGCGTCTAACCTTTGCAAAGTCTTCGTCTGGTTTTGTGATATAAACTTGCGTTGGGCCGCTTTCTGCAAATTGTTGGGCCTGCAGTTAGATGGGCTCCAGTATGGTTGTTAAGACTTTAGAGGCTTATTTTTGGGCCCATTGTCTCATCATAAATTAGCAATATTCAATAATTGGTTTATGCATGTAGACGGCCGTCATCTGCAAGGGATCCAAATGAATCTTGTCTCATGTAACCTCTTCTCATAGCCGTTACAGGCCGTGGCCCAGGGGCCTCCTCTACAAACCTAAGCGTTCTCAGAACACTAAAGCTTGCCATCACCACCTTTAAATAAGCACAGTGTCACATATACGGTTACCACTACTACTTCTACTGTACTAAGTGGAGTTTGGCTGTTTGTTCGATTTCTCTCTTAAGATAAACTAACCCTGGTGGCTCTTGGCTGTTGCTCGCTAATCTCTTAACTAGTAGTACTATATAATAACCGGCTAACCACTATAATTTTCATCGTATTAAAGATTTAATCAATTAAATTTTAATTAATATAATATTAAATTTGAGTTCGATTTAAAATTTAAAATTTAAAATTCGAATGAAATTTAATCAAATTTTATTTTTTAAATTTAAGTTAAATTTGAAATAAAAATTAAATTATTTAAATTCATTTGATTAAATATAATTAATATGTAAAAATAATATTAATTCTTATATTATATAAAAATTTAATTATTACGTTAGAACTTAAATTTAAAATATTTTATTAATTAAAATAATAAAAATATATTTAAATATAAAAATTTAATTAAATTCATAAATTATTAAAATAAAATATAAAAAATATTTAAATTTGATTCAATTAATAAATAAAATAATTCAAATTCAATTCAATAATAAATAAATCAAATTTAAATTTTATTTAAATTAAATTTAAATAATTTATAAATATTAATATATTATTTCCATCCTTGACTACAATGCACAAGCACGGAGGAAATGGAAGCAGTCATATGCCCCAAAAAAAAAAAATGAAAGAGATGGCAGCGTTGAGCGGCGGGCACATGGTCCGTGCAACAAGACCTCGATACTGTTGCCGACAATGGGTACGCCACGTTTCACATCTTAACTCGTGACTCCTAAATTGACGCGGTACTGCCACCGAAACCCAAAAGGCCAAATCCATTCACCTTTCATTTTAATAATTATCTTGCTGCATCAAAGAACTAAAAAAGAGTAAAAGTTCATGGTCCACGCACTGCATCCTTAACGTTAACCGAAAATATATATAAATAATCAAAAGCAGCTGCTCCTATTTTGACCCCTTTTGCAAAACCATTAATCACACTCTCTTTCTACCACTTAAGCATACTGAGCCCAAGGTCAATCCAAGGCATAAGGGCACATATGACTTTCAAAAGTTAACCCAACGCTTGTTGGCTATTCACATGCCATTTTATTAGAAATTAATCATCATATAAGTTAGGAAGTGGATTTTCACTAAGATTTTATCCTAACAATTGCATTTTTTTAAAATTTTTTTAAGAATCTTCTTTATTTAAAAAAATTGTTGAGCTAATGACAATTTGTTTAATTTCAGCACATGATCAATATTCATTGGTTAGGGTCTATTTGACCATCGAAACTTTATTTTAAAAAAATACTGTTAGAATAAAGTTGTTTTAAAAGTATTGTGATTAAAATAGTGTTTAATAAATTTAATGTAAAAGTACTGTAGAATATTAAAAAATTATTTGATAGTATTTGTGTATATTTTTAATAAATAAAAAAATAAAATCATCAATTTTATTAAATTAAACCATAAATTTTTAAATGAAAAATACATAAAATAAAGATATATTTTTATTAATTATACTAAAAATAAATAAATGAAATAAAAAATTGGACAGAATTAAAAAAATGAAATAATATAATCAATTCTTACAATTTTTGGAAATTATTAAGAAGTAAAGTGAAAATACAAAAAAATTTGATTAAATATTTATTCTTAAAATTAACACTCTTTAAAAAATTTTAATTTATAATTTCGTCTAAAAATAAAATTTATTTTTTTACATAAATTAAAATTTTTCAAATTTAAAAATCAAACATTTAATTTCCGCTTTTATAATAAATAATCTCTTTCCTAAATTGTAACAAACACTCCCTAAAATTGATAGTCTGAAACAAAAAAAAAGTATATTTATGGCTCTCATTTTGAAAGTAAGTTGCTTTTGTATTACTTCATTACCGAATTACCCAAAAAAAACTTCACGTTGGTTTAAGGTCTAACAAAAACCATTAGCACAGGCACCTCCCACGGTTTTTTAGCCACTCCCCCAGCTAACCGGCTTTCTGTATACTCGCTACCAAGCACGCGCTCTTATCCGTTTTTTTTCATATTTTTTCCTCAACCTATATATACTCCAAACTCCCTTGCCTATTGTTTCCCATCAACACCTAGAAAACCAAATCACAAAAAAAACAAAAAATATTTGTTTTTTTCGATCGAAGACCAGAATGTACAACGATAGCTGCAATTTTCTATCGCCAAGGGAGAGAATCAAGGAGAAGATGAAATCCTCGATCTGCTGCTTTCGTTCGACGCCATATATCGAAGGCGCTGTCGCCGTGGAGGAGTTGGAGGAGGTGAAGTCAAGGACGCCGAGATCGCCTTACATAAAGGAAAAGTGCAAAAACCTAATCACCAGAATCGGAAAAGGAGGGCGCAAGCACTGCAACTCGTCGGATTTCAGTTACGACCCCTTGAGCTACGCGCTGAATTTCGAGGATGAGTCGAACCGAGCCAACGAGCTTCCAATTATCAACTTCACGTCGCGGCTTCCCGCCACGCCGGATCGAACTCCAGCCGTCAAGTCCTTTGAAGCAACGCCGGTATCGGCAAGGAGAGAATTGATTGCTTATAGTTGATCAGAAAAGGCGGTGTAATTAATTAAAATAGGTTTGGCTTGATTTCCATTATTAACGGCGACTTTTCAGAGGTTGTAACTAAGTTACGGTGACCAATTGATCCATGAAAATTTATGTGCAGATATTTAAAACTAAAATTGTGAAAATATCTAAGGATTATTATCTGCTAACTAAAGCCTTCGAACCCGTTGCATCAGCCACTTTGGATCACCGCTGGGTATGGCAAGAAAGTAAAATATTCTCATAGTTACTCGAATCAAGCAAAAATGAAGTCAAAACCGTTGGATTCGAACAACATTTAGCGACAAACTTTAGAGTGTCGACATGATTACTATGAAAAGACAAAGTGGCCAACAGTTAAAATCTAATCCTGCTTTCTATCTTGCCATATCTTTCAGTTCACATTCATGAGTCATTCTGCCTTTGAACCCAATGGCATATGTACACCTAAGTTTGTATAAGATATATATTAGCTATTTTGGACTTGGAATGAGGATTTTAATCACAGGGGAGGGAAGTCATTTTCTTGGAAGTTGCATATTTGGAAATTTGTAGGACCAAATGCCCATATGAGGGGCTGCAATTGAAGGACTTGTTGAAGCATGCACAATAGAGGGAAAGGGAAGCTGCCTCTAGCTTAAAAACAAAAAAAAAAAAAAAAATGTAGGCCTTGCATGTTACTTTAATTTGTAGTGTAGCCAAAACATCTCAAATTAAATGGCCGCCATTTAACCAAGAAGGTGACGTATCACAATGGCTCAAGGATGTAAAAGTAAAGGACGAATGAGAGCAAGGGACTGGGACAATTTCATGACGGTTAATTTTGGTTTTGGACTTTGTAAGGTCTGTTTGGTTGAGGACAGCATAATTAGATTTGCTTGTAAATTAAGGTTTGTAATATGAGCTTTAGTTATAATTAAGTAGTCTTCTAGCAACTAATTAATTAATTGGTAACCATAACTCCTGAAATGCAACATATTTGTTTGAAGTTTCTTGCAGAAAGCAATATTTGAACAGTGTCTTAATAATAAGGTTAAACTTCTCCTCGTGAATGATCAAAATGGAACCTTACTCTTTGAATATGAAATATACATCAATTGTTGAATCAAATCTGGCTCGGTGTATAAATCTAGATTTTAAAATATAACAAAACTAGAACATTGAATCTTGCTTATATTATACTTCATCATCATTAATCTAACACATGGTCATTGGGCCCATCTGAAGCATCCCTTATTTGGGCTAACAGCCCAAGTATGTTTCCCTAAACATGTTTAGCTAAACACTAAAACAGGGAGAAATAGTTGCATTCACAAACAGAATATTTGTTTTTTTTTTTTTTTTCATTTGGTAGAATAGGTAGATGAGAAAATTAGTATTATTTTAATATTAAAATGGATAGAATCCATGAATATAATTGAAATAACAGTGGGTGAGTGGCAGGTATGGGGCGGATCTTTTTCTGATACTTGGTTTATTTAATCAATAAATTCATATAGAACCTGTCAATTAGACCAAAAAAATAATCCTTTTAAATGGTAGGCAAATATGGACAAATATTATAAGTTTAATGCAAGAATATTTTGAAGATTAGCATGGTGCTAAACGGTCAAGAAGCAGCTGGAGCCACACAGACTAAAGTGAGCTGGAGCTGTAATTGGCAGGTAAATGCCTGACTGCCCACCTTCAAATACCTAAAAGGAACCGATTATTGCTTAATTCAGTGAGTTGTCAATAATGACAATCCAATACGAATTAGCCAATGCTCAAGAAAAAGCTAAATATATTACGTGGCTTAATCTTGTTAGACTTTGGATTTTCTATTGTCACCCTTTAAATATTTGCATAGAATTTTGTCCAGATTTCTTCATAGTGTTCAGCACTTCCACCTTCTTCTCTCTTTAGTAGATAAACTGATACAGGCCTAGGATAGGATGATTCTTTTTATACCAAGTTATTAGCATATCTGCATTTGCCTTAAAAGCGTCTTTGATCCCAAAAGTTTTCCATCATCACTTTTCTCCCATGGCCACCCCACAACAAAAACCAACACATGCTAATGAAACCTGGCCTTTACGAGATGAAGACTATACCCAAGATTTTGAAGAGACAATTTCATCGCCTAGTTGCGGTTGCTTCCGAGGCCTTTGCTGGTGGCGTCGAAACAGCAATGAAGGGCATGGAAATGGATATATACTGCACCAACAGGCGGCAGAAGAGATAAGATCAGAGAGTTGGTTGACGAAAAAAGCGAAGAAACTGAAAGAGATATCAGAGGTTTTGGCGGGGCCAAGGTGGAAGAATTTCATTCGGAAGTTTAACATATATAGGATTAACAAGAAAAGAAGGTCGATGATGCAGTTTCAGTATGATCCTCAAAGCTATGAACTTAATTTCGACGAAGGGATCCATAGGGAAGATGATGCAGGATTTCCTGATTTCTCTGCTAGATTTGCAGTTCCAGCTTGGACTACCCAAAGGGGAGCTGGGACGTGATAAAGATTTGAATTAATTTTGATACTATACATATTTATATATTGAGTGAACAAGTCTAAGATATTTTATCTATATACTGTACATAGTTCATTGTTTTCTCAGCATTTCGAACTTTCATGAACGCCCGATGTGGTGTTAGTTGATGATCAAACGTTGGTGGAAATCGGTTTGTTTTTTGAGCAACTTTTACCATACTAAGGGAAAAGACTTCCAATGAGAGATTCAACCATGTATCCAAACGTTTAATCTTTCTGACTTTAATTACAACATCAGTTTGTAATTATACCACTTCATTCTAAAGTTGTCACATTGTTCCCTCAAGATATATACATAAAACACCTTCAACTGCAAAATGTTTTGTTTTTAAATTTTTTTTTTTTTTTGGTTCCTTTTATTTATTTATTAGAATAAACAATTAAGAAAGAGCATATCATCATTTTGCTCATCCCATTTCCATGATGGCTTTCCCCATTTTTTGGATATATAAGAGATCAAAGTGTTATAAAATTTGGTACCATTGATTGAGTTCAACCATTGTTGTTATCACAAAGGATTTTTAACATTGAACCATAATTAACAATTCCTCCAAATATAGTTCATTTTTAATATCATCCGTTTAAATCTATATATATATATATATATATTGGTACAAAGGAGGCCAAGCTGATCTGCCTAATTGGTTTAAATTTAAAAATCCATTCCTTTCATCTGATTTAGCTTAATAATGTAAAAATAATTTGGTTTTGATTTAATAAAAAAGCGAGACTTTTTTTTTTTGGGTTTCAATCTGATCTCAATTTATAGACGACTCAAATTAACTAGTATAAAAATATTTAATCAACGCATAATTTTTTGGGCTAAAACAATACATATGTAGTACAAATGCTTCAAAGTTATTTAAGTTAAGAAAGTCCAATAGGCCCAAAACTGATCCTAAGCCGAACACAATCTCATAATAATACATAAGGAGTTCGAAAAAATCAAATTTTAATTTAAAATTATAATTTAAAATTTAATCGAAATTTGATTCATTTCTAAAATTGGTTCAATTTCCCAAATTAAAATTGGTTCAATTTCAAATAAAGACAACCTAGACTTTCGGTGTGATCTCCAAACTTGAAAATAAATCAAAACCGAAGTCAACCGTGCACATCCATATCTCAAAAGTCCCACCTACTCGAATAAGAAAATAATGCAACTAAAGTTGAAGAAGCCGTAATCTAAGAACAGAAAAAAATGTTAAAATTTGAATTCTAAAATGATTGCGTGAATCAAATTAAACCCCAAATTCAAACAAAGAATATCACTATTGCAAAATTGATCTAAATTTATAAAAGCTAGATCCAATGCATTTTCATCCCTAAAAGCGACAGAAGATTATAAAAAAAGACAGACCCTTAAAAAGAAGGTTAATATGCCATTTTTGCTGCAAATTTTACCCTGCATGACAATGCCAAAAAAAAGTATAATGATCTAGTATGACTGTAAGGAATTATGCCAAAGATTATTACACTGTACACTCACAATCCCTCACTACCCTTATTCACAGATCTAAGGAGATAAAAAGAACAAAAATCATAACCTGCCAATGCAAATGTAATTTATCCAATAAAGTAACAGTAATATAATTCCTAAACTTCCTAGCAATATTGCATGGCTAGCATGTAGCACCAAACTGGCGTGCCTCGATCTACGCATACCTGCAAAATGGCACGAATCAGGTTCATCTGTTACAACCTCATCCTCTGTGTTAGCCCTTTTTTCATCTTGAAGCAAAATCTGTTCCTTTCACTTAAACCCTGAAGCAGTTCCATTTGAAAGCCTATAATATTGTTGTAATTTCTACGTAGTATGTTGGATTCATCGTTGACGTGGAAATGTTTAAAGAGACATCATCTGTGATTTGATTCTGGACTGTCTTCCATTTACATGAACCGATCACCATTGTTTTCACCTGCATTACTTCTTTTCAAATTAAGGTTGGTGCAAAAGTTCTCAAAAACGCAAATTACCAAGAACATATGCATTATTCACCATACCTTTTACGTTTGCTCTTCAAAACGGTAGAAGTTGATGGATTGCTATGCCAGTTCCTCTTCCTCTGATTGATGAACCAATTATTTATCTGTTTTAATTGTAAACCTGTTTCCTGAACCAACCTTGCCTTATCTTCCTCCTGAAAATTTGTTAGATAGATATTTAGGAAGTTGGTGCAGAAATCAAGCTGGATGCACTAGGTTTAAATTTAACATTAGCATTGATATTATTGAGCAAATTACTCGAGAACCACTAATGAACCTTAAAAAGTAGATATAGTTTCAGTTCTCAGTAACATGCAAATCAAATTTCCCACAACAAAACTGTACAACTCTTTGATCATTCTGAAGCTGAAATTAGACTTGATAACCCTGAAGCTAAGGCTACAACTTTTCTCATCTGCCCTTGTACGAGTCTGTTAAAAGATTAGGGTATGGCCACTTGGAATGTTTGTTTGTTGTTTGTTGAATGTAGTTCAAGGTGACCTAGAACTTACAGTAGGGTATGGCCACTTGGAATGTGACTGCCACCAAGCTTTCAAAGCTGATGTGGTGTCACCAGGAAGTTTTCCTGCCCTTCTCTTGCGCAAAATTTCCTCCCTTATGTCTACAATCTTCTCCTTGTAACCCTGTTAAGGAGAATACAAGTCAGTAACCTTAACTCTCAAACATAAAATTCTCTACAATCAATAATTTCATCAATTAATTACCTGTTTCAGTTCATGTTTCAGTTCTTGCCTCACACGCTCCATCAAAGACCTTTCATTCTCCGTTGGGATTAAAGGCCCAAATCCCATCGAATCCGGACCCTCCAAACTTCCATCAAACAAGTTGACATCACTATCTACTTGGTCGTCATCATCATCAGACATTGTTGCACCTGTACCTTCGCCTGGAGAAACTCCTGCTTATCCACCGAAAGCATATGTCATAACAGAATCAACATTCCAAATTTTAAAGTCTAAGCTAATTAATATATATAGAACATAATGCAAATTAATGGAATCAAGAATTTTATATTAGGAAGGAATCTTCACCATTAAAGCAACTTGAGATATTTTACAAACATTGATGCATATCTTCTGCTAGATATTTAAACTATACCTGTTAAGCTCTGTAAGGATTGCTCAATTTCCCAGCAAGCCATAACCGCTTCCATTGCATGGACCCGAACATGTTGTTGCAATTGCTCTTTAAATGAACATAACAACAGAACATAATGCGTCTACATTACCAAGGAAAAGAAAAGTCAAAATTTTCTTCCATAACAACTTCAAAATACAAGGCTTCATGAAAATCTACAAGTTTTAAGGAATAGATACCAATGTCTAAAACAATGTAAGAAAGAGATCTCTTTTCATCATCTTTGAAGTACTAAAAAAACTAAAGATATAAGTGGAAACATTCTGTTTCAATTAGCTAGTTGTTTTTCTAAGAGAAAGAGCTCAAGCTGATGACTCTTGGTAAGCTATTTGTGTTTTAACTCTCAGAGCAGAGTGAGGGAAATTCCATTATTTGCAATCATGTGAGAATAATATAAATGAGTGGAGCATGAAAATTCAAAATTACGACTAACATTATTCTTTTTTCTTGGCCTTTTATACAGCCCATCCTAGAGTTATGAGATATGAGACTTAATTTATTGTTGTTGTTGTTGTATGTGAGAATGATATAGCACTTGAATTCTGCAACAGGATTCAACAAACATATAACCTTTTGAATGTACTATACTTGTTCATTAATCTCAGGAATATGTTTCTTCAAAAGGGTTCAAAAAGGTGGCAATTCCTTGTCCATTTAGAACTAGAAAATGTGAAGACAAAAAGAATGCGTGGAGAAACAGCATAAGTTATTAACATTGCTGAGACTGGAACTTCCCATTCTTGGTTATGGAGATGTACAATCCGATTCATCAAACGAAAAAGAAATAAACAGCCTATTCATTTGTTTTGGTTAAGGAACAGCAGCTTATCACTCCATGATATTTTCTTCCGTTATATCTTATAGCTGCCAACAATCCCAAGTTCAGCCTGCCCAACAATTTGTAATCAAAGCAGTCGCACTCTGTTTCTTGGTCACAAATTTTTAAATTTGATTGGTAATAACCACAAAATTTCCTTTACTAGATTTGGATCCAATTGAATTGTAAACACAAGATTTCAACTTTTTTATTGCTACCAATCAACTTATCCTATATAACCAAATATATATATATATATATGAAGAACCTAGGATTACTCCAAATGTTTCACCCATCTCTTTTAAAGATCTGGATTTCAGGAAGAGTGGGATTCGATCACCAACACTTGCAGTTTCTCCTTCCTTAATTCCCTCTAAGCCTTGGCCTCTTTGTAAAAAGAAAGAGATATGCACAAATTACTATTCCCTTTTGCAGTTATCACGAAAACAATTGTCGGTGCATCCCACTCCTCTGTATTAACCACCAATGTTTAAAAAATAATAATCAACTAACTAAACCCACTTCTCATTCCCGCTAGAATCAACAACTTAAAAGAACCAGAAGGGCAGAATGTTATGTTTTAAAGGGGCTTTGGTTCAGAAAATTCAAATAGCCTTAAATAGCAACAATCACGGAGCAGCCAGAGAATCAGTTAATTCTTCTCATGCCTCCAGCCGTTTAGTTACTTACCAAATTGCCACTCAGGCTAATTTGATGAATAATTTTCAAACGATTAAAGAAGAAAATCAGTAGAGGAAATAATAATAATAATAATAATTATGATAATAGTAACAGTACGTAGTAGTAACATACCATGAACTGATCGAGCTCTTTGTCATCAACAACCAAGCCCTGGGCCCCACCACCGAGAGCCGAGTACTTAGCCACCACATGCTGTGACTGAGCCAGCTGAGCGTCGATCCTCGGAAGCTGATCCACTGGCGTGGCGATCCTAAGACAAGCCACGTGTGCAGACAATAGTTGCTCGTACCAAGGGTGAGCTAGTATCTCCGCCTTGTACCTTGCATTTTGCCAATTCACAGCCCCATCTACAGCTGCTCCACCTCCTCCACTTTCCACCACAACACCTTCGCTCTTGTTATTATTCATAGTCTCACTGTTGATGTTCTTCAAATCCCCGGATTCCACGGCCATCATGGAGTCCCCTCTACCACCTCGTCCAGCTGCTGCTGCTGCTGCTGCCGCCGCCGCTGCCACGTCGTCGATGACTTCACTGTGGTTACGTTGAAGAAGCGAAGACGATGAACGGGAGAGCCACTGGTTGGGAGCTTGGGAAGCCGCGGAGGAGTCAGAAGCAGTTGTAGTAGTATGAAGGTTAAGGAAGTTAGGGTCTGAGAAGTGAGCGTGTGGTTGCGGTGGTTGAGGCTGCTGGGAACGGAGGAGAGCGTTGTTTAACCAATTGGGACCTGTGGTTTCCTGTAGTTGGCTGGTTTGTTGCTGTTGGTTCGTTTGTTGTTGTTGCTGTTGGTCGGTGAAGTGATGAAGAGGAAGGTCTTGTGAAAGGTGGTTGTGGTGAAACGCCATGTAACCCTTTACCTTTTCTTTTTCTGTAAAACGTACTCGAAAGAGAGATATGATGAAGACGACGACGATGATTATTATGAATTCATGGTTTGATAGATAGAGAAAGCGAAGGAAACTATGGACGAGGTTGGGATTTTTTTTCTTTCTTCTTTACAGTCTCAAGTTAAAGATATAGCCTTTGTATTTCTAGAGAGAGAGGGAAAGCAAACTGAAGGCGATGGCTTTGAGGATATAAGGTGTAAGAAAAAGCGAGAGAAAGGGAGAGGTATATGATTATTGGTATGAGCTACTGTAAGAAACGTGTTAGAGATAGCCTAAGAGAGGGAAAGAAAGAGAAATGAAGAGAAGAGATGTAGAGGGAAAGCGGTTTTCAGGTGAAGAAATCTGCTTATGATGAAAAGGGTGGACGTTTATGGGGAAGGAAGGGAGGAGGGGACCATTTTCATTATTTTTATTATTGTTGCTTATTGTTATTATCTCATTATTATTTTGCCACAGTTGCCTCTGTGATTTTGTCGTACGATAAAAGTTATTTTTCTCCAAATATATTATGCGATAATGTCATGATTTCTTTAATAAAAACCTAATTTATTTTTTTTACATCCCAAAAATAATATTATTACTATGTTTGGTAAGTATTTTATGAATTTTATGAACCAATATTTTAAAATTATTATCATATTGAATATTATTTTCATTAAATGTATTATTAGTCACAAAATTATTATATCAAATATATTATTAAAAATTATATTAATTATCGCTAAAGAATATTTTTACTAACAAAACTCCTTTTTTCTAGCTTTGAAATCTTACCCATATTCCAAATCATAATTACTAATTCTTTTTCAAACAATTTAGAACCTGTTTTTCCTATAAAGAAAATTATTTTGACTTTCTGTGTGTAGAATCAAGTGTTTACATGATTGAAAACTATTCCAAATTGGGTTATGTTAATCATTTTTCAATTACCAATATCGTATAATATAATAATAATATTTTTTAATTAGTTGTCGTTGATTAATAAACCGCCACTAGTATTTATCGTCGGTTTTTTTAATCCGAAAAGACTAGGAGGGAAAGAAAGAATCGGAAAAGCTAGAAGAAAAAATTGCGTGGACCTTCCTGAGTGGTTGGTTGATGGATTTTCCATCGACGGTTCAGAACTGTCACTGTGGGGTATCCCTCTGGGGGGGACCAGACTTTTTTACGTGGAACGTGAAGTGGGGGGTTGCATTCGGACAATGCTAGTGTAGACGAGTGACAAATGCGCAGGTTTTGCCGTACTACTAAAGCTGCTGCGAACTGCTGTTTATCCTTAAACTGTTGCAACAATCGTATTTGTACCGACTATTACGAATCCATGTTTTCTGAAATAGGATTTAATGCAAAACATTGGAAGTCAATGGTAAATTTAATAATTTAAAATTTAATAAAATTAATATTTTATATTTTTATATTAATATAAATTATAACACATAATTTTTCATATAAAATATAATATAAATATAATATTTTACTTAATAAAATAATATAAATTATTAAATTTATCAGGAGATATATCAAAAAATTAACACTTCATTTAAATAAATAATGAAAATTTATTTCCACGAAATCTCAAAATAACATTAAACTCTTAAAAATTTTAATGGCCAAATGATGTTACGGTAGATGAAATTTTTTCTCAAATTTCATCCCAATGATAGACTAAACATATTATGGCTCTCAAAAACTTATAGTTCTATTAGAAAAGCTTCAAATCTCCTCCACACGTAGGAAAGGAAACCCAATATTAAAGTAGTTATATAAAATTAATTAATGAATTAAATTAAAATATAAACTCAAATTGTAGGTAGTGTTTTGCACAATTAAAAATTTATAAAAAAAATTTTTTAGTATATCAAAAAAGCAAAAAAAATCAGGAAGAAAAATTTTAAGCAAAAGTATTTAACGTTGGTTAGATATGGGAGTTTTTACTGAAAATGAAAATCACATTTGCGTAGCGTGGCATGCATGTAAAAGTGCTTACAGCAACAAAAATACATCATCGTATCTAGAAAAACACATTTGTTGTAGTAGTGGCGTAGCAAAGGAGCAGTATCCTTAAAAATGGGAGCGTGTTTTCAACGTCACTCGATATTGCGAGACAAAAAATAGCAGTTGGTAAAATAGGAAGAACCCTACCATTAAGGAAGACAAATTGATTCTTAACGAAGAGCAGTTGCAAAGGTGGGGATGTCTTGTAGTCAAAATTTCAGTTTTGTTCGGTTTTCACATGGTGTTACCGGTGATAGGCGGGTGAAATCTGAATAAAACGCCAATAGAAGAAGAAGAGGGAGAAAAAAGAAATACATCGTGAAAAGAGGACAAAGGGACGGAAGGTGATTGCAACTGATTTGATCGAGATAAATTTTATTCGTTCTTACTCTAATGTACACATGTATATTTGACATTTCATTGGTATTTTGTTTAATATTAATTTAGTTATTTTAATTTAATATTATATTTGTAAAATATTGTTTTTAAAATAGATTATATTTTAATAAATTAACATTTTAAATTAAATATTAAATAATAATTTTATTAATAAATAAATATAAAATTAAATAAATAATTATATATTTTCAATCTATTTTAAGAAAAATTTTAAAAATTCGTTTTTATTCAATTTTATGTTTTTATATATCTTATCCATCTTTGATTATATTTTTTTTATAAAATATTATTATTTAAATTTATACCAATCAAAATACAAATTATTTTTCACGGTGAGGACCATAAATTACGTTGATTCTCTCTCCGTCACTCGCGGGACAACGACCAGAAGGACACGCGTCGAGAGAACGGATCTTGGACCACAAGTGGTCCCCAGCTGGTAGCACGCTCCCAGGTTAGAGCGTATCAAGGCCGTACACGTGGAGCGATAAGAATGGGAGAGTGAGGACCACCTGGAATTTTGACTTGTCTGACAGCCGCCGGCTTAATCAATGCAAACTGTAGGTGGTCCCCTAAGAAGCTGCGGGTCCCAAATAGCCCAAATGAAAATAAAAAATAAAATAAAATAAAGACGAAGAAAAGAGAAGTTGGGGTCCACAAAGGAAGTGGGGCCCACAAAAGGAAAGGTACTGTACTGTGTTTATGGCAAACTGTCCAGCTATAACTAAAGGATGGTCCCCTCCCTACGTGTTTTCTCTGTCTTATTATAATAATAATAAGAGATATTCTTTCCATGTTAACATTTTATCGTATTATTAATTTTCATAAAGTTAAAAAAATATATAAGTTAATTTATTTAACATTATATTTTAAAATTTATAATTTTTAATATTAAAAAATTATAATATAAAAATATTAAATATTAAATATTAAAAAATATAATTTTAGGATATCTAAAAAAATTTTTAAAAAATGAAATAGAGGAGTAACAGATGGAGTGGGAGGGAGGGATAGTAATGTAATTTAAGAAGAAGAAATTTCATTGTAATTTTTTTTTGTCGTTTCTTTTTTTATAGGTGGGTGATGACATGTCGTCACGCAAACGGCAGAGGCATAGAAAGGTAACAAGGGAAGATAGTGGCTTACGTAATTTCTTAGGAAACGTCTGATCGTCTGTCTCGGCCTTCCCCTCCCAAAGCATGTCTTTTGTGCTCTTTCCTACCCACTTTCATACGTGTATGTACCCTTCCTTTTAAATTTCAATACTTTATTATGAATTACTACTTATTATAAATACAATATACGGGTATTTACTTGTGTCATTCTATTTTCTAAGTTTTACTACTAATTTAACATTCACTCTTTATTTTTTAATTTAGAAGTAAACTCTTTTCTTTTCTTCTCTTTAAAGCTCAAACCCCTAAAAAATTCAACCCTAAACCTTCTTATACATCCCCATCAATGATATTATGAAATCCGTATGCAGCCTTAAAGATTTTAAAGTTTTGTATTACATATGAAAATGTAACTTGTGACAATTGTTTTTTTCCATAAAAAAAAAAAAACCCATCAATTTCCACTTTATATTATTTTTTTACATGTAACTTATTATTAATTCAAGTGCTATCGTGTTATTTAGTTTCTATTTGTTTCGATGACCAATAGAAGCCTTAAGAGAGAAGGCACGTTGAGAATATATTAGTACATCAGTACATCTAGGAAATTACATGCACCTAGAGTAACCTCATCAACATTCTAGTAATAACTTATTATATAATCTTCAAAAAATATTAATATTTGTCTATTTGCACATCAAAATTCAAGGCATGTGTTTATCATGTGAACATCACCTAATTAGTTATTGACATTTACAAGACGCACAATTCAGCATTTTTTTCAACTTATTTCTGTGTTTGTCACGTCTACATGTTGCCATTAATTTCTTTCCTATCTAATTAAAAAGCATAGATATGAATTAAAACAGAGGAGCTGATTAACTGGGTTGACAATAATATAAATAAACGGATTATCCACGGATGCTAATTTAATATATTATATTTATTAAATTAAGAAATATATTAATTAAGTATTTTTTAAATATCACTTTAATCAGTATCAAAAGCACTGTTTAACAATTTTTTTTTTTATGAAAGAAAAAGAGAATGCCATTAAACATCCAACATGTGTTATTAATATGTCGACTCCTCTTTTCGGTGGGATTTATGGTTGAAATTTCTATTATTTAAAAAGATGGGTTGGTGAAGCCACAATCGGTAAAGATAATATAAAGCATGTTCAAATACGAACTAATTCCAAAAATAGTTTTCTTTTCTACTATTATCATGTGGAATTAAATTGATTATATGAGAATGTCACGAGCTCTCTCCATGATGGTGCCAGCAAACAATCATTCTCAACATGACAACATCAATATCCCTATACCTTAGGGCCTGAATTAATTATAGCTTATTCGAGCTTTGTTATAAATGATAAAGCACATTTATTTATATTTGATGCATTATTATTATATAATTATTATATATCAATTTATTATAATTTGTTACATCATTATTCTATTTTAATATAATTAAATATTAAAAATTTAAATATAATTATTTTTAATGATTTTTAAAATTGTTAATAATTGTTAAAGAATTTATAATGCTCTAATAATAAAAAATATAAAATATAAAATTTTTTAATATATTTAAAGTTGGTTTTATTTTAGAAAAAAAAATTTATATTCCAAGTACCCTTCACCAGATGTTTCTAAAATGTTGTTTATAAAGAAGGCACTTTGACTTTGTGAGACATAATCTTTAATTAATTTTAATTAATAGACAGCATTAGACACAGCTCCTTATTAATTTTTTTTTTAAACGTGCTTGAAAGACTCAGGCATTTTATAGCATTTTTTAATTGTTGAAACAGATTCCATTACTTTGAAGTTGGACTCTTTTATTAATCAAGATATGGTCATTGAAGATCTATTACAAGCATTTGTTTTGTTGAGTTCTATTGGATGGACTCAATTTTTATAAGAATTATAACGAAAATTTTATTTGGGTTAATTATAATCATAAAATTTCAATTAAAAATATTTTTATTAAAAATATTTAAAATATAAATTATCTGCTTATCATGATTATAATTGTTTAATTATGACTAAATTAATCATATAAAAATTTCATAATAACTCTTATGAGATTAAATTCACGAGATCAAGTAAACTCTTTTTTGTTATAGGCTAAATATGGTTAATTGGGAGATAATCATTGAAATATAATTAATTGATCTTGATTTTATTAGTAGATAACCCTTGACATAACCTCGTAAGTGTGGCCTGAAATTATACCTTTATGCCCAATAATTTATTTCATTAAATTAATTTTCTCTTTCAATCAACAATAATGTTATCAATGAGTGATGTTAATGAATACTGACGATTGAGGAGGTATACATTTATATAAGTTTTACATATTTTTTTTAATTTTTAAATTTAAATTTAAATAATATAGTTTAAATTTAAAAATTAAAAAAATTTATAACACTTACGTTAATATAAATATATTTCTAATGGCGACGATCATGATAATTTATTAATGAAATCGTGGCTGCAATCTTCATAGCTGCAAATCCTGGGTCTGGGACTCTGGGCTAGCGCGTGCAGTGGGATGGATGAGTGCTCAGATCCGGACAGTGTCTCACACATTGGGATTGGAAGTAAACGTCTCTTTTCATCTGTCAAATTGGTCTCTGTTTTCTCTCCACGCATGCTTCATATTTTCCAGGTCGTCGCCATCCAAATAAACTTTTTGCTTGCTTTCCAAACGACCCAAATCGGCAAATCCTGTACTTATGGTTACCTTGCACCCTCAAAACTATTCATGCTGAAATCAAAAACTCCCCTCACCTCACGTGCTTAGCGTCCATGCCTATAGCCCGAAGTGACCAACATGCACCCGCATTTTAACCTATAGGTGTTAGGCCAAATGCTTTTTCTTTCTTCTCTATTTGTTTTTCCGTTTTTTTTTTAATCGTCGAGGAGAGTGTAATCCACGCGATTGAAAGAAGATTTCTTAACGCCATAAAAATATCCAAACAGTTAAGTGAATGGTTATTGGACGAACACGTGTCGAACTCCAAACACACAGAAACTCAGAATCCGGTGCGACGCGGCCTAGGTTTCGTGGAGCATTCGCCACCTTTGCAACCCAACGTCCAATTCGCTGGCCAGTCGTCAATGTCAACGAATTGAATGTTTCAACGTGTAACCTTGTTAAACAGTTGCATGGACCCACACGTTTTACTCGAGCCAGCCTGAGGAACGGTGTCCTTATTTATTATTTCCGTAACAAATTATAAGATAATGTGGGTGGCAGGTTTTGATTAATTCTTCAACTATATAGTTTTAAATTGCGTGGGTCCAACGTTTTTCAATTAATGTTTAAACTAAGATTAATTAATAGTATTATTATCGGAGTGGGAACTGGGAAAAGGTCTAATGTAAGTTTTGTCTGTGTCTGTTCTTTTGTCTTGTCTTCTTTTGTTGCCAAAAGTCCTTCGAATATGATAATGTATTCTTTTAGGATCAATAGTGATAGCATCACCCTTGGTGGAGCTTTGAATGGTGAAAGTTGTTCGGAAGCATTTTATATATATATATTTTAAAATAAATCAAACAAACTAACTCAAATTTCATGTACTTAATAATATTAATTTGTTTCAAGTCAAATAGTTCATCAAATAGAATCTGAATTTGGTTAAAAAATTCACTCGCTTCTATGAATTATTCAAATTTTCACATTTACAAAATTTTCGATTGTTTTATATTAAAAAAATTATCAAATAAAAATGGAGAAAAGGAAAGAGAGTATATATATATATATATATTAAATTTGCATATTTGGTGAAAAAAAAAAAAACAGTGAAGAGATGGTATTTGGTGCAATGCATAGATTGAATTATGAATTAATAAATGAAGAAAGGTCTGCAAAATATTTCTGGACGAGATGTGGATAGGTTAAGTAGTTTCAGAAGTTCAGTTACTATGGATACCTGCGGCAAATGGAACCTTATTTTTACGGTGGCTGCTACTGCTGCTGGCGGCTGCCACACCCAATTCAAAAGTACCATATTTACTAGGTCATGCCTAGTATTATATATCTATCTACACTTGGTCACTTTCAGTAACTTTCTCTAACTATATTTTTTTAAGCAATCAAAATTGATAAAATAATTGTCAAAATATTAAGTTAGGAGGATAGAAAAATTATAAATTATCATATAAAATTGTTAAAAAAATAAGATTAAAAATTATTAAAATTTGTGATTAGATATAATATAGTATTTAAGAAGTATTGTCAAAATATTAAATGCTCCTTGTCTCTCGTAAGCATTGTTTTAGTTTATTTTTAATGGTTAAATTTTTTTAATTTTGATTTCATTTTATTTTAAATATATTACTAATTAAAATATAAAAAAAAGCTTTTCTAAAACTTTTAATCACGGGATTTTTATATATGTTTTTATAAAAATTAAAAATATTTAAAACATTATTTATGAGACTGAAAAAGTAATATATCTAATATTTACAAAATATTTTTGGAAGTGTTGATAGAAAGGTCTAAGGTAGCAAATTGGAAAAAAGGTATCTCATTGATGATAAAGGGGACATTTATGGGATTCCAATTTGATCTGAGTTTGGGTACATTATTGGAGGTTTTTGACTACTCCTGAAAACGAAAGTAACTGAATGCTGGTGGAATCTCGGTACCTCTCATCTCAAACAATCATTCAAGTAATTTCCTTTATGATCTAAGCCCCAATTTCTTCCAATTTCTTCCAAGAAGTTGAAATCGGAAGCGATTTTAACTAGGAAGTGAACATTTTTTTTTCTTTTATCCAATAGAAGTAAGTTGCCAGACCCTTCTTTTATGAAAGATTTAACCAAAAGGAGGAGCATTTGAGCCTAACACAATGACAGGTATAGTTGAATTTTGATATTTTGGGTTAACTTCAAGCTTGACCAAAAACCTTGTTTTCAAGTAATGGGGCCAAATAGAACCAAGCAAAGGTTAGCTTTTTTTTTTTTCTCACAACTTTACACAAAGTGGTGAAAACAATAGACAAACAGTTCAAATCACCAACTTTGGCTATATACAAATTTTACTAACATTGAATCTGTCAAAAGAAAAAGAAAAAAAAAAAGAAAGAAAAAGAAAGACATGGAATGGAATGGAACTGTCAAATTCCGTTACGCGTGACAAAGGGGGCTTATTGCCCCCACCAAACCGATGTGATTCGCCTTATCCAACAAATGGTGAAACGTTTTATGTTTCGTGTTGAAGACTTAATTTGCACTCATTTGATGTATTCTTTTCAAGGTGCACTTGTCATTAAAACAATCGCGCAAAGTTAAAAGAAAAATGGGTATCAATTTTGGGACAATTATGGAGAGGAATTTGGCCTAAAAAAAAGTTTGGTTCTTCCAAGGAATGCTCAATGTGAATCATTATGGGTAAGTAGCTGCTTTGACTGAATAAGATGCTTTTTTTTTTTTCCGTTTTTATTACGTGGATTTTGAATCAAATGTTTGTGGTGATTGATGTGTTGTTTGATAAAAAAAAAAATCAATTGACAAGATTTGAGGGTAAGTTTTATCATGTCGCTTTTCTTGGCTTTATACATGTTCGATTTTTTGAAGTTTTGATGGGGATGATGGGGACGTGGCTCAACTTGGATGAGTTTGCGCCATGGTGGCTTTCATCCTCCATTTCCCTTTCTCACCCCCCATGTTCCTTTGCCGATTGCCCCCACCCCCTCTCTCACCCTCAAATTTAGGCTTTGTTTCTTCATATGGACCACAAAAGCACTTTTAAGCCACTCTTCATGGACCACAAAGCCACTTGCAACTTCAGTCTTTCATCCGTTCACATCACCCCCCAAATCAATCGATAATCCAAAATCTCTCGACCTAAAATATCAATGTAAAAAATATAAAAGAACAATTTTTTATGTTGTTTCGATTTTTTTTCTTCAGGATACAAAGAGTATTCAATAAATATGAAAATATGATTTTCAACAAATATATGTAATATACGAACTCGCATTCGATATTCACTCTAAATTTGAGTAAGATATACATTTATTACCTCTTGGAGTTGCTAATTTTCATACACACCACTATATTTACTATTACTTTTACCTTAGTTTATGGAAATAATTTATCAATTTGTTGTTGTTGTTATGAATTATATCTTTCTTTTTAACTTGCAAGAAAGGAAAGAAATACCTCTCCTACTCCCCCCCATTGTTTCACTTAGAGTAGGTCAACTTTGCCCTGTAACTGGGGCCGAAATGTCCCCTCATTTCTTATCTCGACAGACTCTCAAGTTACTATGTTAGCACATGAAGTGATAAAAAATTTATTGGATCTGTTGGTACAATCACCATTAGGAGTGACATTTAACATGTTTGAATTTGAATTTAAACATTTAGAATTTTTTTTATATAAAAAAAAGTTATCAAAGGCCACCGACTATAAGATTTCTACAAGAAATTTCAGTAAATTTCTCCTAAAATGTCGTCCAAGCATGCAAAGGGCAAAGCATGAAAATAAAAGGCGGAAAAGGAAGAGAGTTGGGGGTCGGGAATAGGGAGCAGCAAATGCCCCACAAGCAAACGTAAGTGACATAATATAGATGAGGAAAAAAAGGTATCAAAGGACATGCATAAAGATTACACAGACACCACCACCATGGCTTGGATGATGGATCGATTGTTGTGTTTTGCGCTCTTTCTTTTTTAGCATAGTAGGATTTAGTTTTTCTTTTTCACTTCTCTCTTATTATTATGTGATGTCACACCATTTTCTTGCTTGAGGAAACTCACAATCGACAATTACCATTGATGAAAGCTGATTTTCTCTATTCATTGATGTTGATGTAACGCATACACGCTCACCCACATGGAAAAGCCTTGGAAAGAGATTGATCAACAAGCACCAGTATGTGGATTTTTTTTTTCTAAAAAAATAAACACTTTTTTGCACAGATTACTCATATTAATCAGTTTAATTTTAGGAAAAAATATATAATCTATTTGATATTTAAATTCTAATATCTGCAATTATATTTTTTATTTTCATATTATAATTTTTGTGTAAAAAAAATCATTAATAGTTGTCTGATATTTCGTTTAATGTATATCACTGTTTATCGAATGTTTCTTTGATGTAACAAAAACTTTAATACATTATATTATGCATCTAATTATTTTTTTTTAACATGTGTAATGAACTCAAAAGTATGAAAATATTTAATAAAAGAGCTTGTATAATGTACATTGCCATATAATTCTTTGCATCATTTATATTTTTTATAAACTCTAACAAATTGAGAAAATTTTCTAGCTAGGGCTTGCCTTTTCAGTATTATATAGGAGTTTTTCAACAGTCTTTATGTTAGCAATGATATGGAACTTAGGGCATTGAGGGAATTGAAGAGAGAAAGAATGTTTGGAATTAATGGCAAAAAGAACATTGGCATTGGGATCACTGAAACTGGTAATTTATATGATGAGGACGAATTTGTGAAGGACAAATTACCTTTATTGGAGAAACTACAATTGAAAAGTATATATTGCCATTAAAACTTTCACATGGTTCTTGGCAATATTCAGATTTCCTCGTCGACAGCATAATTGTCCACAACAAAAATGTGATAAGATCAAAAATATGAATGATTGTGAACAGACAGAAGAAGAATCAAACACTATCAAATGAATATATATATACACACACTGCAATTGAGAAGCAATTAGAAACATGTGGTAACAAGAAAAATTAATGTGAGGTTGGTGGAGGAACAGGAGAATCCATTAAAGAAGACAAAACATGAAGGCTTGTAATCAAAGATTTGCCATTTATATGAATCAAAACATGTACTAAGAATTTGCCATGACATCGATGTTAAAGTCAGGTTCATTGAATCAAATATTTGCAACTGTTGATTTCTCATAAACAAGTTTAACATGGAAACTGGTCCTTTTTAAAAAAAAAAAAAAACTAGTTGGAAATTTTAAACCTTGAAGCTGTTAATATATATATATATATATATATATAGGTGAAACACATTTTGAAACTAAAATTGTTCATTGCGGTGAAATATCCCCACATTCTTACATTATATGATTTCTCAAGAGATTCTATCATTTCTCTCTCTCGGTGTCCATAGGTGTTTCAATCATCTTCATACACGAATTTCACATTTTTGGAGTTAGTTTTTCACGTTCATTTTCAAGTACAGTCATGTTTCCTTCTTCCCCAAATGGGTATCCTAACCACCAACAGCCCCACTTCTCCATCAGTCGGTTGCCTCCATTAAACCTTCAAAGGAAGACAAAACAAATAATATGAATCAATAGGATTTCTTCAACAAAAATGATTTTGTATAATGTGGGGGCAACTAAACTTCATCCATGGGGTGAAGACACCAAGGACTCTCTGCATTATTTTATTTGTTAGGGAAAAAACTTGGAAGTGAAGGTATAAAACAAAGGACATGAGAATTCTTCATCGTTCTCATTACCAAATATTCCTGACATCCAAAACAGTGTAGCATTTTTTGTAAGAATGGTCTTTTCAAACAATTAACATAATGCCATTCACATTTATAAATTCTAATGACTCGTAACATCTTGTCCAACACGACAGATTCACATTGTCATATGGCATGCTTATTTTGCAGGCGTCAGAGATTTGATTAGTCAATAAAGATAGATAGCGATCGAATGCCATGATTTTCTCGAATATCTTTCTCCATTTTTTTTTGCTCATATCCATAGCCTTTGGGAGTCCAATCCTGACAATTCGATCATATGATGTAAGAACATTAATGTTTACATTATAGATTTTACATTGTTCTTACTTCTATACAACATTCTCAGTTATGCTTTGATCCGAAGCCCAAATATAGAAACCATTAATTCTAAAGGTAGCTTTGAAGTGTAAACCAATAGCTTCAATAACTCAGGCGCATCTCTCCTTATAAGAATATAAAATATTCTGCTAACAGGCTTTAACCCAATTATGCCATTGAGATTTGCGTACCGGATGCCATTACTTAAACATATTTTGAGGATTTACAGATTTAATAAACAGGGAATCAGGAATCAGATTAAAAAAACGGAAACATCAAATATATTTCACAACATAAATGTATAAAATGAATCACACTTCAAGATGCATAGACAAGTAATCATCTCAGAATAAGGCTTCAATTATATATAATTTACGAGCATTAAATCCCTGATTTCTGCAGTAAATGGATTTTGAGAAAAAGATAAGCTTTCAAAGATAGAATAGCATTTTTGGTGTAAGGGAAGAGAACGGTGGTCCGGGAAACAGTTAAAGGACGTGTAACCTTTGACACTGTGCAAAGATGCTAGCTAGCATCATTGTCGACTTTGAGAAGCATTTTAGTATCCTCTAGCTATGTGGGAGGAAAATCATCACGCAGTCCCATTGACACGTACATTAAAAGGAGGAGGTCCTCGACAGAAGATTCGCTTTTTGCTCTACTTCTTAAAACGTCATTAGCATCCCCAATTACAGCAACGGCAACCATAGCGTACTCACCAGGATCAAGAAAGTACAAAGAAAAACAATATTTGCATTCTTCAAGTGGAGGAACCTCCATGGTCATTCCCTTTAGAACACCGAATAAATAAAACATAAACAAACTGTGATCAGCAACACTACAATTTACAACACAAAAAAATGTGGAAAGTAATACTGATTTCAGCCAAGGGACCTCACTAGCACAATAATTACAATTGAGAAATTTACATAAAGAAAAAAAAAAGGCCGGATGCACACACTAATAGGCCCGTTTTTAGACAAAAAAGTGCTCTTTGTGATTTATCTGGCAAACTAAAAAGAAAATCGATGTATCAGATAGATTAGAGTTAATGACTAAAAGATGATATTATTGAAACTGAAATACAAAGCTGCCACATAATGATACTATAAAACCAAAGGAACTAACCAGCCCACAGGGCAGTGGTCTTCGTGCCTTCAACACAATTCTCTCCAGCTACATCTCTGCAAGTGACACTAAGATTCATCTTGATGGTTTCCCTTGTGTTATTCCTAACCAGAACTTCCATAGGAATCATATCATGTGCAATTACAGAATTCTTTGATGCGGAGGGCTGAATCCATTTCTAGCAAGCCTGAAGCCAAAAGTCAGAGGATCTGGCAGTAGTACATCCATGACGGATGACTGAAGGGCTGCCTGTACAGCATCCTTGATTTTCAATTCTCCAAAGCTGTTCCGTCCTGATTGTCACCTGACTTTTATTCTGGAAATGAGGTTCTTAATGGAAACATTTAGTTCAGCCTTCGTACTCCTTTCTGAGAAACTAGAATTTCTAGCACCAGTGGACCATCAGACTGTAAATCCTTCAAAAAAATTGAATCATCAAGAACAGGTAACTTAAAAAGCTCAAGTGGTATTAACACCCTTGCAAAGCAGTCCCTGTCAGTTCTTGTTTTAGGATAACCATATTCAGCAGAACTGTCAACAGAAACATTGACCTCATTGCTTGATCTTTCCAACTGGACAGAGACACTAATTTCGAACACCACATCAGTTGGATTAGACAACTCTAGTTCGAGAAAATGTAATCCCCACCTTCCTGTAAAGGGATCAATCTTCACCAGTCTGTCTTACTTCCATAGCCAACGGCTTCATCCAAAGGGTTACCATCCACAATAGCCAGATTCGAAAGGCTCTCATCAACATGTGCAGGAATCTTCATAGAAAGCAAACGAGCTTTCACAAAAGACAAACCTTGCAAAACACAGATTTGTAATGGAACAACCAGGCACCTTCCTCGGGGCACAGATGATTTGTTTGTTTCAAGATCTCTAGTATCTCCTAGTGGCCCTGAGAAAAGAATGATGAATTTAAGCACTAGGAAAAGCTCAGTGGATAAATCTCATTCAGAAAGTTCCTGCATGCAGTTTAAGAATGATGGTAATATGGAGAAGCTACTAGTCATCCAATTCAAATGACCTTGGTCATGAAAAGCTTCCAATGCAGTTACATTTGCTCCAGTGAAGAAGTATTAGAAACTCAGTATAAAATTTTGCCTATTAGTATTTCTGAAAGGGTTGATCTTAATTCATACGCTTATACCTTAACGCACATACTAAATTTATCAGTTTTAATATCATTTAGGAAAAGTTCAAAAAAGTACTCAAAACTTTTCTAAAATATATTTGCATATAATTAGCTGCAAAAGATGGGCTTTGATATGCATCATAGCTGCTAGCACTTTAGTTAATACAGCATGACTACATTACAAGTGAAATCATAAAAGATCATTTGATCCAATCTAATAATACAACAGGAATCCTTCAAACAAGGTGTTAATGAAACTAGGAAATTCTACAATATTGCAGTAAATGTATCAACGGTTTACTGACAACATAGGGGAAATAAGAAAGATATGTGCTTGAAAGTTATGTCAGACATTGAGTGAGTGGTTGCACCATATAAATTTTACAAAAATACCTGCATAATGGATCGACAAAGAGGGGCAGCTTCCATCCTTCACTGTTCTACCCATGCTGCCAGAGGCACTCTTACCAGCTGCAGTACCACTCTCACCCAAGCCAAGTCGCCAGGCTTTCAAGGTCACAGGTATTGTCACTTCTGCACCAGGTTTCATTGGAAGAGCAGATTTAAAATTTTCATATGCAATTGAGATGACAGAATCTTGGTTTTTTACAGACAATGAAATGTGTGCCTGCTCAACTGTAACCGTGCCAGCATTAGCTAGGTTTATCAATACATCTCGAAATTCCCCTTCATATAGAACAATGGCACCATCACCACCACCAACATGTGACACTATCAATGGCAATGGAGTTACTACAGAAATACTTGGTACAGATACATTTCTCAGCCTTGGTGAACCATAGAATCGAAAAGGGTCAGAAAGCACAAGTCCTTGTGCTGCTCCAAGAAGCAAATTATCAACATCCCTAAAAAGGTGTTCCGTAATTACACCAAAACAATGAACAATGCATCCTGGAATCACCACTGGCCCAACAGATGTTGGGATTCTAGATAACGTGATCACCTGAGATGAATTAGGTGGGAGATCCAGACTAAGGGGAAAAGCATCAAATTTCGCGACTGCACTGAGAGAAAGAATGCTATCTACCCTTGAATCAAAACCACAAGAGTTAGAAAACTCCACCAAGACCTGGACCTGTTCCCCAACAATCCAAATCATCTCTTGCTTGCTATTATCATTTGGCACTTCCTTGCTGAACGAAGTATAAATAAAAGGTCATGAAGGAGCAGATCCTGCCCACAAATCTTCTCTACCTGGATTGCGTTTTGCAATGTACATTTGTGAGAGATGGAGAGGAAAAGAATATAGCCTGCATTTATAGACAACAATTAAGATTTCTGAATACTGAGATATTAAGGAAAGTGGGAGTCAACAGTTTCTTCATGATTGAAAACAAGCAAATACAAAGAACTCTGCAAAATAACTTCTTGGTCGAAGGGGAAACTATGCAGAAAGCCTATGCAAAAACTAAGAGACTACAAAGTGTCTCACGAACTGACTATATTTAAAATTCTCCACATTAAGCGCAGCACAAGAACAAATACCACTAGAATAAGGAAATGAAATTCTCCCTCCCAAATATACATAAATTTAAAGCAGTGAGGCAAACCTTATGAAAGGTAAGGCAAGGTCAGCACATCGAGTTCCCGAAGGCAACCTTTCAGCTGAATTTGTCAGTGCACTAGCAAGGCCATTTTGTCCAGCAGGTGTAATTAGTGGGTAATGAGATCATAGTAGCCTGGCTGCTGCACTCCAGGCGGTAAGTGGATCTCCTGCACGAACAGCAGAAAGAAGTATCTCTCTCAGCACTACCATCTGCAAGGTGCTCCACTGAGAGTCAAACAATGAAATAACTGACTGATAATGCATTTTACCGTTATCAGCATGACCTGATTCAGTTTTCTGTCATAAAAGAAAGAAAAGTAGTGATGGTTGTTATAATAGGATAGTTTACTAAGAAAGAACAATTTCATTTAGATTGAAGTGCCTTCATAAAATTGTTACAAGAAATGCATAAAATGTGCGCTCCATAGATCCCCCATACTTCTATACTCACATTGGAAAGAGAATGTTATGAGATGGATGCTCTACCATGAACACAATATGCTTTGGTGGTCATTGCCAAAACTTACATGGCACTGATAGCAGCCAATCTATTTTCCTGTTGTAGGTATAACTGAGCTACCTGCCTTGAGAAGAAGGCAGTTCTCCGTTGATAACCAAGAGTACCAAATAAACGAGCTATTTCAACATATAATATAAGTCTGTCGTTGGCATCCATCAAAGATTTTGCACCATCGGCAGCATTGGTTAACAATTCCACAACCTCCTAACTCAGCTCTCGCCTACAATAACCACAAAAATTGAAAATATAATTTCTTTTAAGAATGTATTTTGAACAGAATACTTAACTCAGAACACTCCATACAAGATCTTGGAATTTAGACAGGACAAGTCGTAGAAGTGCATTTATCTTATTCTTTCTCAGGAAATGTCATAAATATCAGCTATCAGATTAACACTATAAAACAAGAGTAAACATGTGCAAAAAAAAGATGCACCCAAATTGTCAATATAGCAAGTTATAATTCTATTTTATATCATAAAACTTGTTATCTCCCTAGAATTGATTTCACAAATACCACGGAGCTATTGCATGTCCTGTCTACAAGCAAACTCAATGAGATCATAATCGCATTAAGCATTGAAACGTACCTGCATAGAAATCTGACCAATTTCAAGGTCACTTCAAGTTCAAAGGTAAGTGGTGAAACTCTGCATTTAAAAAATTATAAAAGTTAGGGCTCAAAAGATTAAAGACAGAAAGATAAAGTTGATATTTTTAAGCAAAAAAAATGCACATAAATCAAGCACTTTTTATTGTGCCTCACAAGATTAGAACAACAAAAATAAGGGTGCATCATAAAGACTTATTATTTCTAGATGGAAGATTCAAATGAAAAAGGTTACAACAGTAAACTTAGAAGAGGGGGGAAAAGAAAGCAGATGCCAAAAGCATTCTGCAAATATTTTTAACTGAAACTGAAAGAAGATGCATCAAAATAAATGAAAAAAGGCATCATATGCCTCTGAGCATTGTCCCGTATGAAGGATTTCCTATAATGCACAATGACACTATTGTACAGATACCTAACCTCATCCTCTACACCTATATCCCTCTGGCCCATTCGATCAACCTGATGATAAGAAAAATAAATAAATATATAGTAGATGAATAAATTCGTATGTGCGAATGATTGTTCTATGCTATCACCTGCAAACAAGCCGTTAAGATGGAAAAGGTTAGAATAGCCTAATTCAAGCACATCTGAACACCCGTTGGCAAAATGAAAAGAAAAACAGAGAAGCAACGAATGGGTGCCAAACACATGGGATAAATCCTCAATTTGGAAAATGAAACAACATCAAATAAAATGTGATAAATCCTGGAATTCAATACTTGTCACTGAAATTGGCTGTGGCCATAATTGAACATATGCCTTATTGTAACAGTTTTATGAGCTGAACTTGTAAACACACTTTCTCCAGTAACAACATTCATGCGAAAGCAAACATTTATAATGAATTTCAGTAACACAGAGACCAGCCTTATCCATTTGTTTCTGTCCATTCATATCCATAAATTGTACATAAGCCAATGATTTTTAAGGATCCATTTATTCCTTTTGGAGTAAGTTTTTGTGCTTTCAATGCTGATGCAAATAAGACCAATTAATCAATCAATAATGTTTAAGTTATTCATGTAGATATCTATTGCTCCCAACTTCCCCCTTGCAGTGATGAATACATAAACGAAATTCATGATGCAGGAGAAAATAAAATGATATTGCTTTTGTGCGGCTAAATTCCAAGGTATGTAACTAAATTTTACACATTTAACTGAGATTTAAAAAAGACCACCATAATTATCAAAATGATAATCAATTATTGCATTAATTTTTTTGAGCGGCATTCTGTGGGAAACAGAGGGAACGCCAGGTCGGAATTTTCTATAGTTAATGGACTTAGGTACGCAGGTGTCTACAATTTTGTTTCGATTAAATTAATGGCATCTTTATTGACCAAAAACCTTTAGCTGTGTTTCTTACGACGCTGCTTTTCTTGCTTGCAATTAAGGTTTATCTTCGCTCTTTTCCCCAGGATCGGGAATCAAGATATAAAGCCAATGGGAAAAATACTTTCTCAATTCACTTCTAATACCTTTTAACATAGTCGAAGGAACATCGTCGACAAATGCTACTAGCAAAAACAAACACCAGATGGAAGATGTGATCCAGGTTGACTTGTAATTTAAAGCACAAACCACGGATTAAAGTTTTAACAAAATACATTTCGCATTTTTCACATTAAGTCAATTTTCAGATAAAACGAATTATCATTCGACAAGAATTGCTACTTCTAAATCCAGGTTATAGTCTGTCAAACGTACTTGCATTTTGGTACAAAGGTGAAGAGTTAAACAATATAAGAAATTTCACTAGTAATGAAGATTATAAGGAAATAATATCAGAGATTCTGGGAAGTCCTTTCCGGAATTCCTCCCCCAAGTTGAACATAAAAAAATTGAAAAAGGGGGACTGGAAACAGAGATTGTAACAACAAAACTGTGCAACTAGTTTCAAGAAGTTTACAACATGGCCAAGCCATGAGCATCAGGTTACACCTACAAAGAATCACAATTATTTCTACATAAATTCCGAAACAAGAAGTAACAAGGGTTGACCCCAACCGAGGAATTTAGGAGCCTCCACCATGACAAGATTCTCTACCATCTACAGGGTAGGATTTCTTCACTACCCTCTAGGGTTGGCAATTGGTGCAACTCTAACTGTGATATCTGTTGCTTGGCCTGAGTTTCATTATAGTTGTATCAGCAAACAGCTCATTGGGCAGTATCAGTATTTTCTACCAAGTCCCTCCCCCTCCACTTTCTCACAACCTTTGGCTGCACGAACGGGAAGTCGTGAACTCATCTTTTCAGCTAGTCCCATATAAAGTTTCAGTGCCAGAATCATCTTCAGCAGGCATCATATTTAGATCAGGCAGTAAGAAAAAACTCTCCTCGCTATAAACAGCCTTGCCCACATTGCAAGAATCTAACAGTGGTTTTCCATCATCAAGGGCATGTGAGGGCAAGGTTGAGGGAATGTAGTCAAGAGAAGAGCGTTGACAGGAAGGTACTTTCTCAGGCTCATTAGCAATTAAACTCGAGTTGTTTGCAGTGTGCAAGTTCAAATCAAGCTGCAATAGAAGTAGGTTAAAATAAAAAAGGAGAAACAGAAGAATGTTTATACAGATTTCTAAGATTAATAGTACTTATTTTTTGGCTAATTATATGCCTAAATTTTGTATGATGTTGATTAATGAATTGCCGGAATGGTACTTCAGTTATTAAAGAAACATTATGCTAACCTTAATTCTTTTCAAGTTTTCATTCCTGGCTCTCTGTTCTTTACAAGTGGCATGCATAGATGCTATCTCCTGTTCAACGAATAAAAGATGACTGTAAGATTAACTGACTGCAGTCAAGAGCACATGATGAATTCAGTAAAACACCATTCAACGCACCTTTTTCAAATAAAACCCTTCCTTCAAAAGCAGACTCTCCTCCTCCTTAAGTTCAGCAAAAGTCTGAAAAATGATAAATTCTTCTGAATTAATACCATTGAAAATGTACAGAATCAAGTAAATCCTGGAATCAATCCCAGCAATCCATGAATCATCCTCAGACATTTCTTACATAAACATCTCCTACGAAAATCATGCACCAGAAAGATCAATTCGTTTACCTTCTTTCTTCTTGATCTCTTGGTAGTTGTGCTGGTGGTTTCATTAGCAGCAATGCCCTGCAACGTACACCAAGCAGTCATAAATTAATTAATTAATTAATCCCAACCAGAAACCAATAAATTTAAAAAGAAATGCAATCAGATCATTTGGCAATGAGATGATGGGAAAAAAAAGGAGTAGAAATCCAGAGTGGATAAACACTCAACTAAAGTTTGGAATTGGGTCTAAAAACCTCAAACATGCAAACTTGACATTATCCAAATTGCCATGAACTTAACAAACGCTGTCTCACGACACATTTACAGTTTCCTAATTTCCCATTGCCGTTAGGCATGTTAGCCAACTCCTCCAATAAAAATTAACCAACTCCTTTTTCCTTACATTATTAAAAAAAAAAAAAAAGAAAAAAAAAGATGGCACTCTCAAAGACACAACGAGGAACATGCATCCTTTGAAAGCACTTCCTGGTAGTACAGCTGGCAAATTCAGCATGGTGAAGGGCTAGAATTAAATATTTAACAAAGCCAATCTACTCACTCAATCAACCAATAGTATCACGCCACGTCACATTAACAGGCATGTTAGCACATGATTGAATCTCCTCACGTGACTTGTATCACATGACTTTTTCTGACATGGCCGGTTGATATTGGGTCACTCTCTGTATAAACATAAGCTTCCCGACACCTAATAAAAATATCACTCTCAACTTTCAATTTGTCCAAATCAGACGGTTAATGATCCATCGAATCCCAAATCATAAATGTTGGACATTTGTGGGACGCAAACGCTAAAGATATCCCAATCTCGGAGAAAGGTAAGGCTAAAGCCATAAAAAGAGTAGATAAACACGAGAAAACCATTACGAATACAAATCCAGTTACAGATAGCGATGGAAGGAAGGGAAGGAAGGGAAGGGAAGGGAGGGGAGGACCCACCAAATTCGGTTGCACCCGCGACAGGCCTGATAATTTCTCTCCTCACAAAACAAACGAAATCCTAATCGAAACAAAACGGCCTGAAATTATATGATTTATCCATCCGCCACTAACAACATTACACCAAACCCAAAGGGCATAACTACACCCCTCTGTCAATGGACCCCACCTACTTTATTATGACCAAAACGCCCTCAAAGGGATCCTCTATGGGGAAGTTTCCTGGTTCTTACGGTGGTGGGAAGGATGGCCCCAGTGAATTTTTTCTCTCTTGTGACGAAACTGTCTTTAAACGGAAAAAGCCTGGTAACTAGAATCTAAGGGGTGGTTGTTGTTTGGAAGGGCGATTTAGTAAAATCTCAAGACAGCCAACAAATGAATGATAGGTGACCAAAAAAGAGGCGAGAAGAAAACGTGAAAGCACCTCCAATCTGCTTTTAGTGCTGACCTCACGTGAAAATGTAAAATCCCTAAAAGCACTAGGGCATTTTAGTCAAACCAAAAAAGATGACACTGCTTGTTTTTATTATCCTGTTAAACCGATAGTCGGAGAGATCGAACCCAAACTAAGAAAGTTTGAAGATGACGAGAAACGAAAAGCAATGGGCAGATTTGACCTCAGTGAGTAAAGTTCTTGAAAGGGCAGTTTCGTCAGCTGAAAATGAGAAAAACCCAAAGCATCGGTTTACATGACAGAGAAAAACGAACGAGTAAGGAGATTAAAGAGGGGTTATATGGTCATTTGATCTAAGAAAAAAAAGAGAGAGAAGTCATCCAGTTAGACAAGAATGTCTCGTCGACGGGACACAAACGAAAAACCAAAAACAAAAGGCAAAAAGGCAAGAGCCAAAAGCAAACCCACCGCTTCTTCAAATCCGAAAAAAAAATGGTAGTGGCAAGCTGTTTGACATGCCAAACAGGGACATTTCCATCAACACCGACCAAAGTATGACAAAGCAAAAGATCAGCTCCTAAGAACGAGACAGAGAGTGAGAGAGAGAGGGAGTAAGTGAAAAGAAACCTTGGATCTGGAAGGTGCAGATGGCGGAGAACGAAGGAATTGTTTACTGGTCTCTTCAAAGCCGTCGGCGGCGGAAGGAGAGGCACCGCCGCCACCACCGCTCCAAGAAAGAGGCGTGGTGGGGCTACCTCTAGTGCTGACGCTGAAATCTCCATCTCTCTTTGCGTCGCATCGCATCAACATAGGCCTAGACCTCGGCTGACGTATCCCCCATTTAAGTCCAGCCACCAGAGATTTCGGAGCCGGTGGCGCCGCCTGAGCCTGCTTGAGCCTTACTAGCAGCTCCACCACCACGTTGTCGTCCGTCATCGCCGCCCGAACCCAGTCATCTTTCATCGCCATCGTCGTCATCATCATCATCACCGCCACCACCACCACCTCCAAACGAAACAAAAAGAGAGGGAAGAAAAAGAGCCCAGATGTTGATAAAGAGTGGATATGAAGAAAAGATATAGATGGGACTTGCAAGAGAGAAGAGAGAAGATATTGGGGGTGGCAAGGAATGAGAGAAAAGTTAAAAATGTGAAAGAAAGTGACGGAGATGGGCGTGAGCAGTGTATATATACGTGGGTGCCTTTTCTTTTCTTTTTTTTTTTCTGGTTTTCTTTTTAATAAAAATAATTTTTATTTAATTATTAAAAATATTTTGGAAGCTGTTTGTGTGGTGGCTTAGATTCCAGTTATTCGGTTTGTTTTCTCGTTTGCTTATACAAAACAACGCTTCTCTCTCGTTGTTATAAAAGGGGTCGGGCGAGAACGCGAGAGAGAAGAGAGTGATGTGTGTGCGTCTGACTCTGACTTTTATTTTTTTAATTTTTTATTTGTTTAGATGAGCGAAAAGGTGGGGTTGAAGGATGACATGTGGCGCTGGCAGGTTTCAATTGTTTTTGGCTTTATAGGGCTTCGGAAACTGATAACCACCGCCGATTCATTGCCTTTTCAATGCTTGGTTGATGACCAGACTTATTTGTAATATATATGGAAATAAAATACAAGTACTATCTCATTGTTTCTTCTAAGAAAATTCTACATCTTCTTTTTTCTTCAAGTAGGCCGTATGCATCTTCAGGAGCTGGCTTTGTTCTACACTTCTCCTGTTGAACCACTCCATTAAGTTTCCACATCCAAACTCAGCCTACCGTTGTCAAGCACTCTCTTTTTTATCAGCTCTATTTTTTGCCCTTACTCTCTTATATTTCGTTTGGTTCCTGTGAAAGTAAAAAAAAAAAAAAAACATCGAAAACAAAAAAAAAATATCATACTACATTGATATAATTTTCTAATTAACTAGATAATAAATTTTCTTTCGTTTACAAAGGTTTTAAATTAATTACCATCAAATATTACATTTTTTTCACTCATAACTAGAGGTGGCAAAGCAATTTGAATTAAAAAATTCATCCCTTCATTCAAATTTAACCTAAACCGTATACAGTACGGAATTAATTCAGAATTAAAAAGATTGAAATCAAATGATTTTAAAAAATTAATTTTAAAATAAATTAATTTAATTTTTAAATTTCATAATTTAATTCAAAATGATTAAGTTTGATAATTCAATTGTCAATAAAATTTTAAATTGAAAATAATTCAAAATTGAAATTATATAAACTTTCTTCGATGTGAAATAATCCAAGTGAAATGTTAAATACCACTTCTACTTGTAAGTGTGATACTTTTTATTCGAATGCTTTAACCGAGAAAGGTATCAAGCCTCAAATGGGAAATTCATATGCATTAGAGAAAAGCTGATATCCCCACCAACACACTACAATTTTTCTCATTTGAAATTTTTTTTGTTTGAAAATTTTTTTTCATTTGCATATTTATTCATAAACCCCCCCCCCCCCCCAAAAAAAGTAATGTTTCGATAAAAATATATAAAAATTTAATTATTATTGTTTAAAATACGTATATTTGTAGCCATTATATTTATATCAAACAATTTTACTATTTGAAATTTAATATTTAAATTACAACATTTGGAATCAATTTTTTTATTTTTTGATTGTAGCTTTCTTCGTACAAAATTAGAAAAAGAATAAAAATTGTTATTAATTAATATTAAAAGCAAAGTGATAAGTGAAACCAACCTGAAAGTTATAATATGTAATATTATGGTTTTACTTTAAGATCTTATGAAATTCTATAGTTTGTATTTTGTTTTTGCATAAGCTTATAGTAGTAAGTTACTTAAATCAATTTTGGTGCACCAGAAGAATTAAATGCAAATTTCTCACGTGTAAAACGGCATCGGTTTTATTTTGAGGAAAGAATGAATATCGAATAATGATATAAGGTAGTATCTAAAAATGCTATGATTAGAGGAGGAAGGCTAAGGTTAGCGTGGGTGACAAGACTGCTTTCGGCTTTCGGCGAGTGCACGTCTTGGGCTCTCCCTCTTGTTTCTGTCTTTTTTTTGTTTTTCTGTCTTTGTCAGCCTAACGCAACTATAACACTTGCTTTTCCATTTCGTTTTCTTCAAAGTAATTCAAGTAATTATTAGTGTTGATTCTAGCTTTGCCTCCTTCAAATGGAGCTGTCTATCATCAATTCATCAGCCTTGGGCTAAGAAACTTGTAATGTGATTTGGAGTGTCATGCATGTAACTTCCCCTTGCAGAATTTCGCATATAATAGGCCAAAATATAGCAAAATGAGAGATGATTCAATGACCTGAAAATCCATCTCTAAAAGGAACCATAAATTTAGTAGTTGAGAGTTATTGATTAGATGGAAAAAAAATGCAGAACCAAACTCTGGATGTTTTGGACAATTATTGAGGTCATCTCATCCATGAGCCTCACTGTCTCATTATGTATCAGCCTTTTAGAGAATGCTTCCTTCCTTTTTTTTTTTTTTTGGCATTTATATTTAGGTTTTGCCTTTAAGGAATGAGGATCCAGTCAATAAGAACATTACTAGAGAGCAATTCCACATAGCCCACCAAGTTACAAATTTGTCAGCTCCAGGAAAAGTTTGGTGAATGTTAAATTGTTGACCTAGTTCAATCTATTCAGCAATAAAGAAACCTGTTTCTGGGACCAACGTTACGATTTTTTTTTTCTTTTTCTAAATCTTTTGGATTGGTGTAAATCTCAACTTTCCCTGCACATTGCGTCAGGCATATAACGGGGGCTTCTTAACCACCTTGACAGAGAAAATCATAGCCTAAATCAGAAGAATCATTTAATAGTTTACAGTCCATCTCCAAATCAGCCAAAAAAAAAAATAATGGAAGATGAGGTGTTTCGATTAAACTCTTATGTCACGGATAGATACTCAAATTTTAATTTATGTGATTTTAAAATTCGAAAATGAATTCATCTGATATTTCAAATCAATTTTCAACTGAATCGATATGTATACTCTAACCATCAGGCCAGTCGCCTCAAGCTACTGCTAAACAAAGCTACACATAAAATATTTGATGGAAAGCTAAAGACCAATATTCCTTTGTGTTCTTAAGCTTTCGTATTCTATCTTTCAGTGTTCATTTTGTGCCTGTACGCTTGAGTTTCATACTTAAGCATACGAAATCTATTTCCAATCTAAAACCGCACAAAATTTGACTTAACATCAGAGCGCGCGACACTTATGCTTGGTTAAAATTTTAAAATTGAAAAAGTTTTTTGCACCGTTATTTTGTACAAATTGTAAGTTTGTTGAGTATGTACACTGGATGGCCCAGTATGTGATGTTTGATGAAGTAGGACAAGATAGCATATTTAAGAACATTAGATGGAAGCTCCACTTGCAGCTTGGTCTCTATGACATTCTGGTTTGGATTAAGACACCAACCATTTCTATATCCTGGACAACATATTCGGTTTTATATACGATATAGATAATGACACTATGCCCTCTCACCTCCCAATCCCTTCACTCCGCCTCCTTTTTTATTAGAAATAAATTCTCAATTCACTTTATGCTTGATGAACAGAGTTTTTTTTTAATATATATTAAGAAAAGATGTGTAAGGACGCTAGCTTTTTTCCATGTTAGTCAGAAATTGCTTTTAAGTATTCCATTAGATCTGCTTTTGGGTTGAAATTTGTTGGTCTCTATGCGACTTTTGAGTCCTTTGACAAGGACACTAGTTTGTCGTCATCGAACATCAATATTCAATCTCAAACCTTCAAAGTCTCCTTTTTTTCTGAATTCAATACGAAGCAAGGTGTTGTGTCTTGCTATTGACACTAATGTTGTCTTTACTGTTTTACTTATTCATCTTGTTCCTAGTAGAATTCAAGGTAACGTAACTTCCCTCTGAATTCTCCTTTGGGCTTCGGCCTGGCTTAATTCCAACTTCTCTCTAGGCTTATCTCATTACCAATGGAAAAGGATTGAACAGTCTTAAAAGTGGGCCAAACAAGGGGACTCAATGTACGGGAATAGTGAAATTTTAATGGGCTAATACAGCCCAACCTAGACCGAGAAAGCGTTCCCCTGCCCATCAAGAAAGGCCGACAGTTTGAAACGTACACGTCTTCTCGAAAATCTGATGTGACCCCAAGACCTCCAGCTCAGATTCTTCCGAAACATTTTCTGATTTCTATGCTCTGCTAAACACCTATGACGCGTGTCTTTTGGGTTTGGTCAAACACTGTAGTTTTTAAAATGTAAATTTCCAGGATTCACAGATATTTTGAACATAAATTTCCAGTGATTCACGGTTTGGACACTGGAGCGTGTTGGCAAAATAAGCATTACCTGCCACAAGAAAACAAGGACTAAACTCCAAGATGATAAGAATTACTCTGTTCTCAACGCCGCCAAAAACGATTGAACCCTTGACTTCCCGAAGAAACCACAGCGTCTGTGTTGATTAATCAAGATATAATTAAAAAGTAGTTGGAACCAGAAGACATGCAGGGATGGAAATGCAATGGGTATCGTGTGGCCAGTGGGAGAGGCACCACCACGACTAAGAATTTTGCCCAAGTGAAAACTGAAATATGCTCCAAAACGATAAGCAGCCTGTGACTTCCTTAATGCCTGAATTCCGAGCAAATCATTCCAACTACAAGATATTTTAACTGCGATTATTCCCACACAAAAAACCTGATTCCAAAATTCGAATTGCCGTTCCACAATCCAACTTTAATGAAAAAGTTCATTTCCTGGCCACTGTATTTCTGAATCGATTCCTTCTTTCGGCTAGTTCATAGAAGTTCATAGAACAAGATTTAACAATCATGGGAAAATTCATCCTCCCAAAAAAGCATAAAACCGAGATTCGACAATGAAAAACCACTATAATTTCATTCATAAATCAGAAGACTACTACATCATAACTAATAACTGACAAGCAAGAGGGATACATGAATCAATTACACGATTCACACCCCAACATACTTGACGACTAGTTCAGGTTCAAATACAGACCCAGTGCCGAATACCAAATACACAAGAAAAATAGGAAATGAAATTAACCCTATATAGACAGTAGACACCCAGCAGACACCCTGCATACCAAAGCAAATAATCTAATTAAGTCTAGACAAAAGCTAAACTTTACAGCAGAGGAACTTGATTAGGAAAACTAAAACCTACTTTTTTGAGTTAGCTACTTCGATCTTTCCCCTTGAAAAAATAAGGGATGATCGAAAATTAGAGAACCCAAACGAGAGATTAGCAATCTGCAACAAATTAATTAAAGCATCAGGCCTCGATTTCGCTATAGCTACAAATCAAGCCTTAATATCCTCCTCAAGTCACTCGTCGCATCATCCTTCTTCACAGCAACGCCAATCTTCTTTGTAAAAAACGCTGGCATCGGAACAGAACTCGGAGGCGGCGATGTTATAAAGGCCGACCCAGCATAAAACGATGATGGAAAGACCTTCTTGTTGCTGTTGTTGTTTGACTCAGTGAGTCGGATCTGGGTCCGAACGGACCTGGGATCTGGACCTAAACGGTTAGCTGAAGCCAGATCTGCATCAACGTTTTCCTTTTCGAACCTTACATGCTTTTCCGGCGTCGTTTTTTTAAGATCTTCGCCGCGTTTGAGGATCCTGACTTGGCCCATAACGAGACTTTGGGCCGGAACTTTGCGGCCGGCAGTCGGACGAGAAGGAGGAGAGGTGTTCGGAGAACGCTTCTTACGGTTTGGTTGAGTACGGTTTGTCCGGTTAGGGTATGTGTTAGGGAAAGGGTTTTTTGGGTGTTTCATGGGATTAGGGAACCTTAAACAATCTTCTGGTTTTAGAACTGCAACACCCATGCTGAACAAACAAGGAATTTACAAATTAAAAATGATAATCAACAATTAAGAGAATTGAAAGATTTGGAAATGGAATTTGAACGAGGAAATTCAGACGAAATTTAATAAGAGAAAAAAAGAAAAAACAAATTTATTTGTAAATCAGAAATAAAAATCTTAAAAGAGAGAGTAAGAAGGAACATTCAACAAACATGCACTAAGCGTTTCGAAGGAGGGCTTTTAAAGGAGGAGCTAATGCAAGTTGATTGCGTTAATTTGCGTGGTCACACGTCTTATGTCGGTTTTACATCCCCCCTCCTCCTCGTGGCGGTATACAACTTGTTTGTTAAGGGTTTTTTTTTTTTTTTTGGTATAAAATATAAAATTGAAAATGCATACCAAATTTACTAGGTCTAGGATGCTTTCTTTTCTATTTTTGTTTTTAAACAATTCAAATGACTTCAATCATCCTAATTTTTTCTTCCTTTCATCGATGGAGTTATAAATTTTTTTTTTTGTAAAACGATCTTCCCATTTTCTTCATTTATAATATAATTTTAAGATTTTATGTATTCGGTATCTTACTTTTACAATATTTTCTCAAAATAGTAAAACCTTTATGAATATTAAAAAATTCTGTCTTCCAAAAATTTTAAAAAATTTCCCCGACCTTTTTTTTAGACAAAAAGTTTTCTCTCTACCAATTGAAAGAACTTGTGCGGTATTGATAAAGTCATAATAATTTCAAAATTTGTTATCATTTTATTTAAATAAATAATTTATAAGACAAATGACAAGGCATGATGTTATAATTTCCTTATATTTTATCATTTTGGCCTTGGGCTGACCAATAAAAGCCATTTATGTATATCACCATAAACAATTACGGATTTTCAAGTGTAGTATTCACGGAGAATAAGGCGCGTGGATAGTAGTACTTGGTGGAAAGAGTCCACCAAAACCTCGATTGTGATGGCTTGGCTGTGTGACGTGGGATCGAAGGAACCGGAGGCATAATTATCCACCACATTACAATTTCATCCCTCTACTTTAACTTATTTACGAAAGCACCCAAATAATCCACGGTTTAGGTTCTGATTTTTGTGTGTCAAGTTTGAATCTATTATATTTTCTTAAAACATAAATTTTATTTAATTATAATTTATTGATAAATTAAATAAATAATTTTTTTTTCAAATTGATATATAATTTTTAATAAAATTGAAACTATATTATTTTATATTATTTAAAGTGTTTAAAATTATTGTATGTTGCAGATTTTAATTTGCTCTTTTACAACTAATAAATTAGTTAGCCAACCCACCTAAAGCATGAACCTTGGGCTATCACCTCGAAGGAAAGCGAGTACTTAGCGACCACGTCTTTTGTTGCAAATATTAAAATTTAAAACTGGAATCGAAAAAATATGTAACGGCTGGGTGACACGGTCCACAACCTTTGGCGATTTCTTTGCTTGTGATTACAAGTCACGTATTCAAAAATCAAAGCTGCTTAGGTCAAATCACTTTTAAAAGCTATCAAAGGTTACCTGTGACTTTGGTTGGGTTTGCAATTTCCGTGGAAATCAATGAGCGTTTGTTGAATAGGAAACGACTTTGGAAGTATCTCTCGAAGGACAGCTGGAGCCAAATCATATGCACACATATCGAATGAAAAGCGGATGACGTAGACGTGGTAAAAGACGTGTCCCCATCGGTCAGCCGACTTGCATGGGCCTTGGTAATTTGTCCAATCGGCTGACAGGAATGTTAATGGACGGTTCCTCTTTTTTTTTTTTTTTTTTTTTTTTTTTTTTTTTTTCAGATATCAAATAAAAAGCTTTAAAGTTTAGAAAACTTTATGGCAATTTTTTTTCTTTTAACATTATCAGTCCGGTTTTAAAATTTTTCTTAAAATTATTTATTTATAACATATAAAATATTATCAATGAATTTATTAATTTTATTAATAAAAATATAAAATATTTTTAAAATATTAATTTAAATTTGAAATTTTTTAATTTTTAAAGGGTTTAGAAGAAAATTTTAAGGTTTTCTAAAAGGTTTTTCTTTTAATTTCTTTGTTTTCTAATTTTTTTGGTGTTTGTGGACAATCTATCACACCATTTACATCAATTCTTAAATATTATGAATAATTTTTAAATTATAATAAAATATTTAATATGTCATTTAAAATTTAAAAGCTTTTAATTTGTATATAAATTATAAATTTATTAATTAATATAATATTTTAAGTATTATTTATTTATTATATATTATAATTTGAAACTAATCTTATTAAATATAAGTATTATATTAATTAATAAATTTATAATTCAAGTATCATATTAAAAATTTTTAAATTTTAAACATCACATTAAATACTTTAAAAATATTCATGATGTTAACTTTTATTTTTTATATTTAAAGATTTCAAATTCAAAATTTAATCATTAAAATTAAAAATAAAAAATTTTACACTTTTGACACGATTATTCTCGGTAATTATGAATGCCAAGTAAGTGGTGCAACCTTTTTGTTTATATGTGCCATAGCTTTAGTTTTTTCTGTTTTGAAGTACTTATTTGTGGTATGATTGGAGTCAATATGTTTTGTCCGATTTCATTTCATCTTTGAACACAAGAACACTAGGATATTATTGGTCTAAGTCTCTAAAACTTTTTGTATTCTTGGTAGAATACAATAGAGAGCTCAAATTCAATCATCGATGTTTCCAAGCAAATTGCAAAGTATTTACTATTTTTGTTGTTAATATTGAAGTTTTCACCATGAAATTTTCACATTTTTATATCCTCGTACTCTCTTCCTTTTCAAATTTAATATTATTCTAAGAGTATTTCATTTTGAACTTTCCACCTTTGAAAAAAAAAAAAAAACCACTAACTGAATTTTCTACTCCTCTTATTTACTCGATAGCTTGGGCCTCTTTAGAAAAACAAAATTAAAGCCAAAATTTTGGTCTTTAGGAAAATTGGACTTCAAAAGTTGGACTTTGAACGAAGCTTCTGGTTTAGCTTTGGGCTTATGCAAAGTCCAGAGCTTTGTGAGAAACATGGTGTTGGGCTGTCGAGGATGACCAAAACAAATTCTATTCACCATCTAATAATAAAAAAAAAAACCCAAAAGAATAAAAATTAATTAAGTTTAAATTTACAACTGAAAAAAAAAAACACACACACACACACACACATCAAACATATGAGGAACCAAGTCTTGGTAGCTCACACATATTTCCATGGACGTGATTTAAGGGCACATGAGGTTAGTTACCTCGTTTGATAACCATGATCACCAAGACAGCGACCACATAAAAAAGCTTCGTAAAATCCATTTATCTACAGCCGATCTTTGCTACATCAAACTCTTCCCCTGCCAAATCATCTTATTCCTTTTTTTTTTTATTCATTTCTATCTTCAGTTTCTTATATATTCCGTCCATATAACAAGTTTTGGTTTTCCTTGCACCTGCTAAAGGTTTTCGTTTGTTGTAGAAGTAAAATAATCATAATCTCCTAGAAGAATTTTTAAGATTTCATTAAGTCATATCTTTGCAAAAAACTTGGCATAAATACTAAATTTCAGCATATACTTCTTATAAAAAAAGGTATTAGTTTAATAATCTGTCAAGCAAACCTCATTCCATTATCATAAAAAAAACATTAATTTAAGTTATTTCTATGTCCTTAACAACACGTCCAAATTCACCATCTCACTTTTTCAATGTATATGAATTCATATTGTTGTTGAAAATTTTGTCCTTACTTTCTTACAATGCATTTTCTTTCCAATAAAGAAACAAATTCTTCATAGAAGATGGATGTCACCAATTATGCTGACACTTGCGATATGATATGAAGAGTAGCAATTTCACCATCAGTACCAATTTTCAGGAAAAAGATTGACACAAAATAAGTCTTCACATAGATGAATCTTCAACATGCAGCCACTGTTTCCAGCCCAATGCAAATTTGTGGTTTATAGAAGGTTCCTCAGCTACCTACCTGAAAGTTAAATCCATTTTCTTCCGTTCTAAGACATTGAAAGTGAGTCTTAATGAAATAGAATCAATTTAGATACAAAACTGCTATAACTCGATATTTGAATTAATAAATTTGCGTCTTATTTTGGTTTTTAGGCAAACATAACATTGATTTCTATTCTAGCCTTGAGCTTATACAAGTTCAAGGTTCTAATCCCATTTTTAAGGCTTACTTTATTTCACAGGTTGAGAATTTTGTGATATTGCTGTTTTTTTTCTAACTCTTGTGAATATATTTTGCCCTTACCTATTTGTAATAATAGATTAATTGCCAACATTGCATGTGTTGAGATTTGAGAATGTCTACTGTAAATGGGGAAATTTTCTGACAGAAGAACTCTTATTTTTCTCCTAATGCATACGTAACCCACATGCATGCATGTACACTGAAGGAATGCTTTCTAATATCTATCAATAATTCAAGATCGTGAGTGTCTATCCTCTAATTTACTATTACTTTTCTTTTCCCCTTTCTCTTTCTCTGTATTTAATCAATGGTGTCAAAATTCAATCTCTATTAAATTGTTTACTGATCCTGCAAGTTAGCTGAGGCACCAATGCCCAATGGCCTACTAATTGATATGCAAAAAAGCTATTGATTAAAAATTATTTAATTTTATTTTTTTGTACAAAAGAAATTATAGTTTAAGAATGTTAAAATTTAAATTTCAGACAATAAAAAAAGAAGTAAGTACACAACTGCTATATTTAGGAGTCTACTTAATCCAATACAATCTGGACAAGCCTTGCTAATTATATCCACTAAACATTGACGAAAAAAGAATTGGGTTTAGATTAAAAATATGTACAGACTTTCTAACTACTTGATTATACTTTCTTGCAACTTTGTACAATTTGTATAAGTTTCAACCTAATATTGTCCACATGATTCATTCTTCTTGATTTAATATTCATAAACTTGTCGCTTGATCAACTTTTTATTTGGAAAAGATTTAATTGTTCAAAAGGTTAATAAATTTATTATACCATAAGAATCTTACAATCAAATGATCCAAAAATTTAAAGCTCGACGTCTTTTAGTAATTGTAGCTTTTATAAAGTAGGGTCATTTGCTCATCTATGTAAAGTGTTACGTTAAGGAATATTGTCCTACATGTAACAAGTAAAAAAAAAATCTACGTTAATACATACAATACTAAATGATTAATATATATAATCGTGTGATCTATTAATAAAATATTAAAAATTTAATTTTAATGATTATAGTTTAAATTTTGATAATATTAAATAAAAAAATATTAATATATGAAATAATCGTAATTTAAGGGTTAGGTATGTGACATATATATATATGTACGATAGATTTAAGTAAATGTTAATATATTAAGCACTCTGCAATTATAACTAAACAAAAGAAAATTTGAAAGGAGAGGTCATTTTATAGAGTAAAAGACTGTTAAGATTTCATCTCACAAAATTAGGTGGAAGGGATTATATACATAATTGCAAATTACTCGTTGAAAGGCATTATAGTTTTGACTTATAACTCTTGGAGAGCAACTTCTAATCCGATTTCTTGTACAACATTGACATCGTTGTCAATTCTGCCGTTGCTCAATAAGGCAATTTAAAGTCCAATCAAGTACATATATTAAAAAAAATCGATTTTACTTGCATAGAAAAACAAGTTGATTCTCTTCCCACCAATTAATCCAGTCATCATATGGTAACCCAAATCATATTTATAAATTTAATTCCCTCATTTCAAGGAAGAAAATGTTATTGGAGATTCTTTTTTCAATTTCAATGTGAGAAAAGAAGAGAAAAATCACTGTCAGGCTACAATAGAAAATTCCGTTCTTGTTCATCTGGGTATTTGAGCTTAACAACATTTAAGAAACAGACTGAAACGAAAACCAAATCATATGGGGTGCCGTGGAAGGATGAGGTAATTTGTCTTCTCTTATAATTGTCCAAGGCATAAAATTTGTGTTATTACATGAGAAGAAGTTGAGGTAAAATTATCTGATGGGGAAGCTTAACCACCCTTAGATCTTTGCCAAAGTCATTTGATGAGTAAAACTTGACAAGAATTTTGAGCACCTGGCTTGCCTTGTTTAGCATGATAGATGTGGGTGTCTCATAACCAAACTTGAATGAATGAAAGGAAAAAAATGAACAAAAATGAAAAAGCTGGCGTGGGTCTTGGGGGCACTCAAACACACTATCCACCTAACACGTGAGAAAGCTGTTCTTGGTGGGATGTACGCATATACATTCGTTGTAGACAGGCTAGGAAGGATCGGTGGTCTTGATTTTAAGTAAGCCAGTCAATTCTTACTGATTTTTAAGTCAAATATGGTTTTCTTTCAGCCAAAATTGTGGGGTTGGGATTTTGGTTTTCGAGTTAAAAATTGATTTATTCTCACAGCCAATTTTCTCCAGAAACGTGATAGAAGTAAAAACTAAACAACAGGGAACTTGAGAGGCCTTGAAGAGATAGGCGACATGGTCTGTTGAGTGCGAGAGTAGGTGCCTAGATAGGGTTACATTCTTTTAGCTTTGCAATTACAAAAGTGATAAATAATGCTGGAAGCCTTTTTCTGGAGCATGAAATTTCTGCTATGATAGCCAATAGCATCGAATTAATGTTAAATCAAACCTTGCATATTTGTTTCAAAATTTAGAACACTATACCATTTTTCTTCCTTGAAAATTAATAGCACTCTCTCGATATGAAAAAAAAAAACCTGTATTAAAAATTCAAATTGATATTTATCTATATTTATGAAGATATAAATAAAAGAAAACAACGTGATAACATCCTTTGAATAACATTTTCAGATATTAATTCTTAGCATACATATTAAGAAAACATTAAAACATATTTATTTATATTAAATTTAAGCACTTTAATAAGTGAATGTAACCTGAAAATGAAGAGTTTGCCCTTTTTCTTTGGGATTAATGCTTAAGAAACCCTAAAAAAAATTTTATTTCTTTGTCATTTACGTAATTTCTCAACAATAAGCAAACACCTCCCCTCCCCCCCCCCCCCCCCCAAAAAAAAAGAAAGAACAAAAATTTACTTTTTCTTGATTTGTTTCTTTAAAGTGAATTTTGAAGAACATATGTAAATATAATATTTAAAATATGATATGAATATAATATAAAAATAATATAATTTAAAATTTTAATAATAATTATATATAAATTTAATAAAATTTAAAATATATATTTTATATTTTTATATTAATATAATTTATAATAAATAATTTTTATATAAAATATAATATAAATACATAAAATTTAACATTTTACCTAAAATAAATACACAAATCACTGCTCAAGTGAGCAAATAAAAATTATACTCTCAGCCTGTCGGAGGCAGAGCAGTAGTAATGTAGTACTATTATTTTTGTTTTGGATCATTAACTCCCCACATGATTGTATTGTGAGACTGCCCCCACTTGCTACATAAACAACTTTCTTCTGCGTTCTTTTGCTTTTTCTACGTCTTAAAATAAAGACAGGAAAAAGAAGAGCCATAAAGTATTACAAAATTTAGAGATTAAAAAAAAAAAAGCAAAAAGAAAAACAGCCAAAGTGATCCCACAACATCTGAAAAAAAAAAAGCCCTTCTCTTTCTCTGTCCTTTTTAAGTTGATCCAGCAAAGGTTTAAGCCTGGGACTTTGCTCATATATCTCTTTCTTCATGTTTTCTTGAAAATTTATAATTGCTGGTAATAGTAAAAAGTATTACTCCTATTATTATTGTTTGCAAAGAAACAAGGGATGAAGAAGTTTCTGCCTCTCTTTCTTTTCCTTGTTTCACTTGTTTCTGTTCCTGAAACCATTATTGTTTTTGCCGTGCAAGGCCCTCTTGCTTCTTCTGTGTCCCCTGTCTCTTCACCCATTTCTAGTCCTCTCTCTGCTTCAATGTCTGCCTTCTCTCCAGGTACTACTTCTTCGTTTTTAGGCTTCTTTTTGCTTTTGAAACTGCCCATTTGCCTTTTCTTTTGTTTCCACTCTGTTAACTAGTCGACACAAACTACTTGTTTTTCTCGACTGGCTAGTGTCAAACTTAAATCGTTTTTGTTTGTTTCTGGTTAGATGTAAGACCCTTATCTCAGTTCAAATTTTTTCCAAAAAAAGGAAATTTCAAAATTTAAAAACGACCACAGATTTCGGTGCTTTTAATACTTTGAATGTGAACAGGATTTTTTCTTCATGGAAATCATATGCCAGTTAATGCAAAATCTTTTTTTATTTTCAAAATTTATTCTAGTGATGAAGATGCTACCCTGTTTATCTCTCTGTTTAATGCTGCCTTGGAGGAAGTTTCTTTTGTTTTGCTAAAAAAAGGTTGTACTTTTTAACTCTATACAGTGGTTAATGAAATAGCAGGGATTCAACTGGGAAGTGAGGAGCACAAAAAAATGGATCCACCGAAGAAAATGTTAATAGCTATCATTCTTGCTTGCTCTTCCTTGGGTGTAATTATCTCTTCGTTGTTTTGTTTATGGATTTGTTACGGGAAGAATTCACACAAATCCACCAAGAATGATGCTAAAAGTTCAGGTATCTTCTTTTGAGCCCATACCCAATTCAGTCATTCTTCATAGTTCTGGAATTTTGAGAGTTGGCTTTAGAAATTGATTTTTTTTATTTCTGTTTCCCCTGTTTTTTGTGGTTTGTAATTGGAAGATGCTGAAAGAGGGACTGGTTTTGCACCATTTTTGGGTAAATTCAAGTCTATGAGGATGGTTTCCAAGGAGGCTTATGCTTCTATTATGGATTATAAGATACTTGAAAAAGCTACAAACAAGTTTCATCAAGGTAATATTTTGGGTGAGGGTGGATTTGGATGTGTTTACAAGGCTCAATTTGATGATGGTTCTTATGCTGCTGTTAAGAAGTTGGACTGTGCAAACCAGGATGCAGAAAAAGAATTTGAGGTATTGTTTATGCAATAAAATTTTTTTTTTTTAAAATTTGATCAGTTCTTTTTATGTATTTTCTAGGATTTTATTTTGATCTTGAGTCATTGTTTGGAATTGCAGAATGAAGTGAATTTGCTATGTAAATTTAAGCATTCGAATATAATTTCACTGTTGGGTTTTAGCCGGGACAATGAGACAAGGTTTATCGTGTATGAATTGATGCAAAATGGTTCTTTGGAAACTCAAATACATGGTAAGAACTCTCTCTCTTTGTCTCTCATTAAGAAAAATGAAGAAGAGAATGGAATAATTTTAATTATATTGTAGGACCTTCACAAGGGTTGTCATTAACATGGCATAGGCGGATGAAAATTGCTTTGGACACAGCAAGGTGAGGTTTTGTTTGATCTTAGTTATTGCTCTTAGTTAATGAATAATATTAAAACAAATCTCAACTGTTGACCAGAGGATTAGAATATCTACATGAGCATTGCAATCCACCAGTCATCCATAGAGACCTGAAATCATCTAATATACTTTTGGATTCTGACTTCAATGCTAAGGTAATAACTAAAATGTTGATTGTTAGATGTACTTTTTGTTAGTATTAATACTTTTGTGTTTGTACTAATGCTGCTGGACATTATTAATGTCTTCTTTTAATAAATTTTTTGAAGCTCACTTTCTTTCATTTTGTTTGGATATAGCTTTCAGATTTTGGTCTTGCAGTAACTGATGCAGCCCAAAACAAGAATAATTTGAAGCTGTCAGGCACTTTAGGTTATATAGCCCCAGAATACCTTTTAGATGGTATGTACACTAAATCGGCTATAATTGTACATTCAATTCTGTTAAGTTGTTATTCATATTATTCTATGGTTTCTCTTCCGTTTTTAGCAGTTAATAAAAAGAACTTCTGGATCTTAGAGACTTCAATTATGTTTTTACATGTTCTGATCTCAATAAATATATGCTATAGATTAGTCACTCTTTTCACACGTGCTGCCACTAGAAGGCATCTGAACTAATTATGTTGTTTTCTTTTATTCTAAGATGGCTTCACATGAGCGTAAAGATTTTAATTGTCATCTTAAGAGATAGAAGAGGTCCAAATTATGAATTATATGTGATGTTCTGCAATTTCTCGGAAACCGGGGCTGGAAATGGCATATTAGAAGCACTGAATTCACTTTCAATGTGAATATATATTTTTTATCTGCTTGATGAAGTTTATAATTCCTCATAAAAAGCCTAAATCTATTATATGCTTTTCTAGGTAAATTAACAGATAAGAGTGATGTCTATGCATTTGGTGTTGTGCTGCTGGAACTTCTATTGGGAAGAAAGCCTGTTGAAAAACTGGCACCAGCTCAGTGCCAATCGATTGTCACATGGGTATGCCTTTCTCTTATGTTAGTTCACACAAAATAAGATAGAATGTTTGAAAATTTAAAGCCATAGCTATTTGTGAATGCAGGCCATGCCACAGCTTACTGACAGATCTAAACTCCCAAACATTGTGGATCCTGTTATAAGAAATACCATGGATCTGAAACACTTATATCAGGTTTGTAAGCTACTTAGTGACAAAACCACTTGGAGTGTCATTACTTGGTTCGCGACTTGATTTGGTTCTAGATCCAAATTACTTGGACCGAGCCAACCAGGCTTTGTTTAGTGCAAGGTCCAAGGAAAAATTTCTTTTCATTTCTTATTTAAATTTTGTCTACACTTTCTGTCAAAGAAGTCTCATTGGTTAGGTCAGGTAGGAATGAGTGAGGTGAGAACCCCTGTAAAATGATAGTTCCTGAGAGTGCAACCACCTAGAAATATTACCATTATCCCTTGTTCTTATTAGGCTTGACTATGGATGTCTTTAGTTTGAATTATTGCCCTCCAATCTGAAGAAGAAAGAGGAAAGGGGTTGTAGCTTTTGGACACTAGCATTGCAGATTTGCATGCTTTCATTAATGTTATAGCTTTGATAACTGCAAAGTGGAATTGTAATTATGCAGGTTGCTGCCGTAGCTGTGCTATGTGTGCAACCAGAACCAAGCTATCGTCCATTGATAACAGATGTTCTCCACTCGCTTATCCCTCTTGTTCCTATGGAGCTTGGAGGGACACTAAGAGTTACTCCACCTCCTGCTCGTTGACCCTACAAACTACCTCGCGGGCGCTGACATGTCTGCAAATCAAGATCACATTTGCGATGCAGCCATTTGATTGTTGGTTTCGCATCCATTAAATCAAAGATCCACTTATCCACATCAGTTCCAATGCCCAATTATATGCAAAGATTTGAAGATCATTCATACCTTTGGGGTGAAGACTAAAGATTAGCAGAGTTTCTGGTTCATATCTTTTGTAAACTGCACCATATTTCAAGTGCTTGCCTTCATACGGCAATTTTAGATTTACTTGTTCATACAATGATAATCTGGACCAACTCTGAATTCTCATACTTAAATGAGAAATTACTTTTGCCTTCGTTTCCTTTTCAAATCGATTTCGCTTTATGTACTTAAATCACCCTTCATAATTCTATTAATTCGCTAATCTAAGTGCGGCATCCAAGTTCAATTGAATTTAAACCATCACAACTTTGTCTTTTGTTTAAGAATGTTAGCCTCTTCATTCAAAAAATGGCTAAAAAGATTAGTAAATAAAAAGAGCAAATGAGCAATGATTTAGGATAATTATTATTATGCATATGAGGTACACATGCATGGGAATTGGATGGGAGCAATGTGGGTGGTGTGAGGCTGTGATTGGATCTTTGAAAGGATAGAATGGGAAAAAAATCAACATTAAAATTTCTTTTTTATGGTTTTGGTCCCAAAAAATCATTTTCATATGGAAATTAATGGTTTTTTCTTTTTTACGGCTCCACAACCAAAAGATAATGAGATTTGTAGCGTAAATATGTGGTCAAATCATATTAATTAAATTCGTATGCTGATGTCTACTAGTAAGTCGAGCGGTCGTCAATGCAAACATTTAAATAAGGAAAATAAGATATCTGATCTAACATAGTAATGTGGCAACATGATTCCTGTGATGCTATAATAATTAATAGGACAACTGTTATCAAGAGTGAAACAATCTAAAGGAAATCCGGCATGAATTTTTTTTTTAAATTGTAATTGAAAAATGAGAAATAAATAATAGACGTCGGGATTTGAATTAAATTTATTGGATATTATTATTTAAAATAAATAATAGAGATTTTACTCTTTTATTTTTCAATCTTTGAACCTAGAACTGAATTTACTTGGATTTCTAAAGTTGTTTCTAAAGGATCATTTCCTTTGTAAAGTAAGAAAAAAAAAAAAGGGATCCACCACGCAAGAGAATGTTAATAGCAGCACTTACGGTTGTTTGCTTTTCATTGACTGCAATTGCATTGTCTTTGTGTTGCTTGTGGATTTTTCTTAGGAAGAATAAGTCGCAAAAACCAACTAATCAGGATGATGATGATGATGATAAGACCTTAGGTACCTTCTTTTTTTTTTTTTAGTCAAAATTAATGTTTACATTCACTTTTATTCAACAACTAGTTTGATTTTTTGTAATTGCTTGCTTTTAGTATGGTCTAGGACTTTTTTGGTCATCATCTTTTTCCTCGTATGTTTTGGTATAAGATGCTGAAAATGGACTTTCATTATCACCAATTTTGGGCATCCACTCTATGAATGGATTTGCTTCATTTATTGATTATAAAATGCTTGAAAAAAGGACAAAAAAAAATGAATCATATTAACATTTTGGGTGAGGTGAGGCTGGGTTTGGACGTGTTGACAAGGCCATACTTGACACCCCCATTTTTTTTTCTAATATGCTTCTTTTTTTTTTTAAATTGCAGAATGAGGTGGAATTGTTAAGCAGATTTCATCATCCGAACGTAATTTCTTTGCATGGTTATAGCATTGAAAATGAAACGGGGCTTGTTGTGTATGAGTTGATGCACAATGGTTCTTTGGAAAATCAATTGCATGGTAGAAATCTTACACCCTTCTTCCATTTTCTCTGTTATGAAAATTCAGGTTTTGACTTTTGGTTTTATTGAAGAATATATATATATAGCAAGGTGGATTCTGAATTAACTCGACATAGGCGATTGAAAATTGCTCTTGATATAGCAAGGTCGGCATTGGGCAGTGAGCTTCTTAGATTTCAACTATTGAATAATAATGTTAAATAATTTTGACTGTGTTGATCAGAGATTTAAAATCCTCTAATATACTCTTGGATTCCAACTTCAATGCTAAGGTAAAAAAATGTCAAATATCATCAATCAAAACCTCCAGAATTTGTTACTATTATTCCAATAACTAAATGAGTCGAGTTCAAAAGTTATTTGTGCAATTGTTGATAAAATCCTTCGTTTACATTAAAATATTACTACTTGCGAACGCCCATGGATTTTGCGAAGGCTTACTTTCTCTCTCATCATGCTTGTCTGGATCCAGCTTTCACGCACTATAGGCTATATAGCCCAGAATACATTTTCATTTGTATGCTCACTAAATTTGACACAATTGCAGAATCAAATTTCATTTATGATCCTGGCAAGTAAGAAGCTGACATCAATGATCTGTTTTTGCAGGTACATTAACGGATATGAGCGATGTTTATGCTTTTGGTGTAGTACTTATGGAACTTTTTTTAGGAAGAAAGGCTATAGAAAAAAAAGGGAACAACAGGCCTTGAATCTCTTGTAAGATGGGTAATGCTGCCTGTGCTGCCCTGACATTCATAGTTTCTGACAGAAAGAATGAATTTCAAGCATTTAATATTGCCATAGCTAAGCTATTTATGAATGCAAGCCAAGGGTCTGCTCACTAATGGAGATGTAATGCGAAACATTGTGGATCCTGTGATAAGAGGTACCGTGTATGTCTGCCACTTACACCAGGTTGGTAAACAATAAACAGTAGATTAATTACACTAGTTAAAAAAATAAATAAATAACAGAACCACTAGATTTTTAATTTGATTTGATCTTAATTCATCTGAATTGAAATCAGTGACAGATTCATGAATTTTTTTAAGTGTTCACTTATAATATATATAAAAAAATTATTCACAAATTTAATAATTTTATCGATAAAATAGTTTAAAACAAATTTTTCTTTAAATTTTTTTGTTTTTCAAATTTTAAAAGTGTTCAAGAACAATTTTTTTTCTTTTAAATTTTATTATTTTTTAATTTTAGAAGGTTATAAACGCCCTGCCACAAGAGGTGGATCCCTCGGTGATTGAACCAATCAAGCTTGGTTGGGTAGGGTATGTATCAATGTATAGGTGTTTTTACTTTAGATGCCAACCAATTTGAAGAACAAAGAAAGGGGCCACGGAAATGCCTTGACGCTATATGCTTAGCTTACCAAGGGATTTCGGATACTGGCAGGCTGCTACAATAGCTTACCTATGCGTTCAAGAAGAGACAACCTATGACCGATATTTTGCACTCTTATCCCTCTTGTTCCCATGGAGCTTGGACGGACATTAACAGTTTAGTTGCAGAACAACTTGCAAGTTTTTAAAAACTTGCTTAAGTTTCTTTAATTATTTGCATGCATTTTGTTCTAATTCATAGCTTTAGAAGAAAGTGGCTGGTTGGAATGTGGTGGAGCATTCTTCAACTCTTTATAACGCCTGGATTTCTCAATTTTATGTGAGATTTTTATTATGGATCAATTAATATGGGAATTAATTTAAGAATAATGATTTGAAGTTTACAATTATTTATATATATGATTTCCCATTTTTCACTTACATTGGAGTATGAACCAATGCTTGAGACTAGCAAAGGATAATCGAATCATTTTCTAACACCACTCTTTCTCTATCCCTTTTGAACCGAATCCATAATGCCTGAAACTAGCTCATATATCTTTATCATCACAACAAATAATAATCAATTTCTTTCTAAGTTTGTTGTATTAATAAAAACTTCAAAATTCCCATATTCAGTAAAAAAATGAGAGGCAGCAAACAGCCTCAATCAAAACTCTAAATACAAGAGTTTTTTACGCTCAGTTAACAAACATTATTACAATATCGTTTTCATAAAATCACTTCAATTATTCATGATTTGCTTGACTCAACAAAATTTTGTAGCTATCATGATCTTAGTTTTAACTCACATTGTGATATGAATCAATGATGGCGTCTGCAAGGTATTCACACTTGGCCAAAGATAATCCTGCAAGGGATATCCTTCCATCCTTGGTCATATAGACATGCCACTTGTTCGTCATATTATCACACTGTTAAGAAAAAGAATGCAATAAATACAATATTACGGTGACATGCATTGTTATATTTCACAATCATATAGAGTGCAATAAATGAATTTTCCAAAAATTTTCAGTTATAAGCAACACTTTAATTCAGGTCTGAACATCTATGACCAAATGAGGAAGAGGAAGGTTCACCAGAAAGAGAACCAACCAAGCAGGTTTGGACAAAGTTTGTAAGTCAAGTGTTAAGAGAGGCGGGATTACCTGAGCTTTGTTTAAGCCTGTGAATGAGAACATGCCTATCTGCTTGAGAACAAATGACCAATCCTTCCCACTTTTATCTTTGGAAGAAAGACTATCAAATAATTTATGTCTCACATTCTTTATTCTCCCAGCCATCATTTCCATCTCTGCATTCCATTCCTTGAAGAGAGCTGAATCCCCAACAATATTGGCAACAATCCTAGCCCCATGAACAGGAGGATTTGAGTACATTGGTCGAGCAATTCTTTTCAATTGGCTCTTTACCCTGAAACAGACAAACAATTTAAGTCAGTCCATAAGCAATATAACAATTTCTAGTCACACGGAGTAGAAACCAGAATTGAATTATGTATAAGATGTCACTCATTTGAACTAAAATTTATTGGAGCAATGGTAGAGGAACCTAGGATGTGAAAAGACATACTTCTTATCAGAAGCTGGTCTGAATCGTCTGATAAAAATAATTTAATGGTGTAATTTTGCTAACAGATTCAGAGAAGTAAAAATAAACATAACCATCAATTCCTTTATAAAATAATACAAAGAGAACAGGTCATCTATCCATCAGAAAACATGAAACCGTATTCAAAACTTAAGCCCAATCTTATAACTAAAAGCTTAGGACATCAATTACAAGGATGCTAGTATCCATGACTCTCCAAGAATTTACACAGACAAGGCAAACTAAAAGAATATTTTCCAGCATGTATCTAACCTGGCAAAATTACTAAGAATAAAACAAATTTGCTATGTCGTCTATTATGCATTTCCATGCACTTCTAGTTGTTAGTTTAATTTAGGAAAAGTAAATCACATTCCATAACATTAAGCGCAATTGCACCTTGCAGCAGCATCTGGTGATGAGCAGACAACATTAATTGCTCCAATCCTTTCTGCATAAAGGCCAAGATTTTTACTATATGACTGAGCAGCAATAACTTCCATACCACGGGACAGAAACATCCTCACAGATGCTGCATCAGTATCAAGGCTTCCACTTGCAAATCCCTATCACCAAAAGTAAATCAAGATGTTCTCATTTAAATATCACCTTTGTCTAAATTCTATATAATGTTACAATTTTTAGACCACCTGAAAACCAAGATTTATATCCAGAATTCAGGCAACAAATACCTGGTATGCAATATCAAAAAATGGAATATGGTTCATCTCTTGGACGACATCCGCAATTATTCCCCACTGTTCAGGAGTTGGATCAATACCAGTTGGGTTGTGAGCACAACCATGAAGAAGAATAAAGGATCCCTCAGGAGCTGCCTGCAAAGTGTAATTGATGAATAAATTGTTTAAAAAAGAGAGATGAAGAATAAGGAATTAACTTATTGCGCATTGATATTTATTCCAGTGAGCAATTTTAGACAGAAGATGACCTTGATGTCCGCTATCATCCCTTCAAAATCCAAGCCAACAGTTTTTGGGTCATAATATCGGTATTCTGACCATGGAACCCTAGCATCATTGAAGATGTTCTTGTGGTTACCTGTGAGACAGTTCATTAACTATAAGAGCACATAACATTGAACACATTTCACAACTAAGTTTAAGAGGAAGACAGTACTCACCCCATGTGGGAGATGATATGAGAACTTTAGCCCCAGGAAAATATCGTTCTATAAGAGCTGCAGCCAGTCGAAGTGAACCAGTCCCTGAAAGCCCTTGAACTGTGGCAACCTGGTAAAAATTAAATACATAAATTAACAAGAAACCAATGTCAATCATCTCCAATTTCTCCAGAAAAACCTCATCATACATGGCTAAAATAGAATTTTTATGTATGAGATAATAGCTAAATTCTCACTTACTCTTTGTTGCTTTATAACTGGGTTGTCGGCTCCAAATAACAACTCTGCTGTCACCTTATTAAAAGCAGCCAAGCCTTCGATTGGGAGATACTGTACACGAAATTAATCTATAGTAAGTATCCTTAAAGGATTAGAATGACCTCAGTTATGTATGCAAATTAGTAAATCAAGTTACCTCTCGGTTTTCCCCCTTCTCCAGTAGAAGCTTATCTGCCTAGAAAATAAGAGTTCCCAAATAAAATTAATTTTAACTCAATTTCTAATTGCCAAAGTAATAAATACTCAGTCTTGGCAGCTAAAAGCTATGTCAATGAAGAACCTAAAGCAGGACATCACTCATGAAATTTGTATCAACTGGTTTAGGAAAGAATCCCAACCTTTTTAACCACATTAAGCACATAGGGCTGTAACTCTTCAGTTCGATAGGCCCCAACTCCAAGATTGAGCTTCAACTCATGGTTGTCAGCTTTGAACGCTTCAGAAACCCCAAGAATTGGATCAGGGGGAGCCATTGCTATACCCTCAAAACGAGACAAACTGGAAGCAACAACCATAGATATTCCAGCAAAAAACTGCAAACAACAAAATAACTCAGACATACAAGCCAAAAAGAGTGTTGCTTTTGATCATGTAAACCAGGAGTTTAGTGAGAGTTGGGGGTTAAGTGATATGTTTGAAATGTAAATATTGGAACAGTCATCCATGTTTTTTGTAGTAGTCTACTGCTTCTTGGATAATGAACATAATACTTATCCCAAAAAAAAAAAAAAAAAAACAAGATAAACTATCAATCTATCTAAACTCTTTAACAGAACCAGAGTTACTAGCCACATAGATGATAGATCAAGGAAAAAGAAAGCGTTAATTATAATTGCTTAACCATAATGGACATGGAAAGTTGATCTTCAATTGCAAATAGAACATAAAATAATAAAAATTTGTAGAAAAAAAAAAGTACCTTTGTTTTGATCAAGGGATTGGTTTTCTCCCTCTTGAAGCACAAGTTGGAATTTCCAAGATTGAATTTTCCCTATGGAAAACATCTTCCCATTATTTCTCAGTAACCAATCAGTAACTAAAACAAAAATAGGAAAAAAAAGACGAAAGGGATCAAACAAACCTTGTTAATTTCATGAGAAGAAAGCGAAGCAGAGGGAGTTGCAGATGCCATAGAGAGCACCGACGAAGCCATCTGGAATTTCAGAAATTGCTCTAATAAAGCGAATTTGGATATGAAAAGGAGATGAGAGTTAGAAAGGAGTTCAGCTGAGTATGATTTTAGAGAGACAATGGGTCGATGAGTCAAAAGTGAAATCTTGGCGGTGGTGATCAACCGGATCTTTTTTAAACCTTAAAAATATTGAAATGCCTTTTGAAATCGACAACCTGAGAGGCTGACTGTGTGATTTATATAGTTGTAAAATGGTGTGCGGTAAGAGTTAAAAGTGGGGTATAGTTATTTGCCACTTGTCAGCTGATAAGTAGGGTGTATCGTTGACCTTATTCGCGTCCGAATGTTGCAGGATTCACGTCGGTGTCTGACGTTGGATCATGATCCCTACAAGAAATCGAGAAGCCCCTTCTTTTCAAGCTAGTGAAGAGAAGAAATTGATGCATCCCGCAGATTGCAACTTCAGTGTCATACTACTTTTAATTTACATGGAAACCAAGCTCTATTTCGGCTGTAATTTGGCTCACTTGAATCGGTAAACATTATCAACTTTAATGTTCTGATCATTAAATTTGTTTATCAAGATGTCTTTTACACTGGTGATTAAGAATGAAAAAATAAAATCAAAAACTAATTTGAAATTCAAATTATAATATTAAATTTGATTCAAATAGATTATTTTTTTATTTAATTGTAATCAAATTTAAATACTAAATAAATATTAAATTCAAATCAAATCTCAAATCAAAATATAGAAAAACCATAAAAGAATAAACTAAATATAATAATATATTTTTTAATTTTTTACAAAATAAAATAATTATTTTATATATAAATTTATTTAAAATTTTATTAAAATAATATATAATAATAAAAAATTTTAAATTTAAAAACCAATAAATTGAACAAAACCATAAAATTCAATTCACATTAAATCTTTTTCGAAATAAAATTAATTCAAATTCGAATTTTAAAAATTTATAATATTATAAATTATCCAAAAAATTCAAACAGAATCCAATTCAATCCATTATCACCCTTACTTGTGACAGAATAATATAATCAAAATAATTGTCATGGCTTCTGTATTTGCTGAAGCGAATGACAAACAAAAAAGACGGGCTGAATTTTCAAGAGAGTGAATATTACTTTGAATCAACAAAATACAGGATCTCAGGGCTGTTCGCATACCACTGACAATTCACTATAAAGAATGCCAGACCAACCAATACTCTTCCCAAGCCAAATCTGACGGCAACTTTACCTGGTTATAGCTTGTAGATAAAGAAAGCAATCCCAGCCTTGAACATCCTCATAGGTCATCTATCAGTTGCTTTCTATCCTTAATGCCACGTATAAATTATATTACATCTTTATATGTTGAGTAATGCAGGGCCCATTCATTTTTACAATATTTCATGCTGAAAAAATGAAAAGCCCACGATTTGGCTTGAGTTAATCTACCTTCCTTTCTAGAGAAGCAACTCAAACATTTATCCAAGCCTAAATCACAAAGCAATTTGGAGATTATGGTACTGATAGATGCATTTAGCAAGACAGATATAGCAATAAGTAAGCTAAGTTCCACATAAGAATAATAGAAAAAAACGTTCATGAAGCTAATTGGGTGACATTGGCCAAAAAATAGCTACTTGGGAGACCAGTGTTATTGTTCTAACTATTCTAAGATCTTCAGTCAAAACTTTTAGAAGCTATAACTCTAAAGGGCTACATAATTCTTATCAAATGTCTTTTCTCTTGCAAAACTCAAAACTAAAGCACCCCAACAAAAAATATGGTCTGGTATAACTTCTCAAGCAATGTCATATAAGGTGCAAATAACTAATCTGAAAGACAACTCAAATGATTCTCACAAACTAAACAGGCATGAAGATTATATCAAAAGTGAAAAAACAATTACATAACAATCATGTAATCAACAAACAAAAAAAAGACAAAATTAACCAAGAACACAACAACCGCTGTCCAGATGAAACAAGCAACCAATATTATACTTAAACATCATACAAAAATCCATGATTTCCAATAATAATTGAAACAAAACTTGAATCCGAAAGATAAGATCTTTGAAAGGACTCATACGAGTTCCTTACACACATTGGAGTACTTAATTTACATACAAAACCATAAGCTCTGTGTCATCAATGTCTTTAACAGCAACTAAATACTCTAAAATTAATTCACAAACAAGCTGCAACAAAACATCAACCAAGAACCTCAGAATCCGAGCTTCGTACGACGCCAGTGCCTGCGCTTTGCATTATATCTAAAAAAATACGTTCAAATTAGGTAAACACAAGAATAATTAGCAAAAGATTAATTAAAAAAAAAAAGAAGAAACCTGATGGTATTGTCGGTGCGCATCCGAATCCAGTGAGGGATGGGCCTATTTTGCCTCATCTTCTTGGCGAGCTTCTTCTTTATTATGAAAGTCTTATGCGACGGCTGTTCAATTTTATTTATCAAAAGAACCATCAGATTAATTGAACCAACTACTCTCAACACGATCAAATCAAATCAAATATCAATTTATGTAAATGAGAAAACAAATAAAAGAAAAGTACCATTTTTGGGGTGTTTCGATCGGCCGCTCTGCTATGTTTTCCTGTTTGTTCTGAATGAGCAAAATATCCCCGGTTTTGAAAAGAAGAAAACCCTAGGGTGATGGATGTGGAAATGGGCCCCTTTTATATAGAGCCGCTTTAACAGTCATTTGGGTCACTTGATTTTGGGCCCCCACTTGTCTGAAATTCTATTACTATACATTTCCATTGGTTATAAATTTTTTTTTAAAGATTAATCTAATGAGAGAATTTTAAGCCAACTAGTACCACTATAATTTTCTTTTTCTTTTCTATACATTTTATTACTACTATAAAGAAGAAAAATAAGATATTTGCCCAATTCCATAAAAAGAAGATTTTTTTTGCAACAGGCCCAAGATAAGTGAAGAAAGAAACATATCGTGGTGTAAATGGACCTCACATCAGACTCATTCTAATAGGCCCAATTAGAGATTGTATTGGACTTTTTCTACATATGGGCTTAAAGTGGATTTTTCAAAAACCCATTTGGTGTATATGGGCGCAAAGCCTAAAATGATAGGATGGTTGATGGATGCTCAAAGCCCACAATCTTGAGACGTAACATTAATTGCAATTATAGGAAGGAAAATTATGGCTTTCAAGAATAACTTATTTCTTTTAATATTTCAATTTTTGATTTACATGTAATATTCTAGTGATCATGACGATGGTTTATTAAAAATTTTCAACTTTCGATTTTATAAAATCGATGATATATTAAAATTATATTTTATTGATAATCTCATTGAATCCGTTTAAATTATATTTAATTTGATAATATTTATAATTTATTGTCAAATTGCCTATGTTGAAGAAGCTAAAAATTCTACAACGATACAAATGTTAGATGTGAGTTTCTTGGAAAGACCCTGTAAAGTTTTTTTTTTAAAAAACTATATGCACATGGCACGGCCAATTCTATACAAGTAGCTTTCTAGCATGAATAGGAATGAAGATACAAGGAAGATGTAAAAGTCCCAAGCAACAAAAGAACTTCGGAATAGTTAATTACAATGCATAAGCAATAGTCCAACCACATAATTGTCTTCATTATCACTTCGATCTACCACTGGTTTACTAAGCATGTGCTTGAAGCTTCACCATCATTTTTTTGGAGCCATTTAGGAGCTAGAAATTTTTTTTTAAGGCTAATCACTACATGAATAAATTTTGGTTTCCCTCCTATAGGTTAGTTTGATTGAATATTGAGGTTGAATTTGGGCATTAGTTTGCGATTGACGATTGCCATTAAAATCTTATTATTTCAATTTGAGTTTTTGATTATCGTTTTTGGTTTTACAAACTATATCTTCAGCTCTTCCGTTTACAACTTCCATGGAGAGATAATTTCATTAAAAAAAAATTTAAAATTTTAAATGTAATATGGCGGTGAATAAATGGTAGACGTAAGACAAATTAAATAGAGACATGCACATGGAGACTCGGGGATATATCTTTTTCATGTCAATACTAATGATGAAGTAATGGGCTGGGGTTCCAAAAAATTCAAAGGACCAGCCTGGGCAAATCCCTTAGACTGCGGCAGCTACTTGAAGAACACAACACAATTCTATCACATCACCTTCCCAAAATTTTACCCGTTTTTCTTGGTAACTGATGAAACCGCGTAGGCCAATAAAGTCTGTTGTCAAATTTAATTCTTTCCCTTGACTAATTGCATAAAACACCTAAAGAAAAACGAAAAGAAACCCCCAAATTTCTTTCAATTCTACATCCATAGCTGTGAGCATATACAGCGAAATAAACAAACATATCTGTCTTTTTCTCCATATTATAGTACTGATTGGAGACTAATATAGTATATTTTAGTTTTAAATTAATGCTACATAGTTACGCGGTTATACTTGAAATTAGAGTTTTTAAGGAAAGTTTAATAGAAGAATTTAAAAGTTTAATACTAGTATTAGAGAGCCGTATTGTATATCATTTTAATAGATTGTTTAGTTTTTAAATTAAGGTAAAATATGATGTATTTTATAAAACTAGTGTGTGCATTTAAGATTAACATCAATCAAAGATCATTGATAATCCTGGAACCAGTAATCATTTATGTCGAAACTATTGAAATTATCTATTAAACCAAACTTTTGTTGGTTGGTATAGATTATTCTTCCTTGGTACTTCGGCTAAACTCCTTGGAGCTAGGCCCAATCAAACCGTTGACTGATTCCAAGCAAACATGATTTTTTGACCAAGTAAACAACTAGAAAGAAAAACTGTTCATTTGTGTATGCAAGCTAAGAAAGAAAATAAAAAGACGAAAACAACTAGTGTTTATAATCGATGGAGATATTCTATGTTCTTATCCCAGTACTTTTTTTCTCATTTGTTCAATGGACTGTGTGTGCATGTGAGGTTGTAGGATTTGAAGGGAAAGAGCCCGTGAAAATAGACAGGGAAAGAACCGTGTTCCTTGTCATACACTCATATGGGGGCTGAGCCTTTGAAACCTTACACCACCGTGGCTAAGAAAGTAAAGGACAGCTATATCCATCATCATTCATCACCCATGTTATGTTTTTGGGCCCCAGCTAACCGCGTTTGCAATTGCAATGTAGGTCCTCTAGTTTCTTTTTGGATTTTTTTTTTGTCATCTGTCTTAATCCTTATAGCTATAGGCTTTCGCTCATTTCCTTTTTTGACCTCTCTTACATTGAATTATATCAGTCGAAGGTTAGCTGTAAACCAAGAGTGAGACCAACTTTTCTTAATGCTTTTGAGCTTTTCTATCCAATTACATGCTGTTTGCTGCTGTGTTGTCCTCTTGTTTCCACTGGAACATGCTATTATATATGTTTTTGCAAAATTAAAGCTACTACTGATACTAGTAATAAGATAAATTAATATGTTAAACTGGTAGTTTGCCAAAAAAACCCATAAAACAATGAACAAGTGGAGCTGCAAGATTTGCTCGACAAATGAATGAAAGAAGTAAACTAAAAAAAACCATTGTCATGAACATGCTCTCTCTTTTTGTGTCATGTCGATTCATTCCTAAAACAAGGAAATAAAAGAGTCAGACATAGCAGCTGAGAAAGAAGCTAGTCGAGGAATGCTGCTTACAACTGTCTCACTTACCTTTCACTTGGCATGCATTAATCTTCAGAAATAGTTGTTGAATGTCATTCTATCTGTTAGGAATAAATTATATCAAGAAACTTCGGTCTGAAGGCATCAGCAATCAAGCAACAAAAGTTGAAACCTTAGGCGAAAAAAGGTAAAAACAAATATAAGTAACGTTCAAGTATAGAAGATTGGTATTTACTGTTTTCAAGATGGTGATTGCTAAAGCAAGAGCAGAACTGCAAAATAGGACAACCTCCGATCCCTCTCTTTCTCTTTACAAGCATGGAAGGTTTGTTTCATGCATGTGGTTCAACAGAACACATGGGAAATAGCAATCTACACACACATGCTTATGTTTTCTTATACATTGAAATTGAAATTTGCTGCAATATGCAGCATTCTTCACCTAATTTATCTGCTTCTGTTCTTACCCATAGAAATAAAATATCACGTTTTTTATTTGCTCAATTACAACTTTCTTCTTTTTTTTTTTTAAATGATAAGGTGATTCGAATCTAGCCCTTTAGATCATTATAGTAGATAAAATTTGTGTGAGCTGTGCCTAACACATATCTGCTGCAAATTGCTCCTCAACTATATCAGAAATTCATTTTCATGAACATGAAAAGGAACATAATCCACTTGTAAAGCAGGCCATCTTATTTTGTATAAAATTCTAACTTCCTCTGTTAAATCATTACCCTGCTTTTCTTAATTAATTCTTATATGTCAAGGATTAAAATAAAAGCCCTCTGAGTTATTGCTGAAAGATCAGGTAATTGTCAGTCTTGGGGCAAATAGATCTGATAAATGTTGAGTGGGATTTAATCAAATCATTTGGATTTGTATGGTAATTATGGCAGTCCAAGATTCTTCAATCTTATCCAACATAGGATTGACTCAATCATTCCAGTGCAAATTGATGCATAGAATATTTCCATGAGGGAACAATTTGGTTTGCTGGTAGTATATGAAATAATCTATTCAAACTTCCACATGATACCAATTGATATTCAACTGGTTCCAACAAACATACTAAAACAAAAAATTCATTACAAAATTGCCTAATAAAAGTGATTTTGTGATATGCTCAATGATTTTTATAGTTCACAAGAACATATAAGCATTTTTATTCTCTTTTCTTTTTATAGAGCAACTAGTTTTGCTTTAGTCGTTATCTGAACTCAAGGGCCATTCACATGAAGAAACTGTTGGAATGCGACCTTAGATTTTCATGAGCAAAGAAGGGTAATAAAGCAAGAGTTTAATATTCTAAAATTATTATTATTATTATTATTTTGAAACAAAAGTTATTATCATAACCATGTGAACTGAATTTGGCCAGTTTGAAATTTCCCTTCACCTATTAATTGAACAATCAGCAAATTTCCAACTGTAGCTAAATATATAAAAGAAAAAAGATGTAAGACCCTTCAACCCTTTGTGGGACCCAACAGATTTTCATATTGGATGACAGTAAATTACCTCATTTGTCTTCCAACTATAAAAATCCCCACCTCTTCAGTCTTCTGTCCCTCCCTCCCTTGCATCTCTCTTTTGCCTCATTTGCTAATTCGCTCATACAGGCATTTCCACAAACACTTTTTTTCAATAGAAACGTTTCATTATTACTAACATGGCCAGACCACAACAACGATATCGAGGTGTCCGACAAAGGCATTGGGGTTCTTGGGTGTCTGAAATTCGCCATCCTCTCTTGTAAGTTAACCTTAGTTTTTAAAAACCTAGAACGTTTCAGTCTTTCAGGCATGATTTTCTGTTCCTTATCAGTACTAAATGAAACGTTTCGTTTGTGCAGGAAAACTAGAATTTGGCTAGGAACATTTGAAACTGCAGAAGACGCGGCTCGAGCCTACGATGAAGCTGCAAGGCTTATGTGCGGACCAAGGGCTAGAACCAACTTCCCTTACAATCCGAATGCACCTCAATCATCATCATCCAAGCTTCTCTCAGCAACTTTGACAGCTAAACTACACAAATGCTACATGGCTTCACTTCAAATGACCAAACAACAATCAGTGCAGGAGCCACAAAGTAAGACACCAACTCCACAGGTTATCATCAACAATTACATTGCGGGGACAGACAGTGGAACGGGAGTTCGACTGCTGGAAAAGAGACCATTGCCAGTTCAAGAGACAGAAGCCCATTTGGTTGTCAAGAAAGCTCAAGTTGAAAGCACCCAGCAGTTCAAACCTCTTGAAGAGGATCACATTGAACAAATGATTGAGGAACTGCTTCACTATGGCTCCATTGAACTATGTAATGTCTAGTCTATAGGACGTCAAGCACCATCCTTTCTTCTTTCTCTATATTTTTTCCTTTTTTTTCTCTTTTTCATCGGTCATTAAAAACGTTGGGCTGAAAAACACAGCCTTAACTCATTAAGGCTGGCTGGCCTTTACATTTCTTCCATGCAAATGGCTCTGATTCTCTAATTTAACCCATTCTTCGCAACCTTGAATCTTCCCACATACTACTTCCCAAGTGTTGTAGACCCTCTCTTTAAGTCCTAGTGTCTACCAAGTGACCCCATTTGAAAATGTTTAATGTACAGTAAGCTCTGTTATGGTGTATGTTAATGTTACTATGATATTATCATCTTCTCTGTCCCTTACTTTTCGATCATGGATTCGGAGGATGAACTGTAAGAATTTCCATTTTCTCTCTTCTGCTTTGCAAGGTTCCTGTATTATAATAAATTACTTTCATTGCCATATTTTCACAATTCAAATGAACTAGCTAGCTGCCTAGAATTGGGCAAAGTCATGCTTGTCCTTTCCAAAGCAAACAATACAACCATCATCCTTTTATTATTTTCAAAATATCTACAACAAACTGTCGAGCTATAAAGCCTATAGCAATAAACCACAACATATCGAACAAATTTTTATTCACTATCACAGGGATTTGCGTGATCGGCGGATCATTTTTCAGTAATTTTCTTATTTCTTAAACAAAGTTCTATAATTCACTGGTTTTAAGTATAATGATAGAAACAACTCTGTCTTTAGGAGTTGGTGAGAATATGGGGAAGCATTAACATGGAAGATACTTCTTTCGATCATGAAAAAGAACATTATTGATACGGAACAAGGCCTAGAAAACTTGTGAAGGACAGATGCTTCTTTTTGTCACAATTGATGGGAAATAATTATAACAAAGAAGTTAAACAGGTTGAATGTGATAATGAATTTGAATTCAGGGTGCTTCTTTTGAAATTCTCTACTAAAAGCAATTACAAGTCATAAGATCATCACTCAAAAGTCACGACCATTATGAGAATTTCCATAGTTCCTAAGATGCTTTAGCAAAGCATAATAGACAAAATCAATAGAAACTTAATTTGATCAGATTCGTTTGTGATGGATCACGGAAGGTAAAATGACCGACCTTTGTTCAATTGTTAGGTTTTGAAAGGGAATTTTTAGGTTCCTTTTCAACAAATTAAGCGCAGGCTTTTTGTTGGGGATTGCCACTAGTAAAGATTAAAGAAAAGGGACACTGAATGTGATTGAGTGGGTGTTCTAATGATTTTACTAGGCCTATTTTTCTTCTCCTCTTCTCTCTCCTCTGATGATTTTCAGGTCAAGAAAGGCATGTTAAATATATATTTTATGCATTATGATCATCAGACATAGTTTCGGAGCCTGTCGAGCCAAACCCACACTTACCAAGACAAGCATTTCTTTTCTACATAAACGAAGCTGGCAACCACTACTCAGCATTATTCTAAGTTTATCAAAATAGCTAAAAATAGCAGTATTCACTTTCTAAATTAGGTAATTAAGCTAATTTAACAGCCCATGAATGAGGAAACTAGTGCATCTTAGGATATACATCTCAACTTTACTGATTAAAATATTAATTAAACATCTTGATTAGCTACAATTCTTGTGTTCTCCAATCAACTTGCCCTAAAGTTTCTGCAAGAATTTATAACAGGAGATTTGGTAACTTTGACCTGTCTATTATAGTTTTTTTTTCACTTCAGTTCATTTGATTTTCCTCTTATGAGATGCTTTCGATTAAGAACAGGACTGAGAATTTACTCAAGTCATTTTCATTTCCTAGTCTGGATCTTCTTTCGGTAAACAGCATAATTAGGCAGCACTTCCATGGCCCAACAGCCATTGTCCAAGACAGACAAACCAAATTTGCCAGGGCAAATGTGGAATTAAAGAAGATGTTACAGACCTACTTAACATTTTTCCTTTCTGTTTTATAATTGCCTTTAACCGATAATCTTTGCTTGTCAGTGCTCTACATGTTTGCAGGCCTTTCTTTCCTTGTTTTGTACTTGTGTAGCAGGATTCACCTGCTAGCTTCGTTGCATAGAAATTTTACTGAATCAAAAAAAAAAAAAAAATTCCCTATGTGAATATAGTTCAAAGAGCAATTTCACCTCTTCTCCACGATTAAATTGCATGGATGGTTTATGTAATTAACCTCATAGTAAAGTATCTAAAGTATTAAAATTAATGTTTGCTTTTGGGTTTTTGGTGTCTAGTCTCTATCAATGGAATTTCATGATGGTTCACCTGTTTGGAAATTGATTTTGTTCCCCACAACCATCAAAAAATAAAGTAGTTTACCCCCATTATAATGTTTTACTTTTGATTCAGCAAAGGTGATTAAATCATGGCATGTTAGTGAGTTTACCATCATTAATAGTTTGAACTTTTCTCGCCTTTGGCTCTCCATATTTAACCTGACATACCACTTTCCTTATCTCAAGAAAACATGCTGCAACTCCACCAATTACAGCAATGGCCTGCTACAATGATTTTAATATATCCGTTGGTAACTGCTAAGGGCTTATTGCACTTTATTATGAACTGATCAATTGCCTGATAAGTTTGCAAATTTGACACATTTTGGCGCTTCACTAATCATAACTAATAATATTTTTCATTATTGGCTTTCAAAAAAGAATCATGTTTTACCCTGATGTTTCTGCATCCCTTCAAAGGGGTGGAGTACCCTTGAAATGTACCTTGATCAGAAACATCAAGTCTTGCTTTCTGGGTTTATCTCCCAGATAACTATAACAAAAAACTAATAATAATAATTAAGAAGAGCTCCAAGAGTTGTTCTTGTTCCACATAGATATATACATTGTATAATCATTCAAGTCAAAGAGCCTTAAATTATTGGGTCAGTTTTGGCTCTTATGGACAACTAATCCAATCATTTCCTTATGGTATCTTAACTGTTACTCCTTGATTTCTCAATCATCATTTAAAGTTTAATACCTTACTTGCTCTTTTGTTCTTAGGAAGTATTACATGTATAATTAATTAGCACCAATTAAACAACAAATGCCCTGGTAATTGTTCACGGTCAGAAATAAGACAATGTTGCAACCTGTTTGACATTTGAACTTGTCACGAGGTGATACTGTCTCAAATCAACAAAGAATGGGGAAAATATTGGAACAGTTTGATAATTTTTATCAGGATGCTCTGTTGCAAAATTTCTAATCAAAGAGTTGATGGCAATTGGGCCTCTTGCTAAATGATGTTGACAAATAAGTTCTAAGTTGAAAATAACAGAGTTTGTCTGGTCTAATAAGTGGAGTGCTCCTTCTGATCAACATAGTAAAAAAGTTTTAGTACCATTTTTATCGTACAAACTCTAAATTGTAAAAGGGTTCCCTTGAATTGCACACCTTAGTGAAAAAGAGGGAAGAACTCAAGAGTCAAAGGTGAGATCTTCCTCAGAAGAAAAGTAGTCAAAACCAATCATGGTGTATCCAATCATGGTGTATAGAATCTCATGTGGAAATGTTGGGGAAGAGACAATCATATGGCCTTAAATCCCTTTTCAGAAACACCCCAAATTGTCTTCCGAATGGGGTATTATCTTTGTTTTTAGATGCGTTGGATCAAGCGAGTCATGCAAAAATCCAAAAGGTTAAATACTTTTTCAGGAGTGCGAGAAAAAGGATGGTGGCCTACAACCTGAAAAGGCCAAAAAACTTTCAACCAGTTATGGAGCATGAAAATCCCTTTAAAATTGCCTTAAGGGGAAGCTGATATTTTTGTATGTAGGTAGGGCCTATAATTTTGTAGTCAAGACTTGATCTAGACAATTTCTTTCAAATTAGGTTCATGGTGCAGTGCATCGTATGTCATGTTCTTCTTCTTTATTTCTCCATTCCCTTTCACATGGATGATCATGTGAATGCGAACATGCACATGGTTCAGGTCCTAACCACTCCTTCTCTAAACCTTGTTAGAAAGACAAGAAAAAGATGAAAGGGGACCCACCTGCTCTTCTTCCTTCCTCCATTCCCTTTCTCCCCTTTCCCTTTCTTTCTCTGTCTGTCTTTTGTTCTTTTCTTCCGTAAATCGTGATCATACTTATTATTTAGTATCTTTAATGGCATTATGCGCCAATTAATTGTACATATCATTTTCTTCATTGAGTGGCCTCACTGTCAGTATCATCAATGCAATAATATCGAAGCCTCCCATGAGCAAAATCTGCCCTATAATTCACTAGTTTTCAAATTTGATACAAACTACTCTGCGACATGCATAAATCTTATAAGAAATAATTTAACAGTCGTGTGGTCTATTAGTAAAACATTAAAATTTTAATTTTAATAATTGAGATTAAAATTCCAATGACCTCAAATAAAAAAATAACCAAAAGAAACAGAATTAGAGAGAAGAGATTTCTAAATCAAAGAATTACATTCGACACATTTAAGGAGTTAAAAGAATACTACTTATATAATATGTACTCTTTTGTTTATCTCCTGAAAGGTTTCATCAGATTCCATTTTGATTGTCCACTGCTTTTTCTTTAGCAGTTAGAACTGTTTCGCATTTCTATCGGCTATCAAAGACAGCAGTGCAAACACAGTTTGAAGGAGTAAGGAAAATTTCTAAAGTGAAGAATATGGCATGTCACTTTATGGATGATTTTTAGGAGGCAACAAGAAAATAAAGTTAAAAGTAGGGAAGGTGTGCCCCCCTCTAATCTTTAAGGCTAGCAAGGTTTGAAGTGGTAACAGTTTAATACTAGTGTTTTTTTGGCAGGACATTGGAGTCATTGATGAATGTTTTGGGACACATTCTTGTTGCTAATTCACTTGACACCCCAGTACTAGACGGGTAAAGGGACAGGCAAGGGTCACGGCTTCTTCCGAAATTTTTTACATCATTCTAAATTAGTAATTAAATCTATCAAAATTAATCCGCGTCTCTCATTTTTCCATTTAATTCATTGTTTGGCCTCCTTTAATTACTGTCTCGCTTCGCCTCTGCTACCCAACCAAGCAAGAGTTAGAGCTGACAGAGGTTTGTTAGGTTACATGACATGAAAACACATTCCTTCAACTTCACGCCTTGCCCTAGTGATAATGTCCTTAATTGGTATACTAATATTAACTTCATCTTTAAAGCTAAGTTGTCTCTTTTAGCACATTAAAGAATTACCAGGCATGCTTTACAAGTGGCTTGTACTAATGAAAAAGTCGATGTGCAAGTTCTTATTATAGCTAATGCCCAATGACTGATGATGGGGTTAACTCTTCAGCTGCATGCTATAGACATGTAGTCTCACTTTAAACACAGTTTGAACATTGGAGGGGTTAAAGGAAGGATGAGATTACATGATTAATTTGAGCGAAAGAGATAAACTAGGCTAGCTTGGACCCTAAGTGGGAAATAATAATTTTTACTTTACAAATAGAAGGTGAGGTTGTGAAAAAAGAAATTTATGTCTCCACCTTTCGTACTTCAAACCAAGCATAACCAAAATGTAGGAGTAGGTGTAAAGAAAATATTGCAGGTAAAAAACTAACAGACGTCTGTAGTTAAAAGTTGGGGCCTTTTTGTGAGGTCAAATAAAAGGGAAAAAAGAAAAAGTTTAGGCCTGGGCTGGGATTGATGGCCCTGGGCCTAGTCAATATCACATCATGTGCCCACTGAAGCCTCAGAACACAGAAAAATACTTAGCAAAATACTGAAACCCATTCATCACTAGTTAATGGGCTATTTAAAGAAAGCTGTGTGGCCTAAAATCAAATTCAATCAGGACAGATAAGGCTTACAGCTTTAAGTCAGGATTATCATTTCAAAGTTCAAATCCATTTACGGACGTTAGAGTTGGGCTCAGCCTTATCAGATACTGAACCGGACTTGAGCTCACATAGTAGATAAAGGCACCTTTTTCATTTTCTTTTACTAGTTCAAATGTTCAATCAACCCCTCCAACAACAGCTTGTACACATACTCGAAACAAAGACAAACTCACTCGGGGCTCCCACACTGAACAACTCCATTTTAATTTTTTTTTTAACTTAAAGAGATTGAAAAATGCCCTAATTAAACAAGGTGTCGTTAGCTTGACTTAATTAATAAGTGAGAAATGCCAAGGCATCTGTGTTTGGTGGCAGTGTAGTTGGCAGGCATCAGCAGGAAGAGTTTGGAGAATATTTAGGTAAAGAGTTAGCTTGAAGTTTGGATATATTTGCACATGGTAGAGAACATACTTCTCTCTTTTGAAAAATCAGTTAATTAATTACCAAGTACCAACCATTGAATTTAATTTCTTGCTCTTGGGTTATGTTATGGCAGTTAGCTAGCTGTTGTGGAGACCAAAGGCAATTTGATTTGTGTGCATGAGCCATAAAAATAACTGAAAGTAAAGGAGTTTTGATCAGTCAATTTTTATGGGCTTGTTTCCGTTACCAGCTGCTATATACTCTAAAAAAAACGTCAAAATGGACTTTGGTCTCTCTCCCTGCAGTTGCTAGTTAATTCTTGGGTGGGGCAGAAATAGATTCAAAAACTAATATTCATATTCAACTGATCCCTTCGTAGTCAGCACATTGTTAAAAGCGCGTATTGATTCAGCTGAGTAAAGTCTTTTGAGTCCTCAAATCAAGGAAATGGGTCAACTTCTTCTCTCATGTTTTCATGACAATTTACTTTGACAAGCCGTCTTCTACAGTTCAAACTTCAAAATTTCCATACGGTTGCAAGTTTTACAAGTTGATCATTGCACCTGGATTAGTTTGTATAATGCAGTCAAATTTCCAATTATCCACAAAAAAGAAAAGCATGATTCTCCTTTGTTTTTTTTTTCATGGAAATTCACAGATTCAAGTAATCAAAAAGAAGATTTATCTTATTTTATTGTAATTGGCTAGTAACATTGACTTTGCTTTGAAAGAATTGAAACAAAGGGCTTAGATTGTTCGTGTTTAACTATAAGACAGCAAGCATTACAGGGTCAATTCGGACATCGATCCTTGATGATTCCTTATAATCAGCCTGAATTGTATGACGGGGTCGGACATGGAAGTCGTAGATCTTCCCTGATCTCCCTCCCTCACACTTTTGACTTTTGACTTCTGAATTACAAATACTTGGATGTTGCTTCTACTTGCTTTCTTTTATTCCCCTTTAATTTCTTCTTTTTATTTTCGGTTGATCGGATTTCATGTTTTTGGTGACCTCTTGAATTACAAGACAAATTCAAAAGGAATGAATGACAAGTGAAAATAAAACCACAAAATTGGAGTGAAAAAAATAAATGGACATTGATAACTCATGTTGATTCACCCCCCCTAAACATCTTTAACTTCAATATCCATCAATTCAAAGAAGAAACCTTGAAACATTTTCCTGGAAACTTCACCAAATCCTGCCAATTAGGCCTTGGAAATTGCATTCTTGGTCAGCGAAGGACTACAATGAAGGGAACATATAAAATATGGTCCAAAATTCAAAGTACATCGACGTACCAGCTGTCCGAATTTGAAGCAGATATGACACAGAGTGAATTGAGGAGACAATGCCAGCGTCGTTGGAGAGTTACGTGGCAATGGCTGGAAAGAAACAAATACGATGAACTGCTGGATATGGTTGCTAGTTGGATTTTATACCATGATTTCTAATCCTCAACTACAATGACCCTACTTTACTTATCAGATGTTGCATAAATGGAGAACAATTAGATGGTTTTCTGTCATCGCTCTTGAATGAGAGGCCAGCCAGGGTCAAGCTATCCTCGTCTTAGCGGTTAGGGATGTTTCTTTGAAGTCATTTTGGTTTCAATTTCCAGCATCATACTTCGTTAACAATACATGTTACGTTCCAAACTTAAAAAGAATTGGTCCAATTAGACATAATTCTCGTCAACCCTGTCAGTAATTGTGCCTGCTCTCAGTCTCTCTCCAAACATTTCTTTTTCTTTTTTTTTTCGGTAATTCGAATAATGGAGGGTTTAATTAAACTTGAAATTTCATTTAAAAGGGAAAAATATAGCTAGGTTGGGATAGGTTCAAGAAAATAAACCTTGTAACGTTCTCTTTTTGCTTCTGGTGATTGAAATTAAAGGCCGACTATTAATTTCAACACAGACAAAATGATCTTTTGGACCCTCAAAATAATACCGTTTAAATCCCAAAATCTTTCATGGCCCCTCCAAACGAGAAAATTATTCTCCCCTACAAAACCTTGTCATTAAATTTCCTACTTCTTGTGGTTATAATTGCAGTCTTATGCATTATAAAAAAAAAAAAAAAGAGTCTGGAGAGGCAAAATACAAAGCTAGGTGCTATTACCTGTTGTCTTTGTCTTTCAGGCAGGCCAAAATAGACAAATTCATGGATTTTGAAAAAGGCAAAGGTTCAAAATTCAAAATTCAAGGTGCAATTAAGCACAATTGGTATATAAACAATTAAAAGGTTCAAGAAATTAAGCTGGACCAATTGAAATTGTCCACTAATTTGGCTCCATCCCCCCATCAGTGTCATGCGCATGGATCGATCCATGAATTTTCCATCCATGGAGCTTGAACTTGAATTTTGTACGTCTTAGTTTTCTAGGTATTGGCAAGATCAATTAGCATACCATTTTGAAAAACAGCGACAAAAATAATAAACAGGATAATAACATGTTTAATTTTTCTACCTATAATATAAACAAGAGTATAAGACAATACAGTGATAAAACTTGGATGGAATTAAAAATACGGCCTTGAAATTGGCAGAAAGAACATCGCAAATTCCCTCTAGTTTCACTGGATTGATTTTCACATGCATTCGTATTATATAATGTCGATTAAGGTTTCAAACCTGACTTGTTGAAGAGAAATGTTCAAAGTTAACCAGGTCTTTCCAATCATTGATTAATTTTATACATGACTTTTTCTCTGAATTTGCACGTGATAAACAACCAAATTCAATCCCTATACAAATTTCACCAGAAATTTTTACTTCAACAAGGCTGGCTTTGGGATCAGATTAAATATTTTACATCATTTTTGTTTACACTGCATATAATTAAATTGAATGAGTCTTCAATTTATTTGCAGTTTAATTAAACAAGTTCTTCATTTAGTAAGCGTATTTTTTGGTGACGTGAAAAACACTTCCAATGATAGATTATTTGAAACGTGCTTCTTTTAATGGCAATTTTTCAAATTAGCCAAGTCTAATGGTGACTGTGCATTAAATTATGAGTTTATATTTGATGTATTATTAATATATAAATTTTATATATTATTAATAAATCAAATGATAAAATTTTATTAATAAATAACTATCAATTCTGAAAATAGATATACAAAAAAATATATATTTATGTAATTTAATTATATACAATATCAATCAATCAAATAATATTATCTTATCGTCAATCAAATAATTAGATGATATCATCATTAATAAGTAAGTTTTTAAGAAAATATTAATTTTTTTTACATTTATTTTAAAAATTAATATTTATTCATCAATAAAATAGTATTATCTGTTTGATTAATAATTTATAAAATTTATATATTAACATTATATCAAATATAAACACATATAAAAAATTAATCATTTTAAAAATAATTATTTATTAATAAGATAATATTATCTGATTAACTTCATTAATAAATTTACATAATTTAATTTACTAATAATATTTCGAATTTATACCGTGATAAAACATCAAATATCATGTTACCTTTAATATATAAGATATTAATATAATTAAGAATAATTTAAAATATTATTTTAATTATAGTTTAAATGTTGTTCTAATTACATTTTGTTTCTTTACCAAATATTAGAATACTAAATCAAACGTTATTTATTTTAATAAAAAATATGATTAAGTTAATGGGCCGTATATGAGTATTGACTATCGAGTATACGTAAACAAAAGCTAGGAGTGTTAGATTTATATTTTGGAGGCTTAGAGGTTTTTCCTCTTATGTTTTTTTTTTTTTTTTTGTTAAAAAAGAAATATTTTTTTGAAGTCCAATTAAATTTTCAGGTTGGAAAGTCTCCCTCTTTGTCTGCTCTTTATCTCTCTGTCTCAGAGTCTGAACCCCGTTCTTTTAAGCCTCATCGATGATATATAGCCTCCAAACCCCTGAAAACTCATATTACACAATCTCTGACCAAGAAATAATGTCCCTCCAACGCCAACACCATTCCTCCTCCTTCCCTTCTTGCTTCCGTCCCTCGGCCACCGCAGACAACGACCACTTAGCACTGCCACCACCGCCTCCGCCGCCGCCACAAACCTCAGGTAATACTGACCTTGCTACAAGTCTCTACCATACAAATCTAGGCCTTTTTTCCCTCACCTGGTCCCGCACCTTCCTTGGCCACTCTCTCCACCTCCACCTCCACCCTTCCTCTCACTACTCTCCCTCTACTCCTCTCTGTCTACCTGCCTCCCTTTCCTTCTCCACCCTCCATTTTCATCTCCATATCAAACCCTTTATTTTTTGGAAGAAACATGGATATAAAAAACTCAGCAGCACCACCGTCCCTAATGTCCAAGTCTTCTGGGACCTTTCCAGGGCCAAATTCGGATCCGGGCCTGAACCCGACTCTGGATTCTATATTGCGGTTGTTGTTGATGGAGAACTGACTCTTCTTGTTGGTGATTCTATTAAAGAAGCTTATGCCAGGACGAGAGCTCAAAGGCCTGGGAGAAGCCAAGCTCTTGTTTTGAGAAGAGAACACGTATTTGGCAACAAAGTGTACAACACAAAGGCCAGATTTGGAGGCAAAAGCAGGGAAATTTCCATTTATTGTAGGATAAACGAGGATGCAAAGCTTTGTTTTAGCGTTGATAACGAGAGGGTTTTGCAAATAAAGCGACTTAAATGGAAATTTAGAGGCAATGAGACGATTGAAGTAGATGGTGTCTCAATACAAGTCTCATGGGACGTGTATAACTGGTTGTTTGATCAGGATTTGAACAATGGGCATGCAGTTTTCGTGTTCAAGTTTGAGAATGAAGGCTCCGAAATTCTTGAACGAGATGATCAGCAACGCGGGGCTGAAGAAGTTGTGGGTCCTTTCAGCGAGAAGAACGGGGTCGTTTTGTGGCAGCAAAGTCCATGTAGTTTTGGCATGAATGGAGTAGAGTGGAAAAAGACGAGGAAAGGCTTGTTGAGAACTGCTAGAAGCTCATCCTCTTCTTCAATTTCGATGTCTTCAGCTTCTTCAGGAGGCAGCTCTTCCGTAATGGAATGGGCAAGCGTGGAAGAGAGTGAATTAAGTGCTCCTACAGGCTTCTCTTTGCTTGTCTATGCCTGGAAAAAGTGAAGATTTTCCCTTGTCCTGGTGCTCTCATACAATCCTCTAATCTTTTGTTGATAATGTCGCTATTCTATTTCTCACTAACCCATTTGTTCTTGAACATAGTACAATAAAAAAGTTACATTAGGCGAAAGAAATTATAAAGAGATATAGATGGATCTAACCATCTCCCCCTTAGCTTTGAAAAAGATTCATTTTTTACCTGCTTCTATCTGGAAATTTTTGTTATTGTTTCTTTGTAACTTTGTAGTAGTAAATTTGATAGTCCTGTTCGAGCCCTTGGTTGTAATCAAAGATGCCATACAGATTTAATAAGCAGCAGCAATTGTTAACTTTGCTTTTCTTGCGCATCATTTTTTTTTCCTTGCTTTAATTGCTGTATGCATTTGCGCATTATTTTTCACTTCTATGTCTGGCTTTAGCTGTTGGATTTTGATTGGAACAGTAGTTGTAATGGGAAATTTCCAAGTTTCCACCATAGGACAAGATGCCTGTGAGGTGTGGGTCTTTTTCGCTTTTCATGATCTTTCTTGGATGTTAGGAACTTTTGACAATTTGGATCCTACCACCAGCCAAGCAACCCCCAATAAGGCTGACCCTGTCTTGGGTCTCTGAAACTGGAAGTTACTTCATCGGTTGGTAACCTTGAATTTTGAGTGTTGAGGAACATAGCAATGTCGTATTTGATCGACAACGGCATCAAAGGTGGTGAGAAATGGCCAAATTGTGTCCGGGTTGATTGTCTGACCACGTTACTGCTTTTCTCTCTGCTGCCTTTATTTGTGGAAACCCAATCCGTCTCGTGAATTTCTGACCATAGATTTTCTTTTTCACCTTAAAAAAAAAAAAGAATCTTTTTCTTTTAATTGAAGTATATATTACTTTGGTCTCTGTTCGTGGAGATGACAATGTACAAGTTTCCTGATCGGGACTCGGAATTAGGCACAAATTCGTCTCCAAATTGTCTACCGTAATAACTTTTGCGCGTTTCAATTGTAAATGAAAACGGAATAAAATTTTGTTAGGCTGTCACTTGTTTCCTATTTAAGGGTGGATTTGGTGTGAACTTTTTTGGTTTGAAGGCAAAGCCTACCCTTGACTGTGGTTGGATAGTTCCTCATTTGCATAAATAAGATCAGAATCTAATTAAAACCCCAAAGGAAAAAAAAAAATTTAAGAAAGAGATGACAAGTATAAAGTAATCAATCTAAACAATCATTGGGAACATCCTAATATTTTTATAATCCTGACTTGCCAACCGTTGGAACATCAGCAATAACGTGGTGGGTTCAAATTTCCAACCAACTCCCAAAGTGTACTTCAGATTTAGTTTGATCCAAAAAATGAAACGGTTTTCTACTGTAAAATTCCATGTATTTGGGACTTTTGAACAAAATATAGTGCTTGCACCAAATCATGGTTGATAGGGAATAAGAGCCCGCAGGTTCAGGTTGGAAAACCAGGGATCTGCTTGTTTTAGGTTTGAAAAAAAAAAGGAAGCAAGCAGTTTGCCAACTTCTTTTTAGATTGTGAACGGTTGTTGGATTTAAGTGGCATCCACATAAATTAAATTATCGTTTGCTGCTTAAAGTAGGAAACGGAATCAAACAACTTAAAAAAGGAGAATACCCTTTTCTTCTTTTTCTTGCAAGCTTCAATTGGCTTTGTAGTTACTGGTGAACCGACATTACATATCTCCAATACGAAAACCCGATTTGGTTATCAAATTTAAGAATCACATACAACATTGGACAAAATTGAACTTTGTAAGTTTCAAAAGTTTTATCCTAATTAAACTGTTTCACCGATATATATATATATATATATAGTAAGACAAAACCAATTCAAAATGACGTAGCAGTTTAAATTAGCACCTTATGCGACATATGTATTACTACTTCAATTGATGACTCAGTGATAAAAGACTAATTCTTAAAACCTAATATTGATCATTAAAGTTTATTTCACTCAATTTATGCAAGTATAGTCATCAAGAGATTATCACACAATTTTTTCCAATCTCAACTGTCCACATGCGATTTGGATAGCCATAGCCATCAACTTTGCTGCCATCTACATCATCGATTTTCCTTTTTTTTTTTCTTCCCAACGGCAACTTAATTACCAAGTTGATCCATACACAATATAGCAACCAAACCATGGTAAGGTAGTTGAAATTTCGAAGCAACATCTAGAGACTAAATTGGAAAAATCAGTAGGAAAAACACAGTAAAGATACCCGTTGTCAGGTATAAAGATTAAAAGAAAAAAATATACAAAGAACAATGCACCGTAAAATTAGTCAAACAAAAATAAAGTTGCCCAATGTACATCATCTTAAAATAAACATTTATTATCCGTAGCTTTCAAGTGTCAATAAAAAGATTTTCGGTCTGCCAAGACGTTGAAACGTGGAACCAGTAAAATCCCGGGAAGGGTTCATCCCTATTAGCAGCAGGGTTTCAAAGAAAATGAGGTTTTTTTTGAGCTAGTCATCTTATCTTAAGGTTTTATAGTTACAGCCGGCAAATATGACTCTAATCAGCTTTCGGGATTTTGATCGATTAGGATTTACTTAGCCGACATGCGTTTGCTTTTTGTTTTTTTAGTTGTCATGAAAATCTAGCTCAACCAAGTATTTATATATTAATATGAAACAATCTGTCCTTTAAAATATAAATTTGAGGGGAGAAAAAGTAAGTTTTAATGATCTCAGTAGAACCTAAGAAAACAAAAGAGTTGGTGTGCTTCACGCAGAAAACATTGATCAGATCAAGTTGAAGAAAAGCTTTGATGACAAGTGGATATGCATCACCAATTTGGATATAAATTTGAAAATGACCTCATGACAACAGTCTTGATTACAATCCAAGAAAGACCCAATTCATTGAGGAGGAAATTTGCACAAGAGTGGGCTTTTTACTATTGGATCTGCTTTAGCTCTAAAATCCGTGGGCTGATCTTCACATGTTCAAAGAAGAAAGGAAGATGGGCTTGATCGAGTGAAAGAGACTGTTTAACTGTATCATCTTAGGAACCTTGATTAGAATTTCAAGCTTTCCTAAACAATTACTTGCTTCACGAGGATGGGCTATTTGATGATCCCAGCCTTAAATGCGGTCTTCTTAAACCAACAGACAAGGAAAAAAAAGAAACAATTAATCAGTCAATGAATTTCATCTATGTTTTCCCGTTATTCCTTATTACTACAGTTTTCGTTTGTCTTTACCCTGCCCCAACAGCACAATAGGCCATTACCTTGTTACTTTGCTCTAGGATACCATGGATGACGAAGTCAACCCAGTTCTAGCTGGAAGCTGAAGTTAAATGTGAGGAAAATTGGATCCCCTGGGGCCTTTTTTTTTTTCATAACCTTTCAACCAGGTTACAAGGATTTTGAAGGAAAACAAGGACAAGAAGGGAAAAAGAAAACTTTTGACACTGGAAAAAAGTATTGTGCCTAAATCTAATTACAATCAAGAATTTTAACATCTACCGTAGGTAAATGGTTGGTTGTTAATCAAGCTAAGAAATGGGTAGAAAAGGAAACTCCACCCAACGCCGACAGGAAAACCTGTTTCCGATGGAGTAAGGGACCACTCGAACTTCTTTTACCTAATCTGGACAAAGCAACTTCCTCGAATTCATAATAATAAAACCGACCAAGGTCCCCGCCACACCAACTATTAGAAGGCAATGGCCATAATCATTCACAATTGAACGTTAGCCGACTACTATTTCATGGGTCCTATTCTTTACACAAATAGTTCGCTCTATTACCAAACATCTAACAGTTCTAACCGAACATGATTTTGACAAACTTTTAGAATCATTTGGTTAGTAGAGAGCAAAGAGTGTGAAAAACATAGATCTTTCCATTCAACTTAAAAACAGAAACCATATTACAGAAAATAGAAACGCTGCAAAATTTCCAAGCAGCTGTTTCCATACCCATCAAAGAAATATCAGCTAAACCAAGTTAAAACAGGGGCAGGAAAAAAGATTTGCATTTGCTAACCTCATCTACTTTGACTTCCAAAATTTCAAACATTAAACTGTACCGTAGTCCAACTTACTTAAAGCTTCACGCTCAAACTTGAGGTTGAAGAAGTATGAATCAAAGATGATGATGATGGAAGACATCGCCTTTGTCTACTGTTCATAGCAGAGCCAGGAGGATAAGAGGTCAATGAAGGGGGTAGAGGATTAGAAGAAGACACAAACCTACTTGAATGGCTTCTCAACTTCTTCTTCTCTACCTCTTGACCCTTACGGTCTGACCTAACTTGGCGAACTTTTGTCTCATTCAACCCTGCAGGGAGAACACAGTTGCAAAGGAAACCTATATATTCATCACAAGCAACATCATCATTAGTTTACACAGAAAGGACCTATAAATTCATCTAGAACAAAATAGTCTTTAAAATGCTTAGAAACTAAAAATAGTGTTAACTGGGCCTGAAGCAATGTCAATGTAACTATTATTTTGCACTCAGCCCTTTTTTCTGTAAAACAAATTTACTTTACATGGTAAAGCAGGATGCAACCTATGTTCTCACCCCATATCTCATTCTCATTCAAAGAGTGACATTGGATAAACATGGGGCATCCAAGTTACCATAGTGAATTGTAACCAACATAAAATTCCCAACACCTTTCCAGCTTTCCCAGCAAAGCCAAAATCAAGTTTGGTATATAACAGCTAAGTAAATTTCAGGGTTATCATTTCCTATTTGACAAACATTTCGATATCAAGAAATTGAAAATAGCAAGTGCTATATATTAGTACAATCAAACATACTATGCATTATTAAAATTGCAAAAAAATATGAGAAAAAATTAGCTGGCCATGGCAGTTGTGCTGCTAATATGAAAGGAAATTATTGACTCTGACTGACAGTGAAGGTCTTTTCAAATTTGGGAGTTCCTCCATGTAGGTTGTTGTGGCATTTATGGTTCAGAGCATGCCATTCATGAATGGTGCTCGTGCAGCAGGTCAACAGCAACATTCAACAAAGCTTGCACTACAGGAGTTTGGTCAGCGCCTCAGTAGGTATGGTGGAATCTGATACCACCTCCCCTTGTCTTGAAACTTCTTTAAAGCGAAATGCCCTTAAACTTTTGGTTCTTTATTATTATTATTATCATCATCATTATCATGGACAGGTACCAACCAGTTACTTTAGGATGAATGACTTTAGCAGTTGCATCAGTTCATGCAAATACTTTTAGAAAACATGCTGAAGAGAGTAAACACCAAAATGCCATGCCACTTTCCCTTCAATGTATATCAATCTTCTCAAAAACCAATCAGATCATCTATGAATTAAAATTTAAAAGGAGATAGTTGATTTTTTACCCAATCTAGCAAGACGATTAACCCAACGTGGAATTGGCTTCCCTGTCAACTGGATACACACATCATTGCAAAAATGGTTGCAGTTCTTGGTGATAAGATTGTATGTGTTTCCAGAGTACTCTCTAGCAAGTTTCTCCATAAAGGCACGGACATCTTTTGGACCCAAATCCGTTCTTCCAATTAGAATAGATTTCCTAAACGTGAAACCGGGACACTGCCTTGGTTCCACTTCAAAAATTCCCGTTGCTGAATGCTCATGCGCTCCAAAGCCATATTCAACTCCATGCACTGTACAACAAGAATCAACCATAGTCAAAACCTAATTTTAGAAAAAAAAGTTACTTACTTCAAAGATGTAAATACTAATATCTACCAAAATTCGTTCTTTCAAGAGACTTCAACTTCTATTTGGTTGTCAAAATTCAGCTGAGCTAATGTTCTAGACAGTAACACGTTCAACAACCTCCTTTTATATATAAATTTTCAGATTTTGCCGTTTTATTTTCACTCCGCTAAAGGAAAATTAATTGTAACAAAAAAAAAAAGAAAAAAAAAAAGCAAAGCATTCTTCAATTTTTGGTCTTGGAACATAGACTAAATCAACCAACCAAAAAGTTCACTGACTAAAATAATTCCTAGAACAATTAGCGAAAATTTTTCTCATCAACCAAACAGGCTTTACTAAAAAAAGAAAAAACTTTACCAAATGTAAAGGATAAAAAGCAGGGACAAAAAATTAAAAAAGAACAAGAAAAACTAACCTTGAACCCCAGAATGATAGATCCCAAGGCCAAACCAATAAGCGTAACCATTAATTGGAGTCAAGTCATATACATTCAAGTAAACCGGAACCGACCCGACTTTCTTCTTTCGGGGCATCAACATCATTCTACACAGCATTTTTTTTTTTTTGGTTCCTTTGCTTTTCACTTCAAATTTTCTCGTTTCAATTACCAGATCGCTATTCAGAACGAAGGATAACTGAGCTTCAGGGGGTGGGCGTTAGCAAAAATTAAGAGAAATCGTAGGGGTAAACTGGGAAATCCGTTATTAATTTTCTTTTCCGATTGAAAATATTTTAATAGGAGGAAGAATCTATAACTTGGGTTGTATCGAGAGAGCCGAAAGCAAGCTTATCGTCAGCTTCATTTGCCTTAAGTATCCTCTTCCTCGAGGACGTGGCTTTCTCCTTCTTTTTACATTTATTAATTATTAATATCCATAAATTTTATAATTTGGATTAGCTTGAAATTCAAGGAAAGTAAAACATGGGCCCCCGCAGTTTTCGCTATTTACTCCAACTGCCATTCTTCTTTTTGTTTTGGTTTTCTTTATAATCCCGTGCCGTGTGTACGGGCGTATAACGGAGTTAGTTTGGCAAATCCAAAAGAGGGATAAAAAAATATCAAGTGATTCTTTTTAGCCTATTGTCTATTGCTTTGGTATTTTATGAATCGAAATCACAAATTTTTAAGATTGTGTTACTATATTGTGGTTTTTATCAAGATTTGCATATTAAATCTTGCATTTGTTCTGTAAAAAAAAAAATCTTGCGTTTGTTAAGATTTAAGTTTAACCGGAAAGGTTACTTATATAAATTGTTGAAAAGGTCAATATAAATATATTTTTATTTATTTATAATCTTCAACAATTTTAAGTTGGATCCAATATATTTATTCGAATATTTGATTTACTAATGATTGATATATTCAAGATTTTTAAGTTATTATTGACATATTTTTAGATCAATTGATATAATATTTATATTAGTGTTTGAAATTTGTAGATTTCAAATAATTTATGCACATAATATTTTTATCAAATAAATATAAAAATAAAAATTCATAAATAGGTTACAAATTAAAAAAAAAACTTTTTAAATTAATATCTAAAATTATAATATTTTGATTATCTATAAACATTAATAACTTAGATCCAATTGGTAAGTAAAAACATTCCAAACTTAGCATGATGTCATGATGATAAGGTTGAGATTCTTTGCGTAGAACCTTATTGTACATATGAATAGAAAATTCTCAATTACCGCATTATAATTGATCAAAGAATATAGATAATATAAATCTTAAAAAGTACTATAATTTAAGAAAATGGATCAATTTATATAAATATAAAATTAAAAAAGTTAAAATTTTTAATAATTAATTTTAATAGATTTAAAGGATGAGAGAAATAATTTTTAAAATTTATTTAATCACATTCTTTAAATACATTAAAATCAATAACTAAAAAAAGTGTAAAATTTTTTAATTTTACGTTGGAGTAAGTGAATCGTTATTCATAACTAGTGTTTTGTATTTTTAATATCACTATAGTAATTTAATTGTTACGGTGATCTTAGTATTAATATGATCTTATCACTTGTAATTTGAAATCGTTTTATTTTATTAATAATAGTTAATTCATAAGAATTAAATATTATTGTGTTTAATATTACTAAAAATTAAATATTATTTTATTTAAAAGTATGAAAATTATTATACATGTTATAATAGTTACACAAATTAATGATTTTAATATTGTTTAAAGATAATAATTTATAAAATGTAGTAATACTTTATTTATTTTATAATAAACTATAATTAAATTATGAAATTTATTTATTTATTTATTAGGTAAACTAATTTTGTAATATAAATTATGTAAAAAATATTTGAATTAAAAATAAAAGAAAAAAAATTATATTAAATATAAAACAATGAAAAGTAAAAAATACACAAATTATTTTTGAACTTGTTACAATAAATATTAATTTGAAAATATAAAAATTTATAATATAAAATGATTATATTTTAAAGAAGAACAAAAAAAATTTTAATTCAAATATTGAATATGTAATATTAATTATTGTTAATTTTACATATCACTTTGATAATAAAATTTTTTTATCATTTTAAATGATAATTAATTTATTTTTCAAGACAGTAATTCGATAACTTTTGATGAGTCAATATCATTATTACGTAAGATCATCAAATATTTATTAAACACAATTATCTAAACATTATATAAAATCACTATAGTTTTAGTGATCATCTCATATTATAAACTACCATAACATAAAATGATATTCTTGGGTTACTCTCTTTTTGTTAATGGAAATTAAAATACTTCTAAACTTTTAGGTTCACATGGAGGTAAGTATGATTTGCTTCTTTATTTTTTAGAGGAATTATTTGATTTAAATTAAAGTTTTTATCACTAAATTTTACATTGCTTTTGTATGAATTATTTAGATTTGATAAAATTCAATTATCAAACACATCATGCATGTATCAACAAAACTTTTAGGCTCACGTTAAGTACAATTTATCTCATTATCAACAAATAAAAGGATTAGAATAAATTGTTACGACAAAATATAATATTTAACAAAAATTAATTGAATGGATAAGAAGAAAATATTTTATACATAAATTTAAGGTAAAATTTATTAGATTGACAATATGTTTTGATTTTGAGATAAATACTATATTTTAATCTAATTTTTTCTGAAAAAAAAATATAAAAAATTAATACTGTATTTTTTGCTATTTGCCGATGATCGGGTGTGTGATCCGATAACTTGGAAAAATGGAAAAGGGGCAGATCAGGAACGGAGACGTCTTTTTAATTCCTTGCCAAAATATTTTTGATGAATAATTTAAAAACATAGTAGAAGAATCTAAAAGTTGTTGAACGGAGGATCCACCGGCGGTCGCACGACCCCTTCGTCAGCTTTTCAACGATCCATTTGTCTCATATGCCACTGGTTACAGGTTTTGACAAAATATGTCTCATGAATATTTGCCGTATATATATATATATATATATATATATATATATAAAGGAATGTCTCTATCATTATCAGACAGGGAATGAATAAAAATTACAATAAAATGAAAAAAAAAATTCTTTCCCAGCTATTACATGTAAGTATGTTATAGTATATTTGAAAAATTCATTTTCTAGAAACAATGAAGTTTTTATAGTTGTTTTTTTTTTTTAATTGTAATGAAGGAAACTGATCGAAGAAAAATATCATTTACTTAAAAATTAAATAGCTATTTAATATACAATATATTTTAAAAATAAAAAATTGGAATGTGAAAGAAATTGGTGAAGTTGAAATTTAAATTAATAAATTTTTAAATATTATATTTTAAATGTGATAGTACGATTCAAAACCAACATAATAAATTTATACTTTTCTTGGCCACCAAATAAATTTATATATTTGAAATAATTAAGATATATACATTTAAAACTAGGAGATAAGTAAACGATTTAAGATCTTTTTAAACTAACTAAAGGGATTTAAATCAATCCAATCCTGTTTGAATTGATATTTTGTTAAGACCGGTTTTAAGGATTAGACAGTATCCAAAATTTTGAACTCAACTTTGGATTCTTTAGGGGAAAAAAAAACTCAAATCAATCACTAAAAGATTGTTTAAATTTTACCGATCAAAGATTGGGAAGAACATGTTTAAATAGTAGAAATTCGTGATGCTGCAGAATTGGATACCAGAAATCATGATGATGAGTAATATATAATAATCGGCTGCGAGACAAAGGGAAATTGCTGTAGCCCCGTGGGCGGCTTCGAGTTGGTTTTTCCGGGCCCACGCACATGCAATAATTACATTAGACTAGGGTTGATCAAAGCCCTGCCTGCCTAGGAAATGCAATGCAAAGCCCACGGGCATGCAATTAAGAAACACGCTGCTGGGTGGTCACTGCCAAGGTGAAACTCTGGAATTATTATTTACTGCCAATGAACTGCACGGGGACCAGACAAAAAATCCACATTGAATAAAGTCACTGGATCGCGCATGCCCTGTAAGTTGCGAGAATATACAGTATTTTTTTAAAAAGAATATAGAGTGGTTAAATTCTGTTAATTAACAAGTGAAAATAACTAAAAAAAAATTGAATGTTATTTTGATTTAATTTTGTATGAAATAGTTAGAAAATAAAATTTTAAATGTATTATGTATCTGGTCAATCAACGAGAGAGAATGTGTCTTTGAAATCGAATATAAAAAAAATTAGATTCAAATAAAGTTTAAATTAAATTAATTGTTTTATATAATAATGTTAAAAAATTATCATTCAACATATTTAAAATTTATTTTTTATCTTTAAATTGTTCCGTCCCTGTTAAAAAATATTAAAATTGTGAAAAAATTAAAAGAATTTAATTATTGTTAAAAAATAATTATATAAAATAATTATATCACGTCAATATATATTTTTCATTTTAATCATATCACATAATTATTTTATTAAAAAATTAATTATTTATTATAAATATATTAAAATAAATATTTACTATTTAGTTATTTTATATAATATATAATAAATTATTAATTTTTTAATAAGATAATTATATGACACCGACCTAATAAAAAAATACGCTAATAAATCATAAATGTTCCATATATATATATATTTTTCTTTCTCATGTTGTTTAGCCCAAAGCCGTCGTACATTGATTGGAAATGTAAAGGTTAAGTCAAGATTTATGAAGTTCGGCAGAGGTTATGGGCCTAAATTAGCCAAGTCTTGAATTTTCGACCACAGCAACCTTATATTAAGTGGATAATATTAATCTGCTTACAATCAATTTGCTTACGGCCACGTAAGTCTAGGTTGGACTCACAAACTGGAAAACAATTTAGGTCCAGATATACAATCTGGGTCCAAACATGTCACATGGATTATGAAGGCCTACGAACATGAGCAAACCATGAATGTGATATCTGGCTTGTACGATTTCAGTTTTTTGTTTTATGATTAAAAACTTTTAAAAATTTTATATAAAATAAAAGTTCGAATCTCACCATTTTATTTTTTCTTTTATTAAATCTTAATGAAAGACATCTCGTTTGTACATGTGAAGTGAAAGTTCTTGTATTTTGCTGCTTGTCCTTGTCTAAACATTTTTTTTTCCATTCCAAAATATGTAATGTATTTTTTTTATTGTTAAGAACAAATTTATAAGTAAAGAAAGTTATTTTATTTTTAAAATCAGAATAAATTATCAATTCATAATATAATTTATGAATTTTTAAAAATTTTTTTAATTTACAAATCACTTATTAGTAAAAGATTATAAAAATTTAAATCTAAACATTTTATATCCAAACTTTAAATATTATCCGTTATGTTAATCTCTATTGACATACCCTAATCTCCTGCATTGATTAAAAGGGTTTCTATTGAATAAAATGGAACTTAAAAACATTAAGTGGTAAATTTAAGATTTCAAGTTAAGGGGTCCAATTAAATAACAATTATAATTTAAAATTTTTTTCTTAACATATAATATATTATTATTTTATCAAAAGTTATAAAAAAATTTAAATAAAATATGGCATTTTATAATATAACTATACATAAAAAATTCAAGTATTGAAATAAAAAAATATAACTATTTAACAAATATATATATTTTTTAATTTTTTTAATGAAAACTAAACTATAATATTAATACTTTTTGCAAATTATTTGAAATTTGAGAATTGAAAATTTTTTTATCTTAAAAGTTTTTTTTTCAAAATTAAAAATATTAATTATAATTATAATTAAGTATTACATGATTGAATAATCAAATAAATAAAATTAATATAAAATTAAAATAAATTTACGTTTGAACTTAAAATCTCAAAATTTTAAATATTTATAATCATAAAAAATAACTTTTAAGCCACTGAAAGCAATGATCTGCGTCAGTTTCACGTTTAGCTTTGACGTATTTGGATTGATGGGTTTTTTATTTTTTTTTATAAAAGTTTGCCATGTCAATCATGCAAACGTGGCGATGAGCACATTTAAAAGTCAATTTCTGTCCAAGAAATTGACTACGGAGGAGTTGAGGCCATGGCACGGTTACATAATTTAGTTGCAACTTCAGTGATCGCTACTAGGCTCGCAGCTCAGTCAATAAAAACTCAAGTATTTAACTTTTACTGTCAAACTTGCAAAGATTTGCGTCTTTTCACTAGAAAAAGAAAGGCCCAGTGCTCTGCTCAAACCGAGATCATATGAGTAGCTAAATATATTATCTCTTCAATCAAACATGTATTACAAATTAATTGACAAAAATTATAATTTAGATAGAAAGAATATTTGATTTTAGCATATAAGTTTTTTGGATTTATTTTTTATTTTAATGATACGAGAATAAAATTTTAAAAAATTTTTGAATTTATAAATTCGGAGATTTAAAATTGGAAAGAGTTAATTTGAAAAAGAAAAATTAAGTAATTTTATTTAAAAATAAAATTTAAAAAATATATGTAAAAAAATAAGATGCAAATAGAAACTTTTTTTTTAATTATTCTTAATTTTTAATTTATTCATAAATTTTATATCATATTATTTATATGATTGAAAATAACATTACACGTATAAATTTTTTTGAATTTATAATTTTAAAAGGTTAATTCTAATAATATATCAAAGGTAGAGGGTTAGTAAAAACAAAATTTAGATAAAATTTTTTAAATAAAATTTGTGAAATTATTTCTTAAAATTGATTTGATAAAAAATTTAATAAAAATTAAATCAATAAATTGAGAAAGTTAATTGTGAAAGTTAGTAATATTTAAAAAATGTTAAAAATATCATTAATAATTTATATTTAATAAATAATTATTTAATGAGAAAATTTTATCAAATTTTTATTAAAAATATTTATTTAAATATTATTTCAAAATTTATTAAAATTTTAAAAATTTTACATACTAACAAAATCTTATAATCTATCTTTTTTTTATTTTTTTATTTAATGATTTTTAATAAAGAACTTAAGGAACTTTCCATAATAAACTCCGTATAAATGTTTGCCCGGTCGGTTAACCCCGATTCATCATAAATAGGAAAAAATCAAGTCACGAACAGGAAAAAATAAAATGGCTCGGTTCATTCGAACGGCTCAAAGAACAATTGTCTCTTCTGCTTCGAAAACCCTAAGCAATGGCAACCAATCACGAATCGCAACGGCAGCTTCACTTATCCAATTCAAACGATACGCGACCTGCAAAACCCACCTATCGCCTTTCAAAACCAACATCCTCAGAATCCTAAGCAACGAGATCGAGTACCAGCACGACTACGCCCCTCCCCATCAGGTACAAAAATTAAAAATTAATTAATTAAATAAAGATTTCTATCAAAGGTATTGCATCCTAAATTTTAATTTTTATAATTTGTGTAGCCTGCTACGAGTTTCAAATCATTTACGGTCCAAGACCGACCGGGGGGGAAGTGGATGACAATGAGGGGAAAATATGGAGACAGTGAGGAAATTAAAATTGAAGTTACTATGTTTGACGGTTGTGTGTTTGTTCCAAAGCCTGGAGAAGATAGCAATGGGGAAAATGTGCTTCTTCACATTAGCTTGCTTGTTGATATTTCCAAGGGTCAAGGTTGTCCTGAAATGGAATTCTTGTGCTCGGCTTGGCCTGACCGTTTAGAAATCCAGAAAGTTTACTTACTAAATCGCGATAAGATTGTTATTAATCCTTACATGGGACCTGATTTCAGGTATGTTATGAGGCACCGCTAGCAAGTTTGTTTAATGCAATTTTAATGTTGATGGGCAAACTGAATTATGGGTTTTTTTTTTTTTTTTTGTTGCTGTTGTTGTTTCAGAAAAATGGATGGGAAGCTTCAGAAGATGCTTTGTGATTACTTAGAAGCGAGGGGGGTAAATAGTGAACTTTGTGTTTTTTTGCATGAGTATATGATGAACAAGGATAGAATTGAACTCATCCAATGGCTGGGAAATGTCAAATCCTTTGTGGAAAAATAGAATGAGTTATGTCTTTGAAAATTTGATCTTGCTGATTAGAAGTATCTGTACTAGGATCATGGTAGTTTTGGTTTATATTCCTCTTTGATTTGTGGCTATCCAAAGTGGAACATAAAATCCAAATTGATTGACCATATTGCGGCATTTGACTACTCTCTGTTTTCTTGTCTTTGCTTTAACTAAGCTGCAGAAGAAGGTGAGTAGTTTCTTTGTGCAGGATCTTTAGTGGTGCTGGTAACAAGAAGTTTCTGAGGATTCTATGTACTTGATAACTCTCTTTTTTAGAGCTTTGATATGTTTTTAACCAAATTTTAGGGTCTCAAAGTAGTTTACAACCTGTATGTGAGGTGCTGTAGCAATTCTTATAAAGTAATTATAATTGCATTGTCTCATATCAAAGCATTATATTGGAAGGTAATTAGTAACTACAGAAAAGACAGTAACTTCAAAATAAAACTTACTGAAGTATAACAAACCTTGCCACTGAAAAAAAAAAAATACTTATGTCAATATCTGCATGGACATTTACCCCTTGACCTTTCCTTTCAATCTGTTCTTCCATCCTTCCTGCTAGCAGGAGGCTACATTATTTCTTGAACTATGTGACGGGTGAAAGCATGTGGTTGAGTAGCCTTAGCCTCTCTTTATACCATTAACTAAAGTATTGCTACCTTCATTGACCCTCTCTCGGTGTTGCACAGCTGAAAATGCTCAAGGTGCTGTGTTGGTTAAATTGCTCATTTTTCTTTGCTTTTCTTAATTGGAAACTCCTCCATTTAGAATCTCGAGAAATTACACTGGTGATGCTGCCAGGTATGCTCCATGAATTTCTTTTGATTTATACAAAGGAGCATAGAATGAGTTGTGCGCCCTCCGCCCCATCTTACTAATAAGAATGAAGGGCTTTGATGCCAGCAAGCAAGCATCCTTGTAGTTGTTGGGGAGTAGGGTTCCAAACCTTGTTTTTTAGTTTTTATAGAAAATAATAACCCCAGTTTACTTTTTTTGTGGTGTTGTTGACGTTGTTGAAAGCGAATTTTGAAGTAGGCCTCGCTTTTCGGAGCTGCTCCCAGCTCACACTATGGTGGAGGAGGTGCCGTGAAGATCTAGGAATGTGAGCAGTACGAGCTGAAAGGCTCCCATACTGTTTGGAGGGCAGGGGCATAAATGCCAAACAAAGCTGACCCCTATCTATCGTCGTAGAAGCTGTTCCTAGGAAAGATTATGGTTCTCGGGTATCCAATCAATTAATCCCCCGGTTTATATTAGTGAGCTGTTATGTTTAGAAGTTTGTTCATTATAGCAACTCTCAACAAGGTTCTGGTGCATAATGTTTTGAGAGAAAGCGATTATTTGTAGATCTTAACAAGCTACTCTTGATTTTCTTGGGAAGTTTTCTGCATCAACTAATTGTTACCCACTTACTGTACTATATTGAACCTCTTCTGCTATATTTTGCATGAGTACCTAGATTTCACTCCACTTGTTTCTGGGGCATAATAAATCTGCATTTCTTCCTGCATGATTTTATGGAGCTTGTGTCTTGGTCAGTCCTGAGAAGTCTGAATAGGATTTGAAACTTTGTATGAATAGTTGATAAGTTGTCTTTTTGTAGATTCACTATCACCATTATCATATTTCTAATTGAACTTGGAGATTTGGTTTAACTTTGGATCACATACGCATATGACTTATGTTGCCATTATTAATTTTCTATTTTAGTCGATGGCACACAGTTTGTTTCCTGCCTGTAGCGTGCCCCATACACTTCTCTACTTATGATTCACCATTTTTGGCATCTTGTGATTTCTTTTCTTATGTCTCCTTTTTAATATCAAGTTATTACAGCTGTCTAATTTGCTTTTAGTGCTGGCTAAATAATAGGGACTGATCTTGTGTTGGCATTGCTTTTGTTTGACCTAGGTAGCCTTGCTGTTTGGCAGTGTTACCTGCTTACCTTTTCCTTTTGAAGCAAGTTTGAGCTAGAATTTTGGAACTAAAGAGCAAGAATTATATGCTATGCAATGGTTGAGTTTGTATTGTATACATAGTTCTTGCATTCAAAGGTTTTCCTATCACAGATAAGTGAGATATACAAAAAAAATTGGAGTCTGGCAGCTCAAATTGCACTAGTTTTTACTGCTATTAATGAACAAAACAGGATAAGCTGGGGGTGATTTCAATGTGAATGTACTTCTGGGAAAGGATTGATTAATAATAGCATTGTGGAATATTTTTATGCACTTATGGTTCATTTGCCATGGGGATGAATTATGTTCTATAGGTGACAAACTTACATAATCTGTTGAGGAATTCTCATAGAATTGTGCTGCGGACGACGCATTGGCTTTGTGACATGGTTTTGATTTGGCTTTAGTTGATGCATTTCATTTCTTTTCAAAGTAATGCAGCCACTTTCATTTCTGCATTTGTAATGCTAATATTGTAGTTCTAAAGGCATCTACTAATACAGAAAGCAATCAAGCAATGGGTTAAGGCATGGACATGGGGGTTTTATTTTCAGTTCTTTCATAGGGTAAACATCATTTAGAAAAATGCTGAAGTGATGTAGTCTCAAAAGTGTTTTTTTTTTTTGTTCTTTCCTGTTCAGAAATGCAGAGATGTTGTCCAGAAGGGATTCTGAACATTGAAGGAAAACTTCTTGATCACAAAACTTATGAAGATGGGGTTGGGGAACTTGTAAAAGAAAATAAAAGGGGGGGGGGGGGGAAGGGTTATTTTGTTCATATTAGAGTTATGTATGTACCTATATTTTGGCGAGACGTTAAATTGAAAATGATGACATTCACTCTTCGAACCTCCATTATTTAAATGGGGGAAAGTTGTGATGGACCAACCAGGCACGCCCCATGTTGCACAATGGGCCAATTGTTTGGTCGGAGGTTTGTCTGATTCGCTGAGCAGTGTTAAGCCCACTTTCGACAATAATGGTCGTCCAAGGTTTGAGAGAAGAAGTCTAAACATAACCTTCCCGACCACCCGACCAACCAAGTTGAAGACTTCCGACCGACCAAGTTGAAGTTTTAAAACTTTAGGCCAATGGTAGTTTAGAATTTCTAACCCAAACCAAGGCCAGGTCTGAACGAAATATGTCGCTGTCTAATTAGAACTGAGCCGTCCGTGTAGCGTTCTTCCACCAAAAAAGCAATGGTGGATGATGAAAGTGAATTTATCCCAAAACAAAAAAGAAATATTAAAGGTGATTCAAGCTATGAAGCTACATTGAATTATGTCTAAACCAAATCTTTCTTAGATAAAGGGCACAATTAGTGAAAGTGACACAGTACGCGCTTCTTCACAAAGGACGAAATCATAGCTTTTGAACAATATGAGATCTAAATTAAACGTAATTATTGCAAGATTTCCTGTTATAGCATTTCCCAAGAATCTATTGGGAAGACCTAATGAAGTAAATCCCGGTAATTATCTGTCAATTTGAAATCGGTCTGGGACTCAAAACCTTTGTTGATTGAGTGGAAAACCCTGGAGGTTCTTCATTTACTTCTCATCTTAATTGGGAAATTTCCCTCCGGAAAACAAATAGTACAACCTTCCAAGTTTCAGGTATTTTAGAAACAGCTTGACCAAAAGGAGTATTTGGAGAAAAGGATTAACAGTTCCAAGTAAAAAAAAAACAATGAAGAAACAAACTCCAAACATTTCTATGATCAAAATATACATGATAATTGCTTCCAAAGAGGTTAAGAATAAACAAAATCTTAATCAGAAAACAAAAAAATATGTTCTTAAAAAGAAATCAATTAGAGCTTGAGGGAGAGGTCAACCTTCTGTATCTCTTCCTGCCTAGTCTTCAGACTAGCACCACCTGACCACCAACAATTACCAATCACCTCATCAGCTGGAGAACCCATCATCATCCTCGTTATGTTGAACCTACCGACACTTGCTCGAGAGGCCGGTCCTGTTGAAATTGCAAGGGAATTATCCATTGATAACTTCCCTATTGCCGGTTGTTGGTCTATAGGAGGCCCAGACCAACTATGGTGTCCGTAAACATTTCCAAACCCAGTTGATGAAGAAATATGAGGAGGTTTATGGATCATTGAATGCACCTGAATTCCGAGAGATCTATTATATGCATCGTGTAGTGGAAGAGTAGCCAAGCTAGAATAATGATTGTGATGAAAATAAGGGTGCCCAAAAACTGTGGCTGAGGCTGCTATATGAGCTCCCATCCTTTGTCCTCTTTTGGCTAGAGTTCTCTCTCTCTTGTGGGCATTTTGGTGTCCTCCAAGAGCTTGTGAACTGTAGAATTTTCTTTGGCAATAGTTGCATGAGAAAAATCGTTGCTCACCGTCTGTAGGTTCGGGAGTTTCTGGTTGGGTACTGTCAGATGAACCTGTTGTGTTGAAGGAATCGATAAGATTGAGTTCTGGATTGAAACCACGATCACAATCACTTGTAGTTAGGTTTAGATCTAGTTGGAGACGGGGTTTTGGCTCTTGTTCTCGATCTTTGAGTACTTCATCTGAACCTGAAAGGGCCTCTGGTGTAGAAATGATGCATGAGGTACTCTCAGAGGGGCTAGGTTCTTTCCTCAGAGATTCCATAGGAAAGAGAGGAAGTTTTTTTTTTTTTTTGAGTCTCACACCCAATTTTAGACGATGAAATGTTTTGTTGTTAGCATAAAAGAATATAAAAGAATAAGATCTTTTTTTTGTTGAAGGGAACCAAATGCTTTTGTGCTCTATATTATGCTACATATGGAATATTGAACAAGGCCTATGCATTATATACCCAACAGTATTTTCCTTTATTAAAAAAGATTGGTAGGTTTCTTTGTCATTCACTTGAATGCTAGCTTTAATTGGAAATCCACCATGTACTTGTTTCTATCCAATACACAGCAGACTTTGCTTCTTCTTATATCCGATCACTACATTATCCCTTGTTTAGCTACTGGCTAGCTCAGTAGTCACTATTGTTATCGGAGGATGCACATTTTTCAGGTACCAAATCTCCCTGCAACACCATCAGGTTCATGCTGGGGATGGTTTTTTATTTTATTTTATTTTTTTATAATTAGTCTTTGAAGTGTCAAAAGTGCCCCAATTATGGGGAGACAATCTGACCTCTTTGAATTGTAGACGACGCAACTCTCCTATGTACTTCAACTCCATCAAGCAGGGGCACCATGTCCCCATCCAGTTACTTTGAGCATGCACCTCTATACCTTGCGGGGCTTTACTTTTCTAATTTCTTGGATTTTTTGCCCCACTCTTTTCATACTCTATTATTATTATTGAAACAAACACACAAACACAAGTGCCTACATATAAAAAATGTTGCGGTGATTGGATGGAACGCTAATTAATTGGCACATTGGTGGGGATCACCATCTCATAATAATGGGGTTCGATTTAGGACAATAACTTAGATTATCTGGGTGGATGTGAAATAATATGGTCTTTTTATATATAAATAGTCAAGAAACTGTGTGTTTTGATCACATTTATTTGAAAATTCCAAGTTCTGTGACTGCTGTTTAATGTGTGACTGTTTGTAGTTGATACTAAATTGAATGATGAATTGTGTTAACTGTTAATACATGTGTCTTCAGCTCTAGCTATAGCTAGTAGATTCGCAGATCAGTTGCTTAAATGCACTGCCGAACAAAATGAAAAATGTGGACATGACTAAGAGAAATTAATCAATCTAGTTTCGAGTGCTTTTGTTGAAAATAAAACTAGGTTTGCTAACAATAGCAGGTGAAAATTGCAAAAGGGTCTCATAATATGATACTCAACTCCTGGAAAGTACAATAATTCTCACAAGATAGAGGAATTCCAGTTCGAGATAGCATTTACATATGTTATAACATCTTAAATTATTATTTTAAAATTTGGGAAATTGTATTCATCAGCATTTTGCATGTGTAAAATATTCCTTCCACATCTAAACCCTAAAGCCACAACCACTTTTTTTTTTACTTTTTATAGTATAAATAAGAAGAAGACTTGAAAGGAGTTCTCCAATCAGGGTCATCCTATATGTCAAAATCTTACTTAACTTGTCGTATTTGGAGCAAAATAATGGCGAGGGCCAGTGACAAATGGCCGACCAAGAAATGGTGAAGCTGATGTGGAGCCCTCGTGGGATGATAGTGCCAGTATAATTATTAGTTTAACATGAACAAATCCCAAAGGATTAACCCTTGAGATAAGCAAAATCTTCGCTTTTATTTATACAATTATTATGACAAAGCAAATGACATTGTAACCAACTAAATGTAATCCAATCCTAACCCCACAAGGGGTCGGTTTTGACAGAAAAGAAAACGGGGGCATGAGTGGAGTGGACATTGGGTTCTTATGTAATACAAACAAACAACCGACATGATTTTTATAGGCAATTATTTATCCAATCGCATTCTACCGGATCTCTTTTTGAGATCTCTCTGTCTGGCGTTCCAAGTCTACATTTTTGAGAACCTAAAGAAACATCGCTTCCACATCAAATATCTAATGAGATCATCAACTACTTTTAAGGAGGACAACATGATCCTTCTTCTTCTTCTTCTCGGGCTCACTCAAATCTACGACACACTCAAAGAGTTTACTCTCTTCTTTTTCTCCCCTCTTCCTGTTATGACATGTCAGACTTGGCAGAGCTAATTAAGTTACTTATATTAATCTTATATGTATACATATTGATAATAAAATTAGGGTTTCAAATTTTTGTTTGAATCTAATTTTTTTTAAAGAAATTAAGAATTTTTTTGTATTGATTTAATACATTTAATGTTTTTATTTTTAAGTGTTAATTACTGTGATCAAATTTTGATGGATATACAAAGAAAGTTCTTAGATTAATCTATATAATTAGGAAGGATATTTAAACACAAAAAAATGTGTCCAATCCATTAGCAGAAAATATCTCCATCAATAATGAAGCTATAGTACGTCAATTCATATTTTTCATTCCCTGTTATGGTCATGAAAGTGTGCATTTGAAACCAAGAAGCCAAAACACTTTAGATAATACGTATCCAACTTCTTGTCTTTTAGTGGAAGGTAAGACTTTTCAATGAGAATTTGGAAATTGATTTTACGTTATTTGTGTTGGTGCAAAATTTTTGAACTGTTTCAGCCAGTACGATTAAGCTGAAAATATTTCATGTCCAAAAAGCTTGTTGTATAACAGAACCCTAAAGCCAAATATTGCCCGTTGGCACCATCAAGGATACGATAAGCACGAGTGCATTTGGGTATATTTCAGAGAGGCCATTAATGGAAATTGAAAATAAATAATAAAAAAGAAGCCTCTCTTTAATTGGCCCAATAATCTGGAAATAAGTTCCCAATCTTGACTCAGATCCCCGGGAATTGGGCCCAGTGTTCTTTACAAAAAAAGTCCATCAACTAGATAGAAGTTTCGACCTTTTTCACTTGTCAGTTGTCAATAACTCCGTGTCCCTCGTGGCTCGACGGAGGATCATGCTAGTTATATTGGGTATATCATAAAGGGGAGTGGAAGATATGATCCCTGCTTTCTAGGCCAGAAAAAAACAATATGGTAAAAGTTTTTGTCTTGGAATTTTCTTTATTAAATTGGATTTATTCTAAAAATATTCTAATTCCAACTCTGGCAAATTGGAGAAAGGAGAATTATAATTCTGACCCTCTTTAGTAAGGAGATATATGCATTTACTATTAAGTTAAAATATATTAAAAAAATCTTATATTTGTCACTAAATGGAAACCTCATAAAAATCAACGAAATTTATAGACACGAAATATCCATTGAGTGGCTCACTTTGTTTGTGCTCTTGCAGAGTTGCACGCAAGGCTTCTCTAATTTGAGCGAGAAAATTTTAGAGTTTTTAGCAAAGAATATTAAAATGAAAATGGTCAGAATTAGTGGCCGCGACTTGATTCCTCCAAGGTGGACTTCGATCAAAGCAATGTTCTGCAAATTGAAGGTAAAAGAGTACAAATACTGTAGCATACGAAACAAACAGTCAATTTATAGGTGCTTGTCTTTTTCAAGATGACACTTAGCGTTGAAAAGTAAAAGGCATACTAACAATGTAGTTAGGTAGAAACATCCTATTTAGTTAGGAACTCGATTAAACTAAATTCATATCCGATTCAAACTCAATTATTTAATTATTTATATTTTTTTATATCTTATTTGTTTTATTGTTTTCTTATGATAATTTTTTCTTTTAACTGTTTGTATTTCTCATACGAGTATCAAATTATTCTCATATGATAATCATATTTATTATTTGGATCATAACTTTTGATTGAAGGATTTGAAATTGCTTTAAAAGGTAATGGGGTGATATATTGATACTTTACTAGCAGAGACAAAAGATCATAAATTAAAATTGAGATTTTCTTCATACTATTTCTTGATCCTATTTTGTTATTCAATGGTCGAGTAGTAGACTAAAGATAATGATTTATGTGAAAAGATAATGATTTATGTGAAGAATTGATTGTTGAGTTGACTGGTAAAAACAAAGATTTTAAGAAAGGTTATGTAAGGTAGGGTAATAGAGTTGATGAATACGGTATGGGATAAAGCCTCCACCTATTTCCTTTCATACATCACAACTTGAATACCTTTTTTATCCATTCTCGATACATTCATATCAGTTGTATTATCTTTTTTAAGCTTTTCATTTTTTATGATATTTTTTATTATTTCCCTTGATATGACTATGTCAGTAAAATTCTTTGTGCATTTATGATAATTTTTTCATAATATAAAGCTTTAAAAGTATTAATAAATAAAACTATAGTTTCTGTTTATGTTAAAGGAGGTTGAACTTGGACAGTAGTATCCTTCTACTGTTAAACATATTCTTTAAAGCTCTTAGCAACTTTTTTCTTCATACTTTGTAGAAACAATCGATCTGGGACTAATTTTATAATGTATAGTTATCAGAATCAGACTGGGCATTAAATCGTTCAAAGTTTTGGGTCATCAGGTCAATAGTTCAACCACAGGGTCAATGGGTCAATTGTCAATTCAATAAAAAATATTATAAAAAATATAAATATTTTAAAAATTCAAAATTTAAAATTTTAACTAAAGTTATAGTTTAATAATTCAACATAAAACTATAAACTTTAAGATATATCATAAACTACAAATTTTAAAATATAAAATTTATAGAACAATTAATTACTAGTTAGAAAAGAAATTATTTAACATTTTATTAAAATATATTTTATATTGTAATAGTTAGAAATAATATTTATATTTTAATAAGTATAATAAATAATAAATAATTATTATTTATATTTATTAAAATATAAATATTATTTATTAACATATAATAATTAATCTTTATGTAATTAAAAAGAAATATATATATAATTAATAAAAAGGAATATTTATATTTATATGAAAATTAGTAAAAAGAAAATTAAAATCATTTTTTTATTTTTTATATGAATGTAGATTTTTTTATTAATTTTACATATATACATTTTTTTATTAATTTTTTTCGATTATGGTCAAATAATTAATCATTTTTATTAACATTTTATTTTTTAATTAATTTTGTATATTATTTTTTATTATGGTATCAATTAATTAAAATTTTTGTTAGATCATCTTTTTTCAAAAATTGTTTATTTTTATACATGTATAAGTTGTTTTTATAATATCATAATTCATGTGTCTCAAAATATGCCAACATATCATTAATATAAGTATGCAATGGCTTTGATAGTAGAAAGTAAGAATTAGGGGGCTTATTTAGATGAAATAATAATGTAAGGGTTTAATTAGATTATTTTGAATACTTAAAAGGTTTTTTTTCATATTTTACCTAAACTTATTAGTTGCTATTGAACTAGTTCAGTTAAAAAAAATATTGTCTGATTTACTGGTTTATTATATAAACCGTCAGTTCATAATAGTTTAAAGTGATTTAATTATAGAATTGATCTAATTACAGAGCCGAACCAATTTCAGTATTGGTTCACTAATTCACCCAGTTAAACTGACGGTTTCGTCTGGCTCTAATAACTATGCTACAATGTGCTTTTTTTGAGTTATAAATGCTATAACCAATTCTTTCCATGAAGTGATTTGAGTTCTGTCCAACTGAGCATACCACCTAGTAACAGATCCTATAAGACTATCTTAAAATACATGAATCAAGAGTTTATCATCACAAGCATGGGCAGCCATCTTTATACAGTATATAGTAACATGGGTCATCGATCATTTAGTCCTATCATAATTCTTTAATTTTGGGACTTTGAACTTGGACGAAACAATCACATCTGATACCAAGCAAAGCTCAAATGCATCTATAGATCCATAGAAATCAATGCCTTCGATAGCTCGAAGCCTCTCATCTATGAGATTCATCTTATTTTGAACATCAGAATCTTTTTTACTTTAAATGAACTTTCTTTTAGTTTTGCTAGCTTTTTAAAATCATCAAGAACTGAAATTGGTGAAGCTATTAAAGGTATTCTGGAACAAAAGTATATCTAAAAAGGTGGTGCTTGTTGTGATTGTGCCCCTTGGGATACTTTTGTGCAAGCTTTTTCCACTTTTTTCTCTCTATTCAAAATTTTCAACATTTTCATTATCTGGTCAAATCTCCTCTCATTTCATCTTGAGCTTTTTCCATTTTCTCAATTCGACTATATTATTTTGCTTCATAAGTGGCGAGGAGATTACCTTGACAATCAAGTTCTTGAACCTTATTACCACAATTAGGAATTATGATGATCTTTACTGTGAATTTTTACAAGAAAAGAAAAAAAAATTATATATGAATGAATGGATGCATGCATTAAATTCTATCACATAATAAGAAAAAGAAGAAAGAGAAAATCTTTAATTAAAGATTAAAAATTATTATAACAAAAACATCTAAAAACATTTATATGAAAATTTCTAAAATCTATTACCTAGTCTTATTCTTCAGCTTTAAAATTCTGGTACTGCCATGGATAAGTTCTTTAGTCAATATGATTAGGCAACAATCTCTTAACAATCTTGGGCCCTCATTTATCCCTAAAACTCAATGCATCAGTTTTGTTGAAACCTTGCACTTTATATTTGAAAGCAAGGCAATTTTTTGTTGAATGGCTTGTATTCCCAAAGTGATAATCACACCGAGCCTTAGCATCAAACCATTTAGGATAAAGAGGTTTTAGTGACTTTAGAGAAACCTATTAGAAATAAATAGTTTTCGATGAGTAATGAAAATAATTCAATGTTGTCATAATGGTTTTGAGACCGCTAAATGAAAAGATTTTAGAAATCAGAGAAAATAGGGGGAGTTGCCACTAAAATTTTTTTAAGGTATGAATTGATCACCCAAAAGTTTATCTTTTTAATAAAACTATAAAAACAGATTTAAAGTTTATCAAAAGATAAATTTCAGTTTATGAAAAATCATGTTTGAGTTCGAGAGTTAGTTACACATGAAAAAAGATTAGCACTCCCATTGCACCCATAAATTGTACCAATTAATCATGTGTTATTCTTAATATTGGATGAAATATTTTTGATTTGAAATTTAATGCATTTTTGCAAAAAATTGAGCTCAGATCTGTAACAACGACACTGAGGAGAAGTTACGATGAAATTTTGAGAACCAAAAGCCACTGGTTGGCTAAGGGAACAGTGGTGGTGTGAGATCGGAATCTAAGAGGCCTAGTAGATTCTTGGTTTTTTTTTTTTAACCAGATGGATTTTTTTTAAAAAAGGGAAGGTGAAATGATTTTTTTTAAATTGACATTTATAATGTTTAAAAAAAAAAAAGGTTGACGGGATCAAACCCTGCAAGAAACCCAATCGACCAACCCGTTCGATCCAACCCAGCCCAATATGAGCCCTTGACCCTGAAGCCTATCATAATTGGTCCATTCCTAGCTTAGATTGGATCCTAATCCAAAAATATCATTTGGGATTTTTTTCCCTTTTTTTTGTCATTTATTTTTATGAGTCTTTAGTCATTTTTTTATGCTTGTTATTATTATTTTTGGACTTACGAAAAATGATAATAATTATAGCAAAAAAAAAACACATAGATATATATTTCAAAATTAATTTATTTATGGGTAATTGATAAAATAAAAATACGATTTAAAATGGAAGATGATAATTTTATGATTTTAAAAATGATTTTTTTAAAAGAATATATTTTTACTTTTATTTATTTATTTTTATTTTGGAAAGTAAAAATTTTTTAAATGAAATCTTTAAGTAAAAAATAATTTTAGAAACCCTACCTAGATGTTGGAAGGAATTTAAATCATGTTTTATAGAGTTAATTTAGCCTAGATGTTGGAGAATTAAAATTTTAAAAAATATATTTTCTAAAAAAATTAAATAAAAAAAATTTTAAAAAGAAAATTTTCCTTTACAAACCAAAAAAAAAAAACAAAATTATTTTCATTCATTTTTATTTTGGAAAAGAACTCAAAGAAAAAGCAAATAAGAATAAAATAATATAAAAATTAATTAAATTGGTTGTTTTATTTTATTTTATTTTATTTTAAATTTCATATGCATAATTTATTTGTTTCGTGTAGCATCGATATAAATTTGTCAATGAAAAAGGGGAATTACAAACACTAAACTTACTATGAAGTTCACCTAGATATTGGCGATAATTGACGAAGTTTGAGTTATCAATGATTTTCATTTTTCTTAAACAAAAAAACCAAACCCTAAAAATCCAAAACTACAAAATTCTAAAATTTTGAAACCCTAATGTCCAAAACCTTCGAAACCTTAAAACCCTAAAACCCACAAAACTCAAAATCCTAAAACCTTTAAAACTCTAAAACCCCAAACTTGAAACCCTGAAACCTTAAACTCTCAAAATCCTAAAACCCAAAACCTTAAAATTTTGAAACTCTCAAACAAGACTCGAAATCTTTAAAATCAACATGCAACCCCAAATCATCATCTGAAAATTATTCAAACCTTAAAACCTGACCTAAATCTATGCTCTAAACCATCCCATAATTTTAAAAATATGTATGAAATTCTCACATGAAGTAATATATTTCCAAATACTGCCTAAAAAATGGGGTATTTAAAAAATTTTATTTCACAAAGTTATTCACAAGAATCTTTAATTAGCAATAACATCAAGATTAAATAAATAAAAAACTATAAATAAAATGAGATTTTAAATATAAATAATCGCACATAAACTCTGCCTAAATGTTGGAAAGTCTAAGCGGTTTCATTATATTTAAAAACTCAGTTTTAAAATTGCATTTCATCACCTTGCATAACATCCATTGGCATACATATGTAATTTTATTATTGTTTGCACTCGTTTCACATGTTTATACATTTGATATTAGTCTGCTACCTAATGATACGATTATTTACATTTTTATGCAAAATGTAAAAAAAAATAATACGTACTTTAAAATGTGAAATTATAGAATAAAACAAAAATAACATCATGAGAAAATAATTCTTAGTACTTTGCCTAGATGTTGAAAATGCACCAATTATCATAACATATAGATTCGTAAATCTATAGCTAGACTTAACAAAATGAAATTTCCACCAATCTTTTTTACTAGGTGTGATTGGCTACCTAAAGAATCTATCATCTTAAAGAGCTCCTAAGCTTAACTAAGGATCCTAAAAGAATAGGTTCGGATCTACTAACCAGAATAGAGTTTGAAAGTTCGGTTACATAAGGAGAAGGTTATAGCACTCCCACATGCCAATCCAAAGGATGGTATCATATTATTTTAAATTTATCATTAGGTCTTGAATCTAATGGTTTCAAATTTTTATGTTAAATATTGAAAATAATTTTTAAGATTCTTTATCAATCTGGTAGAATTCTTAAAAAATATTTTCTCACTTCAATAGTATTCAAGAATTCTATTTGATTTCTTGAAGAGGTTCCATCATCGAAAAAAAAGTTTAATTATTATTCTTTTTTTGTTGAAAATATATCTAATTATTCCACAATTTGAGCCAAATTAGAAATATTTTCTTTTTTTTTTAATTTCTAAAATTTTCACCATTTGGGCCTATTTAGAAATTCTCTTTTTTTATTTTTTTATTTCTAAATTTTTTATCATTTAGGTCAATTTAAAAATATTTTCTTTTTTGAAATTTCTAAATTTTTCATCATTTAGGCCCATTTAGAAATTTTTTTTATTTCTCTTTTTTTTTGTAAAGAAAATAATATGACAATTATTTTTTATTGAAATTTCATTTAAATTCTTTCACTATTTAGAATAAATTTAAGAAAATTTCTCACATAGAGATTTCTTAGAAAATTTATCATTTGAAATTTATGAGAATCTCATCATTGGATAATTGTCAAATATTTTTCACCAAAATTATATATATATATTGGATTGAAAATAAATATTAATTATTGTGATTGAAACTTTATCTAAATTATTTCACCATTTGGATCAAATTTAGACAAAATTTCTCATCTAGAAACTTTATAAAAATTTACTATTTGAAATTTTTATAAATTTCATCATTGGATAATTAACATTTATTCTCAAAATTTATTATTTTATATTATTTTATATTTTTTAAAATTTATTCATGTAAAAATACTCTTAAAAGTAAACAAACACATTAATAAAAAATAAAAATAAAAAATACCAAAAAATTCGAAATGGCTTGACTGAAGGGTTGCCGCAGCTCGACTCCAGACATAGAAAATAGCTTAAAGGAGCGGCTTAGGGGAATCGGCTCAGCTCAGCAGCAAGGTCTGTGGAGCGGGTTAAAGCAGGTCACACTACGGGTCAGGTCACCCAAGGTAAAACGCACGGATCCTAGACTCTTTTAAACTTCAAAACGACATTATTTTGAGGAGGCTATAAAAGCCCAAGTTTTAGCCCTCTGCTTCATATCTCTCATCCTTTTCTCTCTCTTCCCCCTTCTTTTCTCTTTCTCTCTTTCTAGAAATCAGATGAACTTCGATTGAACTTCAACCAGATTCTGAAGAATATCATCGAAATCTCGGTTAGTTCACCAAACGATCGTAAAAAAATTCAACTTCATCGAAATCTTCATTGGATTCTGAAAAATTCAATTGATGCCAAAAAACTCGTCGAAAAATTCAACCGACATTGGAAAATTTCGTTAGAATCTGAAAAATTTCCAAAAAATTTCTAAAAAAATTTTTTCCCCAAAAAACTTTAAATTTTTTTCTCTACTTGCTATGTTTTTGTGTTTCTGTTTTTGTATTTTATGTATTTTTTGTTTTGGTTGTGTATGTATTTATAGGACCAGATCAGAAGAGTTTCTGATTAATTAAGAGTCCCCTTTTGATTGGATTTTCTCATTATCAGAAAGCCTGAGAATTATCTTGGAGAGATTGAAACCAATTGCAATTCTGTCAGTGCCTATGCACGACAGAATTTACATTTTTCCCTTTTTTTTTAACTAATATCCTATTATCTTAAAATAAAATAAAAATAAAATAAAATAACAAACATCTAAGCCTAATTACTTGGTCCAATTGAATTGGGCCCAATGGGCTTAAGCCCAATCTCCATTGGACCAAGCCCAATAGGCTTGGGCTCAAACCAATTATGGTGTCTAAACCAATAATTATTTTTTGCAAAGAATATTATTTTCATTTTCAAGGAATATTGTGGTGAATATTAGTAAAAAAAGTTATCTTTGAAGTTCTGCCTAAACATTAAAAATATTAAGATAATTCTTTAACTTAAAGATTTTCTCGATATTCTTAAATAAAGAATTTTAATAAAATTATTTTTTCAAAAAATGAAAGGAATTAATATTAAATTTCAAATCGAAACCATTTCATCCAATACCAAGAATAACGCATGATTAATTGGTATCAATTTATAGGTACTGTGAGGGCGCTAATCTTTTCCTATGTGGTGAATATTAGTAAAAAAAGTTATCTTTGAAGTTCTGCCTAAACATTAAAAATATTAAGATAATTCTTTAACTTAAAGATTTTTTCGATATTCTTAAATAAAGAGTTTTAATAAAATTATTTTTTTCAAAAAATGAAAGGAATTAATATTAAATTTCAAATCAGAACCATTTCATCTAATACCAAGAATAACGCATGATTAATTGGTATCAATTTATAGGTGCTGTGAGTGTGCTAATATTTTCCTATGTGTAACCAACTTTGAAACCCAAACTAGATTTTTTGTAAATCAAAATTTATCTTTTTAATAAACTTTAAACTTGTTTTTATAGTATTATTAAAAAGATAAAATTTGGGGTGGCTAATTATACCATGAAAAAGATTGGTGATGACTCTTCTTATTTTTTTTATTTCTAAAATCTTTTCTTCTAACAATCCCAAAACTATTATGACAATACTGAATTATTCTCACTACTCCTCAAAAATTATCTCATCGCACTAGTTCCTCTAAAGCCACTAAAATCTCCTTATCCTAAATGGCTTGATGCTGAGGCTTGGTGTGATTATCACTTTGGAAATACAGGCCATTCAACAAAAAATTACCTTGCTTTCAAACATAGGTACAAGCTTTAATCACACTTGGTGCGTTGAGTTTTAGGGATAAAGGAAAGCCCAAGATTGTTAAGAGGTTATTGCCTAATCATAGTGGCTGAAAAACTTATCCATGGCAGTACTAGAATTTTAAAACTGAAAAATAAGACAAGGCAATAGATTTTAGAATTTTTTCTATAATGTTTGTGGATATTTTTGTTAGAACAATTTTTAATTTATGTGATAGAATTTAATCTATGCATCTATTCATTCATATATAATTTTTTTTGCATAAATTCACAGTAAACATCATCCTAATTCATAATTATGGTAATAAGGTTTAAAAACCTAATCATCAAGGTAATCTCCTTGCCATTTATGGAGCCAAAACAACATAATCAAATTGACAAAATGGAGAATGCTCAAGATGAAATGAAAAAAGATTTGGCCCAGATAATAAAAATGCTAAAAAATTTGAATAAAGAGAAAAAAATGAAAAAAGCCAGTATACAAGCATCTCAAGGTGCATAATCATAACTAACACCACCTTTTGGGGCATACTCTTATTCCAAAATACCTTTAACAATTTCACCAATTTTAGTTTTTGATTATTTTGAAAAGTTAGCAAAATTGAATTAAAGTTTATTTGAAACAATAGAAGATTCAGATGTTCAAAAGAAAATGAATCTTATAGAAGAGAGGCTTTGAGCTATTGAAAGAATAGATTTTTATGGATCTATAGATGCATTGGAGCTTTGCTTGGTGCCAGATGTGATTGTTATGCCCAAGTTTAAGGTTTCAAAATTTAAAAAATTTGATGGGACTAAATACTCGATGACCCATATTATCATGTATTGTAGAAAGATGGCTGTCCATGCCCGTGATGACAAACTTTTGATTCATGTATTTCAAGATAGTCTTACGAGATCTGTTACTAGGTGGTATGTTCAGTTGGACAAAACTCGAATCATTTTATGAAAAAAAAATTGGCTAGAGCATTCATAACTCAGTACAAGCACATTGTAGAGTTAGCCCTATATCGATTGTCTCTACATAATATGGAAAAAAAAAAGGAGTTGAGAGTTTTAAAGAATATATTCAAATGAGGAAGGATATTGCTGTCTAAGTTCAATATCTTTTAACATAAAATGAAATTACAATATTGCTTGTCAACACTTTTAAAGCTCCATACTATAAAAAGATGATAAAAAATGTAATAAAAAATTTTACTAACATGGTCATATTAAGAGAGACAATAGAGAATGTCAATAAAAGTGAAAAGCTTAAAAAGAATGATACAGCTGGCGTAAAGGATATGGGTGTATCGAGAATGAAAAGAAAAGGTATTCAAGCTACGATTTATGAAAGAAAACAGGTTGGAGGCTTTACCCCATACCATCTTCATCAACTCTATTACCCTACCATAAATAATTTTTATCAAAATTCTTATTTTTACCAGTTAACTCAATAATCAGGTCTTCACATAAATCATTATCCCTAATCTGCTACTCGACCATTGAATAGTAAAAAAAGATCAAAAAAATAATCTGTAAAAAATCTCAATTCTAATTTTTGATCTTTTACCTCTACTAGTAAAGTTTCAATACCTTACCCCAATATTTTTTAAAGCAATTTTGAATCCATCAACCAAGAGTTATGATCTAAATGGTAAATATGATTGTCACATGAGGGTAATTGGGCATTCGATTGAGAAATACAGACAATTGAAAGAAAGGATTGAAAGTCTCATCCATAATGGCACTTTGACCTAAGAGCTTTTTAAGCAATGAAAAGTTACTTTATCATAGGTTGATTATTCTTTATATATTGATTTCTCAAACATGAAGTCATTGGTTTTTGATGAGTTTGGGTTCCTACAAATGCATGTGAAAAAAAATCTAAAAATTTTTTTTAGTGATTACCATTTAAGCATCTTAAGCCATTTTTCTTAACATTTTATTCTTTTTAATTGGAAAATTAAAAACCTTGAGAATTTCTAAGGATAAAAGTTATAGAACCTTCACCCAATTTGACCATGGTAAACCTTAAAAATTATTGATCTTTATTTAGGCTATGAGTAATATAATGGTCGATTAATTTGTAAATCTTTTAAGGCATTTTCCTAATTTTTTTGGATTTTGATGATTTAATAATATTAAGGTTATTTTAAACACTTCACCAACTAAATTTCTTAAGCCATATTTTCTTAATTTGTTTAGTATTTTGGCTTGTCTTGCATTCATATTCTTTTTCAATCCTTCAATAAATGATCATTTGTGCTCACTTTAGGGCAATTTTATTAAAAAAGCCAAATTTACTTGATATCTTAAATAACCATTTTAATCATTCTGATTGATGAACATTCAGATGGCTTTGTTATCAAAATGCATGAGTTGTAAAAAAAGGCAAAAAAAAGAATTGATTATGAAATCATGCATGTGGGTCATTCAAATGACCTAAAGTCGATCAGAAAATAAATTGTCTCCTGAGAAATGTTTTTCAATAGGTATCAATATTTCAAATAAAAAATGACCATCTTTGAAATTTTTTTCACAAAAAAAAATATCTATTTGCTACCTCTTTTGAGTCTAGTGATTATTTTTTCTAAATGAACCTTAACCAAGGATCACCATTCAAATTTAAAGGCAAGTTTAAAAGAAAAGGATCTCATCAAGATGACGTGTGATCTTGTGTTAAAGGTTAGAAAATAATGTCTTACGTTAAGGAGTAAGCTTGAAATAAGATAAGTTTCAAAATTTTTGAACTCATGCGAAAAAAAAAAAGTGAAAAGGCATATTTTGAAATAAAAAAGATGTCTCTGAAAAAGAAATAATCTTTGATTTGATCATCTATAAAAATATTTTTGGGCATATTTATCATTTCTTTCAAAATCCTAAACCTCTGTCTATGTTACGTCTTTTAAAAAGCCTATTTTGATTAGTTATGGATATCTAAATTAAGGAGTTGTTCTTTGGGAAATCACCATCACTTTGTGATTTTTGATGAATTTTGAATGCTTAAATGCTTGATGGAATATAAAAAAAAAAGAATATGAAAAAAGAATAAAGCTCTAAGGTGAAAACCTGAAAGGATAATCTAGAGCAAGATTGAAACTCTGAAAGTAGCTCATAACTTTTCATATAACACCAAGGAGACTTTTCTTTAAAAGCCCCAATAGATTGATCTCACTATGAAGATTCCTTCTAAAATTTAAGCATTTTTCCTTTTTCAAACCTAAAATTTTGAGCCTGATATAGTTGCTCTTGACATTTATTAAAATACTATATATCAAGAACTGAAAGATGTGCCAAAATATATTGCACTTTAAAAGACTATTTTCAATTGTGAGCCTATATGAAAAGATGTTTCTATTCTCATTCAGTGGCCAAATTCCTTTGGTAATTAAGATCCTTCCTGATGTGCTAAACCATTATATCCTTTTGGAAAGACCAAAATTATGATTGATCATCTTTATTTTAGATAGTAATTACCAATTTTTAAGAGATTCGATACATGCAAAAGAGAATTGTGTGGGGCAATTTTCATTGCTATTCTTGGAAAGTTTTGAGAAATATTCAAAATGTATTGAATCTTAATACTCATGATGGGAGATAGATGAATACTATAAGAAACCTTTATGGGGTAAAAAAATGCCAAATGCGAGGGATCGATATTGAAATAACTCACTAGATGAGAAAAATGATTTTCAAGAATGAGAATGTTGAGAATGTTTGCTTTAGTGCGTGAAAGAACTTGTTAACTAATTCAGAAGCTATGTCATGGAAAAATGGAAGGAAAAAAAGTTTTGAGAATCTTATTACCATAATTAAGGACATTTGGTATAGAATTCATGCATTGTATTCATTATATTTCATGTATTGTTATTTTTCAAGGGAAAGAGATATCGACTTAAAAACTCATTGCATTTCATACATTGCATGCATTGCATCATATCAATTTTATATGTTGCATTCTTATTTTTCAGGGAAAATAGATGTTGACTTAAATTTTTTATAAAAAAAATAAAATTTTGATTAAACAAAATTTTTCCTATGGATATATTTGTTAAAACTTTTGAGATTAGTCTTAAAAACCTTCGAGTAATTCTTCCTAAAACCTCCGCGTACATCTTTAAAACTATTAAATTTTTTTAAAGTCCTACAGGATAGATCTATAAGACTTCTAGGTAGGATCTTAAAAACCTCTAGATATCATTTTTGTAAAAGTGGTTGAACATTTATTTTAGATGGCTTTTTCAAAGTTTGATTTATATGACCTTTGGATGTGATCTCTAAGTCCCTTGGGCAAGAATAGTAAATCTTTTGAGTCGAATCTATTTTAGAATCGAGATTAGTAAGACCTTCCAGGTGTAATCTCTAAGTCTTTCGAGTAAAATTTTTAAGTCTTACAAGCTAAAAAAGTCAAGATTTGTAAGATCTTCGGGCATAATCTCTAAGTCTTTCGAGCTAACTTTATTTTAGAATCAAGATTTGTAACACCTCTGATCATAATCTCTAATACCTCTTGGTGTAGTCTCCAAATCTTTCGAGCATTATCTATAAGACCTTCGAGCATGGTTTTTTAAAATTTTTAGGTACCTTTTTTTTAAAAAAAGTTATGTAGCCTTTATTTAAAGGAACATTTTTCAATGAATGATTTGAAAAACCTTTAAACTTAATCTTCAAGTTCTTTGGACGCGATCTATAAGACCTCTCGGCATGATTGTCAAAATTTTCGGGTGCCATCCTTAATTTTTTTAAAAAATTATGTGCCTTCATTTTTGAATAATTTTTTTAAAAAATAGAAGTCAAATAATTTAGGCCAGGATGTAATAGGTATCCATATCTTTACACAATTCTTGTTTCACAAAAACTGTGCAAAGAGGGACAGTTGTAAACATCCTATTTAGTTTGAGACTCAAATCAATTGTGCTCAGATTTGATCTAAGCCTAATTGTCCAATTTCCTGCATTTCTTTTTTATATTTTATATTTTTATATTTTTATTTATGTTTTTTTATGTTTTAGTTTTTTATTTATCTGATTTAAATTTTTATCATAAATCAATAGTTATCCATATCTTGTTCACAAAAACTGTGCAAAGAGGGACAGTTGTAAACATCCTATTTAGTTTGAGCATTTTTTTTTGTCAAATTTCTAAGCCTAATTGTCAAATTTCTTGCATTTTTTTTATATTTTATATTTTATATTTTATATTTTTATTTATGTTTTTTTATGTTTTAGTTTTTATTTATCTGATTTAAATTTTTATCATAAATCATGTCAATGAAATTTGTGGAGTAATTTGAGCACTAATTAAGGAAGATCTCGACAATTAAGATTAAAGCATGATCTTTTCAAATATTAAAGGAAAATTGGAATGAAATCAAATCAGAGAATCAAAGTCAGATTTAATTTGAGAAATTTTTAAAGATTCTAAAATGAAAAAAAAATTAAGATAATTTCAAAATTAATTAAATTAATTTTTAAAGAGAATAAAAAATTAATTCAAAGCATAATAAGATTTGTAATTATTTCTATTCAATGCAAATCCCTAAAATTCTTAGCAGAAGACCTTATATAAACACCAATCAACCACACACAAAAGAGAGGAAAAAAAAAAAAGAAATCCCACCAGGAAATGGATGAGTAGCAATCTATACTTAAGCTATTTGGTTGGAATTGGTGGTAAAGCTCTTTGGTTGAAATTGGTGACTATCTGTCACTACAAAGTAAAAAATACTTCCACCTAAGCGTGTCTCCAACCATTAAGGTAATATTTTCATTTTGTTTATTTATATAATTATTCATTTATTTCACTTTTTTTATGTATGTTTAAAATAAAATTTAAAGATTGTGAGTTTTAAATTATAAATTTTTTATTTCATGGGTTTAGAAATTTTAAATTCTATCAAACTATTTGAGAATTTTATAATTAAATTTTTTAAAAAAATAATAATAATAATAAAATTTTCAATCATATCAAATTATTGAAGAATTTAAATCTTGAATTAAATCTTATCAAACTATTATAGTACTTAATGAATTTTTTAAAAATAATAATAATAAAATTTTCAATTCTACCAAACTATTGGATGATTTAAATATTGAATTGGATCTTAACAAACTAGTAGAAAGTTTAATAAATTTTCTTAAAATAAATTTCAGACATAAGTTTACAATAAAATCTCACTAAATTATTGAAAGATCTACATCAAAGTAAATCTTATCAAATTATTAGAAGATTTTACTAATTATTTCTTTAAATAAAATTTAAATGAATATGATGATAGAATCTTTTTAAAATGGAACACTAATCTTCATGAATATTCATAAAGTAGAAAAATTATCTTAAATTACTATTAAATTATCAGAGTAATTTAGAATTAATTTTTTATAATTAAATTATTTGACAAATTATAAAAATATTTTTAAGTTTTAATAACTTAAAATAAAATTGGTATCATTTTTTAGATGAACGTTATGAGGATGTTATAACTTTTTTTTATGTGTAATCGTATTTTTGAACTTAAATATGATTTCATAGACTAAAATTTATTATTTAAATATTTTTAATTTAAATTTAAATTTATTTTTAAATATAATAAATTCGACTAAATAATCAATCATATTCAAATAAAAAAATTAGTGTTGACTTTTAAAATTTATGTTGGTAGCTAAGTTTTGGCTCTATCTTTTTATAGTTGTATGATTGATTTAAAGCTAAAAAAACCTATGTTGCCGTTCCATATGTCTTCCCATCCGGCTCAACTTCCTTCTCTTCTTCCTAAATTTGGCTGCTTCTGTTTGATCACTTATTCCCATGAATTTCGTTCTAACCACTTCAAGACAGCATAAACATTAAACAGAACCTTCCAAATCCAATAGCAATGCAACATCGAATATTGTCGATATTTCCATAGTTCATGCACCCTTTAAATTCGTCCGTTCAAGGTCAAATCAAATTCCCTTTCCAGTACTGTCTCCTGGCTCAAATCCTGAATCATGGCTAGCCTGAAATCTGTGGCTTTTTTGTTTCTCGTCATGATTTGCAAATTTGTCAAATTTTCTGAACCTTTCTCTGCAGCAATTCACCCAAAATTTTTAGCGCCGGCCCCAGATTTTTCTCCACCAATATCCGTTTCCCCTACCTGTAGTCCTGTTCCTTACTCGCCAGAACCCTCTACACCTCCCTACCTGCCAAGTCCAAGTCCAAGTCCAGCTCCAAGTCCAACTTCTTACCCGCCGGTGCCTGCAGCTTCTCCAATTCCTCAAGGAATCAAAGCTGCTTATTGGCCATCATTTGATTCCTTTCCAGCTTCCTCCATTGACACTTCGTTTTTCACCCATATTTATTACGCCTTCCTGTTGCCCGAACCTAACACTTTCAAACTCAACATTACCCTATTGGACCAACAAAAGTTATTTGAATTCAGGATTGGGCTAAGCGCCAAAAACCCACCCATTCAGACTATACTTTCCATAGGAGGAGGCGGGAATGACCCGGATGTATTTGCTCAAATGGCAAGTACCCAAGAAACCCGTGGGGCTTTCATTAATTCCACTATCGAAGTGGCTCGAACATACGAATTTAATGGTGTTGACTTAGACTGGGAGTTCCCTGCAACTGTCAACGACATGGCAAATCTTGTGTTGCTGTTCAAGGAATGGAGAAAAGCACTCAAAATTGAAGCCAAAACTAGTGGAAAACCACGTTTGCTTTTAACTTCTGCTGTGTATTACTCTCCAGAGTTCACTAGTTATGGCTTGTCTCGATCTTATCCAGCCCATGCTATAGCCAAATATTTAGATTGGGCTAGTCCAATGTGTTATGATTATCATGGAAAATGGGATAATTTCACTGGGATACATTCAGCTCTGTATGATCCCAATGGTACTATTAGCAGTAGCTATGGAATTGGGTCTTGGATTCGGGCTGGGGTGCCGCCCAAAAAGTTGGTGATGGGGTTGGCATCATATGGGCATACATGGAAGCTCAAGGATCCGAATATTAATGGAATTGGGGCACCAGCAATTGGTGTGGGACCTGGAGATGAAGATGGGCTCTATAATTATTATGCCATCGTTGATTTTAACAACAAGAATAATGCTACAGTCAAGTTTGATTCGACAACTGTGTCCTACTATTCATACGTTGGAGACTCCTGGATTGGGTACGATGAAGTTGGGTCCATTAAACTGAAGGTTCGGTTTGCACGGTTTAAGGGCTTGGCTGGATATTTCTTTTGGGCTCTTGGTTATGATAAGGATTGGGCTCTCTCAAAACAAGGTATGAATTACTTGATTTCACGAGTCACGACTTAATTGCAAGAAAATAAAAGAAATAATTAATCTGGAAATCTTGATATACTAAAGAGGTTTTTGACTAACGTGTGTTCAATTCTGTTTGTTGACAATTGGCAGCTGCAAGGGAATGGGATTACAATAAACATTGAGCAAAACCATTCGTTGCATCTTCATCAGCATTTATGAACTCTAGTTGTTCATTCAATAATAATAATTATTATTATCATTAAACATGAATGCTGTAGGATCTCATTTATTTGCAAACTGCCCAAAGTTGCTTTTATGTAACTTTTACATTTGATAAAGAGAAAAAAATTATTGGTTAAATCAACAATTAGATTATGCCAACATTTGTGCATTTTATTATAATTGATTTATAATCCACGTGTTTTACAGAGAAATCCCTCTTTCTTCAAATAAAAAATGATTATGCCACTACGTATACTGTTTCGTGCAGTGGTTGATGGTCTACATAATCACCTACAATTGATGAATCCTACGTACTTTCTAGTAAAAATATAATTAATTGGAGAGGACTGAGGAGTTACAACTAAACAAGTAATATATGTCAAGAAAATTGATTTGAAATTACCATGCATTCCAAGCCACCTAATGTTTGGACAACCCAAACGGATAATAAAATTATTGCCTTTCACCTATGTATCCAATATAAACCATGGATTGGTGAAATTGTTACTATTAACATTCTAGTACATGGAATTCTCCTTATAGTAACCAATGCTAAAAAAGGGGTTTTACCCTTTATGTTAAAAAGGATTTTATGGAATTTAAAGAGACAAGAAATTATATATTGATTCGATAATTTGAGGATTGTTGAGGAAGAAAATTTAATATTTATTGTTTTTTATATTTGAAATTATCACAAATTAATTTTTTATTATTAAAATTAACATATCAATATTCTATCAACATATCACACTATTATTAATAATACTTAAAATTTAAATTAACTATAATAATCTTTTCCTTTTACATTCAAAAGGAAGTGGAAATTTTAAAATGGTGTGGATTAAAAAATTAGGTATCTATTTTGAAGGTAGGGTCATGCATTTTTTAAATATTTCAAGCTTTTTGTTAGCTAGCTATTTACCTAACTTTTTTATTTGTCAATATAAAAAATAAAAGCAAAAATCTGATGTTGTTCTGCCTTATCATGTACTTATTATGACAAGGAATTATAAGAAAATTTGTATGGTTTTTTTTTTTTATTCTATTCTAAATTTATAATTATTATTTACGGAAAAATTTTCTCCAAATTCTTCTGCTTAGCTAGTAATAAATGGGATATTAGTGAAAATTAATAACCTCCGATATGTTTTCATTTATTCTCTCAAATCAATATTCATTGAAAAGTCTTCAAGTTTGAGTTAATTGAGAGAAAAAGTTTTTATTGCCTTTGGGATAGATACACGGATACTAGTTTTCGAATGAATTTCACATAATTAAGAATCAGTTGCAGAAGCATTTTATCTTATTCATTGAAAAGAAGAAAAACGATCATAATTGTATAGTGCAGCACTGCAACCACCTGTCCCATGTGTAAGTGTTTCTATTAATTGGGAAAAAGGGTAAGTTACTCTTGATCTAATAAGTTCTATCCTTGGGAATGATACCATTTCATTAGAAAGCCTGGAAGCAGTCAATTTTAATGACTGGAAACAGTAAATTTTATTTATTTTTTGACTCAATTGAGGAAGGGAAAGGAGTGTACTGATTTATAATTTATCTCTAAATTTTTTTTGATTTTGAGGCTTCAAACTTTAATGCGAGTTTTTTTAATTAACTAAATCTTTTATTATACATATATTTTGAAACTTATTTCCTAAATTTAAGTTTAGTAAGTTAAATTAAATAAAAGATATTTGAATTTTAAATTCAATATAAATTATGTCGTAAAACACGTATAAATATAACCTTCATGATTTTTATTACATTTGGAATTTTTTTCCAAATCCATTAATATGTCAATGCGGTGTTAAAATATGAACAAGATATAGACATAATTTGCCGCATTTATATAATAAATATTATCTAATTTTTTACGATTATAATAATATTTGATCTGAAGAACTTATTCGATAAATATAAAAAAAAAAGTTATTATCATAATTTTTAGTTGAATGTAATTGGTAAACTAAATTTGAATTTCATTTTATTCAAATATATTATTCTATTATTTTTTTTCATTGGTGATCATGTCATTGATTGTTAGTCTACTAGTGTTTTCTTCCATCGAATGTATTATTTAATTACATTTGAATACATGAATCGAAAAGAAATAGAAAAAGGAAGAGGCATTTGTAAAGGATTTTCAAAAGTTCCAATGTATTTGATTGGGATATGGTAAATAATTAAAAGGAAATGCATTTAACTAAATAATTAAGATGTTAATTAAAGGTAAGGATTCAAATCTTATCAAATTAATTAAATAATAAATAAATTATACAAAACCAATTAAATAACAAATAAATTGTACAAAACTAGCTCAAATCCACTTTAATTAACTTAAAATTTGATTGGTTTGATGTTCATTCGATCTTATAATCTTTCGAATCAAACAAACCATCCATTTAACTGATCTAGTCAGCCAACACGAGTTTACTACAATGTTTAATGAACCCACAAGCTCAAATTTTTCATGTTCGAGAACCCTGCATTTATTATATCCATAAGCCCAAATGTTAAGGAATCACCAAAATCATTGTATGTATGGCCGTTTGGACTCCTAATCCATGCTGATAAGTACTGCAGCTTTTTGATTTTTTTTTTCAATAAAGGTAAACCCTTGCCCAAATTGGAATTGGCCCAATCTCCCGACTATTGTTAATTAGCGGGCGCATAATTCACCTTTCCTCTCTTCCCACTCTAATATTCAGTAATTAAAAAAAAAAGAAAAAGGCAGCCATGTTTTATGATAGTAGTGGAAAAAGAAGATTGTAGGAAGCCACTCAACCTGTTTTAATATTGTGGGCATATATCCCTTATGGAAGACAGCAATGACTGAACTTCAGCATGCATTAAACCATTTTATCAAGTATTGAAGGTCAGCTGTTCTTCACCTCTGTACCCTTTAAATCATGGCAAAGAAAAAACTCATGCGACCTCACAAAGCAAGGAATCTCAAAGATTTTGCTCCCAACATGAATCTTCCATATAAATATATATTATAGTAGAGTATGGACTATTTTATAGTTTTGTTGCAGAGAGATAATAGAACACACTGGCTTCCTGATATCATGCAAATTGTGGGAACCCATTTGAATATGGGATAATCATAAAAAAAACTCATTAGAGGTCCTCCAAGATGTGGATGGCTTCAATTCCAAGGGACAAAATTAAGTTATCATGAATAATGAACGCAAAAAAAATAAAAAAAAGTAAGCAGAAACATAAGATATAAAGTTAGATTGATCTGTCAACAGTTGCATAATTGTTAATATAATGTTAAACTTTTAATTTGTAATGATTACAATTCAAATACAAAAAAATTGTTATATGAATCTGTTTTTTGGGAGAAGGAAAAAGAAGGGGTTCGAAGATGAGCCAAGTACAGTTAACCAAACTATAGGAGTTGTTCATTGTTCCAAAGCTTTTTGGGTATGTGCTGGCTCGAATGTCAATTATTGAATGAATTCAAGTTCGGACAATATATAACAATCACTGAACACACATTTAGAATCAAAATCTAATCTATTGTTTTGATTAATGATAAATAAATATATTTATTTGTTTTTTATTTTTTATCATATTTTCAATACAACTTTTATATATACCTAATATTTTTTCTTTACTCAATAATTGACTTACGAGATAAATGTATACGAATTTTTAATAAAATATCGAGATGTTCTTGTTTGGACTTATAAAGAGATATCCAAACTTGATCCAAAAATTACAGTACATCATCTAACTATTAAGAAGGTATTTAATCAATCAAGCAAGCTCTAAAAATTAATGATTCTTTGATAAAATTTGATTGATGGATTAGTGAAAGTGTCTTTTGTCTTGGCCACTTTGGACTAATTCTACAAACTTTATAAGCAAAAGGAAAAAAAGGGATGATGAAAGATTGATTAAGATGTACAATTATCTGATTGCGGTTGGCTGATTGGAGTTAAAAGGTTGTTCAATCAATTGTGAAGGGCTAAAGAGATAAACCCCTCTTAACATAGAAAAAATACATCACATCACCAAAAACCAAAAGAAAAGACTACGGCATTCTCTTCCAATCTGGAATCCACATTATCCTATAGTCATCTCCATTAATTGGCACACATGAAACAGTGGGCATTCATGCAACAGCTGGACACTAAAGGGAAAAGAAAGTATAGGAAGAAGCTTTCAAATATGGATGAAGAAATTGTTGTAAGAGATTAACCTAAGAAAAAACCCATTGAGGTCTACATTTGATATTTTTGCATGGATAATGATAGACATTTTGTCAATATTACTATTATTATAACTGCCTTTTAGAAATTGACTTTTTTTTAATAAAATAAATTACAATTTAAAAATAAAAATTAATTTAAATTTTATTAAATATCATTTTTAAAGTAATTATATTTAACTCATTTCAAATTTCGATCGTTACTCATTTGTTACGATGTTACCATTTATCGAGGGAAGCGAGGTTTATCTTTAGGCATTTTTAGGCCCTAAAATTAAATGACTTTGAGGCCTTAAAAAGCAGAGCACTTTATAAAGGCCAAAGTGAATATCGTTAGATTAATAATTAGGATTAGATAAGAAAAAAGTTGAAATGACAGCCTTATACTTTTGCAGTAGGGCCAATTTTCTTTTCTTTTTTGGCCACAAAGAATGCCTATCTCGCCTGTCCGTCCCATGCTTCCTGCCATCGTGCTCCCATCACAAGAAACCAAACCAAAGTCCCTTATTTTGTGGTGAAAAGGAATCATTAGTAATGGTTTTTTTTTTTTTTTAAATACTAATTTAAGTAGAATTCAAAACATAAGAAATATATATTATAGAACAATGATATTATAATTATTTTAAGAATTTTTTTATACTTGTTATTATTTATTTTGGAAGAAGCAAATTCTATAAAAGACAATTTCATTATTTAATGACTACATATGTTTTAATTTATGATAAAAGTCCAAATTTTAAATAAAAATAGTGTTGGCATATTATGATAAATAATTAGATGCTCTAAATTAAGGCATATATATTTTTTAAAAAATCATAAAACAGATGATAAATATCAAATTTTAAATTTTTTAAATATAATTTTTTAAAAGTGATTATATGAATTTTTTGATTAAATTTGAATTTAACATATATATATGTATATATTTTATATTGGAGGATGATGGATTAATTTTATAATCTTATAAAGGGAAATTAACACACAATTTCATGTATTAAGCAAAATTTTAAAAAGACCATAGAAATTTATCATGAATCATGAAATACCATGAAGATGTGAAGAATTGATGCAATTAATTTTGAGCTAATGGAAAATTTTTTTAAATACTTCATATAAGATTTAATTGCTAGGTTCCAAGTTTAAATAAATTCTTCGTTTTGAAAATTAAGATTATCAAGTTTGCTTGAAATGAAAATTCTAATTCCCAAATTTCCCACTGGGTAAAAATCATTCAACCAAAAATGGTAATAAAATCTGTTTCAGTCGAATGCAGCTTTCACGGACAATTACCATAGTTAGCTTAGATTCCATATTCTTTTTATCCTTCACTCTCTCTTTCTCTCTCTCTCTCAGCTCTGTTTTTAAATATTAAATGCAAAATCTTTTTCCTCTTACCAATCACGTTCCTTAATCACTTCCTCTCTCTTTCTCTCTCCTTCTAAAATCACTTGTTAATTACAACTCTAAACTCGTCCCTCTTTTTTCTCTCTGTCTCAAATTTCTCCCATATTTAGTTTCTGGGCTTTGTCCAAAACCTCGAAACAGAGTGTTTAATATTGCTAAAAAGAAAAAAAAAATTGTAAGAAGATGACAGTTGAGCGAGTAATCAGTGAAACAAAGGATCAGTTTCCAATTGGCATGAGAGTTTTGGCCGTTGACGACGACCCTACTTGCCTTTTGCTGCTCGACACTCTTCTTCGTCGATGCCAGTACAATGGTTTTTTTTTTTTTTTTTTTTTTCGAGTTTATAGAAATGAGTTATTGGTTTTGTGCTTTTCTGTTTAGTATTTGTAGTTGTTTTGGTTGTTGGTGTTGGTTGGTTTCCTTTAAGGTGAAATCTTTGTGAACTTTGGGGACTTCATTCATCGCATTTGCATTGTAAAAATCTAAAGAAAGATATCGTTTTTTTTTGTTTCTCTTCGTTTTGCATATAGTTCTTAGATTCGATTCTTTTTTTTTTTTTTTTTGGGAAATGAGATTTTGTTCATGATTTGGTGATTTTGTGTTATTTAATCTCCAATAAATCACGCCTTTGGATAATTTTGCCATTTTGGACTCTTTTTTCTAAGAATCCTATTTCAATCTTTTAATTTGCTATTGTTCGTATATTGATTCAGTCGACTGTATTTGTGGATTTTGGATCTTTGAAAATGTTAAAAAGATGGTTCATTTAGTGTGAAAATTGTGCATTTTGCAGTTACCACAACAAGTCAGGCTATCACAGCATTAAAGTTGTTGAGAGGAAACAAGAACAAGTTTGACTTGGTTATCAGCGATGTCCATATGCCCGACATGGATGGTTTTAAGTTACTTGAGCTTGTGGGGCTTGAGATGGACCTGCCTGTCATAAGTAAGATAGTAATAATAATACTTTTTTCTCTTTGCTTTTTTGGCTTTTAAATAATTCTTTTGACATTTTTATTAAATTTTAACATTTGAGACAAATTGTTTATCCATAAATTCCAGTTTTTGAAGGACTTTCGATACAGCCTTCATCATTTTGGTTATCCCATGCAAAAAAGGAAAAATTTTCAGAAAATTTGGATTTTGGATCGTTTTTCTTTGATTTAACATTTGCCAAATCAAAGTTGATTACAAAGCTGATACTTCATGAACTTGCTTTCTTCCAATTTATGTTAAAGTTGTAGGAACAATTGGATTTTTATTGTAAATAATGATATGATAAAATGCGTTCAGTGTTGTCTGCAAATGGTGATACCAAGCTTGTGATGAAAGGGATTACTCATGGAGCTTGTGATTACTTGCTGAAACCTGTTCGAATTGAAGAGCTACAAAATATATGGCAACATGTAGTCAGGAGAAAGAAATTTGACCAAAATGACTGGTATAATTCTGGCAGCCAAGACAAGCCTCATATGGGTAGTGGTGAGGCTGCAGGTATAGGAAAAGTTGATCAGAATGGGAAGCTCAACAAAAAGCGAAAGGACCAGAATGAAGATGAGGATGAGGAGTGTGATGAGAATGGCCATGATAATGAGGATCCATCAACCCAAAAGAAACCTCGTGTTGTTTGGTCAGTGGAGCTGCATCGCAAGTTTGTTGCAGCGGTTAATCAATTGGGCATTGACAGTATGCTCTCAACTTCTCAGCTTTGGCTACGTATATGGCATATCTATTACTACTGTTTTTTTGTTGACTCACATGTCTATCCCTCATTTTTAATGTGTAATAACTCTTATTATTATTGTTTCTGCTATTATCCAAGAATATTCTGATTTGAGATGATATTTGACCTGTTGAATCCTGCATTATAAATTTCTACTCTTAACATATATTATTGATATTTCACCAATCAATTCTTGGGTTAAAGAATGTTCCTGTTGGTGAAAGTTCAGTTCTTGCTGGTTTATTGTTTAATTTTGTGGTGAATCTATTTATGCATGAAGCTTTCAGTTTTAACTTTTTATGTGGTTGTAATGCAGAGGCTGTACCTAAAAAGATCCTAGAATTGATGAATGTTGAAAAGCTTACCCGAGAAAATGTTGCCAGCCATCTCCAGGCATTAATTCTTAACTTTCCTGCCATAGTTACTACAATCCAGAACTTACCATGAAGCTAACTATCTCATTTTTGTGGTTGCAGAAATTTAGGCTTTACCTGAAAAGAATCAGCTATGTGGCAAACCAGCAAGCTCATATGGTGGCAGCCTTGGGCAGTGCAGATTCTACCTATTTACGGATGGGGTCTCTGAATGGACTTGGGGATTTCCATAGATTGGCTGGATCTGATCAGCTTCCCAATGCAGGCTTTAGATCTTTCCCACCTAGTGGGGTGCTTGGAAGATTGAATACACCTGCTGGACTAGGTATTCATGGCCTTCCTTCTCCAGGAATGATTCAATTAAGTCATGTCCAAAACTCGGGCAATGCTGGTAATGATCAGAGCAAGTTGCAGTCTTTCGTAATTCCTGGAAACCATAATGCTAACATTCTACTAGGAATGCCAATGTCATTAGAACTTGATCAACTGCAAAATAACAAGGGTGTTAGACACATTGGAGAGCTGCCAACTGCTGATAATACAACTGTTTTCCCTGTTTCTGGCAGTTTAATAGATGCAAGAGTAGCTGGTTGCTCCAATAATCCACTTCTTGGTGTCACAAGTAACTCCTTGATGTTAGAAGGAAGCTCTCACCAGGCCATTCTGCATGCTACTAATTTGAGAGACAGTGTTTCTACAATGGTTTTCCAAAATGGGAATACTTTATCTGACTTTAATTGTATAGCTCCTGCTTCCAATCAATTGCGGGATTCAAAATCAAATTTACAAGGCCAAGCATCCCTAATCAGCTGTAATGCAGGGCCAATAATCAGAAGTGATCCTCAAGAATGGAATGCCCCCAGAAAAGATGCCCCTTACCAATCAAATATTATGTGTTGTTCTATAAACTCTTCAATCCCTGTTAATGGTGCTATGGTTCAGTTGGGCCAGTGCTTGGACCAAAATAACCCAGTTTTCCATAGAAATATGGACCTGGATTCTATTGGACCGCCTAATTTTGTTGATCCCTTATCCATCAAGCATAATAAAGGTGAAAGCTCAGCCATGGAACCATTAGTTATTGACAAGGAAGGGTATCTTATAGTCCAACAAAGGCCACAGGGAAGTTACATTCCTGATAACATTGGCCCCTTGGGAGATCTGGCAAGTGCAATTATGAAACAGGTAAGACTATTCATATCTTTTTTTGCTACTAATTTCTTCTTTGGTTGGTATTTAAATTATATTCCTTAGTTTCAGCCATCAAATTAGTTTCAGCTAATTTTTCTTAGTACCTGCTAAAGGTAGAGGATATGGATGCAATCTGAAAGGAGAATTTTTTGGCAAATAAGCGAGTGATTTGTACATCTTACATATGGACACCAATTGAAAGACTTAGCATACCAAAGCATGCTCTACCAATGTAGTGAAATAGCTTTAGGACTTATTAGCATTCATTTTAGCCTAGAGTGTGTTTTCTTCTGGTACATCAGCTTGGGGTTCAAATGGCTTGAGAGACCTTGAATCTTCTTCTATCATCTACGTAGGATGCCAAGTATTGATGGACATTAATTCTATACTAAGATTAAATATGGGTGAATAAATACAGAAGATCTCTTCTAATAAAATATTTCTTAAACCGAGAGCTGATCCTTTCCTTAAATTCAGAAGCAATCCTCAGCAAATGAGCTTCTATCATTTAACTTTAGATGTAGACAGTGAATTTTGCAAGGTCTATATTTCTAGTACCTAGCTTGCATGTATTTGAACATATAAAAATTGGATGGACAGGTATCATTTAAATTGCATAGGACATGCAAACCAAAAAGCAACCCAAACATGATTAAAATAATTTGTTTATCACTATGTGCTTATCGTGTTGTGGCGCAGATCTTTTCCATTATGCATATTATATTCTCTACAAACTATGGTAGGAAAGGATTTTTGTAGTTATTGCTCCTAAAAAGAATAGATTTGGCCCTTCTTAAGGAATAAGGACACTCAAAATAATTTGGAATATCTACTCTATTGAGGGAATTGTTGTTGCTACAATGATGGGCAAGCCAATGTTGACTTCATGTTTATTATGGCTGATATAGAGTTTACTCCAGGGATATTTCTTGAATTTAAACATGGTCCAACTTTTCACCAAGTGTCCAACTAGCCTGCCAGAATAGGACACTGTGTCATTTACTGGTCTTATCAGGTTCCTCCCTATCCTTCTAATTCTGTTGCCCGTCTGCGCATGGCTAAAGTACATTAAGTGTACTCTAAATCGATTCTAGGGTCAGTACATCCTGGTCATTGATCTGATTGGAGAGAGAGTCTATAACGTTGACATTACTTTTATGGACTTGGATTAACCGTCATGGTCTTAAACAAATTAGATTTAGGCATGAGAAGTTTTTAAATGAGTCCTAAAACTCACATGCTGCTTTCTTCCTTCTGTAATATAATTATGTTTTCTTAATCTCTATGCCATTAGCTATATAGTTACTCAAAATGTCTGTCATGGTTTAACTTTTCCACTTTATTCCACCAATAATGTTGGAGCATAGGATTCTTGGATTGAAAATTTCCTGATAAATTCTCTCATTTTCTTTTTTATCAAGATATCTATAAACTAGATGCAGCCTGAAGAACTTGATGTTTACTAACTTTTAGTAGTTGATGTATATCTCTTGTTTGCTGTTGAATATTGATGCATCAATAACAATAACTTTGTTGGACGTAGGCTTAAATTTGATCTGACCATTTTAACCATAATTGTGACAGTGGGTATCGTTGTTTATGATGCAGGACCAAGATAAAGGGAAACCAGCAGATGGCGATTTTGGATGCAATGCTTATTCTCTCAGGAATTGCATCTGAGATTAGAATGTAGCTACAAACAGCAAAAGAAGGATCTGCGTTGCAAGCGTTGCTCTTCTTGATAGTTTTGCCTCGTGTAACACTGATAACAAATATATCTATTATCTTGTTTCTGCCTTTATCAACCTTTTCTCTGTTCTTGTTTTTTCCTGGCGACTTGCAGTTTTTATTCTGTCAAAAACATCTTAAGAGCTCAGTTTTTCTCGCTGATTGAGATGATCAACTTCTCCAGCTAAGGCCTGTACGATATTTTATAATGAATAAATATTAATTGCTCGGGGCCCAACTATGCAGTATGGAAATTATATAATGTTTGCTTAATATCTACAAGCAATATTTCATAATTAAATTGGATTCGGATTCATCAGGACCCCACGCTGAAAGCTAAAAATGGGCTTTGCTTCTTGAAGAAAAGCGTAGCCCAATATTCTGATGGCAGAAGAAATAAGTCAAGATTATTTCTTGCGAAACTTCTTCAAATGTTATGTTGTATAAGAAATTTTGGACAACAGTCTTGGAAATATCATTATCACAAATATCATTCCCATATATAGTAATACTGGTAATCCTAAGTTAGTCACCACCCTCTACCCACTTTCAATTGTTAAGATGTAATAAAGGCTGCAGGAACTTATTGCAGGCTGTGGGAACTTATTGCATACTGGTGAGAAAGTAATGAGAGAAAGCATTCAGGGATTGAGGAAGTAAACCAATCCTCACATCAATGCCCCTCGAATCACTAGGATTCTGCATGAAATAAGCGACTTGGGGGATTGGAGAGAGCAGTGGAGATGCATAGGCAGCTTCTCCATGTAAAAAATCAATCCTGTGGAATGGCATCCTTGTCCAATCAGAGACTAGTGTCAGCTCATTCATTGGAGGGAGAGTGCCCTGAGGTCCATCTAATGCCTGGTTATATGCAATCACATAGTCGTTGCTGATTGAATTCTTGGCTTCCTTTATCTTCTCGACAGTAGCTTTATGGTTTCCTGCCTCCAGTTCTTCAGCTGTTAAGGCAACAGAGGCTAGTACATAAGCGTTACCACTGAAACCTTTTGGCAGTGGGGGCACCATCTTGTTCCTTATGTCCACAGCAAATTGCAAGCAAACAATTGCTCCCTTCCTTACCCCTAAAGCCCTAGTCCTTGCCTGGAGTGAGAAAAAAATCACTATTTAATCATAAATATATGTGCACATTACCTGCATAAATAGCATATGATCATCTTCATTAGAAATTTGAATTACTTCTATCCACTAAGATGGTACTCAACTTTAATTAACACAAAAAATGAGGCCTGCTTGGATTTATATTTCTGGCAAAAGTCCCAGTTGCCACTTTCCTAGAAACTTGAATTCTCAAATTATTGCTTGTGTAGTTGTTTCTGAAACAAAACCCTAAGTTTCCTGCCCACTGCCTAGATGGTACTATTTGATTTGGTCATTCTAGCTATTTTGGCTGCATAGACTCACATGGCAGATTGTATGGGCAAATTTGGTCGACTTATCTTTTTGATGATTTTCATGACGTGCATACAAGAAATGATCCATCAGTTGAAAATTGAAAATTTAGTAGGCAGTTAATTAAGGAATTAATTTACCTTCCATAAGTGAGCTGCAAGCAGCTCAAAGGATGAACATGAAAGGCTACCTCTATCACCAAAGACCTTCCTTTTTAAGCTTTCTATCATTGCACCACTCAGGTGGAATGTTTTGAGAACAAGATTTGAGTTTCCCACGTCAGGAAAATTCCTGGTTCCAAACTTCATATCAGGACCACAATTTTGACCAGCAATAGCCTGTTTTATCAACTGATATAGATGATCTATGGCTGCAGCCCTTTTTGGCGAGCTCCCACTTTCAGGCAATTTTGTAAGCCCCTGATTACCCACCAACAGTGCCCCCCTCTCATGCACAGGTTTGTAAAGCTCGGTGCCTCTCTTTTCTTTCAAAATAGCGGAATTAGAAGCCCATGCATGGAGAAAATCATAGGTGGCCGGTCCATCAAACAAAGAGTGGCTCGCACCAGTACCGATTGAATAGCCTCCACACGCGAACCTTGTAACCTACATCATACAACAAGTTGTTCGTGCTTTGCTTTCATTTTGTTTTGTCCATGTTACAGTGCCCGATAGAAAAAGGTGTTAGCATCAATATGTGACATATGAGTTTGGGATCATTTTTTTATTTTTAAATTAGTAGTAATATTTTGTTGAGAATTATGATGAAGTTGCATTCGATATTATGGTTGCCTAGCACCAAAAGAATGCTAACTCTAAGGCATATATATAAGAAGAAAACGCTAGGCCTGGCTCACTGCCACGGGGTGCTTGTGATCAATAGACTTCTTCAAGAGAAGCAACGTTTGAAACATTAAAGAGTCATTGTTTGATAATTTTGTCTTATAGATTGATGAAACCTAAATTATTAAAAGGGTGACAGGAAAGAAAAATTTACATGGCAACGACCAAAAAGAACAATAATATGAGAAGCTCGTGTGTGTGTGTGTGTGTGTGTATATTCGTATGTATGTATGTATGTATCTATGTACTATGTATGTTTAAGAAATAACTAAAATCATCGCGGCTGGACATCATGGAATTTCATTTCAAGATTTTGTTGTCAGTTAAAGAGAGGCAGAAACAGTCAAAACAGGATTTGTTCTAGAAAAATGTTCTCACCTGAGCAACAACTAAAGGCATCTCCGAGAAGTTCCCCTGAATAACAGGCTTGTAAGCCAAATACTCGAAGAATTCATTGTATTGAGAAAGATCTCCAAGTTCAACGATCTTAGCATTGGTAACTGCCTCAACTAGAACTGCACCATTATTGTTGCACCAAAGATTAAGTTTACCATCACTAGGGTTCAAGCTCAACCTACCTGCAGCTGGATACCAAGTCGAAAGAGTCTCTTCCAACCCAGATTTCAAGCGACTAAAAATTGAATCCAGAGACAAGTTCTGGTAAGCACAAGAAGATTTGTAGAAGAAAACCACGTACATAAGCATCGGACACTGCCTGTCTAAATTGGAAAGATGAAGAATTTGTTGTGGATGCAAGGATTTGGGGACTACGCAAACTGTCCTAGTAACCCGAACAGTTGGAGAACTCTCACCATGTTTAGTGGCCATGGATGTTTCTTTGTTGCTCTCTCTTTTGTTGTGAGAAATAGAAGTGAATGGCATCTACATTTATAAAGAGAAGAGCTTAGATTCCTAGGAGCTAACCTATGTCTCTTAGTGGGATTTATTTTTTATGTTTTGTGGATGGGGAATGGTTTGTAATCCTTGTCTTTGATTAATTAATGCTTTGCATGCTGCCCTTTTTTTTTTGTGTGTAAGTCCGAGTGTCCGACTGTAATATCTGGCTCGCACTGCCAAGGTGTTGACGGTAACCTACTGCCTGATTATGCTCCAAACTCTCATAAGAACATCAAATGAAGGACCCCAATGTCTATGGGTTGAACCCTTTGTGAAACTCGCTAGAATCTAATCAGCAAACTAGGGTTTCTAGTTGTCATTTCCGTTTGCTGTACTATTCCTTTCAAAGTTTGTGGGCTATGATTCTTTTTAGCGCAATATATATATTCTTTCTAAGTTTGTTTGCGCATACTAATGAGTTAAGAAAATAAGAACTTTTTTTTTTGTAAAAAAATCCATAAATTAGTAAAATTTTTAAGCTTAAAAAAGGCTAAAAATTTTATGCGTACATGTATGTAAAGCTAATAATGTTGGATTGTTTATAATTTTGTATATTGGGACATTATATTCTTCTCTGCAACAAAAGGACTAGAAGTGGGTACATATATATTGTGTTTTCGGTTGATATCACCATTCATGTATGTATAATCATATGTGAATCATTGTGCAAATAACCGATTAACCATTTTAGCATGAGATCATGGAAAGCAAATCCAGCAGGAAATCCCCACATTCAGTGAGCTTTTGTTTGCTTTGTTGAAATTAGTTCAATGAGATTCTTTTCACTTGCAATATATAAAAATGTTTCAAAGAACAGAAACTTGTATTTTTGTTTGGCTTTAAAGA